>OY757906.1:106385373-106920373 GCA_963585895.1 Sepioteuthis lessoniana | reverse complement strand
CTGGTGTTGGATTTTACCGAGTGTGGACCATTCATTAAAACTCCCAAAGATGTTTGGCAGAGTTAATTATCATAGAACAAAACTAAAAGCTTCGCTGACAAAACTAATTATCTTTATATTTAGGCCAATGAGTGTTTCAAAAGACTTTCTGTCAATAAGCCATTTCTCTCTTTCTTTTTTCTTTGATTCTATTTACTTCAATAAAAAAATTACATTCTATTTATTTAACTAACGACTCTAGATATCCATAAATATAAGATGTTGTATAGCCGTGATATAACTATACGAATACATATACATGCGGAAACATAATCAACAATAATGACGAACGAACACACTTCTTTAGAAAAATATACCTCTCACACTTTATTCTCGAAAGGGTTGCGAAACGGTTGTGTGAGAGGTGAGTTGGAGACGGAACAGACTGAAACATATTGACCCCAAGTTCCTCTGATTATAGCAGCACTTCTTTCTCATTCTGCTGGGCTGCTCAACCGGGGGTCACTGAGGCCCGCATGCCCTCTGTCTGGAGCTGGTTCTCTCTGCCTCAAACTGCAACTTGAACTCCAACTGCAACTGACTCCAACTAACCCAAACCATCTGTGGTACCGGGTTATATAATTGTTTGACATCCACCTGCTTTTTGTGGGCGTCGCAATTGCACCGAATTCAACCCATCAACGAGTCAAGGGGATACCCTGATATCATCGACCGGATGCACCAGTTATTTACACAGGTGCATCTCTTAATTGACTGCTCGGTCGAGGGCTAATATGTTACATAGATACGTATGACACAAACTAAATGCGAGGAAATTGTATTTGGAAAATAATGATTCTTAAGGCTTCTGAAAATGGACTACATAGACTCCAGAAAGTAAATAAAATTTCGACATATAAATAAAAAGAGAAGGGTACACGAGGAGTGAATATAATAGTTTGAATGTATAAAATCCTTTATAGTTGAACGAAGGTCGCTGAAAGATGTACACTTATTGTCAGTTATCTTACACCTAGCAGAATGTCTGATTACGGGTCAGCCCAGTCGGTAGGGGCTGTAGAACAAACCGACCATATTTTAAAAATGCCCTGGATATGACACAAAAAATCTGATGATGAAGCTCGATTTCTGCTAGAGATTTGGGAAATGCAGTGTACTCCTTCATTGCCATTTTTACTATGTCTACTCTGACCGGGATTGTTAGCATCTGATATGGTCATATATATGAGTCAAATTGAACTGTTTGACATTTAATCCAAATGCAAGCAAAATGACTTATGCTAAACTGAAATATAAGAAATAGAATTGTTTGATCATTTAACTGTGTGAAAACAAATGATTGATGTTTAATTAAATTGTTAGTGATGCATAGCAACACTTTAGTCTCTTCACAAAGTGCAAACAAATAGTTAATATTGAATAGATATGTGTTTGATAACAATAATTGAAACAATTCATCTGTGTAGAAAGAAATTAGTTCTAACTCATCAAAAAATGAAATTACCGTCAAACTTATCTCTTACATATCATGTGTATGTATTTAACTATGTGCAACGAAATGACTGATGTTTTTTGTTTTTTTTTAATTGTTAGTTATACAGAGTAATTCTAGGAAACATTTTTCTATGTTAACTTAGGTTAAATTGAATTTTAAGAAATAAAACAGTTTGATCATTTAACTGTTTGTATCTAAAACTGAGTTTATAAATCATATATTTAATACATAAGTAAAAATAGAAATTTAGATTAAATAATCAACAATATGTCGTAAAATTAAACTAAACTAATTGATTATGGGTGATGGCCACCAGTTGGGAGTCATTTACGTACATTCCTTGCAAACATACGATTCATTTAAATGATTTGACTCTGCCCGAAAAGGTTCGTATCATTTAAGCGTCTTTAGCTATGCATATAATCATATTTTCATGGATTAAAACGTTTCAAAACAATTATTTTTAGGCAAATTATGTAATAAAAATGGAAATCTAAAATATCCTCTTTTATTGGGATTGTGAGACGTCTTTGTAAAAAGCAGTGAGTTATTAAATGAGAATAAAAATATCGATTTAAATAAAAATTAATGAAAAAGTAACGTAAAAATACAAAGCCTTTAGTTTTAATTCACGACGGTCAAACATGCTTTTGATGTCTAAAATTGAAATTGAAATTTTATTAATAAAAATTCACTTTCCAGAGGAAGAGACACAGATGTTCACTTGGTAACTCATTTTCAGCACTGTCAAGTATTTGTGGGTGTGGCTCTTATAACATGATTCAATATTACATTATAAAATTTATTTTCAGTATTTTGTAAAACCCTTTAACCAAAAAATGAGAACATTCAAAAAATAAAACCCACCAATCCTTTCCTTATAAAAAAAAAGTGTCTTAATAAAAAAAAAGATACTTCAAAAATTAAATATGGGTTTGCCTTTATAGCTTACTGATTAATTGAAATTGTATAAAAATCGGGCAAATTTGTTATGTTTTATAATTTGATATTCAATAAATTTATTTGGGGATAAATTGAATTAAATTTATTTGCTCCACATAATAGAGGCTTGGCGAGATTTAAATATCAGCAATGGAATATATGGTATTTTCCTAAGTTTAGTAACCAAATTATCAAGGCCGTGATAGAGATATAACAAATTTTGATATGTGAATAGTCTGAATAATTATTTCGTTTTATATCTCTATAATTGATCAATTTGTTGCAACTCGCCGAACCCTTATATAACGATGGGGGTATGCAGCATAACTCGGAACAAAGATGTCAACTCGCATATTTTTGCCTCAAAAAACTTTATACCTTGAGCTACAACATCATTTTTATTTCATTTCTTTCTAAAACGATTATATCTTGTAAGGTTCTAAAGAAACTAAAAAAATTACATTTTATGAAAATCTTCAAAAAAATAGTTGCGTTTTTTTAAAACGATGTTCTTTTAATATTTTACATTTATATATATATAAATATATATCTAATATTTATATATCTCTAATCATCCACAGACCGACTGTTTCGTCGCATCACAACTCTCCAGTGCGGCTAGAAACGTGGGACGCTTGAAGCTGGGATCGAAACCCGCCCAACTTTACGTTAGAAATCGTACCAGACCGCTCGGCCAGCAAGCGATCCACGTTAGCTAGGGAATAATGAGGTATTAAGTAGGACAGCAGCAGCAGCGTTCGTTTGTTTACATTTTATACCTTACCGGATACCAGAGTGCTCAATTCCTTTTAAGATATATATTCAAATAATGAAAACAACATGCGAAAATCTTTTATTTTCTTTAACTTAAAAAAATTATAGAATCCGTTTTTTTGTGTTTTCTTTTCTTTAACTTTATCTTCAATTTTACTTTGTGTCATCATTTCCCTTATATATGAGTTCATTATTTAAAAAGAACAGTTAAGGTATCTGATCAACTATTCAATTCTCCGTTAGACAAATTTGCTGTAAGGGATTTTCAAACACTCCGGATGAAATCTGACACAAATTTAAATCTGACCCAAAATGAACAATTCAGAAAATGAAATCCTTCATTAATCAATAATTTCTCAAATAAAACAACGGAAGTTGGCAAAATGAAGTTTCAGCGGAAATTCAATTTCAACAAAAAATCATGAGATCTACAATAATATACAGTGAAGAGAAAAAATGAAAAATATCTTATTTACATCATAAAAACATTTACTAAAAATGCATAATTTTGAATTCTCAAAGAGGATCAAAACCAGGTAATATATTTCATATTCAGTGTTACTAAATTGACGTAAAGCATAAGGTAGAATCACATCACTCAGATTGTATCAAAAAGATGTAAATGCCTTTTTAGCTGTCATGACATTCGCACCACATGTCGGGAATAAAAGATATAAGGTAACTATGTAATAAGGAACTTTATTTAATTTTCATTAGCAAGATATAAATTCTCATAAGTAAATTTCCAGGAGTAATGATTGGTTATTTAAGACAATAGACCAAATAGTCGTGTTTAAAAGCATAAATGTGTAAACACACACACACACACACACACACACACACACACAAATATATATATATATGTATTATTCGGTCCAGTTAAACCAGAGTTGGGAATAATTCCTTCAGGATAAGAAAATTATTCAGGAGCAGAACATTTAAATTTTCCTGGTGGAGAGCTCAATGTAATTGATTTTACAGAGCAATATTTCTTTAAAGAAAAAAACAAAGACCGGTTATTTTAGGATTATAAATTCATTTCCATCCTGTTTTCGTTTCTGGTGTGAACCAAAAACACGAAGAAAAATATAACAGGACTTCTGTTTTATTTATCCATTGGATCTGAAGAAGTCCTGTTATATTTTTCTTCGCGTTTTTGGTTCACACCAGAAACGAAAACAGGATGGAAATAAATTTATAATCCTAAAATAACCGGTCTTTGTTTTTTTCTTTTAAGATATATATATATATATATATATATATATATATATATATATATATATATATATCTTGGTACGTGCAAAGTTATAGAGTAGTAATAATTAGAGTATGCATTGTGAGTTCTAAAAGGGGACTTTTTTTCGGTTACGTCTTATTAGATAAACTCCATGACAAGAAAGCAATAATGAAGGATAAATCAAGGTAGTGGACGAAAAAGGAGAAAAACAACAAAGAAAAAAAATCTAAAGTGTAGAAAAATACCTGGAGGGATTGGCACGTTTCTTTTTTGTTTGTTTTTTTCTTGGACGAATTCGGGTTTAGTTGCAGTATCATCAGAAAGGTTTAACGAAAAATGATAGCAGAATTCCTTTTGCTTGTAAAGAGTAGGTTGGTATTTACTGATATAGAGCCCCTCTAGCACTGACAATTGTAAAATACTATTAGAAAATTCAAGAATAGTAAACAAGGTAGAGTTATACGCATTTGCACAAGATGCATTGACCAATATGTCTTAAGCTAGTTAAACGATTTAAACAGATGACAGGTGGAAGGAACATGTTGCTTTATTATATCCTCCAATATTTAGGTCGTGCGGCCGATATACCAAACGTCTTATTTATAGATTAAGAAACATTTATGATGAAAGGACACACTATCTTTGAGTATAGATAGAAAAGCCCGTTAAATTTTAAAAACAAATAGTAGGTAAAGAACATTAAAAGAAGGCTTGACGGAATTTTTATTTTTTTCTCTCAATATTGTGGAAGCATTGCCTATCCATGTTAATTTAAGATATACACGGTATTTTTCACGATCACATTTAGTGTTGGCAGAAAACTGCATACATTTATATCCGATGATATAAACAATTTTCCCCCATGATATCCACTTTTTTATGGTATAGTTTTAATGAAGTTGAGTTGATCGGTAAGTTTTGAATTGGAACAGATTTATATGGCACGGTGAACCCGGGTTCTAAATAGGTTGTCTTGGTCCCTTGAAGAGTTAAATGATCCCCAACGTGTATACATATTTACCCAACCCGTCCGCTCGGGCAGGATATGACACAAGGTCATTTTTTTAAGTGGAGTTTAACAGGTTTTAATTCAGAGTTTTCCTTCTCCTAGACTATTTGCCCTACCAAGGCTGAAGAACCTAGTCTGCCCTACTATTTTACCCATAGCTGGAGGGAGAATAATTGGATTCATACCTTTCCCAAGGGTATTAGTGCAATGTGAAATGCAATCAGTCTCGTCCAGGATTTGAACTCGTGTTGCCGTGTACATTTCCTACGACGATAACCAATACACCACGGGCACCTCCATAACCAATACAAAAACCAACGTGTATATGAACCAGTAAATAAAGGTATACTGTAGACAGAAGTTAGGAAATCTAAATTAGTTTATTCAACTAGTACATGAAGAAAAAGAAGGCGGTTGTTTTCAAATTCGCAGGTAAATTTAAACACAAGATGAAATTAGTTAATTAAATTTTTAAAAAATCGTCTTTTATATAATCTAGAGGAGAACATAAGCAATATGTAACCAATATTCCGTGCACGATAAAGAAGTATATTCATAATTTTAAATAGTTTTTCTTTCTGAAATCCCATGAAAATATAAGGCATTGCTATTCAAAGCGGACGACCCAGAATGATCCCACCAATTTGCTGGAACATAGTATTATTGAAGCTAAATTATATGCATTTAGTAGCAATGTGTATTACTTAAAGGAAAAAGGAATAGGGTCCAAGTGACTGCAATATATAGCATCGGCGAATCTCGCAATCGTTTCATCTCATGGAATTTTTGTATAGAAGTTCGATATTTTCAATGAGCTAAGGAAGGAGTTATTATGATTTATGGATGTAATTTGAATCATCTTAGCATAACTAAATGAGTCAAAGGTATAATTCTTGCAGTATAATTTCAGTAAATGGGTAGTGTGTTCGCTGAATTCCCTTAGCCAAAATAGTCCGCTTGTTGGCCGAGTGGTCTGAGATTTAGTCTAACGTAAAGTTGGATGGGTTTCGATCCCGGCTTCGGGCATCCTGCGTGTCTAGCCACACTGAAGATTTCTGATAGAACGTAACAGTCTGTCTGTGGATGACAATATATATATATATATATATATATATATATATATACTCACAAGACTATGGTTTTCCGATAATTTGCTTATTTCTGCTGCTTAATTATTGTTAAAATAGTGCTTAACTAAAAGTATAACTCGTCACAATCTCCTTCCTCAGCCAGTGTCCCATTCTAGAGACACTGAATATTTATAAATATGTCAATATGAGAAAGTGTACAAATGCACATACATACCCACATACATACACATGTGTGAGTGTGTGTGTGATAAGAGAGAGAGAGCGAGCACTTTGAGCTGATTAAAAACATGTAGATTTGTTAAGCAACTACTAGTTACAAATTACATTAATCAAGCTTTACCAATCGGAATTGTAAAAAAACAATATAACTAATCACAGATAAATAAACTTCAGCTGAGATTGGATTTATTGATGAATTGCTAATCAATTTACAGACACACATAAAACAACTTTCAACACATTTGTATGAAGTATTATATTCTCTTCATTAGAAATTTGCAAATTGACCAATATATTTTCATATATTCATATATACATATATATATATACACATTTACATATATATATATATATATATATATATATATATATATATATATATATAGTCCATGAATACATCGTAGGTGCTTATAGGAGCTCTTCCGTGATGCCATTAAACATCATATCGGCTACAGCAATAACTCCGACTTGGATGCTGGACGTACTAAGCCTGTTCCTTAATTTGTGCTCCATACAGATTCTTTTTTTTTTCTTTCGGTAGAATTCGCACTTTTTATTGTTAATTCTAGCCAATGAAAAGAGTTCTTTTTCCCTCCCTCGCCAATTCAATGACAAATCCGAATTCCACCCGTTTCTTAGATCTTTGCTCACGGCTGCACTTTTGTTTCTCTCTCTCTCTCTCTCTCTCTATATATATATATATATATATATATATGGTAGCCGATAGGGTATAAAAAATGTAAACAAACGGCTGCTGCTGTTACTACATAATACCTTAAAAATTCCATTAGCCAAACGTGGTGCGCTTGTTGGCCGGGTTAGGGTAAACAAAACACACTTCTTTATAAAAATATATCTCCCATTTTTTTTCTTGAAAAGGGCCCATATTTTGTTGTTAGTCAATAGATAGATGGAGAGACATATACTTAGAGGGAGGACTTCTTCCCATATCTTCTTCTGGGAGCCAGGGGGTGCTGACGCTTGTACCCCCTTGCAAGCCGAGACACCTCTGATCGGCTGTGTTTTTCTCGTTCGACTCCTATTCCCTGCACTCTGTCCAAATCTGACCTCGCGGTTCTCATCACGTGATCCCCTTCCCTATTGTACCCGACTGCCCTGATCGTGCTGCCCTGTTTACTAATCACAACGTGACAGCTTATCAAAGCACACGGGGTCACTAAGAACGAACCGAAAATCCATGATATATGTTATATAACACTGGTTCATCACGATTTATAGATAAAAAAAAACATTTTATAAAGTCATTAAAAATGTGACCGTTAGAAGCGATCAGGGACAACTGCAGAGTGGAAACGCGAGAAGACAATTAGAGAAGATTGAGCGGTTGATTTATTTTAATGGCATATCCACCTGTCTTTTTTATATTTATATATTTATATTTTGGTTTCGTCCCAAAGGACTTTTACACACGGTTATATGATGTTAAATATTCCAATCTAATACAAATAATTTTCAAACAAATCTATTTGACCCATAGGTGGATCGCTAAGTGATACTGCAACTTCACGTCAGAATTGATCTGAAAATAGTGGCAATGAAGATGTGCACTACTCTCTTTAGAGATCTAGAACGGGAGCCTATGACCAGGTGTAGTTTTCATTATCACTAAGATATCCCTCTTTGTGATGTCTTAGACATGTACAAAGGAAACTTTCAATGTTTTTTAAGCTTCGCACTCAGGGCGGTTCTGGATGAAATATCACTTGCAGACAATGTTGGTTTTGTGGAGGCAACAATCGGAATTTGGAAGTAACAGATTTGTAAATAAAGTAGAACAGAGAACCGCGAAAAGGGAAAAAAAGCAAGAAGTCTTCATATTTATTGAAAAAAAAAAGCAGATTAGATTCATCTGCAGACTCTGTTGAGGTTTATGGCGGTAACAAGCAGACTTTAAAAGTAGCTGCTATCTCAAACAGAAATTATCAAATTCCAAACGAAGATGAAAAGCAATCAGAAGTCACAAGAGATTCTAGACAGGCTATTCTTTAAAGAGAAACTGGAAGCAATAATTGTTCCAAATTGGAAGGTCCAGTTATCTATGGTAGCAACGAATCAAAGCTAGAACAAAACCGACGACGACAAGAAGAAGAAGAAGAAGAAGAAGAAGAAGAAGAAGAAGAAGAAGAAGAAGAAGAAGAAGAAGAAGAAGAAGAAGAAGAAGAAGAAGAAGAAGAAGAAGAAGAAGAAGAAGAAGAAGAAGAAGAAGAAGAAGAAGAAGAAGAAGAAGAAGAAGAAGAAGAAGAAGAAGAAGAAGAAGAAGAAGAAGAAGAAGAAGAAGAAGAAGAAATGAGGTCGGTTATTCGGTTGTTGGTTGTTTCGGAAATTATGGCATATCAATTCTTCTGGGTTCTTAAATGCCAAAACACACACACACACACACACACACACACACACACACATATATATATATATATATAAGGATTTGTAAGTCAGTAGTTTGTTAGTAACGTTAATTTTAAACGAGTTATTAAAGTCCATTTGTTTGAACTCATTTAATTGGTTTCCAGTATTGTTATTTAACACAAAAATGTCTATCTAATAGTAGTAATTAGAAAACAGCTGTACAGTTTTATAATTAATGATAATAATATTGAGTAAATGATTGAACAGTTTTATTTTTTACATAAATGGGACTGTATTAGGTACTACTGTAGAGAGAGGACCTGGAATTAATGTCAATGAAGAGATACTTTTCATTCCCCAAACATCAGGACTGGAGTCTCACAATCAGATGCCGTTAAATATCACACCGAGAATATTCATTTGGAAGAGGTATTACCTCTCTTCAGATGTGCAGTCGGCGTATTTTACAGCCCCAGTAGACAGAGAAGAAAAGAATGTAAGAACACTAAGCTCAAAGATAGCTGATGTTGAAAACCGCCTGATAACACAATTCACAGACAAAGGGGCTCCAGTCTTTCGATTAGCCGAATGTGTTGATGAGAAATTGGCTTTCTTATCAAGCTGATAATTCGTGGGAAAGTTATCAACTTAAACTCCTCTCTGCTGTTGCATGTTATATAAAATGGACTTGAAAGAGAAGCTGCAATCTACACTAATAAATTAAAGCGACACTGTCGATTTTGTTAAATATTGATCTGGCCCTTGTTCATCGTTTTTCCGCTTTTCTTAAAACTGTCAACTTGAGTAATTGTGACACATGGTCATCATCGACTCAGAGACGCTTCGACATTGGAACTGGAGATCTCTTCAGTTTTTAATCACAATGTAGATGGAATGATCACCAAGTTATAGTGTCGGGTTAGAGGTGAAAACGTTCCAGTTGTTGCTCAGAGTTCATTGTTCGTTAACCTCTACGTTTACAACTTTGCTTTGAAAATAAGACTGACTAATCCGTCGCGTAATGTAACAAATTTGCATCACTACCAAAATAAACCCATAAGTCTGCTTTGTTTGAAAAAGAGTTGATTTCTAAAATAAGTTTTGTCCGTCTTCGAAACATTAAATTTTAAAATTAAGGCGTTAAACAATTCTCAAATATTGGCCAGGATTAAATATTCAATTTCCTCAACCATTAACCAACACGCTTTTTTTTTTCTTTAATGGCATATCAACTTTCGTGAATTATTTAATGCAAAAGCCATCCCATTAAAAGTACACTAGTGGTACTATCTAAACCACAGCAGGCTAAACCCTTATATGTAAGACTTCATTAAGATGAGAAATATATGACACAAGGTAGGAATAATTGAACAAAAAAATGACTAACTATGTTAATACAGTATTAATAATTTGTGAGATGTGCATTTTCAAAACCCTACTATGGGAAAGTTTACTGACTAAACAATTACAATCAGTTAATATTCCTTCTTTTATTCTGTAGTTATTAAATAACCTTGGAGTATGCAACCATTTTATTACCATGAAGATAAAATGTAACTTTTTCACAAGTTCTGTACACATGTGTAAAAACCAAATGCCGTTGGAGAAATATTCTGTCATTCTACCGGTCACAAAACTTTAAAAAATATCCTTTGTGCTAAGAACTATTTATGAGGTACCTTCTTCTAAACAAACTACATCTAATCTTAAAGATTTATGTATGGTTGATTCTCCTTCTGTAATTAATGTTATATATTAACGTGACCTGAAGGTGTGAATACGGCAGATGTTGTTGACCGATAGATTGATAAGACCGGCATGACCACCGAAATGTCATCATGTCAACAAGAGCTGTGTATCAGTGGATGTTAAGACAATTGCATCCGCTCAAGGATAATACCAACACGGTGATTGCCGAAATGTCACCATGCCCACAGGTGCTGTGAATACGGTGGATGTTGAAACAAGTGCGTCCGGTCGAAGATATCGGAATATCACCTTGACCTATGGACGTGATAGAATTCGATGATGGTGGCAGATGCGTACGCCCACAGAACCGGGCTTGGGCAAGTAGCCAATGGGAAGCAGACAACATAACCAATGGAAAGCAAAGAAGTGAGACGTGGGCGTAAACATAGTTAACGAACAAGAGGAATTGCTGCAGGTCACGTGAGAGTTGTAGACTATGTATGTTCCCGAATTTCGGCTAAGGTCAGTTGTTCACTGGCTCTTATGTCTCCCAACAACTCCTTCGTGTGCGCAAACTGCTCCACACAATATCATAGACCTACAATAAAAAATATAATCTAATATTTGTCTATACATACGTGTTCCTCGTTGTTAATAACCACACAGTATACTATACAACAATTAATAACTCTTTGCTACATATTATTCCATTCGTCAAATGTTTTCTATCGGTTCCTTCTTGGTGTGTGTTAGACAGAGAGACTGTTTCGTTATATCACAATTTTACTGTGTGACTAGACTCGCGAGATGTTTCAAAGAGGAATCCAAACCAGGCAGATTTTACGTAAGTCGAATTTCTTACCCCTGATCAATCGTCATCTCAGCGTAAAAGAAGGAATTTTCGGGGTATATAATCATGAACGGTTATTGGCTAACAGAGTGCTCAATTCAT
The DNA here is from genome assembly GCA_963585895.1 of Sepioteuthis lessoniana. Lineage (NCBI taxonomy): Eukaryota > Metazoa > Mollusca > Cephalopoda > Myopsida > Loliginidae > Sepioteuthis > Sepioteuthis lessoniana. Next base: position 106,908,601 of record OY757906.1, on the reverse strand, counting down.
GAGAAGAGGTTTGTATTTACGTGTAGGTAGCAGCCGGTAATTTTTCACTCGAGTGGTCAACACACAGAAAGGAGTATATATATATATATATATATATATATATATATATATATATATATATATATTTACCAACCCCCCCGGTTGAGCAACTTATGAAACAGGGTCAATTTTTTTAAGCGGAGTTTAACAGGTTTGAATTCAGAGTTTTTCTTCTTCTAGACTAGTTGCCTCACCAAGGTTGAAGAAGCTAGTCTGCCCTACTATTTACCCATAGCTGGAGGGAGAATAATTAGATTCATACCTTTCCTAAGGGTATTAGTGCTATGAGAAATGCAATCACTCTCGTCCAGGATTTGAACTCGTTTTCTACGACGATAACCATTACACCACGAGAACCTCATATATATATATATATATATATATATATATATATATATATATATATATATATGCGTGTGTGTGTGTGTGTATATATATATATATATATATGTGTGTGTGTGTGTGTGTGTGTATACATTTATATACATATATATAATCACAAGGAGAAATTGATAAAACATGTTTAATTACTGAACCCATTTTATTCTGACATCAGTTTAAACCATCCTCAAAATACCGTATTAAAATAGGATGGACTGATAATGGTTGAAACATAAATTAAATAGATACATAAGTCTAATATCTGACCTAAGAGTTACATCTAATTTGAAATATACACCAGCCCAAGCTTAACAAATACCTTTCAAATGGAGAATTCTTTGCCAGGTGTCTATGACACCTGAAATCATTTAATGGTCACTTTAATACCAAAAATAATTTTCATTTAATGGATAGGAATGTATTTGCTATGTAACCAGTTAATTTTTCGTCAGTTATTTTATTATTATTTTTTTACAGGACTATTAAAAAAACTTTCTAAAAGGAAAGCTAAAACTTTTCCACAATAAACTTTTTCTCACGGCCATGACGTAAGGCTGAGACTTGTAGAAAATGATAAAATATAGGTTTAAAGTAATATTCTCATCGCTTTTATGAGTTTTCTTCATCTCTCCTCTCTCTCTATCTTTATTTTTTTCTTTCTTCCTATGTATATATATATATATATATATATATATATATATGTTGATGTTTCTTTCATTTATCTTCGTATATATATATATATATATATATACATATATATGTGTGTCCGTGTGTGTGTGTGTGTGTGTGTGTGTGTGTGTGTGTGTGTGTGTGAGTGCATGCATATATACTCACTAAAAGTGAATGCCTGAAGTGAAAAAAATTGTCTTACGCCAATCTTATAAGTTGATGTGTCCTGCAGCTTTTGAATATAAAATATTGGCTGCTAACCAGTTCAAAAGGGAAAAAATATACCAGGCATCTGATCCAATTGTCATTTTGTCACCTCTGAACACCGACTTTAGGAATGCATTTTAACCTGCTACTCATATATGTATATTCATCTTCAAATAGAGAGATAAACAGATGCATACTTTTGACAATCGTTAATGCTATCTCGTTGCATTATCATTCCTCGGGTTGAAAAAGACCTTTCTTGACTAAAAGCCTTTAAATAACAACTCACTCAACCCATATCCTTTGACACACTAAAAGGTGACAGAATCCATTATGAATAAACACCTTATACAGACCCAGGCTACTCGTTTCGTTCTCAACTTACGATCGAACTTTTTGTTATTATGGGAGTCACCTTTGAGCAAAGTTCCCTGAACAGGAGCAAAATAAAGTCACCTCACTTCAGGCGAAAATGTGCACCCTGCCACTTAATATCATCCCGATGTATTTCCAAGCTCTACAGCCAAATGCTAGAGGCAATTTTTAACATCTGAAATGCATTAAATGTCATTCAGTTTTCTATACAGTTGAATTCGAACATTTCTTGCATTAAAGAAAGCTCTGTTTACTCGAACTATTTTGATAATTACAACATTACATTCGTCCAGAGAAACGCCAAGTCGATATGATAATAATAATATTAATACTGCAATTACTATAATGACTAATAATAATAATAATAATAATAATAATAATAATAAGTGCAAGCACGTGCAAACGGGAATATAAGACTCGACACGATTGGTGAGAAAGGGGATACACCTGGAATTGTGCAAGAAATTAAAATTTGATCAAATTACCAAATGGTACATGCACAAGCAGAACCTCCTCCCCCACTGAAGAATGAGACATAGGATTTTCTTGGATTTTTAGATACAAAAGGATTACCTCATCCATGCCAGAAGAGCAGACCAAGTAATAATTACCAAAAAATAGGAAACCTATCGTGTAGTGGATTTTGCCATTCCGGCAGACAATAAAGTGAAAATCAAAGAAAATGAAAAGAGAGAAAAGTACTTGGAGCTCGGCAAAAAGCCAAAAAGGCTGTGGAACATAATAATAATATTGATATTAATTGTAATTGGGACGCTTGGAACGGTCCCCAGAGGTTTGGAAGAGTCGAAAATCGGATGACAAATCGAAGCCATCCAACTTAAAGCTTTGTTAAGATCAACCCGAATACTAAGAAAAGTCCTGGAAACCTGATAAAACTTGACTCTCAGACTTCAGTGAAGGATCATCAAGTAACGCTGGTGTAAGAAAAAAAAACTTGGAAGAAATAATGATTATGAAAATAATAATAATGACGTTGACAGACTTTGTGTATCCAAAAAAAGGGAGAAAGAGGGCTTGCCAGATTTGAAGACAGCGTTGACGCATTGATACAACTCGAAGACTACATAGAAAAACAATTGAGAAGACTGATGACAGCCACTAGAAACAATGCTGACGATACGAGGACAGCAGACCGGAAATTACCTGAAAACAAAAGTTGGACGAAAAACAACTACTTGCACGTTTTAAACGACTAACAAGCGACATATTACACGTGAAAATAATGACATGGCAAGGACGGGAAACCTTAAGAGAGAAACTGAATCTTTTCTACTATCAGTACAAAATCGTGCCAGAAGGACAACAATATGAAAGCAAGAATAGATAAGACGCAACAAAACAGTAAATGTTGGTTATGTGGTGATACAGACGAAACTATCAATCACATTATAAGCGAATGCAGCACATTAGCACGGAAATAGAATAATACTAGACACGAATGGGAGGACAAGGTGATCTGGGATATTGAGATATAAACAGATCAACTAATCATAGCCAAACGACGGGATGTTTTTATAATCAACGAAAAAAGAGAACTTGGAGGATTGTGTCCCGGCTGAGTACAGATTAAAATTGAAAGAAAGCGAAAACAAGGATAAGTACTGGACCTTGCTAGCGAATTGAAAAAACTAAAACTTGAAAGTGACTGTTATACTAAACGAAAAAAAAACTACGGTACATGAAAGGGACAAAGATAGCAATTGTAGTCGGTGCAGTCGGTACTCTCTTAAAGAACTGGTAAATAAAGTGGAAGAATTATAAATAAGAACATGAGTTGAGACCATCAAAACGACAACACTGTTTAGATCGGCCAGAATACTGAGAAGGGTCCTGAAGACTTGAGGAGACTTGCTCTAACTCAAACTCCAGTAGAAATAACAGGACGAGTGGAGACCATCCAAAATACAGCATTATGGAGATCGGCTACAGTACTTTGAAGATTCTTGGAAATTTCAAGAGATTTGCTCTTACTCAAACTCCAGTGAAAGACCATCAGCTGATGCTGGTGTGAAAAGACCCTCAAAGGAGTAAAATAATAATAATAACAACGTTGTGAAATATCTGAGGAAAAATTGAAATCAGTGTTCGAAATCATATTAGCTTGGCACTAGTATTGATCACTGGTATTAAGAGTCAGTATTTATTTTAGTCACAAAATATGTTTGATAAGAATGATCATATATCTATTCTCGTCGAAAATCTTCTTTCATTGAAGGTTTTATTACGATTAAAAAGAGAACACTTTACAGTTTAGTTTTTTAGAATATTTATAATCGTTTTTACTCTCGGGATATATTCCACAATTATGAAAGGCATTTTCAGGGGTCCATATAAATATAATTAAAATAAACTACATTTACCTCATTTTATTCAAATTTTATCATATTCTAAAGCGGAAAGTCACTGCATTTTGAATCTAATCCTGATATGATTCATTGACTTTTTGGGTTAACTGTTACTGTTTTGAAATGTCTCGAATGGATACCTACCATTAATTTTACTTCTAAATTTAAGAAATGGCAATTACTTATTTGTACTTGTTTCCGTATATATACTAATATGAAAATCATTAAACTATTGGACTAAGAGTTAGTTTCCAATTCTGAGTTAGAGTTCTTTGCGGAAAAATTATAAAAAATATTTTTTTTTGCAGAAAAATTATTGAACACGTATATGCGATTATTGATATTATAATTTAAGTTGATTTACATGGCTAATATTCATGTAATCCCTCTATGCCCATTTGTAAAGAGTGTTGCCTGCAAATATTAAATAATATTTAAAACCTTTTGATTTTCTTCGTCTGTAGACCCATCGTAGCTAAATTGTCAGAACAGCTTGTAGGGTTAACCAAGGCCTCGGGAAATAAAATGAGACTTCGACTTTCGTCAAGGAATAATGTTTTCTCATACGGTTTTCACTGATGTGACGTGGTATGCTACCGATAGAGGGAAGGGGAGGTCAATTCCCCTAACCCTCTGTGTTTGAATCAATAGGCACTAAAAGTGACTGCAAAAACGGTAGGAGAATGAAGGTCAAAGCTACCCACACTCCATGACCTGTAATCTGTTCGACAAAGAAAGGAATCCAGGTTACTCAATTATCTGACTGGATGGAATGGTGGGAGAAGGAAAAAGTCAAATGATTGACCCATAGACCCTTAGTGCCAAAATGTAAGAGAAATTTGGAAAGGAATCTTTAGTTTGGAGACAGAAGTCAGGGTAGAAAGAGATGCCGATTTACAGCCAACTCCGGAGAAAGTATCCCGTAAAAAGAGTAGAACAGAGTTTTGGACAGAAGTCAGCAGAAAAAGACGCTGATTCAGCCGACTCCGTAGATGTCACTCGCTCGTAAAGAAGGGAACCTGAATATCGTCAAAGATAAGTACAACTTAAACTGTTTTCCTTCTATCCTTCCGAAATATTGGGAAGATCCTTCCAAAATATTGGGAAGTTATATGTATTCAAAAAAGAAAGAGTGAAACGGAAAGGATTCTGTTTCATCATTAGCAAATTAGTGAATAAACTTTGTTACATGCTTCAGTCCGGTGACTTAGACATTTTCTCAAGTAAAAGAAAAAGAAAGAAAGAAAAAAAGAGAAAGAAGAAATGGACTGTTGAGAGACATTTATGTTTGATACTTCCTGTTGGCTTAATATTGCCGGTATTTTAAAAAGAAAAGATAAAAGAAAAAGGAACTGTTTCTTAAACAATATCCTTATTTGTTTGATCGTCACCAATTAAAACTTTGTTATATTTTAAATGCACCCATGTGTTGAAATCTTTTTGTTGTTATTTCCTCTGTCGATTTGTCTTCTTTTGAGCGCATTATCATTAATTGTCGCTAAACGTCTTATTGCCGTCCTAAAACATTTCAAGGGAATTTTGGAAGTTTGACTACAGCTAATATTTTCTAACCTCGAAGTCCGTTTTTCAGATATCTGAGGGGGTATGAAAATGAAGGACTTGGTGGGGTATGTGAAAGTGAATTGTATACTCCCTAACCAGCGTCGGAGATCAGTCTCGCCCCAAATTAACCTCCACATTATTTGCCGGTTTGCCATATGCCCGAAATAGGAGTTTTGACTGGGACTTATTTTGCGGAGGGCCAAGTGCCTGACTGCCTGGACGTCACATGCGCATAAAATGGACTCTCGTTGGGATAATTATTTATGTAGCGTCACACTGATGTTAGCGAAGAAAACATCGAATAAGTTGAAATAAATCATACACAAAAATTAATAATTTTTGACAAAATTAAATTTAACAAATTATAAAATGTTATTGCGCCATTCTTTGTTAAGGAGAGAGGTTTCCAAAAAGTTTCCCGCTTCTCATCAACAGAACATGCTCTAACTCTTTTACAATTTGAGTCTAAAATGAATTCTGTAGATTCTAATTCTTGCAACTTTATCATGAATCCAAGAACAAGAACGAATTCAATATTTTCCATTTTTATCAGGTCAAAATTCACAGGGTATAACTTTAATGCACATGCAAATGTACTTTTACGGTCATTTATCTATGTAGATTTTGAAAATGTCATCTATCTCTAGAAAATGAAAATATTTTTTCTTCTTTCTAATAACTTAGGACCTGGATTGTCTTACAGGTTTCATCTAAATTATTATGACAATGTTCTACGAAATGCCACAATCTGAACTTTTCTAGCTTATCTATATCCTGAGATAAAACGTATGCAAATGACTACAATCTAAAAATAATAAGCAACAAATACAATGAAAATATCATTAAAAAAGTGTGGCAAATTTCTCCTTTGTCCAATGAAACAACCGAAGCATTTTAAAATACTTAAGGCAAGACTTCAGCTTGTTATCTTGAATCCCATATGCTCTAATAGAGTAATGATATTTTAATTTATTAAATCGTACATATAAAGTTCTGTCTATTAATTTATACATTATTTGTGTTTATCTTTTAAGGAGGAAAGAGAAAAAAAGAGAAAATATTTTTCGTTACATTGTAATATGAAATATCTACTGTTTTTCAGATTTGTCTTGAAATCCTTCAGGAAAACCCAATATGGAAGATTAAGGATCCCTGGATATTTGTAATATTAGAATTTAAGAAGCAACCAAGTGGCATTTTACTCCATATTCTTGAAAACGCGATGGGAAAAGGTTGATAGATCATATAGAAGGCAACTACTTCTTTTTCGAACGAGGATAGAATTCTTGATGGAATAATTTTTATCTATTTGCTTCTATCATGAATGTTTCTTTTGACCATATAATATTTGGTTATCATAATTCAACATTGCCCAGGGAACTGCTAAGGACAATCATTAGAGAAATTGCTCAATTTCCTCTGAAAAAAATATAGGAAGGATAAAAAAAATATTGGTCAAAAAATTTTGTCCTGAATTCAAAAAGCAAAGTGCTAGATTGGAAAAAAAAATGTTCCTATTCACCTCGTTCTTCTGAACAATCAACTGACACATTGAAACACAAAATATGAAAGTAGTTTCCAGCTGATCAGTGCTTAAATTTTTTTCGTAAAATCTCAGTGAGTAATGGTTATTTATCAACATCAGCTCGAGGAAAATCAAACGAAACGGTTAGACATCAAAAAGTTCATGTTAGTAGAATCAATGCGAAATAGATCAAGGCTGGTGCAAATCAGCAGGAGTCGAAAGATTATAAAGAGTACGATACAAGAGTCATTTAATAGAAAAAAGGGAGGAGTTGAGACTAAGAAATTCTGTTTACTGTTGCAACATTCTCAATGAAATCAATAGTCATGGTTTCAGAGTGTTCTTTCTCCATACACTGTCATTTTAACCCAGGCTCGAAGTATCGAACCCACCTTAAGCGCATCTCTAAGTATTTTTTGACTAAAACATGCTTCTCCATAATCACACATTATTCACTAAATTTCACATGGTTTGTACTTTCCAGCCAGCCAAGATTTCATGCAAAACTTTTGTTCAAGACTGAAACAATCTGATTTTAAATTGCCTCAAAACAAAGATCAAAATATTTTTCTTTATATAAACCAATTCTAAACAATGCTGAATTTACGTTTAAGGAAAAAAAATTGTAAAAAAAAGAATGTATTTCACTTTTAAAAATCTTCTTATTTGATGAATGAGACTCCAGCGTTGTTTAAAGAAATGAAATCAAAATACACCTTTTTAGATAAAGAAAAAAAAATTCAAGTCCTAAGTATTAGTTTCCATTAATTGATTTATTAAAGGAAAGCTGATGATTTAGGTTTTACTTACAAATCGAATGAAATAAACTGTTTATAATTGAGAAGAGAATGTTGGTTTTGCGAGAAAAAGGATTGAAATTATGACTTGTCTCAAGAAGTCAAATTATATGATAATAAATTTATGAACTTGAGAATTAATTCCAATGTGCTCAAAAGAGAAAGATTGTATTGTTATTCAAAGTAAAGGAGAAAAGAAGCGTTAACAAAAAAATACTGACAATCTGTTTGAACTATTTAGATGAGTTTTATGACATGTAAACTCTTGTGGGTCATTAAAGTCAAATCCCTAAATACACACATTATATATATATATATATATATATATATATATATATATATCTTTAAAGAAAAAACCAAAGACCGGTTATTTTAGGATTATAAATTTATTTCCATCCTGTTTTTCAGTTTCTGGTGTGAACCAAAAACACGAAGAAAAATATAACAGGACTTCTTCAGATCCAATGGATAAATAAAACAGACTAGACACGTGGGGGAGCGGCAGGGAGAAGAGATTAAAAGCGTTACCTCCTCGTTTTATTGAATTTCCGTTTTTTTTTATTTACCAATTTATTTTGTTTTTGGTTCACACCAGAAACTGAAAAACAGGATGGAAAGAAATTTATAATCCTAAAATAAAAGGTCTTTGGTTTTTTTCTTTAAAGAAATAGTGCTCTGTAAAAAAATTACATTGAGCTCTCCACCAGGAAAATTTAAATGTTCAGCTCCTGAATGATTTTCTTGTCCTGAAGGTATTACTCCCAACACTGGTTTAACTGGACCGAATAATACCTATATATATATATATATATACTGCGTTGCAGTGTCGGAGCAGTATGTCGTCGAATTGTCTGGTCTTCCATACTTCCGGGGGAATTTCGTCCAGTCCTGCAGCTTTCCTATTTTTAATTTTTCTGAGAACCGAGTCGAGTTCTTCTTGTGTGAACGGTCCAAGTTTAATGTCTAATTGTTTGCTAATTATTCTGGTGATTGGTTCAGGCGTTATTTTTGGTGGGTTTCCAAGTAAGTTTTCGAAGTGCTGTTTCCACAGTTTTATTTTTTCTTGTTGGTTTGCTGCTTTAAGTTTTGCTTTGGCTGTGTTCTTTCTTCTGCTCACTTCGTTTCGACGCCGACTACGCCGATGACATAGCGATACTGGCAAATACACCTGACCAAGCCGAAACACTTCTGCATAGTTTGGAACGAGCAGCAGCAAGCATAGGCCTCCATGTTAATGCACATAAAATGGAATATATGTGCTATAACCAAACGGGGGACATCTCCACTCTAGAAGGAACCCCTCTTAAACTAGTAGACAAATTCACGTACCTAGGAAGCAGCGTCGAATCAACCGAAAAGGACATCGAAACGAGGTTAACGAAAGCATGGACAGGTATCAATAGGCTATCGACTATATGGAAATCAGACCTAACCGATAAAATGAAACGCAGTTTCTTCCAGGCAGCGGTCACATCGATACTGCTATATGGATGCACTACATGGACGCTAACAAAACGGCTGGAGAAGAAACTAGATGGCAATTACACAAGAATGCTGCGTGCAATCCTCAACAAGTCCTGGCGGCAACACCCAACAAGACACCAACTGTACGGCCACCTGCCCCCTATCACGAAAACTATTCAAGTTAGGCGAACCAGACATGCAGGACATTGCTGGAGAAGCAGGGATGAACTCATAAGAGATGTACTCTTGTGGATCCCCACACACGGCCGCGCAAAAGCAGGACGACCAGCACGAACGTACATTCAGCAGCTATGTGAGGATACAGGTTGTTGTCCTGAAGACCTGCCTAGGGCGATGAACGATAGGGAGGAGTGGCGAAAGAGGGTCAGGGATATCCGTGCTGCCAGCACGATATGATGATGATGATGATATATATATATATATATATATATATATATATGTGTGTGTGTGTGTGTGTGTGTGTGTGCAAAACGTTTCTTGGTAACATTTTTTAAATGAGCCATAATTTGCATTCAATTGAATATTTTAAAGTATTCCTCCCAAATATTAGTATTTCTTTTTGCTCACAGTTTCAACGATTGTTTTAAACAGTGATATTTTATTCAATTTTATTCATTGTTTGTTTGCACATAATTAAACAAATTTAAGTATTACTACTAATTGTTTGCACTCAGTTAAATAGTTCCAAGTATTGTTAATTAATACTAATAATTATACTTAATATTAATAATAATCCTGAAAAGAAGATTGAACAGTTCTATTTGACCAATAGATAAGACCCTGAAAGGTACTAAAACTCCGAGTTGAGGGGACCTAAGTGTAATAATAATGAAAATGTACTCCACATTAACCAAAATCCAAGACTGAAACCTCATTATAAGTAGGTTCAAGTATTGCAATCTAATACTATTACATTAACTGAACATTCATCATTTGTTTTCAGACAGTTAAATTTTTTCAAGTAGAGTATAAGATTATAATTCTATTTGACCCATAGATAGGACTCTTACAAGCACTATCACTCCTGGTCAGAGGGGATCTGGGGGTAATGGCAATGAAGGAGTTCTCGACATTGTTGAAACTCTAGGACGGGAATTTCACCATCAGATGGATTAGAGTCATATCCAGAACACTCGTTGGGGGAGATTTCTCCCCTCTACAGAATTGCAGTCGGCGTATTCGACAGTACGAGTCGACAGGGGTGCAAATTGAAAGAAGTTTATAGAGGCTACACATATTCTTAAAGTTTCTTTGAGTGGGTTCTTTACGATTTGTGAACTAATAGCAGAGTGGTGTGTTATCAGGTTGTGAATTTTATAAAAATGCCAGCTGCTGGAAGAAAAACAAGTCTACTGAATTCAATATCTCATTGTATCGAATATGCTGGATCTATTTCCTAGACTGAAAACAGAATAGGACACCCATCTTTGAGCGAGTAAGTTTACAGGCAGTACCAACGACACCAAGCATTTTAATTCAAACATTAGTCTAAATTTATGCATGCTAATCACCAATAAAAAGATCCATGTCAGTTCTGAGTTAATGGAAAATCTAGGTTATTTCCGTAGTTAACCTGGTTTTGCCAAAGTCACCAGACACAGGCGGCCTTCTACGTGATGAAGGGGGCTTGTTGGACGAAAGGTAACTAGAGTTGGATGCTCTATGAATACCACTAAAAAAGATGGAATTTCTCGACTCACGCTCTTTTAGTTGCTGAGGTGCTCGGAGAAAACTTCGCGTGAACGGTAAACGAGAAACGACTCTAAGATACGAAAAGGGTCGGTTCCTAACAGAACGAAGAAGAACGTTGAGTTAATTATCAATTATCACCAACTATCACGGCCAAAAAATATGAACCAAGAGAATAAGGCAACAAATGTCCTAACGCCTGAGGTGAGTTCTGTTTCTCTTTTGGTATCTCCTTCCCTCTCCATCGATTCGCTATCACAGACGATGACAACGCAAGAGTTATATAAAGAGTACAAAGAGTTTGTATACTTATATTTTAACCTAAAAGTGAAATTATTCTGAATATAAGTAGATACTAATATAGGTTATGGGGTCCTGTTGGAAAAGTATGTGTATAGTTTGAAATCAAAAGACTGGAATGATTAATCAGCCTGAAGTCTTCTTTTGTAGGAGAGCCATTAAGGGTTTCATATCAGTAAATGCTAAAGTTTCAACAGAACAAATGAAGTAGATCTTATTACAAAAGCATTATCTGTAGAGGGTTTTACTTCAGGATTATCTAAAAATCATGTTTTGTAATCATCATTACACAGAAAAATCAACAATGTGCTCAATTTTCCTTGAAATGAAATCAAACCTGAAGAGGAGACAGTCTTGATGGGATCTGCATTAAAAAAAAAAAAGAAGTGCATTTTCCCATTGAGAACAGCCAATTAACACGTCTTCAAAGATTCTCGTGGAAAAAAGCCAGATGAAGTCACTAAAAAATTTGCAATGACATCCGTGCCTTTCTAAAGTACGGTTGCTGAAAACGTCGTTCGCAATCGACGAGTATATCGTAAAAGTGGTGCCGTATATCGAATAGGCTATAAAAAGCTATAAAAAAAAATTTGATTTTACCACGTCAGTGCAAGTCATCAGGGTATCGTTGTGACCATAAGTGTATCGAAGTGTATTGTGAAGAGAAGGTTTATGCAGTGTTGCAAGATACAGTGTATCACAAAAGTGAGTACACTCCTCATATTTCTGCAGATATTTAAGTATATCTCTTCATGGGACAACACTGACAAAATGACACATTGACACAATGAAAAGTAGTCTGTAGCAGCTTATATAACAGAGTTAATTTATTTTCCCCTCAAAATAACTCAAAATATAACCATTAAAAGCTAAACTCCTAAATGTTCTTTCTCCCAGTCTATTTGCCGTAATAAGGTTAAAGAGCGTAGTCTGCACTCTTATTTACCCATAGATGGAAAGAGAAGAGTCGGATACCTACATTACACAAGTGTATTAGCACTATGTGAAAAACAAAGCAACCTGAAGCAGGATTCGAAATTGGTTTGTCGAGTCCATCTTCTGCGACCATAATCATTACACTACGATCTCCTCCGAGCTATTGCGCATTCTTCAAGCATACAGCATACTGCATATCATATATAAATAAATATATATAGCATTTTTATAGAGGTATCTCTCTAGGCGATAAAGTTTATGCGCTTTTTTAAAGCATGATACAGTTGCACTTCACGTATGTGATGGATTCAATAAGTTTCCAGACTTTTTTGTACAGGCATTTAAAATTGTCGTAGACGTATGTTATTGCTATACATCTTATGAGATGACTGACCAGGTTCAAATGAACAGCTACAGCAGCAATTGGAATACACCCTACTAAAGCCTGATTGTCACAGCTCGTGAATTTCAAAAATGCAATCTGGACGTGAGGACACTTTAGAAGAATTATAGGCAATAAAATTATGTTTTAAACTTGGTAAAATGCCACAGAAACCTATGGAATGCTTTTCGACCATCTTGCAGGAATCGAGCATCATTTTTGAGTGGCATAAGAGATTCAAGGAAGGCAGGGAGTCTGTGAGGGATGATGAGAGGTGTGGGAGGAATAAAGATGTCAGAACACCAGAGTTGATTGGCCAACGGGTTAGGGTTACTATGTTGAGGTTTTAAGGGAGTTCAGGAAGAGATTCCGTCAGAAGAGGCCAGCACTCTTCAAATCGGGTCAGTGGCATTTCCACCAGGACAATACACCAGTCCACAACCCCATCCTTGTCACAGACTATTTGACCAAGATGGGCATCAAGACAGTTCCTCAGCCTCCCTTTGGTCCAGACATTGCTCCCTGTGACTTTTGGTTATTTCATAAGCTCAGAGGCTGTCGTTATGAGTCAATTGAGGAGATTAAAGAGGCTGTGACGAAGGTCCTTGACGCGCTTACACAAGAGGACTTCGATGGAGCCTTCCAGAATTTGTTTGAACGGTACAAGTGCCTTGCAGCAAGAGGAGATTACGTCGAAAGGAACTAGAGTTTCCTGTGTGTACTATCAATAAAAGTGTCCATACGAAAAAAAGTCTGGAAACTTATTTTATGATCCTCGTATATCTAAATAAATTGATTGACATTTCCGAATGAAACATTTTAAGTTGTCACGAGTATTTACTATTTCAGTGATGATGCTGATGCTGAATACAAAAATTACAAAAAAAAAAAAACTTTCAGAACTTTCTTTTTATCATAAGGAAAGTTTTCATCGGATGACAGTTCAATAGAATTAATTGCTTGCTGGGGATACTGTTTTTGTTTATAGAGAACAATAACTAGTCGAATATGAGACTAGCTTATATATTTGATTTCAAGCAAAATTAAATTCAGGTGATTACCAAATTTGCGCTCTCTGAATACTAAGACTGATTAGTAAATTCTCATCATTTTGAAAATTCAATGCACATTTTTATTTCAGATATTTTTCTACTGTACGTCAAACGAGAGTCAGTAGCGCACTATATATGAAAAAAATAAACTCCCCCAAACAGTATATTTGATATTTACTCCGAAAGATCTAATAAAAAAATCATTAAGTGTTTGGTTGTCAATCTGAGAACAGGTTTTTATCAATATAAATGAAAACCAAACACCAAGTTCGCGTTGTGGTGTGAGGGTCACGAACGATAGTAATGATATGCGTTCATTCGTCTTCCTACATGGCCTCAGACTCAACACAGTCTTGCATTAAGTACCTGGAGGGGGTAGTGTTACCTTAAATCAAGATGGTGCCTGTTGCAAGATCTTAAGTCTGGCAATAGGAGAGCATCATGTCAAAAAGAAGAAAATACTCTTAGTAATCAGAAGACTTCTGCAACCACATCACTTCTAACACCTGACAACCTATCTCCCAAAATTTCAATCCCCTTGTTTTATAATGGGCATGGTCGAAAGAGCTACCAAAAAATTCCTTACTTTATCAATAATAAATTGAAAGCAGGGATAACGGCAGCATTCAGCAATTTAAACCAGGGGACAATCGGAAAGGCTTGAAAAGATTTCGAAATACTCTGAAGGCTGTGGTTAAAACCAATGGCGATTCCTTTGACAAAAATTCCCTCTTAAGTATTTGAATTGATCTTGTAAAAAGCAGCTGATAAATTGAGATGTTTATGTTATTTTGATTTGAGCGTGATTTAGATGACAATTGACCCATCACACCTTGAAAAACACATTTATATGGAAGCAGAGGAAATGAGATTTCAGCAAGGAGAATAAACTTGATGTGACTCAAGACATTCATCATTGTGTTTCCATAATTAGACACCGGATTCAGGTCAGAACAATTTCATGAGATACGAGCTGTTTTTGCGTAAATGTTTGGATACACAGTGACATTGATTGAAGAGAGTTGAAAGCCAGACTAATATGCCTATATGTTTGTTAGTGTGTTTGATGGACTGGAAATATTTGTGACGTTTATGAAGAAAAAAAAAACCCATATGTGTTATTTATGTACATGTATGAGACAATGAAACAGTTTCATTGGCCATCTGCATCTGATTTTTGCTGTGGTCCAAACCAAAATATTTTGACGATTATTGCTGCACGTTTACCAATTTCTCTAGGTAGACATAACATGTAAACAGCAAAAAGTCTATAATTACTGAAATTACAACTTTTCAATTGAATTAAACCTGATCACAATACTCAGTAAACATAAAAAGAATCAAGCTTTTTTTTTAAAAAAATAACTCAACGTATATTTAAATTTGCTGTTTTTTGGTTTGAATTATTTTAAAATGGTACTATTTACCAACCCCTTCGCTCGGGCAGGATATGACACCAGGTCAATTTTTAAGCGGTTTGAATTCTGAGTTTTACTTCTCCTAGACTAGTTGCCTAACCAAGGCTGAAGAACCTAGTCTGTCCTACTATTTACCCATAGCTGGAGGGAGAATAATTGGATTCATACCTTTCCCAAGGGTATTAGTGCTATGTGAAATGCAATCAGTCTCGTCCAGGATTTGAACTCGTGTCGCCGTGTCCATTTCCTACGACGATAACGACTACACCATGATAGAATTTTTCCGAGGTTAATGACTATCTTAACGAATGAAATATTTTGGTGTTAGTTATATCTCCGCTCAGTTTTGATAGGTTATCCCATAAGCTATACGAGTGACTTTTGTAGGGCATTGCATTCTTTTCTGTTTTTGGCATTGAGAATATTATAGGTAAATAAAGTCCTGAGTTACTATTAAAGATAACTTACCTTAGATTCCAGTGCAAGTTGAACCCCACTTTCTCATATTTTTTCTGAAGAAAAGTATATTGTCTAGATATAGGCTGATAACATTTTCAAAATCTAAATTGAAAGACGTCAGAGCGAATAAAATCTTATGGCAGTATAAGTCCCTGTTGCTGAATTGTTTATTTTCGGTTCTAATCCACGAATACATTGATTTTATATCAACAAATACGAACTGGTCCATAAATCATTTTCTGGATATGTTTACTTTTATTAAAATAAAAAAAAAGTAATGTTGGCGACCCGAAGGTTCCCTGGTCAATCGCTACTATACCCAGATGTAAGGAAAGGCACTACTCCTTTCCTTGGATTGCTCCACTTTACCCTTGATACGTACCTTTTAATGCTGAGTTTTAAACAAGGAGATATCAAGTACCATTTTTGAGTCTTTGGTATGACTCAATCTAGATTTGAACCCCGGTCTCCCGGGCCTCAAAGGCCAATGCATATCTTGCAGAAAATATTGATCATTTTCTTTCATCTTAATTTTGATTTCGACATTATTTTCTTGAGAAAGAATTACCGTGTCAGCTCTAAATAATTTTTGACAACTTTATATTTTTTAGATTTATATCCTGGATGTCTACCATGCTGTAACTGACTATTGAACAACTACCCGTGAAGTCAATCGTCCTTCATCCTGATTAGGATATCTTTACTCGCTGAAGAGCAATGGTGTTTGACCTTAGGAACAGCCATTTGTTACTTAGGATACTCCTAAGGCAAGCTTGATGGAATCATCTCGATTTATATAAATTTATATATACGAGAGTCATTCGGAAGGTTCAAAGCCTTACCCAGATTTTTTTGTACACATTTCAAATTTGTAAAAGCCTCACGCTCAGATACATCAAGACAAAAATCTAAATCAGAATTGACTTTAAAAATTAATACATAAAAAAGTAAACGTTCAAAGATTCATATAAACCGAAAACTGAATGAATAATCCTTTTAGATTTATTGATTTAAATGGCATGTCAACTTGTTTAGGGTTATTTTATGCCAAGAATTTAGAAAATCACGTTCATTTTACGTTTATACAAAGATTTTTGTTTAGTTAACAGTTGGTTTTATTCTTTTACTTTGTTCTTATTTTTGCAAACTGTCCTATCAAATACGAGTAGCTTTTAGAGAGAGTGTTCACTAATAGCCCGGGAGACCGAGGTTCAATCCCACGTCGATTCATACCAAAAACTCAAAAATTGGTACTTTATACCTCCTTGCTTACAACTCATCCTAATAGGGTACGTATCAAGGGTAAAGTTGGGCAATGCAGGGATAGGAGTAACTCCCTTACTTACATCTCGTTGTAGTAGGCATTGAAAAGAAAACCTTCAGGTTACCCTTGACTACGGTCGCCAAATTTACTCATTTACAGATTTGACCCATATATGGTGGCCTAAGAGTTAAAACCCCTCCAGGAAGAGTTGACCGGCGAAAACAACAATTAAGATATACTCCTATCATACTTAGGAACCCCCCTTTTTTTTAGATGCACTCATCACGCTGCAAGGGATTCAATCATCGTATGCTAAACCCTACCCAAAGGTCAAAAACATTTTTAAGCAATTCAATAAAGGACGAGAGATATCTCTGGTTGTGAAATATTTGTAAGCATTATTTAGCAAAACTATCTTCCTAAATTTCATGTTCCCGTCTTTCCCTGATAAACCCTGACATTCTACGTAGCCCATTTATTGGCTGCAATTTCTTTATTTCCCCTCTAGATAGTAATGCGTACGACGAAAAAGAAAAGTTTTAAAAACTTATAAGCTTCCATTAATGCAGTAATGATTTCTTCGCCTGGGGCATCTATCAATAACATCAACTGAACATTGAATTGCATTCCTCGTTCCACTTCAACATGTTTTTCCTGTGTCAGAGGAGGTTAGTTATCGATATACAGACCCCACATATATTTCTTCCGTCTCTGTCCAAAAAGGTTAATCAAAATTTCGCAGAAATAGATCAATATGTATTAAAAATAAATGCGCATGACCCAGAAATGAAATAAGCAGTAATTGCAAGATCATCACGCAAGTATATACACGCATAAGCATATATATATATATATATATATATATATATATATATATGTTCAGATAGAAGGAAAGAAAGAGAGAGAGAGAGAGACAGAGACCAAAGTGACGAGAACGTAGATAATGATTTCCCGCAGTTTCTCGCTAATTTGATCATCAGTCCATATGGGTTCAGTATATCGTATGTGTGTGTGTGTGTGTGTGTGTGTGTGTGTGTGTGTGTGTGTGTGTGTGTGTGTACATGTATGTGTGTGCATGCGTTTGTGATGTTGGAACGAATATAAAGTCCGATTTTAGAGTATATATTATAAATGAAAAAGCATGCCTACAGAATAATCTAATGATTTCCATAATCTCCTTTGCCTCCTAGAATCTCATTCCATCAGTCAACTAGCTTATAGATGCCACTGTTATTAAATGACGTATGTTTTGAAACAAAATATGAGACTAACGCATCTTTAGCTCTTCTCTTCATGTTAACCTAAGACCATCCAAATGATTCTACAATCCCCTAAACAACCAATAACTTGAAGGATCAAGTTCGGGAGAATATGGGGGATGAAACATTTTTACCAACCGAGCTTCACTGGAATTTATTAACAAACTGACTCACATGCTCTTACATATTGTTTGGAGTCAGGTCGTTCGATGCCCATTTTCCAACCATTTACAATTTTTCAGTCCTTTTCAGTGTGACTCGGAGAGTTTAATAGGTTACGTTAAATTTCATAACGGGTTCTTTTGCTGTAGTAAGAGGATTTATATGACATTAGATTCCAAATCTCTTGATTCAAGTTTCATTGGACGTCCCTCCATTGCATCGTCCTTTACGCAGAAATCCTCAATTTGACAACGGGAAAACGACCTCCTACAAAATTTTCATTCACTGTATCATCACCATATATTTTCTGAATGAATTTTGCTGCTTTACTAACATTGACGTCTTTATGAAACTCATATTTTAAAGTGCTAATTTGGCTGGTGCTGTAGATTACACCCACTGCTTCTCTGCAGAGGGATAAGACCCCACAACGAGTGTCATAAACCATTTGAATGTGAGGCTTAAGTAATATGGGTTTTGGGAAATGTAGAATACACCTTCTTTGCCATCGCTCTCAGGTCCAATTTGACCTGTATTGATTGCACCTGATAGAGTCCTATCTATGGGTCAAACTGAATAAACTATGTGTGCAAAAAGTGACTGGTAGAAAATTGTGACTAATATAGCAATACTGGAAACCATTTAACTGAGTGCAAAAGAAGGGTTCAAGCTGGATTAAAAATGTCATCTAAAATTGTGTTGAAAAATTATATATATACATATATATATATATTATAACTTATTGAATAATAGCACTTACGGTAAGGGAAAAAAAACGCAATTAATTCGAAGATAAAAATATACAACGAATCCCTGTCTAGGGGGAAAATATATATATATTGGAAATGCCAACATTGTCATACCAATAGAAAGAAATTGTCATAGCAATTGATTGGTCAAAAGAAAAAAAACACCGTAAATTGCTGCTAAGCTACAAGTGCAAAAAAGTGTTCAATACTAAGCAGAACAAAATAATGACAAAAAATATCTTGAGAGTCCGAAACAAACCGACTACAGTTTCGCCTAAGCGGCTCCTCAGGGTGCTTAATCCCGGGATTAGGTACCCTGATGAACCACTTAGGCGAAACTGCAGTAGGTTAGTTCCTGACACACGAAATAATATATATATATATATATATATATATATATATATATATATATAAACAGGACTGGCATTAAGTAACCGACAATGGTTGATATGCCATAAATCCCAAGCAATACAGACTTAATATTATACCTGATGTGTTATTTAGTTGAAACGAGTGTGTGGATAAAGAATATTGCAATCAGTTTTTTTTTTAATCTTTAAGACAAATCTTTAAGAAAAAATGTTTTCTCGTAGCATTATTTCTAGACAGTAGCAAGTGGCAAAAATTTTATTAATGTTGTCCCAAACATGCCCATCGAAAACCGGCCATTACATTTCTTCTGACTATATATATATATATCTGTGTGTGTGTGTGTGTGTGTGTGTGTGTGTGTGTGTGTGTGTGTGGATGTTTGTATATTTATATATTTATATATTGATAGCGATACATCGAGCACTCTGTTAGAATTCTATGAAAATTTTCATATATTATCTGTATGAATTATTCCATATAAGTCATTCATAGTCTATATATATATATATATATATATATATATATATATATATATATATATATATATATATACTGGTGGCATTGCAAATCCATTGGTTGAAAGAAAAAATATATCGGATCAAAGTGGCCTTCATTGATATTATATATATATATATCATCATCATCATCATATCGTGCTGGCAGCACGGATATCCCTGACCCTCTCTCGCCACTCCTCCCTATCGTTCATCGCCCTAGGTAGGTCTTCAGGACAACAACCTGTATCCTCACATAGCTGCTGAATGTACGTTCGTGCTGGTCGTCCTGCTTTTGCGCGGCCGTGTGTGGGGATCCATAAGAGTACATCTCTTATGAGTTCATCTCTGCTTCTCCAGCAATGTCCTGCATGTCTGGTTCGCCTAACTTGAATAGTTTTCGTGATAGGGGGCAGGTGGCCGTACAGTTGGTGTCTTGTGGGGTGTTGCTGCCAGGACTTGTTGAGGATTGCACGCAGCATTCTTGTGTAATTGCCATCTAGTTTCTTCTCCAGCCGTTTTGTTAGCGTCCATGTAGTGCATCCATATAGCAGTATCGATGTGACCGCTGCCTGGAAGAAACTGCGTTTCATTTTATCGGTTAGGTCTGATTTCCATATAGTCGATAGCCTATTGATAGCTGTCCATGCTTTCGTTAACCTCGTTTCGATGTCCTTTTCGGTTGATTCGACGCTGCTTCCTAGGTACGTGAATTTGTCTACTAGTTTTAGAGGGGTTCCTTCTAGAGTGGAGATGTCCCCCGTTTGGTTATAGCACATATATTCCGTTTTGTGTGCATTAACATGGAGGCCTATGCTTGCTGCTGCTCGTTCCAGGCTATGCAGAAGTGTTTCAGCTTGGTCAGGTGTATTTGCCAGTATCGCTATGTCATCGGCGTAGTCGGCGTCGGTAATTGTTGTTGCGGGGTATCTTCTGCTTCTTTTCTTCGTCAGTTCGAAGCCATTCTCTTTGATTTTGTCAATCGATGTTCTAAGTACGTAGTCTAGACAAATGATAAAGAGATACGGAGCCAGCGTGTCCCCTTGTAGTACTCCTGCTACAATGTCGAAGTATTCTGTGTCTCCATCTGGTGATCGTACTTTTACTTTAGTGTTTCTATAGAGAATCGTTATTGCCGCTACGGTTTCTTTAGGTACGCCGTACGCTAGTAGGATTTGTTCCATCTTTCCTCTGTGAATGGAGTCGAAAGCCTTGGTAAAGTCGACAAATATTAATGTCGCTTGTAGGTTCTTTGCCCGTACACCTTCAAGGATTCTGCGGATGGTTAGTATTTGTGAGGTCGTAGATCTATTTCTTCGGAAGCCATTTTGGTTTTTTCTAAGTATGTTGTCGATTTTGGGTTCTATTCGGTTTCGTAGTAGGGCATTGTAGATTTTGGCAGCTATGGATGTAAGTGTTATGCCTCGGTAGTTTTTGGCTAATCCGAGGTCTCCCTTTTTAGGGAAGGGGAGTATGCATCCCTTCGTCCATCTATCTATCGGATTTTGATTGTATACTGCGTTGCAGTGTCGGAGCAGTATGTCGTCGAATTGTCTGGTCTTCCATACTTCCGGGGGAATTTCGTCCAGTCCTGCAGCTTTCCTATTTTTAATTTTTCTGAGAACCGAGTCGAGTTCTCCTTGTGTGAACGGTCCAAGTTTAATGTCTAATTGTTTGCTAATTATTCTGGTGATTGGTTCATGCGTTATTTTTGGTGGGTTTCCAAGTAAGTTTTCGAAGTGCTGTTTCCACAGTTTTATTCTTTCTTGTTGGTTTGCTGCTTTAAGTTTTGCTTTGGCTGTGTTCTTTCTTCTGCTCACTTCGTTTATTGTTTGCCAGGCAATTCTAGATTGTCTATCTTCTACCGAGTCTCTGATCTTATCTATCTGATTTTGAATGTATTCTGTCTGTTCCTTTATATATATGCCTGCTAATTGATATTGTGCCGTTTTTAGTTTTAAGGCATTTGTGTTTGTTGGGTTTTTTCGATAGTTTTTGGAGGCTGTTTTCACTAGTGCACGTTTTTCTCTCACCGCTAAGGTTTCCCATGGGACTCTATATTTAGTTTTAATTTTTGTTGGAATGTATTTTGCTGCTGCCTCAAGGTGTGCATTGACGAAATTTTCGTATTCGTCGTTTGGTGTACTTTTTTCCGTCTTTTCTTGTAGTGTTTCGAATCTGTTTCTCAATTCTAATACGTATTTATCTCTGACATCTTTGTTGTTTAATAGGGCCCAGTCATAGTGTTTGGTGGTCGCTGTTCGTTTGTCGTTTTTTCGTAGGCTTAACCGTATTTTTGCTGTGACTATTCGGTGATCGGTGGACACACCCTCAAAAGAGGAGTATGCCTCGCAATTCAATGCACTATTCTTTCATTTCTTGTTTATAAGGACGTAGTCTATCTGAGCTTTAGTATTGTTTGCGTACGTGTATGTCCATAGTTTGCCCTCTCTTTTTTGGTAGTTTGTATTGAGGCATGCTAATCTATTTTCTATCATGAAATCTGTTAGTTGTTGTCCATTTCTATTTGACGTGTTGTGGAGGCTGTATTTTTTTTTTCCGTTTTTCCCGATTTGTGCATTCATGTCTCCGCCAATGACTAACATGTTGTGTTTCGGGATGCTACGCACTAATGAGGATAACTCATCGTAGAAGGTGACTATTTCATTTTCTTCACTAACATTGGTGGGGCTGTAGCATGAGATGATTGTTGCTCTGGGGTTTCCGTTAAATGTAGCTACCATCATTCTAGGTTGTATTTTCTCTATGCTATTAAGCGTTTATATATATATATATATATATATATATATATATATATATATATAACTCTATGGTAAAGAATAAAAGAACACAGCTAATGTGTTTTTCTTTGACTTGAGTGAAGTGTATTTCAAATTTGCTGAGACTTGACCGTCTCATCTGCTCATCTTGATTTCGGGTAGAGTACTGTCCTGTGTTATTATCATAGCTGATGCGTTTTTGTATATATATATATATATATATATATATATATATATATTATTGTGATTTGTCAATTTTTAAATTTCGTGGTCGGCTGATTAAGTGTAGTATTTAATTCAGAAGGTATATGTATCTCCAGATTTATTTTTAACGACTTGTGTTCTCTTGGTAATCATTTTATGGTAATATATTTTTCTGTTTTTTCTATGGTGGTGAATTTTGTACCTCTTTTAAAGTCGTGGTCGTTTCTATTTGGATAAACAAACAAGACGACCAAGTCTCGGTGAATTTTAAACGTAATTCTCCAAACCTTAATGAAAATGCATTATCTATGTCCTTTTTATCACATAGAGATAGATCTATATTTAAAAAAAAACAATTAAAACATTTTAATAATTTTAAACGTAATTCTCCAAACCTTAATGAAAATGCATTATCTATGTCCGTTTTATCACAAAGAGATAGATCTATATTTAAAACAAACAAACAATTAAAACATTTTAATAATTTTCTAACTGGGTCATGAACTTCCTAGGGTTGGAACTTATTTGAATGTTAAAATAAGGTGATGCTTAGAAATTTGAAAGAAACAATATATTTTAAAATAAAATAGTAGAAGGTAATAAGTGAGGCATTTAAAATAAAGCCTGTTTAATTAGATATAAAATGTTAAAATACATTATGGCACTGAGGGGTTAATATGAAGTTTAAAGTGAATATGCTTATTTAAAGAACAAATCTAAATATTTAATGTAAGCAAGAAAAACAGCCCAACTAAGGTAAAAAACATTGATTTTCTTCAAATGTTGTGCTTGAGTATAACCACACATTTTTTAACATTGGTAAAAGTTAATTTATATCTTTGTCCTCTGTTCCAATGCCTTTTATTTTATCTAATATCCAGTTTAAAAATATATATTCCTTTGAATGTCTATTTTTGCTATAATCTAAATATTTAATGTAAGCAAGAAAAACAGCCCAACTAAGGTAAAAAAACATTGATTTTCTTCAAATGTTGTGCTTGAGTATAACCACACATTTTTTAACATTGGTAAAAGTTAATTTATATCTTTGTCCTCTGTTCCAATGCCTTTTATTTTATCTAATATCTAGTTTAAAAATATATATTCCTTTGAATGTCTATTTTTGCTATGTGAAAAGCAATAAACCTTTTAATCAAACCTAAACAGTGGTGTTTGAAATACGAGGGTCATTCAACAAATAATGTGACAATTAGTTTGGTTTGGTTTGGTTTCAATGATTAATGGCATATCAACCTTCTCGGATGTTTGTTTTAATGCAAAAAAACTCCTTGTAGAAGAAAATTGGTGGTATGATGTACCCTATAACTGCGGCCATAAGTGATTTCATACCTTCTCAGAAGCAATTAGTCCGAAAGAGAAAGCAATAGCGTGGCTGGAGTTACTACCATCATATCAATGTTGAACATGCTTGTCAAAGCACCAGAATATTATCTAAGCAGAAGGAAGCAGTATTTACAGTCGCACCTTTTTCATAGAAATCAGAAGTCACGGATTCTTTCATGTCCCAGAAGACTTGTCAGGATTATCTTCTTTTCTGACCGCTACACCCCACACATTTTCTTTACCTGAGAGATGGCATTCTATGGATTATCTTTTTTACTAGTAGTGGCAAATTTATGTTTTACCCATTTGTAAACACTTTTGATATAAAACATTATTCTCATCATACATCATATATTATACAGTAATTTCACGTAGTTGGCACTTCTGAGCCATGAAGAATTTGATCGGAGACGTCAGTACATTCCTGGAGAACACTGTTTGATTTGCCTCCAAACAAAATATTTTCGACATTACAATATTCTTTGCCATAGACAAATCATTTTAAAAATCTCTTTATTTATAGAATGAACCTCACACTAAGGTAATCACAATTTTTTACCATTGAACGACACGAGAAAAAGGTAAAGATATATCTTTATACAATCCGAGAAAAATAGGTCTCACTGAATATACAATGTAGTATCCTCGACTTGTTTGCCCAGTTACATCAAGGCTGAACAACTAGTCCTCCAGATATTGGAAATTAGGAGATACATTACGATATAACTTCGTATTTAATTGAATTCAAACTAGAACGCCCTTATTCTCATCCCAATTCTTCTTCTTCTTCTTCTTCTTCTTCTTCTTCTTCTTCTTCTTCTTCTTCTTCTTCTTCTTTATCATTTTCCGTATCACCTTCCTTCCTATCTCGAATATTTAGTTATTTTTCTTGTTTTATAGAAATGCACACTTCCTTATTATTTTCAGCATCGTCAATATTCCTTTTTTTTTCTCTTCTCTCTATCTTGAATATCTGATTCCATTACTTACCTACTATTTTTTTTTTACTTACTTAATGCCATTTTATAACCTTTTCTACCATTTCCAATGTACTTTCCAAATCCATCAATCACCAACGAGCAGCTTTTTTTCCCCACATTGACACTTCTCCCTAATTGCGTACTTTTCGACCTTTCTCCTCGCAACCGCCTAAAGGTCCTTTCTGAAAGTGACGGTGCCATTGTAAACATTTGATTTTTTTCCCTTTCGTTTTTACTCTGATCTATATTTGCTCCGTAGGTCAGAAACTTCTTAAAATTCGTCAGTAAATGTAGATGAATTAAATCTTAAAATCACGATGGGTATATAAGGATTATTCCAGCAACACTTAAGATATTCAATATTCTTTGTTAGTTTGGCTTTCGAGAAGTTTCAGCTCAGAGAATAGTCACCACCATTAAATATTCTGTCGTTTATTTCATTTCTCTCTGTTTACTTTTCATCGTTTATTCTATTTCATAAATTTAATGTTACTGATAGCATATGTATTTTAACACCTTTATATTAGACCTTGTGTAATGTTTAGATAACATTAGCAGTGATATACATATGTATATGATATTAATGTATATTATATATCTATCTATCTATCTATCTATCCATCTATCTATTTTTAATAACCTTTGTTTTTCGCTCTAACAGTTCGTTTAAAAACGAAAATATTTACCTCCAAAACTCTTCGCTCAAAAATATTATATATATATATATCCTCATAATCATCACCATCTTTATCGAGACATGATGATAGCACGGAGTCCCTCAAATCCCACTCTTCATCCGTCTCAATCATCCATCGATCCCAGCTTCTCTTCTAGACTGGATCTGGTATCGGCACAGAACTGATTTCTGTATTATTTTCCTTGTCAGCCAACACTGGTATGTCCATCTGTAGGAGTGCGTCAGAGAAAGTCGCTTATGTGTCCGTCCTGATTTCACCGGTATGTATTGTTGATTTTACTCGGATGGTTCGAGATGCAAGTCGTACATCATCTATTTTGTCTAACACGTAGTTATCTTATCTAATTCTAATCAAGCTTTTTCTTCAGGCATTCAATTAGAGTCTAAGTGACGCAACCATACAGTAGTATAGACACTGCTACTGCTTGAAACAAATCCCATTTTGTTACCAGAGCAATCAGACACCCATATAATGGACAGCCTGTCAACTGCAGTCCATTCTATTCCAAAGTGTATATTGACATCTCTTCCAGTAGATGAGATATTGCTGTCTAGTGATGTGAGTTGATATAAAAATTTCAGAGGGTTGACGCTTTAATTCGAGATGGTTTCATCTTGTTTAAAATACATGAATGCGATATATATATATATATATATATATATATATATATATATATATATGTGTGTGTGTGTGTGTGTGTGTGTGTGTGTGTGTGTGTGTGTGTGTGTGTGTGTGTGCCGACAACACAACAATATTGGAACGACAAAATAACGAAGATTACAGTTACTTGAAGCCCTACACATTAGATATAAACGTCTCAACCTCAACAAAATTAATTTTGAAATCAGCGCTAATGTCCTCAAATTTCTTTAGTTTCTCTTGCCTTATATGGAACTTTTTTTTTAATAAAGTTACACCGGTAAGTATAAAACACTGTGTTCCATTTATTTGAACCATACAAATATGAAAAAGCCAATTCAAGACGGATATCATAGTATACATACAGTGATTTGAAAGGATCAAAATAAAAATATACAGGCAAAGCTAGTCTATAATATTTACTCGAGTTTGGTTCTGCGATATATATATATATATATATATATATATATATATATATATATATATATATATATATATATATATATCGTTATTCTAATAATCGTAAAGATTTTTAAATGTTTTCATAAGATTGATTTTTCAACTGTTTCATTCTGCTGACAATTCCCAATTGTATATGTTGTACAGAAATAATCAGCTACTATATCTGAATAATAAACCATGTCTTAATTTCTGACCACTGACCATACTTTTTGATCCAGTCGACCGGTGCAGTAGAATACACCAACTGCACTCCTGGAGAGAGGTAAGGAGCCTCCCACTAGTATCCTGGACGTGACACTGATGGCGATACACCAGTAGTACTGGAGCTTTGGGGAATGTTGAGCATCCTGTCATTGCCATCACCCCTAGGTCCATTCTGACTCGAAGTGTTAGCACCTTATAGGGTCTAATCAATGGGTAAAAAAGAACTAAACTGCGTACTTATGCTAAACTAAATTGTTTGAAATAAAACAGTTTTTGACATTGAAAGAGTACTTAAACTATACTGAATAGCTTGAAATAGAATTGTTTTGACATTTAATTGTGTGTGAACAAAAACTATACAGATACAAAACTAAATTTCTTGAATTAGAATTGTTTGACTAAACTGAATAGCTTGAACAATAAATGTTTTTGACAAATAAACTATGTGTTCATGCTAAACTGAATTGTTTGAAATAGAAATGATTATTTGTAAAAAAAACATGGATTTGACATGAAATAACCTAAGAAAAGTCGATATGTCATAAAACCCAAACAACCAACCATACAAACATTATCTTTATTCAAATTGGCAGGGCAGATCTTTGATAAACTTATCATAAAAAATTATTCATGGTCTGTATATAAACCTCTCAATTCACTATTTATCCAACCTCCAACCAGGTCAGATTTGACACAAGGTCATTATAATGAAAGGCCTTCTTCATTCAGTCAAGCGTTCATCTCTCACCATTATCAATATTTTCTCCATGATTTTCTTCATATGTAAAAAAGGGAAAGTTGGCAACCGTAGTCGAGGGTGACTCGAAGGCTCCCTTTTCAAAAGCTTCTACACCAAGGTGTAGGGGAATTCGCTACTCCTTTCCCTGGATTGCTCCACTTTACCCTTGATCCGTACCTAATAATGCTGAGTATTAAGCAAGGAAGAATCAAGTACCATTTTTGAGTCTTTCGTATGACTAAACCTGGGATTGAACCCAGGTCACCCGGGCCATTGGCGAACGCCACCTTAAATTTTTTATAACAGATTGCATATGCTACCGATATGCAAGGGGATCCCTGTTGGGTAGTGGCGAACCTGCTGAGCTGCAACATCGTTAAAAACGCGTTCGAACTCCAGTGTTGCTTTTACGTTGACTTTTAGAATAATACCCTTGTGAAAGGTAAGATCTCTCTTTATCCTCCGGCCAGCAATGAGTTAAATAGTAACGCTACTCTTCTTCTATAACGATGTCTGTAGCATTAAATAATCCACGAGGGTTGAACTGAATCGAACCTACCGGCATATATTTACTCGTTCTCCTGTGAGGACATGGCACAAGGTCAATGTTTTAGAGGAATAAACATGCTTTAAATAAAGAATTTTCCGTCTCTTTAACTGGTTGTCTTACTTATCCAAGAGAACCTAGTAAGCTCTACTATTTAGCAATCGATTCCCGGGATAGTTGGATTCAAACCTTTTACTAGAACATTATAGTTAGGAAAGGCAAACGACTTCCTTTAGGATTAGAACTCGGGTCACCAATTCCACTTTTACAACGATAACCACCACACGAAGCATTCCTACCTCATTTGTATTGTTTGCATAACATCAGATTTTGTTGATCTGCTTCATCTCAAAAAATTTTCAAAGGTTCAAAAATGATCCTTCTAATAAAGTATCTATTTCATTTTTGGCCCCTATTTCAGTTTAGGTTTTGGCTTGGCACTTCATTTCGGAGCATTATAATTCATTTTCTGTTTTCCTTGACTAAATGCGAAAATGGATCGGATTGTAGGCTAAATTCTTTAAGATGAGTTTAACTGGTTTCGAGTTCTGGGTTTTCCTTCTCCTTCATTGGTTGACATAACAGATTTTAAAATGCCTAGTCAGTCCGATCTATCCATGAATGGAGGGAGTACCGTTGGATTTATACTTTTCCCAATGGTTATAGAGATATGTGAAATAGGAACAATTTTATCCAGGATTTGAACTTGGGTCACCGAGTTCATTCTTTACGACGATAACCATTACCTCACTAGCGCTTCCTGGGATAGAAAAGTGGATAGGCAGATATTGAGATACTGTTAGGCATGTATATTATATGGATAATCATGACGATATATCTGCGTTGTGTTGAATCAGATCTTCATAAAGTGACCAATGTTGAGATATTTTAACAGACCAACTAAATTGACTATTAATATGTCGATATCAATATATCTATTAAGAAGGGTTACTTAATGAGATTACAATTATGAAGCATTCAGTCAGAAGTGAACGCAAAATCAGCAGTAGAGATCAGCAAGAAAACACGCATGTGTGTGTGCTGTTTCTGTTGTGCGTGTTGCGTGTGCATTTGTGTGTTTGTGTGTCTCTGTGTGCGTTTGTGAGTATAAAACTGTTACCTGAAATATTTAGACACATACACAGATGTGTATATACATGGATACTGAAGTCAGCAGACAAATTAAATGCAGTAAAGATCTTGTTGTTACCTTTCAGACGTCAAGAGGAGGAGCACAATGTGTAATGGTTATCGTCACAGGAAGGTGGAATTCTGTTCGAGAGTATTTGCATTTCTCTTTCCGCTAATGTCTATATCTTCACAAAGCTGTGGGTAAATAGTTGGACAGATTCGCTTCTTTAGCTTTAAGTTAACTTAACTAGGAAAAGGAAAACTCTTACATCAAAGTAGATGTACTTCCGCTTGAAATGACCTTGTGTCGCATCCTGCTCTTGTGGGAGCAATTGTTTGAATACACATCCTTCTGACGATAATATTTTTGTACAAGTGTATTACTTCAAAAAAATAATACCTGCAAAGCCAATGTAAATGTGATATTTTGACAATATTTATATTGATATAAATTCCCAACTTCTTCGTTTCAAAACATTTTTGGTGGAGATTCTTCACTTCCACTTGGCCATTGTAACAATCGTGTCATATTCTAAGAAAATAAGCCTTTTACAATAGAAGTTACTAATCTATATTTGTCACACACACGTTTTTTTTTGTGTTTTTTTTTTGTGTGTGTGTGTGTGTATTTATTTGTAATAATTTTTGTCATTTACTTTTTTGGCAAGTTGTAAATAGTTTTAATATTCACCAGTTATTAAAGCGCCCTGTCGGCTGAGGCTATAGAATACGCCGACTGCACCTCTGCAGAGGGGTAAGACCTCCCCCCAATAGGGCCACCAGTTGGCCGTCGGTGGCAACCCGTAAGGTGCTAGGATGAGATCCTTGTGGTTGAACAGTCATTGACGCGGCGACAAAGTGATCAATGACTTGCAATACACCACTTTGGCCTTTATTTGATCTGACAGGTCGTAGGATAAGCCCGATTAGATCAATTGGCTGCTCATGTCAATCCCGAACACCTATATGTTTTATCCTGACCGTACATTTAAATCTGCACTTGCAGCAAAATCCTAACCCTTATCTGTTAGGTGCTTGAAGGCGGTGGCCGAGGGCCTATTGCATTGAGAAAACAGGAATTTGACCAGTGCTGAAAACCTGAAATTGGCACCTCAACTCGAGTATACTGGTCGTGTAACCCCGTCTCAACCAAGGCAAATAGGTTTACCCTTTGATACATTCCCAACACAATTTCATCTCCATGGTGGGTGGTGAAGTGCATGGTTAGCGAAAACTATACAGCAGGGATGTCGACTTCAAATTAAACAACGAAACAAAATCTGTCAGAATCAGACTCGGAGAATGAGGCAGCAGACTTCCCCAGATTCATTGTTATTAAATCTTTGGAGGGGGCTGCCTCACCGAAATCTCGTCTTTCCTCAGAGAAAGAGTTATTTCTACAATTGCTACTCCGAAAACTTTTAAGAAAACAAGGATTGGCCAATTGCTAGTCGAGGTGGGCTGTCGGAGGAAGGCAGAAAGCATATTAAAAATGAAAACCTTTCATACGACGAAAAGCAGAGCCTACCCACATGAGAAACTCAACACTTCCAAACCCAGTAAAAGAAGTAGGGAGTTGGCATTGGCTTCAGAAGAGTAGATCGCATCAGCCGTGAGAAAACAGAGAGTTTGAAATATAAGAATCTCCATCCGAAAAGGCGACGAATTAATCCAGATTAACACTTACATCCTGACAATTAATCAGCCCAGTACTCACAACGAGGTGAAGATTGGCAGTGCATCAAAGTGCCCCTGAGGTGCTTCAAACGCCAAAAATATGGACACCATAAGGCAGCTTGTAGAAGACAACAGTCATGTGCTAAAAGCGGTGAAAATGACGCGGACAAGTTGATTGAAGATTTCTTGAAAAAAAATTTGATGGGCAAACTGTCAACAAGATCACCCAGCTTATGCAAGATCTTGCAATGTTTACAAAAAAGAAAAGGAAATACTTGAGGTAAAACACGAGAGGAATGTGTCTTTCCTGAAACCAAAGGAAATTGTAGGGAGCTACGTGGAAGAAAACAGCTACGCCTCTGTTGTACGGAGGGGGGATACAACCAATCAAACAACAAATGTAGAGCACTCGTAGAGAAATTGATCCAGTTGGAGGCGAATGATTGGCCACGGTTTAAGAGCACCTGAAAAAAAACTACATGTGGTCAAATTTAACCAAGCACCGGTTCAACAACAGGTTGTGAATGGGGAAAGATCCACTGTTATAGTCCAAACAAAAACACACGTAGAATCTACCACTCCAATACGTGCTACTCCTAAAAGTGCAAAATCTCCGACAAAACGCCGTAATATAAGTCACCAATCCGTCCACCAAAAAGCATTAAAGACAGACTAAAAATCCTGTCTCCCATAAAACTTGAACAACTTAAAACAAAAATTATAACCTCCCATTAGTCAAACTGCGAAAATACAGATGAACATCAAAGTGAACAAGGAAAGACTAGGAAGCACATTCAAAGTACACTCAACGACAAAGTCGCCTATAAGAATAAAACAGAACAATGCGCAGGGATCAACAAAACCTCTACAAAGAATCTATAGTATAGAAAGTATGGATAGCATATCAACTCATGAAATCATTTAACTGTGAAAACAAATAGGGAAAAGTAAATGGAATGATTCATATTGTATAGAAATACTTGAAATGATTTAACTGTAAAAATGTTATTCGAAAAATGTTCCCAAACTGTGTGTATTTAATAAATAAATCAAGACAGGATTTGTCATTGAACAAGTTGCAATGTTTGATATGACATAGAACAAAACTAACATACAAAGAACTGTTTTTGACATTTGAAATGCGTACTTATGTAAAACTAAAATGTCTAAAATAGAACTGTTTGTACATTTTACTTAGTGTACACAAAATTGTACATATGATAAAGTGTACTGTTTTAAATAGAATTGTTTATATGTATAAAAATGGATTCGGCATTAAATAACCTAAAGTGGTTGATATGCTATAAAACCAAACCAAACCAAACCAAATCAGTTATTAAGCAAGCAGCATGGACTGGAATATTAAGGAACACTTGAACGGGATTGAAATACTTGTAGCTCGTCTAACATAAATGACACCGTAATAATACTGAGTAATATAATCACCTGTGAGTGCAGAGTACCTAATTGTTGAATGAGGAGGGCAAAACAAAATTCGTTTTAACCGTAAGGACCTCGTTTTTTTGTATTAACCGTTTTATCTCTGTCATTAATTTCATTTCTCCCTGTTTGCTTTTTATCGTTCGTTCTATTTCAAAAGTTTAATGTTACTGATAGAATACCTTTATACTAGACCTTGTATGATGTTTAAAAAGCCACAGCAATGATATACACTGGAATATGATATAAATGTTGTAAGAAATAGATGACGATATAATGAAAGACATGGCTTTTTTGTTCTACTTCAAACCGACTTTTCTCATATTTTTTTATTCGTTCCACGTTCTCATTTCACGCGAACGGTTGTCTTCTCGTACCCCTATCATCAAAAGATAAAACGTTAGTCTGAATCCGGAAATTAAGTAATCCTACAGGAACAACAAATTTTACTCTCGAACAATTCAAATGCTTTTGAATACTGAAAAGAAACCAAAAATAGATGCGCTTCAGAGGCTTATTTCTTGTTTAGTTAACGATCGTAGATTATAAAAACAAGAGGGCAACCAACATAAGATGTAAAATAAAACTAGCCCAATGTTAATCATAACATAATTGACATTAACTTTCCTTTAAACTACAGTATCTGCTATCTCATTTTACCCACTTATTTGACGAGGAACAATAACCTATATAATCTACATACGGCGTTGTCAAATGTTCACGGCTAATCACATATCCTTTTTCCTAATTGAAGTGTTATCATTAAAAATGCCTAGCAAAACAAATAATTTTGTTTACGAATGTTTTAATTTAAATACTTTCCATTATTCTTTATACTGTCATGTCGTTTTGGGATATAGAGTTCACTGGCTCTACCTCTGCTGAGAGAGTTAAGATTCCTAACAATGAGCCCACTTGCTGGCAGTGAGCAGTGACCTGTATTACTTGACGATAGGAGCCAGGTGACTAAGCAGTCCTTGGCTCATCAACAGAAGTGGTCAAGTGACTTACAGCACACCACTTTAGCCCTTACTGGACTGGACGAGAACTCGGATAGGCCCAATCCAATCAAATAACTGGTTTTGTCAAGTGCTAGAGTCCTTTTTCGGGCATGTGGGAACTGGCAGATAATGTGGGGGTTAAGTTGGGGCTAAACTGACCGCCGCTGGCAAGGTGTTTCCAAATTCCACGTTACACACACACACACACACCAAACCACTTCGTCTTCCTACCCCCTAGGATAAAGGAAGGCATGGGCCTCTAAATTGAGATAAAATAATCTTATTTACCGTAGTCGACAATTCCAATTTCCCGTGTAATGTTTTTAAAGGCGAACAGGACATTTAGCGAGAATAAATTGAGGCGAATGAAGCTGAAAAGATATGCATGCAAAAGAAGGCAACTCGCTGGGTAAATAACACAACAAATAAATTTCAACGAGGGGACATTTAAAATATCCAAAATTTTAATCGTCGAGGTCCAAACAAATATTTATAGGGTCCGGCTATATTTCCCCAGCAAACAGTCTCCAACATAAATGTCTCTTTCTTTTTCTTTTTTTTTTTTTTCTTATACTTTTCTATCATTTCTTTTGAACCTTGAAAAAGTAGCAAAGTCTATTCATATGTTTAGAGTTTATGAAATGAATATTTTCATTCTATTTCTCTTCTTTTTTTTCTTAATGCATGTGATTCTTTAAATGCTTCTTTCTTTAAATTGAGAGAGAGAGAAGGCATATAATCGTAATACTTAGGAAGGGTTGATGGAAAAAACGGTTTTAAGGTTTACTTAGCTTTTTCGACGGGTTTCTTCTGAGATTTCTTTTCTTTTACGGGCTAGCGGGATTTTGTAGAATTTGATGAGAGGGCATCTGTTGTCCGAGAATTCTTTCCGCTTTCCCCCCGAGTTTCGGCGATAGTTTCAATACATCCTGTCACGCCAACTGCTGTCATAAAACTCAATTCTTTCTTTTCACCGGTTAGGTACCCGGGAGTTTGTTTGGCGTCAGGTAAGCACGTCCTCTCACGGCGACCTCCGTCCTAAAATCTGAAATCTTTATTCCTATTTCCTCTGACGAAAAGGGTACTACTTCCGGTTTTAAGATTCTAGCCAATCATCTGGCCTCTTTCTTCTTCCTCACCCTGTCATGCGATTCATTCGGGCTGCTATCATGACCTCTATATCCCCTACTCTGTCCAACCGGTTGGGGCTATGGAGTGCAGAGGCTTGACCTACATTTTAACTGGATTCGTTACTTCGGCCACGAGGAATTGACCTTCATTTACATCCTTCTTTTAACGG
Organism: Sepioteuthis lessoniana; assembly: GCA_963585895.1. Classification (NCBI taxonomy): domain Eukaryota; kingdom Metazoa; phylum Mollusca; class Cephalopoda; order Myopsida; family Loliginidae; genus Sepioteuthis; species Sepioteuthis lessoniana. The sequence goes on along the minus strand of OY757906.1, from coordinate 106,873,512 downwards.
TCAATCTTTGAGGCTTGTTTATTCAAACACGGAGGGGTATTGGGAATCTTAATGCTGAAGGATATATATGAAGAGATTGATATATATATATATATATATATATATATATATATATTGCTTCCTTCTTATGAATATCTTCATATATATCCTTACACATGCAAATTTTTGTTACACACAGAAGTTGGTGAATTGAGATTAGAAAGCACTACCCAAGAAAATTAATTTCAAAATTTCAATGAATTAGGGTTTTAAAAACTAGAGTTAAAAATACTATTTAAACGTGTGGTGTCTACCAGGAATTAGTCATGTTATATTATAATTATAATTAGGGGTAGATTAAAAAAACAGAAGAAGTCTTTGATGAGGTGATATAACAAATAGCTAATTAACAAAACATCGGGGAAGGAGAAAATAACTTCAATACATAAATATTAAGTTATTGAAAAAAGAATGCGTGGTTGAGAATTGTACAGATGCAAATATAGTGTTTTCTAGTTCGATTTTATAAATCAGTTTATTTACTGATGAAGTAATATATTTGATTCATACAGGCTAAAAAACAAATGAACTTTTAAAAAGCACGTTTATCTTCGCATTTCATACTTATAAAAAATTTTAAGGTAATTTAAGGCGACAATTAAATAACAAATAATCTGAAGATTTCCTAGCAGCCAAATTCCTTTCATCTGTATTTACATCAACTGTGATGATTACAACAAAAAAAAAAAAAAAAAAAAGAGAAATGAAAAAAATTTACTCCAGAGAAAAATTCGTATATTATTATTTAATTATGCATTTCACTTTGTCATGATTACTTGTTAACACAAATGTTCCCTTTTATTAATTAACTTTCGCTTCTTTTTGAAAATTGTAAATCAATTGATGTTTTCTTTAAAAGGTAAAGAAGTCAATGGCAATTTTAGAAAGAAATAAATGTTTCCAAAAGTCAAAAGTGAAAAATGCACAAACTTCAATTTACTGTAGGAAATCTTTGCTTTTTCTTTTCTTTGATTCTTTTATTCTTCTCAAACATAATTTGATTTTCTCTTTCTTCTCATTATTATTTGCTCACTTTGTTATTCCTTACCTATTTTCTTATTCTTTCCATCACACTTTCTCTTTCTTTCTCGTTATATATATATATATATATATATATTTAAAGAGAGAGAAAGTGAAATATATATATATATATATATATGTGTGTGTGTGTGTGTGTGTGTGTGTGTGTGTTATATTATATTATAACAGTGTTGGTTGTCACTAAATCCCTTTGTGGGTTTGTGTCGATATAACGGTTTTTTCACTGTATTTTTTGCATTCATTTCCTTTTGTTAACGGCCTAGTGATTGTTGCTTTGCAAAAAGCTCCATGGAAACCAGTATTCGCAATTTAAATTCCATGAATCAAATATATATATATATATATATATATATATAATATCAAATTTTTATTTCTTGAGAGATTTTCCCATCAGTGTCTGCTGATGGTTTTTCACTGGAGTGTGAGTGACAGCAAGCATCCTCAAGTCTTCAGGTCTCTTCTCAGGATTCTGGACTGTTTCAATAATGCTGTAGTTTGGACAGTCTCCACCTGTCCAGTTATTTCCAAGTCCTCCAATCCTTGTACCAATCCTTTGATGACTGTACCAAGAGCACCAATTAAAATTGTTGTAATCACTTTCATGTACAACGGATTTTTCAGTCCCCTAGGAAGGTTGAGGTACGTATACTTCTTTACGAATCCTTTCAATTTTACTCCGGTGTCCGCTATTATTATTATTATTATTGCTTTTCTTGTTTTTTTTTCACCTGCGTTAGCCGATGGTTTTGCACAAAAGTTTGAGTGACAGCAAGTCGCCTCAGGTCTTCTGCGCTCTTCTATGTATTCTAACTGATCTCAACAATGTTGTAGTTTGAATGGTCTCCTCTAATCCCCAAATATCCAAATCTTCCAGTCCCTGTATTAATCATTTGTTGACTGTACCAAGAACACCAATTATAACTGGTATAACAGTCACTTTCACGTTCCACAGATTTTTCAATTTCCTTATTATTAATGGCAGTAATCCCATATAGTTTTTTTCATCACCGTTAGTTGATGGTTTTCCACTGGAGTTTGAGTGACAACAAGTCTCCTCACGTCTCCAGGACTCTTTTCAGTATTCTGACGGATCTCAGTACTGCTGTAGTTTGGATGGTCCCCACTCGGCCTTTTATTTCCAAGTAATTCAGCCCTTGTACTTTTCCTTTACTGACTGTATCAAGAATACCAACTATAACTGGTATATCAGTCACTTTCATGTTCCAGTTTTTTAATCGACAAGCAAGTTCCAGTACTTAACCTTCCTTTCGCTTTCTTTTAATTGTACTCAGTGGTCAGCAGGGAAAGCAAAGCCCACAGTTCTGCAAGTTCTCTTTTTTTGTTGATTATTATAAGGTCTGGTCGTCTGGCCGATTTTAGGTGATCGTTTGTATCTCAAAATCCCCTAGGAGTTTGTGAGTCTCCGTCTCCGGGACAGCCTGCTGGGTTGTTCATATACTATTTGTTCGTATGGTAATATTTAAATGTCTTACACAGTTCCCAGTGGATCACTTTGCCCACCTAGTCGTGTCTAGTCTTGAATTCTTTCTGTGCTAATTTGCTCCCTTCGTTTATTATGTGATTGGTTGTTTCGTCTCTATCACTACATAACCTACATCTGCTGTTTTTATTGGGTCTTATCTTTTCTTGCTTTGACATGATTAATCCTTAAGGCGTTGTTTTGTGCAACTAATAGAAGAGATTGAGTTTCCCTCGCAAGGTTCCCCTTTCTTAGACACGTACACGTTTTCTGGTATAAGATGTCGCTTATTAATCAATCAAAAACGTCCATAGAGTTGTATTTCTTCCAATTTTTTTTTTTTTGTTATTTCTGGTTTGCTGATCTTCGTATTTTCAGAATTATTTCTGGTGGCTGTGATCAGTCATCTTCTGTGCTTTTCAGTTATTATTATTATTATTATTATTATTACATACTCTTTTAGAGTTTTTTACATCAGAGTAAACTGATGGTTTTACACTGGAGTTTGAGTGACAACAAGTCCCCTCAAATCTCCAGAACTCGTCTCAGGATTCTGGCCTTTCTTAGCAATGCTGTCGTTTGGATAGTCTCTACCCGTCCGCCAATTTCCAAGTCTTCCAGGGCTTTTAATAATCCTTTAGTTATTGTGCGTAACGCACCAATCACAATTGGCACAATCGTTACTTTCATGTTCCACAGCTTTTTCAATTCTCTAGCAAGGTCGAGGTACTTATCCTTCTTTTCACTTTTCTTCAGATTTATTCTGTGGTCTGCCACGACAGCAAAGTCGACAATTTTACAAATTTTCTTTTTTTTGTTGATTATTATGAGGTCCGGTCTTCTGGCCGGGATCAAGTGATCCGATTGTATGTTAAAGTCCCATAGGAGTTTATGCATGTCATTTTCTAGGACAATTACTGGGTTGTTCATATACCATTTGTTTGTTTGGTTGAATTGAAATTTCCTGCACATTTCCCAGTGGACCACCTTGCCGACCCAGTCGTGTCTCGCCTTATACTCCTTCTGTGCTAATTTGCTGCATTCGCTTATTATGTGATTGAACCTTTCGTCTCTGTCACCTCATAGCCTACATTTACTCTTTTGTTGTGTCTTATCTATCCTCGCTTTGATATGATTGGTTCTTATAGCGTTGTCCTGTGCTGCTATTCGGAGCGATTCCGTTTCTCTCTTAAGGTTTCCTTTTCTTAGCTAGGTCCAGGTTTTCTGGTGTGAGATGTTGTTTATTAGACGTTTAAAGCGGCCATAGAGTTGTTTTCCTTCCCATTTTTGTTTCCAAGTCGTTGTCACTCTTTCGTCTATCGTGTTGTCGGTATCGTTTCTGATGGTTGTAATTAGTCCTCGTTCGTGTTTTTCTATGTAGTCTTCGAGCCGTTGTATGGATGCGTCAACGGTGACTTCGATGCTGGTAATTCCTCTTCCTCCCTCTTTTCTACATACATATAGTCTGTTGACGTCGTCTATGTGGTGTAATGCCTTATGCATGGTAATTAGTTTTCTTGTTCTTTGGTCCATTTGTTTAAGTTCCTCTCTGGTCCACTTGAGAAAGGGTCTCGAGCCTGACTAGGGGCACAGCCCAAGTATTTATTCCTTTGATGAGGTTGCTGCTGGAGAGTTTTGTCTCGAGTAGTTTTCGCGTTCTCCTGAGATATTCTTTTCGGATCGTGTCTTTCATTTGCACTTGTTTGATGGTGTCAGCCTCCAAGATGCCCAAGAATTTGTAGGTTCCTTTTCTTCGAGCGTTCTAATTCTGTCGTGATTTGGTAGTTCCATTCCGTTAGTCATATGTCGTTTGCCACTTTTCATGACGAGCATGGCACATTTTTCTATGCCAAATTCCATTCCTATGTCCTGACTGTATATTCTAACTGCGTGTATGAGATTTTCCAGTTCTCTTTCATTTTTCGCAAATAATTTAATGTCATCCATGTACATTAAGTGGTTGATCTTCTCTTACGATCTGCTGAGTTTGTATCCAGCTGCGCATTTTCGGAGAATGTGGTTCAGTGGCATCATGGCTATTATGAATAGTAAGGGTGATAGTGCATCTCCTTGGAAAATGCCTCTTTGGATCTTTGTTTCAGCTATGCTTCTTCCTCCTGCTGTCAGGTCCACTCTCCAGGTTTTCATGGCCTGTTAGATGAAGTTTATGACTTCATGTGGTATTTTGTACATTTTGAGACAGTGTAGTATCCAACTTTGCAGGACTATATCATATGCCTTTTTGTTGTCCATCCAGCCCATAGCTAGATTTTTCCGTCTTGTCTTGCTCTCAACTAGGATCTATGTAGAGTAATTCCGCTGTGCCTCTGGATCCTTTGCGGCATCCTTTCTGTTCGTCAGGGAACAATCCGCGGCTTTTTAGCGACTAGTAGATTTTTTCCTTTATTTGTGCTGTTAATATTTTCCCCATCATTAGTAGGCAGGTTATGGGTCTGTAAATGTTTGGAGTAGTTCCTTTGCTAGGGCCCTTTCGGATTAATGTAGTCTTTCCTTTGGTCAACCATTCAGGTACTTGCGCATCTTGTAAGCATCAGTTCATATCTAGTGCTAGTCTGTCATGAATTGAGGTGAATTTCTTGAACCAGAAGCCATGTATTCCATCATGGCCTGGCGCTTTCCAGTTTGATATTCTTTTTAGTGTTGTTCTGAGTAAGTCGACGTGTATTTACATTTCGGGGCCTTCTTCAAGTGCGTCTAGTTCTTTTGTGATATTGTTTATCCATTCGGCATTTTCGTTATGTTTCTTTGGTTGCCATATTTTAGTCCAAAATCGTTCGGTTTCTTTTATATCTAGTTGTTGGTATGTTTTCTTGTAACTCCCTCCATTTAGTTGATAGAATTTTCTTTCGTTGTTTCGGAAAGTCCTGTTTTGTCTGTATTGTTATACCCTTTGTCGGTATCTCTTTAATCTTCCTTCTTTGACCAGTACTTTCTGGCTTATTTCCTCAAGTTTTACTGTTATTTTTCCCCATGTTGCCAGTTCCTTCTTTCTGCTTATTTCAGTCCCACTCTTTCTGATCATTCGGACTTGTTTTCGTAGTTTTTTTATTTGCATTTCCAGTCGAATTTCTCATCGCAGTTTTGACTGTTTCCTCGTGCTTTTTGAGGGGACCCCCATATTCTCACAAGCTAATTTTGCTCCTTCATAGACTAGTTCATTTAACTCAGTTATATTAATAGTCGGTATGTAAGGTAGTATGTGATTTATTTTATTCGTTTCTACCTAAAGTGTTTTCCATTCTATATTTCTTAATGAAGGTAGAATAGTCTTTTCACTATTCATGATTATCTTTACATTTTCTAGGTTTATCTTTTGTTCTTGTGATAGTGTTTCTTCTTGGTTGTTTGGTAGTGTATCGTTTGGGGGTGTAGTGTTTTCATTTGCGGAGGTTTGCGGTTCTTTTTGTTGGATTGTTTTTGTTTGACGCCACTTGATGTGTCTGGCAGTGTGTTATAGTTTTGTTTCAGCGTTTTTTGATGGATTTCTAGTAATTCTAGGTCAGAAAATCAACCCTTCTTCATTATTGTTCTAACTTGATCGGTTAACCTTTGGATAGCTATCTGAAATGTCGAACCTTCTTGCCAGATCTCCATCATTCTTTTCCTGTATCCTCTTTGTGATGGGTTTCTCCTAAAATAGCATTCTAGTACAAGTTGATTCTCTTCCCTAGTCCATGTTCTGCATTTAGGTCTCTGTTCGTTGTGGTTTGAGACGTCATCGTTTATGTATCTGAAAAAAGAGCAGCCAACATTCGTAGGATGACGACCAGGTCTCCCATGTTGGCTATCAGGAGAGCACCTGCCGATCATGACACCCAGACAAAAGGCTTGGGTCCCACGTTGTGTAATATTGGGATTTGACATTTTTATCATGGGTTATATAATGTGGCTATACCAGACCCAGGGGTTGTTTTTGATCTGCGCACCTGACACAGATGTGACCAAAAACAGCTATGATGGCTGTAAATAAAAGCGGGCCACAAAAAAAATTAAAAATTACAAAAAAATAATAAAACCCCAATCCTTTCCCATTAAGCTTTAACTTAGTTAAAGTTCAAGACTATCATCTTGTTAATGAGTTGAACTTCGCGCTCTATTTTAGTTCCTACTGTTCTTTTTTAAACCAGTGTTCTGAAACTTGTTACTATCACGTGTTAAAGTACTACATTTATACTTAATAAAAAGTTCGTCTTCATTTAAGCAACACAAAATACAGCGGAGATTTAAGAAAGAACTATTTTAAATCAAATATGCATATTTTAAATGAACAGTTTAGTAGAATAAAGTTACTGACCTCTTTGAAACACTTCTGGAAACGGGTGACTTCAAACTTTGCCTTCCATTTTAAGAAATGCTCGCAAGAATTATTACTAATTTTACAAGCATTTAAACTACTATTCCACTCCTATCACGGTAAGCGGGGCGGGGAAAGACAGGAAGGAAGGTACTATCTTTCTTTTAAGGGTTCGTCTGAGTACGTGTTAACCTATATTTGAGGTGTTTTTTGTTTATTTTTTGTAAATTTGGAATTTCGTCTTCCAACAGTGAAGTTTTTCCTGATTATTTTATTCTTTTGGGAGATTTTCACACCAGCATTAGCTGATGTACTTCCATTCCAGTTTGAGTGACATTAAATCTCTTCAAGTCTCCAAGATTCTTTTCAATATTCTGGCCTATCTTTCTAATGCTGTAGTTTTGATGGTTTCCACTGGTCCTCATATTTCTAAGCTCTCCAGTCCCTTAATCAATCCTTTGGTGGCTGTACAGAGCGCACGAATTGCAATTTGCATCACAGTCACTTTCATGTCCCATAGTAGAGTTGATTTCAGCCAATTCTCGTTGGTGATTTTTAAGTTACTGATATTATCTTATTTCTCGGTTTCACCTGAGATCAATGAAACTAGATGAACCAACAGTTTTTCAATACTGTTCTAAACTATTTTAGTTTTTCTACCAAATAAAAGATTTCGTCAATCTATTATCTAAGTCTATAAAAAATTAAAGGATTTCGAGTGAAGTTTAAATGAACATTTTTATTGGATTTTTTAAAGATTGTTCTTTATTGACGCACAACATCATAGTATTCGGTTTAATGATGGTAAGGTGGATATTGGGTCAATCCCGACGCACCAAGATCCAATATTACAATCAATGTATCCATGACATACTACCATCGAATAAACAGACGGAAATACAAAATAATCTTACTTACACGCAGAAAAACATTTGATATACACAAGTATGCATAGGAATGTTATTGAAGATAATAGAAAAAATGTATAGCAACAAGTATAATGTGCACGTAATGTTCTATGAACAATAAGTGTGTAAAAAGGGTAATAAAATAGAAAAATGCTTTCTTGAAATTAATGGACAAAAACATGTTGACCTTGCTGGCGTTGCTGTATAAAGAGACAACATTTCTAGTATTCAAAGAATTGATGCAAAAGATGGGAGAACATTGGATTCTTGAATCGTCACTTACGATACTGTACTGGCCATCTAGCGGACACGCCCACTTTCCAAAGGAGAAAATTATTTATTGTCTCCCAACAGTAGCAATCAGCAGTTTTGTGTTATCACCGTCAAATTTTTAAAGAGATTTTGTAATAAAAAGAAATTCAATGCATTTATTCTCGCCAGAATGACAAAGTTACGCCGTAAGGAACCTGATCTGTACATAGACTGCTTACCACTTAAGAGTATTACGTGCTCTAAGGAACTGAAGATATGAGTGCCAGACTAAGCGAAGCTTCGAAAATAACAAGACGGCCAGATGAAAACTTCAAAAATGAAATCTCTCAGCTTAAGACTTCAATTTTTACATTGTTTTTATTTTATTTGTTTGTATTTTATTCTCCTTCAAGCATTATTCCCGACAACTTTGGTTTAATCTTCAGTTTTTACCCATCAGTTTTCCCTGAAAGACATCGGTTGTCGTTATTCTTTAATCGCGACAGCGGATTACAAAGAATTACTGATTTCGCGAAACCAAGAAATTCTGTCCGAGAGTGTCCGTCTTCCCCCGTCTAACACGCTTTCCATTCCTTGACGGCTTATAAAAATCTTATCGGATGCTTCGGAGATTAGCGCATCTGTGCAGTAACCACTAAGAAATCTGAGAATTTGACAGCAAATCGAGGTACTGTGTGGATAATTTAGCGGGAAAATTGATTTTAAAGGCCACTAATATGACACACCTGTCGGACAATACGACTACTGCAAGTTTCCCCTTGGCAAAAAAATATTGAAAAAATAGTCATTGTTCATTTCCAATATAATTCTTCTATTCGTCTTCTATAAGGAAATATAGAAGAAAAGCTTGCACGTCTTATAGCCACTGATACACAGAAAATTCATATATTATATTAAGATTCTACGGGTAAGTCTAATATATTTTAGACACACAGGAAATTGCATTCAGAGAACAAAGCTATGAAACGCGGGAGCGTCTTTGATTCTCGTAAAATGTAAACAGAACTGAAACATCTGTCCTATTATCAAACAGTTCTAAAAGTTAGGATTATATTAGTAACTTAATGTGTTAAAATGAGTAGGTCCACGAAGAGATTTGTATTTTTTAAGGATCTATTTATTTATTTCGTTAAGTTATATTTGGTTTGCTTTCGTTTCTTTTTGTATGGTAAGGATCTATTTATTTATTTCGTTAAGTTAAATTTGGTTTGCTTTCGTTTCTTTTTGTATGGTAAGGATCTATTTATTTATATCGTTAAGTTCTATTTGGTTTGCTTTCGTTTCTTTTTGTATGGTAAGGATCTATTTATTTATTTCGTTAAGTTATATTTGGTTTGCTTTCGTTTCTTTTTGTATGGTAAGGATCTATTTATTTATTTCGTTAAGTTATATTTGGTTTGCTTTCGTTTCTTTTTGTATGGTAAGGATCTATTTATTTATTTCGTTAAGTTATATTTGGTTTGCTTTCGTTTCTTTTTGTATGGTAAGGATCTATTTATTTATTTCGTTAAGTTATATTTGGTTTGCTTTCGTTTCTTTTTGTATGGTAAGGATCTATTTATTTATTTCGTTAAGTTATATTTGGTTTGCTTTCGTTTCTTTTTGTATGGTAAGGATCTATTTATTTATTTCGTTAAGTTATATTTGGTTTGCTTTGTTTCTTTTTGTATGGTAAGGATCTATTTATTTATTTCGTTAAGTTATATTTGGTTTGCTTTCGTTTCTTTTTGTATGGTAAGGATCTATTTATTTATTTCGTTAAGTTATATTTGGTTTGCTTTCGTTTCTCTTTTATGGTAAGGATCTATTTATTTATTTCGTTTAGTTATATTTGGTTTACTTTCATTTCTTTTTGTGTGGTAAATAAAAATTCGTTGGTTATTTAATTCCAACCGTGAAAAAAAACAGCTGTGGTAGTATTTAACCCATAATTGAAGGAGTAGGTGTGTCCATACCTTTCCCAAAGGTTGTATTCCAAAAGTGAAAGCAATTCTTTGGATTGAGTTCAAACTTGCTTACTAATATGTTACATTCTAGCCACAACGTCATGGTGACTTCTCCTTTGGGCACATCTTAATTTATGATTGTAGTTGAACGTGAATTGTAACATAACAGGGTTTCAAAGAAAATTGCCTGAGACAAAGACGTTAGGTAAAGATGACTACGAGTTCACATCTAGAAAAAGAAAAATCACACACTTGGCCAAAGAAATAATACCATTCTCTTTATTATTGACGTTGAAATCTCCCTTTGGACGGGCCTCAAATCAGAAAGATGAGAAGTGGTATTCTCTAGTCGATAAAAAAAAAGATCTACCGTTGTCTAAATCGTTCGCCTCACTCAGTGAGAGATGGGGTCACTATCTCTGAAATATGAGCCGTTTCTTGTTGCTCTGCAAATTGCAACCGGATTGACCCTTTTTAAAAATCTGCTTCTAGCACCCGACCGCGAGAGTTTTCGTTGTTGATCATATTTACCAACCCCTCTGCTCGGGCAGGATATGACACAAGATCAATTTTTAAGCGGAGTTTAACAGGTTTAAATTGAGAGTTTTCGTTTTCCTAGTCTAGTTGCCTCACCAAGGCTGAAGAACTCAGTCCGCCCTACTATTTACCCATAGCAGGAGGGAGAATAATTGGATTCATAACTTTCTCAAGGGTATTAGTGCTATGTGAAATGCAATCAGTCTCGTCCAAGATTTGAACTCGTGTCGCCGTGTCCATTTTCTGCGACGATAACCATTACACCACGGGGACCTCCTTTGATTGTTATTGATCTTTTGTTGTTGGTCACAAAGCTACGCACTTGGTTTACGGGTGGTGGAAAGAGGCAGTTTCATAATAGAATATAAGCCATCAGTGTTTGCTACTTTTCAAAGGTGCCCGTGGTGTATTGCATATTCTTGTAGATATTTCTATCTCTTAATGTAGGTACGTATTTACACAAACACAGCACCAGGAGCAAGATGCTACGGGGACAATGTCACAGTATAATTTAGATGTCTGTGTGTGTGTGTGTGTGTGTGTGCATAAAAATACTCCTTTTTTTCTTAGGTTCTTAATACCCGTGATAGAGTTATTAAAAGGTTGTATATAGTCTGTGGTTAAAATCGCTTTTTGAATACATTTTTAAAAAAGGTAAAAAGTAAACGGTTACGAGCCCCTGGCAATCAATATTAATAGCAATGTATTTATACCGAACCCCGACGCACGAGCAGGACGGGACGCAAAGTCAATTTATTAAGCGGAGTTTAACATATATTAATTCAAAGTTTTTCTTCCCCTAGATCGTTTGGCATGACAAGGTATGAGAGTCCTTCAATACCTCTTTATCTATCAAAGTATCTAAGTCAACTCATAAGTTTGGCTATTTTCATCGCCCTCTTCTTATCGGTTGATCTCAGTTTAATCGTATCCATCTGTTATTTGTTTGACTGTCTACTTCTAGTTCTCTCTCTCTCTAACTCTTACTATCTCTCTCTCTCTATATATATATATATATATATGTGTGTGTGTGTGTGTGTGTGTGTGTGTGTGGTTTCAAAGCTTCTCTCAACAACAAATATTTAGTTTCTACAAATAAAATCGATCCTCTATGGGAAACGAAAATCCTATGCCCTGACTAAGATTAAGCCGAGTAAAAAATATCAATTAAAATCTTATTCTATGCCCAAAACGTTTTTTTTAAATCACAAGTTATTTCTAGATTGTTTTATTCTTTAACTACAAAATCAATGAAATGTCATAATGTTTATATTCCTTTACTTCATTTTTATTTGACTTTTTGATTGATTTGGTTTGGTTTGTTGGGTTTTATGGGATATCAACCTTTGTAGGTTATTCAACGCCAAATCCATTTTTATGTAAATAATCTGTTTTATTTAAAACAATTCAGTTTAGCATAAGTACACAGTTTAATTGTCAAAAACATTTCCATTTAAAATTATTCTAGCAGTTATATGTAACAATTTAGTTAAGTGTAAATACAGTGTTAATGTCGAAAAACAGTTCTATTTCTCATAATTCAGTTAAGCATAAGCACGCAGTTTAAATGTAAGTACGGTTTAATTGTCAAAAACATTTCTATTTCAAGCTATTCAGTTTACTCAAACGATTCAGTTTAGCATAAGTATGCTGTTAGTCATATTTAACCCATAGATAAGGATCTATCAGGTGCCACCACTCCGGGACAGAATGGACCCGGGAGAAATGGCAATGAAGGGGTACTCCGCATTCCCCAAAGCCCCAGCATTACTGGAACCCCACCATCAGACTGTTTAGTGTCATATCCAGGACACTCATTGCAGTCAGTGTATTCTACAGCCCCAGCTGACTGGGCAACTTTATTATTTGAATATTGCATACAGTGCAAGCGAAAACGTCCTATTTAATAGGTTGTTTGGTTTGCTTTGCTTTTATGGCATATCAAACATTGTTGGTTATTTAATGTCAAATCCTATTTTAACAAATGCATCAAATATATGATTTGAAAACTAATTATTAGATACGCACAGTTAAGTGATAAAGCAGTTCTATTTCAATCAATGCAATATAGCATAAGTCAACAAAGTTAAATGGATCCAAGTATTGCTGTGTATCATTAACAATTCAATGAAATAGTCATTTGTTTGAGAACAGTTAATTGTCAAACAATTCTATTTCTAACCATTCAATTTACCATAAGCCCTTTGTTTTCACAGAGTTTAAGTGTCAAATCCATAGAAAAGACCCTATCCAGCACAACCACTCTGGATATGACTCTAAACAATCTGATATTGAGGCCTCAGGAATGTTGGATCTTTGAATGATGCAGAGTACTCTTCTACTGCCATGGTTCCCAGGTTCACTCTGGCCCGGAGTGGTAGCATCTGAGAGGGAACTATCTATGTGTGGAATAGTCCTGTTTAACATTAAAACTGTATGTCATCATCATCATATCGCGCTGGTAGCACAGATATCCCTGACCCTCTCTCGCCACTCCTCCCTATCGTTCATCGCCCTAGGTAGGTCTTCAGGACAACATCCTGTATCCTCACATAGCTGCTGAATGTACGTTCGAGCTGGTCGTCCTGCTTTTGCGCGGCCATGTGTGGGGATCCATAAGAGTACATCTCTTATGAGTTCATCTCTGCTTCTCCAGCAGTGTCCTGCATGTCTGGTTCGTCTAACTTGAATAGTTTTCGTGATAGGGGGCAGGTGGCCGTACAGTTGGTGTCTTGTGTGGTGTTGCTGCCAGGACTTGTTCAGGATTGCACGCAGCATTCTTGTGTAATTGCCATCTAGCTTCTTCTCCAGTCGTTTTGTTAGCGTCCATGTAGTGCATCCATATAGCAGTATCGATGTGACCGCTGCCTGGAAGAAACTGTATTTCATTTTATCGGTTAGGTCTGATTTCCATATAATCGATAGCCAATTGATAGCTGTCCATGCTTTCGTTAACCTCGTTTCGATGTCCTTTTCGGTTGATTCGACGCTGCTTCCTAGGTACGTGAATTTGTCTACTAGTTTAAGTGGGGTTCCTTCTAGAGTTGAGATGTCCCCCGTTTGGTTATAGCACATATATTCCGTTTTGTGTGCATTAACATAGAGGACTATGCTTGCTGCTGCTCATTCCAAACTATGCAGAAGTGTTTCGGCTTGGTCAGGTGTATTTGCCAGTATCGCTATGTCATCGGCGTAGTCGGCGTCGGTAATTGTTGTTGCGGGGTATCTTCTGCTTCTTTCCTTCGTCAGTTCGAAACCATTCTCTTACTTAGAACATCGATTGACAAAACTGTATGTAAACAAATGACTAATGTTTAATTGAATTTTTAGTGATACATAACAATACTTCGAACCATTTAACTGTGTATAAAATAATGAGTAATTTAGAATAATTGGTATTAAATGGCAATACTCACTGGTCAATTGGCCTAATGAGTAGAGTGTTCGCCAATGGTTCGGGATACCGGGGTTCAATCCCAGGTTGAGTCATATCAAAATTCAAAAAATGGTACTTGATGCCTTCTTGCTTAACACTCAGCATTATAAGATAAGGATCATGTGTAAAGTGAAGCAATCCAGGAAATGGAGTAGTGCCCTCCCCGACACCTCTTTGTAGTAGATATCGAAAAGGGAGCCTTCCGCTCATCCCTGAATAAGGTCGCCAACTTTACTTTTACTTGTATCAGCTTAATATTGAACACAATTAAAGGAGTTAGGGAACAATAATTGAAAACATTTAACACTTTGTAAACAATAGCAATAGTAGAGTGTAAACAAATTATTTTTAACTCGAAAAATTAAATTAAATTGTGACATGTTGTACCATAGCCAGATACGGCTATGTGTGAAGCGTACATCGAATGTTCATTACATATATACATAGAACATAGGAATCTCGAAATACGAAAAGCACTTACGACTTCTTAGTTCAGGTACGAAACTTTTTATTAACTTTGAGTTTAAAGGTTCTTCGACATAAGGAGAGAGATACACATTCTTTCTATTCTGGCTTTTTCATTTGCACCCCATCCCGTTCGCACCCGTCGCAAGGCCTCCGCGAGCAAGCGAAAGTCAACCGTCTTCTCTCGAAGCAGGACTCAATTAAATGACTTTTTCAAATCTCTCCAAATCCTCCGCACTCCCAAGCCCCGTTTCCCATCTCGGGTTCCTGTTGTGACACGTCCGCTCCGCGCGCACGCGTGAACTCCTGTGTTAATGTTGCATCTAAGTAACCCATGCACTGAGCCGAAACGTTCTCAGCCTAACTAAAACCAAAGGCATAAAAAGGAAATCCCTCGGCCATTATATTACAAAGTTATGCATATCAATTAATATATGTGCAAATAATTGACTAACGGTAAATTATTAGTGATCCATAACAAGGCTTCAAACCATTCAACTGTGTACCAAAAAAAAAACAGTCTCTTTAAAAATCTTATCAATAAACTGTGTTTACATGTTGTATTGCCGTGATACAACTATACGTATACATATACATGCGGAAACATAATCAACAATAACGACGAACGAATACACTTCTTTAGAAAAACATACCTCTCACTCTTTATTCGAAAGGTTTGTGAAAAGGTTGTGTGTGAGAGGTGAGTTGGAATCTGAACAGACTGCAACAAGTTCCTCTGACTATAGCAGCACTTCTTTTCTTATTCTGTTGGGCTGCTCACCCAGGGCTCATGAGGGCCCAAGCCCTCTGCTGGGAGCTGGTTCTCACTGCCTCGAACTGCAACTCGAACTCCAACTAATTCACTTCAATTATGGCACCGGGTTATATAATTGTTTGACATCCACCTGCTTCCTGTGGGCGTCGCAGTTGCACCGAATTCCACCCGTCCACGATCTTGATATCTTCGACCGGATGCACCTGTTTGTTGATTGACGGCTGGGTCGAAGGTCAATATGTTATATACAGATCATATAGTCCGCAATAAATATTATATACAGATCAAAAGTCCGCAATAAATAAATAAATAAAAATTAATTCTCAGATTAAAAAGACTCATCTCAAAAATTATTCCAATTAAGGACAATATACATACAGATCATATATTTGATATATGTGTATAAGGAATAGGTGGCATTAAATAACCTACAATAGTTTATATACCATAAAAACAAACAAAAACAAAGCATCCATAGCTATCTTTCGTTAATCTCATGATCTGGCGGGATTCGGGTCCATGATATATCAACACTGTTGGTTATTTATTGCCAAATCCAGTTTACAGATATACATCAGACATATATGATTTGTAAACATGAATCAAGTAAGTTCAATGATCCCAAATACTGCTATATATCACAAATGATTCAATCAAACATCATTTAATTGTTTACAAACATTTAAATTGTCCGTCATATTTGAAACAATTTAATTTTTTTTATGAGTCATTTGTTTGCTGACAGTTTAAATGTTAAACAAATATATTTGACCCATATATATGACCCTATCAGGTGCTCACATTCCTGGCCAGAGCGAACCTGAGAGCGATCACTATGAAGTGGTACTCCGTAGTCTCCAAAGCTCCAGCATTTCTGGACATTTACTCTCAGAGGTTTTGTATCATAACCAGGATACTTAGCACTCTGCAGAGATGCAGTCGTTGTATTTTACAGTCGAATCTGAATAAACCACTCGGGGGAGTCTTACCCCTCTGCAGCGATGCAGTCACTGGATTCTACAACACCAACCAACTAAGCCAATCAGGGGAGTCTTAGCCCTCTGCAGAGATGCAATTGGTGTATTCTATAGCCACGGCTGACTGGACCACTCATTAGGGTAGTCTTAGCCCTTTGCATAGATGCCATCGGTGTATTCTATAGCCCCAGCCGACAAACCCACTCATTGGTGGAGTTTTACCTCTCTGCAGAGATGCAATCGGTGTATTCTTTCGGCACTGCCGACTGGGCCACTAGTTAGGGTAGTTTTACCTCTCTGCAAAAATGCAATCGGTGTATTCTATAGCCCCAACCGACTGGGCCACTCGTTGGGGGAGTCTTACCCCTCTGTAGAGGTGAAGTTTGTGTATTCTGCTGCCTCAGCCGATAGGGCCACTCGTAGGGGAAGAGTTACACCTCTGTAGAGATGCAGTTTGTGTATTCTGCTGCCTCAGCCGACAGGGCTACGTTAATCTCAATGAGGAAACTTATGTTCTTCGCAAACCAGTGGAATATTTGTTGCATAAGAATTCTTTTTATTCAATCTTCTAAAATTAGAACATTCTTTCCAAACAATATCTTTGTAGCAAATTATTATTGCAGTGAAGAGATGGACATTTCAAATAGCTAAGAGTTAAAGACATACATTGATATCAACTTAAAGATATGTTGATATATAATAAATGATGAAGAAACAATGGTTGTAAAAAAGTTACCATTGTAGGAAATGGAGAGAGATAGAGACAGAGAGAGGAGCAGATTGAGATAGATGGGGAAATAGGTAACGTCATAGGAAATGGACACCGTGTAAAGTAATTGAAGTACTCATAGAAAATGGAAATTGAAAAAATATATAAATAAATGAACAAAAACGCTGTCTCTGAGCGGTCACCCCCAAAGCACTTGTTAAAATGACTAGGGAAAACTGGAGGTCCCATATAGTGCACCCATATAGCAGTATCGATGTGACTGCTGCCTGGAAGAAACTGCGTTTCATTTTATCACGTTTCAAATTATTCATATTTCAGATCCAGAGCTTATTCTGTTTTAAGGAGATTTCATTTTATTCTTTATGAATCTTTTTCTTTGTTACACGCGAAACAGGAACAAGATTGGACGCGTTACTGTTTTCCCTGTAAGAAGCCATTTTGTTGTACATCTAATTCAATCTCTTATTAGTACCCGTGTCCTAATTATTGGAAATGTATACTTCTATACATTGTTTTGGCAGAATGTTTCACATTGTTAGAAAAGCAGCATTAAGTCTTGATATATTCTATGGCGATGGTATTTAAACATTTTAGACTGATAAATTTGTTCTACCATATTTCGGTGTCATTCTTGTTGAAGAACAGCAGAAACAGTAATTTTACCATAGTAGGTGTTATAATATGTTCATATTTTTTCCATGGAAATGGACACGGTAACTTAATTTCAAACTGCAGACGAGGCTGTCTGCATTTCACACATCGGGAAAGGCTCTCTGCGAACTCTACTTCCTCTAGCTATCAGTTAACATTAGGTTAGACTGGTTCTTTAACCGGTGTAGGGGAAGGTATATTCTGAATTAAAACCAGCCAAACTCCGCTTGAGTCACATCTTAGTCGTGTTGGGGGTGTATATATATATATATATGTTATGTAAGTTGGAAGATCGTAGTCAAGTGCGACCCGCAGGCGCTATTTTCAATAGTTACTATACCTGGTGTATGGGATGGTGCTATTACTTTCCGTAGATTGGTCCACGTACCCTTCTTCCGTACCTTTTACCGTTGAGTGTTAAGCAAGGAAGCATTAAGTACCATTTTTGAGCCTTTGATAATACTCGATCTGGGTTGAACTCCGGTCTCTCTGATTATTGGCGAAAACTCCAACACTATGCCATTCTCTCTCTCTCTCTCTATATATATATATATATATATATATATATATATATAAACTTCACTTAGGCATAGGTCTATATTTGGTAGGATTTATTCTATTCCTCTCCACTCAGCCATCGTCTCCGATGATTTATATTCTTACAACATGTCCTTTTTTCATCAACAGTTCTTCATCTGATCCAAAATAGTAACATGTATTGAGAGTTCAAAGAATTGCGAATATTTACACTTGTTTTATGGCATGCTTTTGTCAAAACACGAGGAATCCATTATCCTCATTTAGGTCCATTTCCACATAATAACAACACCAGGACGCATTTAAACAAAGGGAATCCATCTTTAAACTAAATGGGACTGCCTGTTTATATCTTACTCCTTTAGTTCCCTCACAATCTATCTTTGTCAATATTTTCCAAAATAATCTGCGCCGTCAACCCCATAAATATTTCCTAATGTTTCAGTTGCATTTTCTAAACTTGTAGATCATCCAATGACTCATGAGCGCTGTCAATATGTACAATTTAGGTTGGTTGTTTATTAAATATGTTAGATTTATTCATACTGTAACGGCGTAACTTCCGCATTAAATATAGTACAAGCATTTAAGTTCAATTATCGTGAATTTCATGGATTTCGAAACAGTCGAAATATTATTCATTCTATTGTTATTAACTTTCAGATATTTTGAGATGAGCTGATATTATATGAATTCCTTTTAAATTCAGAAGTATCTCACTTGTATCTGTTTTCCCTTTAGTAACCTCTCCGTCACGGACAGGATGTGTCACAAGGTCAATTTCTAAGAAGAGTAACGCCGATTTAAATTTATTTTTCCTTCTTCTATACTGGTTGTCTATCCAAGATTAAATAACCCACCCAGGTCAACAAGGAGAAGAAGTGATGTATCCATGCCATCTTAAAGGAAATAAATGTCAGGTAAAAGGCAAACAATCTCTTCCAGGATTCGAACTCAGGACGGCGATTTCATTTGTTTTGATGATAACCCTTACATTCTACTATTTTCTTTGTTGATATATTTGCAGGGGTCGTTAGAATTCTGAGAGCGTCGCTAATGATCGAATAAGATTCACACTAATATTTTACCATGGTTTTTAGTCCAGCAGCAAAGTACGTATATTTTCTTTTGTGTTTCGCACTTGTTCAGTTGTTTGGGTGGGTGTTAGTGAGTAGGTGTATGGGTGTGTGTGTGTGTGTGTGTGTGTTTAACCACTATTCGAGGAGAAAAACTAAGAAATATTTTCTATCATTGTGGAGAAGCGCAGTCAGCTAATTTCTTGTGACAATTAACAGATGATAAAATATTTGAGGATTACTCAAGATTATAATCAATTTTTAACAGCACTATTAAAGAGAACCTGCTGATTAGTGGACTTTCCCGTACAGACGGACCATAGAGTAAAAAACAACGCTAAAGAGATAAAAGTACGTAGACCTTGCCAGAGAACTAAAAACAAACCTATGAAGATGACGTTGATACTAATTGCTATAGGTGCACTCGGAACAATGCCCAAAGGATTCGTTGAGGGACTGGAATACATGGAAGTAAGAGGATAAGTAGAGAACATCCAGATAATAGCATTATCAAGATCTGCCAGAAAACTGAGAAGAGTCATGGAGATATGGGGAGACATGCTATCACTCAAACTCCAGTTTTAGACTAACTGCTAACAACGGTGAAAAAAACACTCAAAAGAGTTAAATAGTAGTAGTAGCAATAGTTACAAATTTGAGGAAAACAGTAATAATCCCAAAACGAAATATAAAGAAAAAAAATTAGAATCAAATAAGCCTTGAAAAAAGTGAAACATTTCCGAATTTCAGGAATTGTTCGGTAATTGTATTACAATAAAGTTGGCGATCGAAGTCGTGGGCGAATAGAAGGCTCCCTTTTCATTAGCTACAACATCGAAGTCTAGGGGAGGGCGCTAATCCTTTCCCTAGATTGCAGCACTTTACTTTCGATACGTACCTTATTGCTGAGTGATAAACAAGGAGGTAACATGTACCATTTTTAAAGTCTTTTGTATGACGCGACCTGGGATTGAACCCAGGTCTCCCGGACCATTGACGAACACTCTACCCACTTGAGCTATTCTAAGGTAATTGTAGAAATGTATGTATGATACTTAACACTTTATACTCAACGGAATCTACTGATTAGAATTTGTGTGAAGTCTCCAAGACTAAATAATTATAGTCGTGGTCTGCGGCCGTGAAGTAAGCAAGTTCGAACTCCAGCTTCGCTACAACATTTACTTTCAAACGAATACCCATGGGAAAAGGATGAACCTCTTTATATCCCCCATCTATGTGTCAAATAGTAACCCTACGGGGATGGCTTTAGCATTAGATAACTCATGAAGGTTTGTAAGCCATGAAAAAGAAAGCAATCAATATCAAAGCCTTTGTCTTCCTTTCTTTTCTTACTTTCTTCTATTTACAACGTATATATCAAAGTATATTATCCTTCAATGAGATTTGTCTGGTACAAAGATACAAAGTTGTAATGAATTTCAAAAAACATTCCCGTCATTGATTTGCATATTTATTGAATATATGTCCTTGTGTACACGTAAGCAAAATTACATAAATTCATTCTCAAGAAAATAAGATCGTACTATATGTCATAATGTTCTCGTGTTTGTATTAGGGAGGCAGTTTAGCTTGATTAAAGTTTATAATTATAAGTTTTCAGATGACTTAGTTGGAATATGTTTTCATTTTTCAATGTTTTTTTCGTATTCTGGGAAGGTTATGACTATTTCTTTATTCGATGGAAAGATAACTGAATTTTGAGGTGTGTTGTATGCTGGTACTAAATTTCTTATTTTCCAGATTATTTTTCATGTGTTTTGTATATTGTGATCCCACACGTCCAGAAAGTGTTGTGCAAAGTTCGTATATTTTTATTGGTTAATGTGGCAGTGTAGGAGCAGCTCTTCCCTTTCCTGGAGACTTCTCTTTGGAGATTTCTGGACAGCTACTGATAAGTTAACGATCATATAAAAATCTTATATCTCAAATAAAAAAAAAATGAGATTTCCTCCAAGATCTGGCTGTGTGAGTACTAAAGAATGTATTCACTACCAGTCTGTAACGAAACGCAATACGGTATTCAATGTAGACGTATACTTTCAAAAGGTGCAACGCGGTTACTGAACACTTCAATGGGAGAATTAGCAGAAGGCTATATTCAGCAAAAATCCTCCTGAAAAATACTGGATTTTGACAACACCAAGAAGAGCCCATCTTTTCCCTTCTCTCTAAAATATTCTGATTCACAAGTTTCCCGATAAGATTAGGTGAAAACATTTGTGGAAAAATTATTGATCTCGAAAACAGGTGGATTTTAATTGAGATGAATCAAAAAGCTACTTGAAAAATGGAGATTGAAAATGATGACGAATGTAATATTAATTAAAATTATTTCATTATCAAATTATTCCAGAATAAATTATATTTTGATAAAATATTGATTATTCGTGATGCAACAAAATACATATATTTTGGCTTCTATCGTTATGGCCATTTTTAGGTTTTACGGTTGCTTGGTAAAGATTTTCTGTCATGAATTTACCATTAGTTATGTAATAGATCTGTAAGATCTATTTTTTGTATGTAGTGAAGCATTAAATTTAAGATCTAAGTGAAAAAAATACAGTAAGTTCAACCACTCTGATGGATAACAGTTGAACTTGGGATCACTACAAGACGACAGCTGATTGGATGTTGTAAGTCAGGTGACCAAAACGGTTCAAGATTTAGAAAGAAGTTAGTCAGTGAGAGACACTCAAAGTGAGCGTTTGATGGGTTCTCCTTGTTCTCTAACTCCTCGTTTAGACCGAGCTGATAATGATTAAAAGTCGCCAATAAATGAAAATATAACATTCACATGAAATTGTGGTCACGTTGTCATTGCTCGTCAATGAACAAAGATAGCGACACCAGAGCGATTAATACGAAAGCTACACGGAGGGACGAGCGAAAAGACGAGGTGAAGTAACGATGGAACTTAAGTGACTAACAGAGGTATGAGCAACCCGATCGTTCAAACATGGCAAATATTAAACCTAGCATAGAACGATCGTAGAGTAAGGACAGTATGCAACCGATTCAAAGGAAACAGGTTGTTACATTTACAGTTACAAATGTTGGGGTAGTAAATTTCCCCTTTTTTAAAAATATTTTGTCGGTTTATTTATTATTTATAGTATATTTTAGTAAAACTGTAACGTAGATTGACAGACATGGCGGCTGGTGCTCTAGAATATTCCGACAGCATCTTTGTAGAGAATAAGACCCCCCAACAAATATCCTGGATATGACACTAAACCACCTTATGGGGAAGCTCCAGTTTTTAGGAATGTCGAATACCCCTTTATTTCTATTACTTCCAGGTCCACTCTGACCCGCAGTGGTGGTACCTGTTAGGATCCCATTAAACTAAACAGTTTAATCATTTATAATACTTGAAACCATTTAACTGTGTGCAAACAAGTGATCAATAATAAATTGAGTAACGTATGTTAGATATCAATGTTTGAAACCATTTAATTGTGTAGAATAGAATTATTTATGATAGATAGCAATACTTGAAACCATTTAACCGGATGCAAGCAATAAATTGCAATACTTGAAGCCAATTAACTTTGTGCAAAGAAATGAGTTCTGACTCGTTAAAATATAGTTACCAATAAACTATTCACCGAAAAATCATAAATAAATCTATAACCAGGATTTGTTATTAAATGACCATCAAGAGTTGATATATCATTAAAAAATAGCCTAACATAATATTAACTGGAATTTACAGAACATACGTTGAATATGATATTCGATACATTGTTCTTGGGAAAGTGTTTATCAGTTAAATCGATGGATACTCCCCTTACTTTGGTTTTTACAGCACTGTTGAATAGGTTCTTAGACCAGATAATATTTCTTCTTCAAGTGTTTTTACTAATATTCTTTTTGTTTTCTTCATTTTCATTGAAACATGGTTGTTTTCCAGTATATTCTATGCGTATTTTCATGTTAGGAAGCGTTGTTCCCTCAGAGAATTGATCCAACACATTCTTTTTATCTACCATACCTTTTGATTTTCTCTACTTTTCTGAGTAAATATACGTAAAGTAAAATGTTTCTTGACACTTGTAAAGAGGCGAACAAAATAAACGCTGGCTGAAGCCATAATAACGTCAATGAGAAACTTTCCTTGAAAATAGTGTTTCAAGTGAATGTCTTAATAAGAAGCTGAATGACAACATACTATTTTTGAAATGTGATATTTATTTCTCTTTCTCGGATTCTATTCCTCTCTTTTTTTTTACCTACTTCGTTTTCGTCTAATAACATTTTCGAAGTGTTACTTAGCAGAGAATATATTTACTCAATAAATTTCAATTCATCACAATTGAAATTAAATAAAATCAAGACGGTCAAGAGAAGAAAATAAAGATAAAATAAAATTTAAAAAAACGCAAAAAATTTGATAAGATGTAAGATAAAGTGACTGAAACCCGTTAAGAAACCATTAAAAAATAAAATTGAAAGGAATATATATAATAACTTAATATAGCTACTATTTCATGCTTGGGAATTATCTATATAGACATTTACAAAATTATGTTTAGTCTGACACAAGTCAGTAATATATAGATATCCTCATAAAGAAAAATAGTTTCGATAAAAAGAGAAAAGAACTAGACGATATACAGCAGGAAATATTGCTGTTGTAGAATAAGCAGACGTTCTATCACATCTTATTAATACACCTACACAAGCCAAATCCTTGCAGAATAGCCTGGAGCTTGCAGCCAGAAGCATCTGTCTCTACATGACATCAGATAAAAATGGTGCCATCTCCTCATTAAATTTCAAGTCTCTAGAAGTAGAAAACCAGTAGGCGTACCTTGGTAGTAATATCTCATCTACTGAAAGTGATGTCAATATACGCTTCTGCAAAGAATGGATTGCTATAGACTGGTTATCGACTCTGTGGAAATCGGATCTCAGATAAAATTAAACCGGATTTCTTCCAAATTGTGATCATATACACACTGTACGTTTATTTTTTTTATAGATTATTGTTTTTTGCATATGGGTATATGATGTCAGATATCTAAATGTTATGCAAATAGATGAGACCATAATAGGTACCACAGCTTCGAGTGTCCTCGTGGTGTAATGGTTAAAGCGATGAACTGCGTAATCGTAGTACGCGAGTTCGTACTCCAGTCGCGCTATTACGTTCACTTTCGGGCAAATACCATTGGGAAAGGTATGAACCCCCTTATTCTCCCTCCAACTATGGGTAAATAGTAGGACGGACTAGGTTCTTCAGCCTTGGTGAGGCAACTAGTCTAGGAGAAGGAAAACTCTGAATTCAAAACCTGTTAAACTCCGCTTAAAAATTGACCTTGTGTCATATCCTGCCCGAGCGGAGGGGTTGGTAAATAGTACCACAGTTTCGAGTCAAAGTAAACCTGGGACTAGTGGCAATGAATATGTACTTCACACTCACCAAATCTCCAGAACATGAGCCTCACCACCAGATGCAAATAGGTGTTCTGCTTTGGAAACACCCTTTTTAGAAGGATGCAGAGGTCACACACTTATGCAGGAGATCTAGTCCTCATGAATATCAATTGATAATAGATGGTCCCCGTGCCATAGTGGCTAAAGTGATGGCCTACAGTATCGAAGGAAATGATCTCGAACGACGGTTACACTATTATTTGTCAATGATACAAGACAAATTTATTTATATATCTACAATTTGATACAAATTCGTTTCTTTTCATGTGAATTTCAATCGGCAATTTGCTTGTATTAACTATTGCCTTAAGAGTTGAAAGTATGCATGAAAAATCAATGAAACATTTTTTTTTTTATTTGTTTCCTTCTAAAATCTTATCTAAAGCAAATCGAGCGGATTTAGGAGATGAACTGACTTTTCTCTTTAAAAGAATAGCCAAGCTATTAAGTAAACTTATCGTCCTTTCTCTAAAAGCTTAAATAGTTATTGCACTCTTAATCAATAAAACCCAAATTCCATGCTTATTTAATCATTTATAACTAATACCTTCAGATCGGCAATGCTCTTAAATTCTATATGTTATATTGATTACAATATAGTTCTGGTTCCTTTTTATATGCTTTTCCGTTTCTAACTACCTCAGAGGATGAGAGCAAATTGTCTGTTGTTTCTTATATTCGTCCTTAATTCTTTATATGTAAATATATATGCGAGGGTGAGTTGAAAAGTAGTGCATTTTTCTGTAGTACAGGAATAATATCCTACACAATAACACGTATCATACATCAAAACAAAACTTGTTCTCTGTGGATCACATCCCTAGTTCTCAACATAGTCTCCGTTTCTCTCAATAGCTATGTTCCTCTTTCGAATGAGAGAATATATCCCTGCCGCGTAAAATTCTGTTGACTCATCTTTGAGCCAATTTATCATTGCAGTTTTCACTTCTTCGTCACTGGCATAATGTTTAACTCTTAAATTCTCTTCCATGGAACCAAAGAGATGATTGTCTGAAGGTGCTAACCCTGATAAGTATGAAGGATGTGGTAGAGTAGTACATATGAACAGGCGGTTTTCTTGCTTGCTCTGAGGCTCTTGTGTGATCAAGCCAGCGATACAAACATTTGCTACTTAAACTCGTGTTAAGTAAATATATATAAAAAAATTAACGCATATTCACACAAAATAATAAAAATGTAAAATAAATCATATTAACACATGTACATATACGTGGTGCATTTAATAAGTTTCCAGATTTTTTTGTACTGGCATTTAAAATTGTTGTAGACACTTGAAAATTAAGTATGTTATTGCTATACATCTTATGAGATGACTGACCAATTTTTATGATTTTGGGTTCAAATGAACAGCTACAGCAGCAATTTGAATACACCCTACTAGAGCCTGATTGGCACTGCTGGTGAATTTCAAAAATGCAATTTGGACGTGAGGACACTTTAGAAGAATTATAGGCAATAAAATTATGTTTTAAACTTGGAAAAAATACCACTGAAACGTATGGAATGTTTCAGATTGCTTTTCGACTATTTTGCATGAATCGAGCATCAGCCAAAGGGTTAGGATTAGGGTTAGGGTTACTATGTTGAGGTTTTAAGGGAGTTCAGGAAGAGATTCCGTCGGAAGAGGCCACCACTTTTCAAATCAAGTCATTGGTATTTCTACCAGGACAATACACCAGTCCACAACTCCATCCTTGTCACAGACTATTTGACCAAGATGGGCATCAACACAGTTCCTCACCCTCTCAATAGTCCGGACCTTGGTCCCTGTGACTTTTGGTTATTCCCTAAGCTCAGAGGCTATCGTTATGAGACAATTGAGGAGATTAAAGAGGCTGTGACGAAGGTCTCTGACACGCTCACAGAAGAGGACTTCCATGGGGCCTTCCAGATGGTCTTTGAACGGTACAAGTGCACTGCAGCCAGTGGAGATTACTTCGAAGGGGACTAGAGTTTCATATGTGTACTCTCAATAAAAGTGCCCATAAGAAAAAAGTCTGGAAACTTATCGTATCCCCCTTGTATATATTTATGCATGTATGTATGTATTTCGATTGTATACCCACTTTTGTGAAACCCCTTATTTCCCGAGTTGAGGGATAAATAATACCACAACTTTTCTTCTACAATGATGCCTTTGGCATTAAATGACCAAGGAAGTTTAATACAAAGAAACCAATGTAAATCAACTTTTCCGCACTTTTCCTTCGGCTCATGGAATCGAAGGAAACGGATTTCTTATGTTCCTAACTTCATTTTTTTTTTGTTGCTTAGCTACTGTAATGTTGTAGTATCTTGTATATTTCTAACAAAGTTTTCTCATTAATATCTATCTATCTATATATATATATGTGTGTGTGTGTGTGTGTGTGTGTGTGTGTCTATGCATAAATGTTAGCAACTGAGTTGACATATATATATATATATATATATATAGAATTAACTTAAATCGCGAGTCGAAAATCTTCTACTAAAGTTTCACCTTAACGGATCATCAGGAAGCCTAATTTCGACTAAATTTTAAGGAGAAATCGCCTTCTTTAATTCACCAAAAACCCAGCCTATCCTAGAATTTGCATAATAAAAAAAAATATAAATAAAATATATATATATATATATATATATATATATATATATAAATTACAGATACAATATCTTTATTTGAAAAAAAAATATTCTCTATAACCTATTCTTAATTATATAGTAACCACGCCCTTTTGTGTCTACAACTATTTAACACCTCTGATCTTTTATTTAACATATTCTTACTTTTACAATTTGCTATTACCAATTTTTCCTCCATGCAAAGATTACAAGCTCTATTACCTGCCCTATATTTGCGGCATTTCTTTATTACTTCCCATTTCATTATAGGATCTACTCCTTGTTTTTCCTTAAGTTCCCACACATAACTAGATAAAGCAGTGCTATACCTATACTTCTCCTGCGAAAAACTTGTTCTATGGTTATAGTACCTAGTTTTAAAATCCCCTTGTGTCGACCCAAAGCATATCTTTTTATTTCCCTTATTATTCGAATCACTATATACTTCTACTTTATACACTACACATTCCTGCTTACATTTGCCTTTGAGAGGACACCTAACCTTATCCCTACAGTTGCATTTATCAATCTCATTTTTCTTTGTACCTAATTTAGCTATATTACTCCTATTTATTATTCCATTAATGTTTGGCATCCAACTGTAGCTTAATTTAATACAATTCTTATTAAATACCTTATGTAATTGGTTCCCACTAGGGAAGTTTCTTTTTAATATCTTGAAGAACTCCTTTCCCAAGTTATTAACTACTTCCATGTTGTAAGGGGTATTAAACCATAAAATTTTCCTTGGTCTATTTCTCCTTCCTTGTGTTCCAATCCTATCCCTATTCCTTTATTCTAAATTGACCCTATATCCGTCATTCTTTAAAGCTTCCTCATATTCCTGCTTAGTTCGTTCAAAAATTTCCTGTTCGAGGAGTTATTTGATAATCTATGCTCTATTCCCTTAGGTACATGTTTAAACACCTGTATTGGGTGATTAGATCCCCTGTTTACATAACGCAGATCCTGGTTCCTTTTTCTAAATGGAGATACTGTTCCACTATATAAGTTTAAAGTAACATCAAGATAATCAGTTATTTTTAGGTCTGTTGTTACATCTAATCTAAATCCAAACTATTCAAATAGCTTATACAATTTTTTTCTAATCCCATCACACTTCTTCGGTGTACTTTTATCCACTATAATCAGTCCGTCATCATGAAAAAGTCCATGGCTGTTAGGGTCCATAATCTTATTAATACTATACAATAATACACACCCGACGAGCTCACAAATTTCTGTGCCATCGTATGCTCCAATTGAAACGTCAAAACTTCCACCCTCGCCTTTTTTTATCCATACACTATCTTCATAGTATAACAATGTTTTACGACAATGCTTAATTATTTCCACCTTATCTAAAGGAATAACCATATATTCTTTATCCAAATCTAACGCTCTATCCAATGTCCTTTATGTTATCGACGGATAAAAAATCCTTTATATCATATCTAATAAAGGAGCACCTATCATCCTTCTCATACTCCTCAAACCACTTAATGCAGTCATTAGTGCTCCTCCACTGGTTGATGTTTAATGCCAGCCTAAGTGATTCACATATTTCTTGTACGATTATCTTACTAATCCAACCTATTTGTGTCTTGGCCGGGTTAATAAGCCTACATTCCGGATTAGACTTGAAATTACTTTTGTGGTCTTTTATAGCAATAAAACAATTCTTGGCATTGTATTTTTCTACTCTATCAACAATACCTAGTTTATGCGCCAACATTTTTGCCTCGTTATTTAACTCTTTTTCGAGATCAGGTGGTGCTTTCTTATAATTCTTAACCACCTCCTTAGATATCATTTGTTTATATTTTTCCTTTTCTATTTCATATAAATTACCCGACTTATCTGACTTAACAAATATTTTCTC
Organism: Sepioteuthis lessoniana; assembly: GCA_963585895.1. Lineage (NCBI taxonomy): Eukaryota > Metazoa > Mollusca > Cephalopoda > Myopsida > Loliginidae > Sepioteuthis > Sepioteuthis lessoniana. The sequence goes on along the minus strand of OY757906.1, from coordinate 106,844,353 downwards.
GGACTCCTTAAATCTCCTCATATCCTCATACCTTTTTTGTTGAATATTATTGCGCATTTTCCTAAATTTTATCTCCTTAACCATTCCTATCATTTCAGCTTCAAATTTATCCATCTCTTTGATATGGGGGGTGTTTCGTAGTTTTAAACCCATATTTCTCCCTTCCCTCCTTTTCTGTATAGTTAATTGTATTGAGAAAAAATATGCTTTCCACCTCATACTTTTTATAAAGGATTCTATCCTCCTCAACAGAACTAACTTATACTGATGCCTATCAGGTATTGGTATGTTCTTGTATGAATAACTTATGTTCGCTCTCTCCATAGTAACAAGAGCAGAGAAAGTGCTCAATGGACAAACACCGGAGCTTAAATATTTACTAATCTAATATCTACCAGTATTCACGGTATCGGAAAAAACAAAAAAAAAACCTGGTCAGGAACAAGAGATAAAAGTCCCTCGAATCACCGCCCAGGGGAAAAGAAAAAAGTTTTTTGGGTAAAAAAGAAAGAAAAGCCCAACCTCGTCCGACTCCTTGAAAAAAATCATATATATATATATATATATATATATATATTTTATTATGCAAATTCAAGGCTAGGTGGGGTTTTTGGTGAATAAAAGAAGGCGATTTCTCCTTAAAATTTAGTCGAATGTAGGCTTCCTGATGATCCGTTAAGGTGAAACTTTAGTAGAAGATTTTCGACTCGCGATTTAAGTTAATTCTATAATTGGCTCCATTGTATTGTGTTGAGCACTTTAGTAATTATAGCATTGCAGCATTCGCGGAGGGTTTTTTGGTTTTCTTTTGACCACTGAATGTGTACCCCTTGATTTTTTTCAAGGAGTCGGATGAGGTTGGCCTTTTCTTTCTTTTTTACCCAAAAAACTTTTTTCTTTTCCCCTGGGCGGTGATTCGAGGTACTTTTATCTCTTGTTCCTGACCAGGTTTTTTTTTGTTTTTTCCGATACCGTGAATACTGGTAGATATTAGATTAGTAAATATATATATATATATATATATATATATAGCGAAACATTTATGTACACCAAGACGCAAATGTGCGTGTTTGTACATGTTAAGAACCCATAAAAGTGAATATCTTTTACGAATTCAAATTGTTTGTCGATCATTAAACTCAAGTTGACAATTACTTATGTCGGTAAAGCTAATCAACATCAATCAATTACGAGCAAGAAATTAGAATACCATCAGAAGTGTTATCTTCGACTCTTTTTTTTTTTCACATTAAAGAGTTAAGCAGAAAAAAAAACATATATAAAGGTATGAATCCTGACGATATATTAACCGGAAGTGACAAAAAATCTAACCAGACTTCATACGATAAGACTTTAAAACGTTTTCAATTTAGGCGAATGTGAAGACTTTTTCTCATCTAAACATATCTTCTTCATTTTTTTTTTACTTCCTATATCTCTCTATATTAATTTGATAATGACATCAATTTCCTTTTTGGAAGTCAGATCATTGACACTGGGCTGGTCTAGTTAAAACTATTTGATGTAAAGCTTAATCTGATGTGGTATGCGTATAGAAGTAGCTCGGTAGGAGTGCTTTCATAATTTGGTTTGATTTGATTTCTTTGTTTAATGGCATTTCAGTTTTCATGGACAATTCAATTCAAAAACTGCCATCCTTACAGAAGGTAAGTAGTGGTACAATCTAACATATAGCTGGGGGATAGGGAGGTCATATCTTTCCTGAGAATATTAGTCTGAAATTGAATATAATTGTACGACTGGCGTTTGAAATCGCTTCGTATGATACTGTAGTCATGCACGCTGACCACTAAGCCACGGGGACTGAATTAATTTGGATATATCATTTATAAACAAGTAAGCTTACAGTCTCAGCAGGGAACTACTATTCTTGATCGAACTAATTGGAATTCTTTTCGATTAACTGCGTTTTGACAAAGAACTAAAATTCTTGGAGATGCAATTTTACCAATTTAAAGAAAGAAAATGTAAGTGCTCAAGATACATAGAGAAAAACAGAAAAACTTTCCCAGAAAAAATAGAGATTTTTCACACATAGAGGATTTTCAACAAGTTTTCTTTTTCTTTTTCAATGAATTATACTATTTTTTCTTTTTAATCGTACCATTAATAAAATATCTTAGTCTAGTTTGTTAAAGGATTTAATGATCCAGAATTTACAGCTAAAATGTATTCTGTTTTATCTGTCTTTAGTTTATTTCCTGCTAAATGAAAAAGATAATGTGAACATTCTCAAATTAAACAAATTCTATATTTTTTCACTCGTAGGCGCGTGTGGTATGATATTGAACCTCGCTTTATTTTGCGTTAATACCCTAAGATAAGACATAAGTCCTTCTCCTATCACGTAAATAATAAGGACACACTAAGCACTTGTTTTGACATCTAATAAAAAATGTACACTCTTAATTCTTGATTAATGTGGTTCTTCCGATCATTTCTTTACGATCGCAACTTCAATATATCCTGATCACTGCATAAGCCAAGTCTTTCAGAAAATGAAGTTTACTGGATATAAAAATTCGACCTCATTAAAATAGCTCGTATCTTTCTTCTCTCCATAAGCCTCAAATCCAACACATTGGAATTAAGTAATGGAAGCTTGTTTACCTTTACTTGCAAATCAACGAGTAGATAGACGTACAGAATTACTTAAGTACTCTGCAGTACATATATGAAATATCTATGCTTTTTAAAGGCTGGATATATGTGCGAATTTGTTTCTCACTAGCAATGCTATTCAATTACCTTCTACTAATATAAAAAATTATATATATATATATATATATATATATACACGCACACACAGACACACAGACACACACACACACACATACATATATATATATATATATATATATATATATATATGAAAGTAAATAAAGGATTGTGATCCGATAATATGTAGAAAAATTGACAACAAGGTAATCAAATCAAACGGTCAACTTTTACTTATACTAAACTTTCCCCTAGGTTTTTGTATTTTGCATTTTTAAACATCCATTGACTTAACATCTCTAATAACACCCCTCATGGCTTTGATGATGGTTTAGTAGAACCAAAAAGCTATAGTGTCGACTACTTAATAAATCTCTCCTTCAACTTGGATTACCGTGTTGTCATTTTTTCTTTATATATATATATATATATATATATATATATATATATATCTTGAATACACACACTTAAACCAGTGCCAGTAGGTGTCGTCAGTGATGTTTTAATCTTCTGGGTCATTGGGGAGCTTCGGGTCTTTCAAAATCATACTCCCCTCACCAGAACGACCCCCTCAGAGATGATCAATTTCTAAGTTACCTACCGTATAGAACTCTAGACAAACTTATGGCTTGGACTGCTCGAAATAAATAATCCCTCAGACCAGGCCGAGCGTATGATTGGCTGGTTTCAACAGCCAATCGAATGCTCGGCCTATTCTATTTAAAAGTGAGTTTGTGACTTTTCACTTTTTTAACAAAAAAAAAAAAAATTCAAGAGGATTATGATGTTTGGCGTGGAAGGTACGTTATTTCTTTTTTTTTCCATTTAACATTGTTATAATTTCCATTTTATCTCTCATCCATATTCTCCACTCCTTTTATTTTCCATATATTTCTCCTTTCCCCCACTTCCTTTTTTCCTTTTTCCTTACATATTTATAGTAGAACTAAAAGGCTATAGCGTCGACTACTTAATAAATCCCTCCTTCAACTTGGATTACCTTGTTGTCATTTTTTCTTCATATATATATATATATATAAACTATTAAGCCAGCACCCAGTGACACGGTTTCTTTCGAGATCCAGTACTTGTTTGTAGTTTTATCCGAATGAACGATATATATATATATATATATATATATACATTTTTCTTCTTATGCAAATTTTCCCCAGGTTTTTGTATTTTGCATTTTCCAACATCCATTCCTGAATTAACATCACTAATATAATCCCTCATAATCCTGATGATCATTTACTAGAACCGAAACGCAATAGTGTCGATTTTGCTTTTCAATATATTTCTCTTCTTTGTTATCATTTTTTCTTCATATATATATCTATATATATATACATATCACATAAAATATCAAATCAAAGAACAAGACGGATATATAAAAGAAAATGTATTAAGTATAATCACAAAATAGTAACAATGACCTAAAAGCAATAAACAACTGAAGACTTCCATTTATTTTTTCCTCCTAACATGTGAAATAAGTGTTTTCTTACCGAAGCTCGGACAACTTAAGGAGAACCACTTTACGAAAGCCGGCATTGGCGAAAAATGGATAAAAATAAAAAGAAAAATCATGAGCCAAAAATATATAAAACAAAGTGAAAACAGACTACTAAAGAAGAAATTCAAATCCAAAAGAAATGTCCATGGAAAAAAAAATACTGGCCTGAAATATTTGAATGCTTAAGAAATACTTTAAAGAGAGCAAAGAAGAATTAATCTTTAAAAGAAATAAAGTTAAAATTGTCATGTGTAAGGTTTAACTATTTGTTTATTGATCTTGAGATGTTGTTTGTTTTGTATTTTTTTGGTCCTCAGTCGGTGCACATTACATGTTTGACTTAGCTAAGTTATCTAAGTAAATGGATACATAAATCAATGAATATATAAATAGAAACAAACAAACAAACGAACAAGCAAACATAATAAGAATGAAAAAAATGAACAATAACAAGAAATAAATAAATAAATAAAGAAATAAAGAAAGAAAATGCAGGAAAGAAAGAAAGAAAGAAAGAAAGAAAGAAGATCAATTGGGATATGGCTTGCTTAGACAAAATGACACCTTTCTCTTTAAATTTGACTTTACAATATATTGAAACATTAGAAAGATTATATCACAACTACACCAATGTGAAATCTATATCTATATATCCATCCATCTCTGTCTCATTCTCTTTCTCTCTCTATCTCTCTCTCAATCTACCGTTCGATATATCTATCCCTCTGTCTATTTGTCTGTCTGTCAAGAAAAATTGGCCGTTTGATCAAAGAAACGAACGCTGATTCATTGATCAAATGGCCAATTTTTCATGTCATAAACAGCAAACTTTTTCTTGTTATACAGATTTTCCAAAGTTTTTATAAACTTTTACACTTTTCACACATCCATCAATAACTTAACATCACTAATATAACCCCTCATAGACCTGTTGATGGTTCAGCAGAACCGAAATACTATAGTGTCGACTTTGTTCCTCAATAATTCTCTCCTTCTACTTGGATTACTTTGTTAGCAATTTTTCTTTACAACCTGTTGGATTACAATCCATTATTTTCTTCCATATATTTCTTTCATATATATATATATATATATATATATATATATATATATATATATATATATATATATATATATATATATAACTGTTGTAATTCATTCTAAACGTTGAATTTATCAAGCTTTATTTGTGTATCTAAATATAAAAATATATTCATATTTCTTTGCGTATTTAGCCCAGATCATACAAAACTTTTCATTTTTTTTTATTATAATATGTTTTTTTAACATATAACTTATAACTACAATCTACCCTATCATCATCTTTGAAAACCATTTTACTCATAGGTACATTAAACCAGTATATTGTCCTAAAATCTTATTAAACATTATGTTGACATACAATTACAATAATCTGTTTATAAACCAATATTTAGCAAAACTTTGTTCACACGTCGTTGATAACTTCTACTGCATTTAACAAGTATTAATGTCCTCGAAGATCGGCACATTCAGCCAATAATCCATTTCTGTGAAGGAATTCACATTGTGATACATGCATTTAGAATCTTATTAAATTATATTATTCCTATTATTTCATCATAATTCAGTATATATATATATATATATATATATATATATATATATATATATATATATATATATGTTCGTCTGTAAGTAAGTAGCATATTTATGAAGAAAACGTGCTATTTCATTTCTTCGATATTAATCACATAGATGTGTCATTATATCAAACTCAAATATATGAGTTAGGTACAAAGAATGTGAAACAAATTTTATCACACTCTCACACACACACACACGTATATATATATATATATATATATATATATATATATATATATATATATATATATATGACATAATCATCACATTATTTTTTCTTAAGAATAAAGTTTCATTATGATAGTCACTTTTATTCTGTAGAACATATTCAAAACTTTTAGTGAGAAAAAGAAAATCATAAGAAGGTGAGATTTTAATTAATTCTAACTTTTATACAGCTAGCCAGAATATGAGCGGTTTCTAATTTAACAAACCCATTGTAATAGATTGCTTATCCTCATCAGCGTACTATATATATATATATATATATATATATATATATATATATATATATATATATATGTGTGTGTGTGTGTGTGTGTGTGTATTGGGAGTAAAAAAGTTCCTGTTTGATAATTCATTTATCCGTACGAATGGAAATATACAATTTTATATATAATGTATATTATTTATGTGCACATATTAAGATAGAGAATATATATATATATATATGCATATATATATTTGTATATATCAGTCCTCAAATATATATTTGTTAATACAGACAGACATATGTATGTATGTAAATGTATGTGCATGTGCCTGAGCTTGTGTGTGTGTGTGTGTGTGTGTGTGTGTGTGTGTGTGTGTGTGTGTGTGTGTGTGTGTTCAGTAAACACCAACACATCTCGTTCAAGTGCTTCAATTTCCATATCTGCGGTGACCTCTCATCTGATCTCATCTTGTCACGTCTAGTCACGTCTCTTTTCGATGTCTCCATTATTTCTAGCGTCTGTCCGTGTTATTGCGCGTTTTCCTGGCTCGCATACACCACTCGCCTTCCAATCTGTATCACGAGTCTCAGCGATATAAATATCTCCACCGAGAAATGATTTCAACATTCGTTCGGAGTACCAGGTTGTATGCTCTTAAAAGCATTCAACTTGAAAAGGCTTTTTGTATCAATTCTACGCAAGATTTTGCACATTTTTCTTTGGTCTTCAATTCCAAATTGTTTAGATTCTTGATTTCATTTACTTTTTGCTTGGGTTATTCAATTTGCTTTTCCTCATTAGTTTCTTTTCTTTTTGCCCTTTTTGTTGTTGGTATTCTTTTCGTTGTACTTACAGTTTCTATTTTCTAAAATAAATTCCTGGAAGAGTTTGATTTTACTGTAGCATAGCTTGCCAATCTTTAACCAATCAGAACGTAACGGGGATTTTTTAACCACTTAAATTATTTTGTGCTATCTAATTTTCTGATCGTGTAAAGTATATTACAATATAAAAAGATATCAGTCTTCTTGTGTAAAATACATTGCAATATAAAAAACTGTCCTCAAGAAAGAATCAGGTATAATGTTTTGTTTTTCTTATCAATGACATTTTCTTCTTTGACAGACTTCCGTCGCAAAATTTTTCATCATTTTGACTATTTAGTACTTTTATATGTGCCTTCCAAATCTGATTTGCCTGTTCCCAATTGCTCTAAGTTGGTCTGATCCATGCTATAAAACTTTTGTTGATTCGACCAGTTTATTATTATAAGTTATCCGTCGGAGGCAGATGCTCTTTTTTAAATAATTTCAGAAATACCAGAAATAAGTTTATTGTAAAACTGAATCGCTATTTTTCTTTTACGTTATCAACCAAACATATTTACTTATCTTTTCCGTTGCTTTAAATTAATTGATTGATTGATTTTAACGGTATTTTTGTCCATCTTGGACTATTTACGCCAAGAGGTTAGTGAATCAAGCTTATTGTACGCTGATATTACCATTTATTGTGCTGTTGTTACTTATTAAATTGTTTTTTGACATTTTTTTACATTATATACATTAAATGTATATAATTTTTAGATACATATTTTTCACCCAAAACTGAAACCTTAACAGGTGGAACCACTTCTGGACATAGTGAACCTGGCAGTAATGATAAGGAAAGAGTATTCTTCATTCAACAGATAATTTTTTTCTAATGACACCTTAAACACGAATACATTGGTAATACAGACATCACAATAAGACATCGTTATTTTTTGTTTTGTGTTTTTTGTTTTTGTTTTTAACTTTGCTTATTCTTCTCACGGAGAATTTTACGTCCGCCCCTTCAGTCTTTTATCTTTCTATCATTTGTTCACATTTTACTTTCTTCTCTTTTTTTAATAAATACAGATTTAGTTTATTTGCTTTCTTTTCTTTTTTTAGTTTGCTTTCCTTCTATTTTGATTTTCTTTCAAATTTTGTCTGGATATCTGAGTAAATTGATATTTATTGTCAAGTGATGTATTCAGAAACTTATCCTCCTTCTTGTGACGTTTCAGCCATTGTTACCTTCGGTCTATCTCTTGTATCTTTCGAAATCGGTAACTTCCGGTGAATTCCGGACCAAACCCTCAATTCGATCCACGTGGTGTAAAACAAATTGAACAGAAATAATTGATATAAACAGGAAAAGAGGTTTGGCAATTTAGTCCTGCGAGTTGAAATAAAGTTTCAGATCGAATATCCAAGAAAACAACACTCTTACATTTTTTCACATTTCTTTCAAATAATCTAGCAGTTGTTGTGTTATATGAATCTTTATATTTGTTTTTGCCTTTATCACAGGGGGGTTAGCCTGATGAAAAGCATTGGGAATGCTATTAATTTAAAATGTAAATAAACACGTTTGTCGAGCTGAATGATAAATAAAATAAACTGGTGATGTCTAGAAGACTAAGCTGTTGTCTAGACGTCTAGACAAGTCAATCCCAATATTGCTTATTTTTTTTAAATTATGAAGCCCAGTGTCTTCATTTTATCAACGAAGTGCTTTTGGCAAAAAACAAAACAAACAAAACAACGCGCATTATCCTCCATGCTCGCCAGACTTACATTCGTGCAATATTTTCTTGTTTCCTAAACTAAAAATTAATCTCATGTGTAATATCTAAATGCATACAAGACAAAAAATACGACATATTTTCATAGCATCTAAAAAGAGTCAATTCAATGGTGCTTCAGTTAATGGAAAACTCAATAAAATACGTGTGTAGAATGTTAATAGGATTAACTTTTTTATTCATTATTCATTTTCTCTTCTTAACACAGCTTCAGTCTCAGTACTATTTAAACATACTTTTAATCTTGATGAAAAAGCAGTCTATCTCACAAGGAACATTTGGGATGCTTACTGCATAATCGAATCTTCTGTTGAGTTGCGTGGTCGCAAATTTTCGGAAACAGTCGAGATAAATAGAGGAAAAATAAAATGTCAGACACGTTGTCACAGGAAAATACCATTCCCTCTATTTCTGTGTTTCAATCTCCATATAAAGTAGAGATCAGAGAAATAATCGAGACCGAACCAAACCAATGCACCGTTAATATCAGTAAGAATTCTAAGAAGTGTCCAAGAGATCTGAGGAGACTTCAATGAAAAACCAAAAGTTAGATCTGGTCTTTAAAAAATCTCGGAGGGAATAACATAAAAATAATATAAGATGTACATTCGAATGGAAATACAAGCCAATACATCATATATAGTGATAAAATATATCAAATAATATAACATGGATATAAGCAAACCATTTGATAAAAACACCTCAGCTAAGGTAAATGAGGAATTTTCAAAATATAAAAATCTGGAAAGAGAAACTGGATTTTATCTCAGCCACTCCCCTAGGGTTATTAGGAGCGCTAGGAAAGCTTATAAAGAATACTGTCATACATATCATAAAATTCTAAGAAAGATATCATAATCGGAAATGCAAAAGCTCGCGCTACTGAGCACAGCTCACATACTAAAAAAACAAAACAAAAAGAACTATTAATCTAATATGGTTAGTAACCCATTATGAAAATACTTCCTTTACCCCAGGAGATATACTTGATAAAGGATCGTATCAAACAGCAAATAAAGTAAGAAATGCAACAACAACAACAACTACTACTACTACTGCTAATAATAATAATAATAATAATAATAATAATAATGATAATAATAATAAGAAGAAGAAGGGCTATTTTTAAGTCAAATCAGTAAATTCTAGCACGCTTCAATTGGTAGAGGGTTCACTAGCTCCAGATTTTATGTTCCTCCTAGTCCTCTTCTCGTTAATAATTGACTGATTGTCTATTTTCAAAAATCTGCAAACGACCGTTTCTCGCAGGTAGCGAGAGTGTTATTGTGATTGAACACTAATATCAGTCACACAGCCAGGCACCATGTTTACTATTAAGGGAAAGCGACAACTTCATAATACTTGCTAGAATTACTTTATTCTAATTCTTTATGTTTTTAATTAAGGTTTGAAAGAATTTTCAGCTGAAATGTTGCAAAAAAACGACACAAAGAAGCCTGATGAATGTGACTCATAAAAAATAAAGAGCACCTCAAAAAAACACTTAACATCAACTTTCATAGCTTTTGTTGTATACACCTGAAGAAGACTTGAGTGTTCATCTAGTCGAAACAAAATCATGATATGATCGTTTTATAAAGTGAATACCTATGCGCTCTCAGGCAAAATAATTTCGTTAAATTCCATAGCATTTTCTTAATATTGTAAACGTGCAGCTACGTTCATTTGTGGCGAAGGATCTATACTTGAATAATTTAGTTCCAGAGAGAATCGTTATCTCTGGCATTAAGAACGGTAGGGTTATTGCTATTTCCTGTCGTATGTAGAGGTATTGTGTCAGGGTTTGGGTGACAATATAAAAATGTTTCAGTGCAGCCAACCACTTAAATGAACTGGGGGAGGTACTATCAGATCGATAGAGATTACTTTAAAGGAGGCTATCGTTCTTCTGGAATGATATTTCTGTGATTGAAGAATTTATTATCAGGCGACACTTACTCCAAAATAAGATGGCGGACATAGCGTAACAATTATCGTCATAGGAAATGGCGGCTTAAGTTCAAACCCTTAGTGAGGCTGATTGTTTGTTTTTTTCACGATAATGCCCTTGCGAAAGAGAGGAATCGATCTGTTCTTCCGCTGGCAAGTATGAATAAATAATAGGGAAGGCTTTTTTTCCGTAACCTTCATAATGCAACCAGTCTAGGAGAAGGAAAACTCTAAATTCCAACCAGCATTACTCTTCTTAAAACTGATTTTGTCCGACATCTTACCAGTGAGGGAGGGACTGGGTAATGGCTTATATGACCTGAAATAGTTACCTGCTAAGTAGAGAAAAGGAAAACTAAGAACTATTCCCTGATAGGCATCATTACACAGTTTGAACTGTTCATCAACCAAGATAATACTTTCTCATTCACCCATGTAAATAGGATATGACACAAGGCGCATTTTTTCTTCTTTTTATTGGAGACCTCGTACGCATAAAATACACCCAAATATTTTTCAGAGCCTCAAACTTCACAAAACAAATCTAATTACCTTGACTTTTGCTTTACAGTGAAAATTCTCTCTGCCACACTAATAGTCACTCTCCTCCCCACCTTTACTACAACCATGACCTTCCAACCACATTTTTTTCTCAATCATCTCTATGCCAAGCAGCAAAAGAAAAATAGAATTCCCTGGCGATGTGACAGAATGCAGAAAGAAATACTTTCATATTTTTGCCTAGGGCTTGAGGGGGCAGTGAACCAAACGTCCGTAGCCAAAATACGAACTTGCTTTTCTTATATTGTTTTCCCTGATGTTCGCTGTTATGTTTTATTTTGCATGTTTTTTTTTCCCTTTCTTTAACATAAAACATATCGAGTTATTCATCAAAAGAAATATATATATATATATATGTGTGTGTGTGTGTGTGTGTATGAACTTAGAGATGTAATGAAATACTAAGGTACGTTATATCGGATGAACACTCCATAAGCTACGAACTAAATAAATGAATTATCAAGAGCAAAACAGTGAATTTATGAGCAGAGGATGAAATTAATATTTAATGTTTAATAGATAGACAAACGGATGGATATAAACCCTGTTGAATAGGCTGAAAAAGAAATGATTTAGAATTATAAAACATAGATTTTATTAAAAGTATTCAACTTACTCAAGTTTCTATTGGGGAGAGTCTGTGTGGAGTAGTTGATAACAGGCTGGTCTACGACATTGTAGCAAGTGAGTTCAAATTCCAGTCGCATTGCTACATAGTATGCAATTTAAACTCTTAGAGTGCTTTTAGTTTCACTTTTTAACTAATACCTATGCAAAAATTATGAACTCCCTTTTCGCCCTCGCTTCTAGTTTAAATAGTACCACTACAGTTCTTCTACAACAATGGCAATGGCAGAAAATAACACACAGAATCTGATATGCCATAAAATAAAGAAACTTAACCCAGCCATCATATTTCTAGGATCATTAAAAAGACCATAATTAAAAAGATATCAATTGTGTCATGGTAGAACTGAGGACTTTTCAACTTCACTTAATGATATATAAGTGAGAATTTAACGTATCAAGTATATTCAAGCTCACAACCACATAATTATATATATATATATATATATATATATATAGAGAGAGAGAGAGAGAGAGAGAGATCATTTGAATTTTACTTTTAATTAATTTTCAAAATTAAAATTTCCCTGCTCTTGTTATTCAACATTATTTTAAAGAAAAAAACTTTGGAGAAAGTTGATGAATATTCTCAAAAGGAATTTGAAAGATTCTCCCATATTTTCCTCTTTTTTATTTTACAAATCATTTACCGATGAGGCTCATACAAAGGGAAATACTATATATATACAGAGAAAGAGGGAGATTAGTAATATGGTTTACTATATTTGTAAATAAAGACTGCTCGATAGCAATGAGAGGGCCAATGTATTTGACTTCTCCCCTCCCTCTCTCTCACTCTCTCTTATAAAGGGTGGGACAGAAAGGATGACCAATTTTGAAAATTTTGCAAAATCTTTAACTGTGGTTTCTAGCAAATTTATTGATATCACTGTGTTCAAATTGAATTAACATTTGGTTAAATTTAAGTTTAGAAAACTATATCCTCCATGTTCGTTTTTATTGATGCATTTTTGAAGGCATTCTTGGAAGTTGGCCTCCACTATCTCTAGCATTGCTCTGTTGATTTGGGCAACTTCTACGTAAATAGCTTCTTTCAAATCTTCCAATTTACAAGGCTTATACTCATATACACACACCTTGAGGTACTCTCACAAGAAATAATCAAAAATGGACAAATCAGTGGACCAAGAAGGCCATGGAGAGTCAGCAAAACTGGAAATGAGGTGGTCTCCGAAGAGAAGGAGAAGCACGTCCATTAATGCTCTGGCTGTGTGGGTCGTCACTACATCCAGATGGAACCTCGTATGTCGGATAGTCACATCATTTTCATTATTGTCTTCAAAAAATTACAACCAATGATAGCAATCCTCGTGGGTGTCCTCGTGGTGTAATGGTTAAAGCGATGCACTGCGGAATCGTAGTACGCGAGTTCGTACTCCAGTCGCGCTATTACGTTCACTTTCGGACAAATACCCTTGGGAAAGGTATGAACCCCCTTATTCTCCCTCCAGCTATGGGTAAATAGTAGGACGGACTAGGTTCTTCAGCCTTGGTGAGGCAACTAGTCTAGGAGAAGGAAAACTCTGAATTCAAACCTGTTAAACTCCGCTTAAAAATTGACCTTGTGTCATATCCTGCCCGAGCGGAGGGGTTGGTAAATAGTACCAATGATAGCAATCACTTTTGGTTTATGCAATGGTTTTGCATGCAGTTCTCTCGGATTTTAAAAAGCCCAATAATGACAGTTCTGTTGATTCACCATGCCATTGAGATGAAAATGAGCTTCTTCACTCTTTAACAAAATGAGGTTGTTATCTGCCGAAAAAATTGCTTTTATCTGACCTGCGAAGTTAAGCCTATGTCGATAGTTCTTAGGTTTTAACTGTAGGATAACAACTAATTTATAGGGATGGAATTTCAGGTCTTCAAGCAAAATACACGTTAATGATCGATAACAGATTCAGTTGAATGCCTCCGAGCAGCTCGATTGGGACTCAGTAGCGTAGCTTGTCTGGCACGTTCCAATGCATGTACTGTTCGCGCGAGCCCCACCGGTCTCTCCTCCAGTGGAGTACCGTGTGTGCGAAGTGCATTAACTCAACATATGATTGTTTTATGATTGTGTACATATTGATTTCGATGAATGTTGAAGTGACGCAGAAATTCATGTCCAAATACTGTAACAGACTCATCATTCTTCTCATACCTGTCGTATGAACACACGTGATGTTCTATCGTCCACTACACCATAGCTTCACCTGAAATAAAACAGAAAATGTTACACAAAAAATATTAAAACCCCACCACGGAAATAATGCCTGCCAGGCATATTTCCTTCTCCCTGGTCTGAATAGAAGCCATTTAGACATTGGTCATCCTCTCTGTCCCACCTTATATATATATATATATATATATATATATATATCTATGTATCAGTAGCATCCAGTCCGTGTCCGAAGACAATGGTTGTGGATTGTTCGTGAATAGAATATTTAAGGATTATCATATAAATCTATGTGAGTGCTCGATGTATGGCTATTGTTACATCTCTTTTTCCTCCCAGGTTTATATAACAAAACTCACGCACTGAGCGTATTTAATGCAATGAAAAGGAAAGTCAAAGGTCTTCTTTTTTTTTTTTTTTTTTCCATACACATATAGACTGTAATGCACATTTACTGTTTTTCAACCTCAAGTCTAATTTGTAAAGTCATCTGACGAGACAGATATTATTGTAATATTCTCCGGCGAAATAGATTTATAATGACAATTTAACCAGATTTGAGTTTCCTTCTAATTACTCTCTCTCTCTCTCCCTCCCTCTCTCTCTCTCTGTCTCTCTCTCCTCTCTCTTCTTCATCTCTCCCTCTCGCTCTGTCTCCCTCTCTTTCTCTCTCTCTCTCTCTCTCTCTATATATATATATATATATATATATATAAACCTGTAATACTTTGTTTAAATTTGCCTTTGTATCGCATTTTTCTCCCGGTGATAGGTAATGTAAATACTTATACATGTATATAAAATATGTAAAGGTAATTCTTGCCATTTTAAATTTTTACTTTCGCGTATGTGATTAATTTGTTTCAGGTTTTGTCTACTGCGGAAGAAACTTGACTCTATTGGGTACAGCCTGTAAGGAAATCAGCACCATGACGCCAATCATTTCTCTAGAAATTCTGAATGTCATTCAGAGGATAGATTGATATTCACATTGATGAAAACACCCAGTTCACATCATGGTGATCGGGTGGTCACTAATGATAATGAAATTATACCTCTTTTCAGCTTCCTGCATAGCTTCAGACTTAACACACATGCCTATATCAATGGCCTGAAGAGGCGAGAGCAATTCCAGATCAAGAGGGTGGTTAATGGAAGACTCTTTGGTAACAGGACTCAGAGTCATTCTACACAAGGTAGCTAACCCAGGGTTGGCTCTGAGAAAATTTTCCAACAATATCTTCCTTGTTAACTCCCCAGATTGTAATCCAATTAACTTCTATGCGGTGTGCAGTTGAGTGAAAAACCAACAAAATTCCATGCCACAGCAACAGAAGTCAAGTATAACGGCAGCATTTCCCAAATTAATCGAAGAGACAGTCTCTTGCAGGAAATTACAGTTATCTGACGGTTCTTGTCGAAGACAATGGCGATTGCTTTAAATAATTTCAATCTATAGTCTTTCAAGATATTTTCATGTAACTTTGGTAAATATGTCTGAAAAATAAGACGTCAGTTTTAATTTTGCGTAATTATCGTATACGTTATATATATATATATATATATATATATATATATATATATATATATATAAAGTAAATAAGGACCGAACATTCAAAAAATTAATTTAAGATAAAATAAACCTGCAGAGCAAAATATATATTTTGTTTAAAACAAGAAATTTAGAAATAGTGGTCCATTTCCATAATAAATTTATTTCGCTTATTCAAGCTCGTCAGATGAATTCTTTCTGACGAGCTTGAATAAGCGAAATAAATTTATTATGGAAATGGAAAACTATTTCTAAATTTCTTGTTTTTTAAACAAAACATCCCTCTATCTCTCTCTCTCTCTCTATATATATATATATATATATGTATGTGTGTGTGTGTGCAATAAGGAGAAAAGGGTATGGATTGATTAAGCCTAAAATTATGCAAATTCATCGACGGAAAAGAGTAATGATGCAAATTTCTTTAATATCATGCGTTCGAACTTTTACTTTATCTTCGACCAAAATCGAGGTTTATATGTACTTTTTTGGTTTCCGTTTGTAGTGTTTGTTTTCTCGCGTGATTTGAAATATTCACTATTTGAAATGCAGCCTCTTCAGGCAAAAGATAAGCTGAGTAACATTTGCATAATGAGATCGACTTTCAAAATAATCAGTGCCTGAAGTTTATATATATATATATATATATATATATAAGGCTGAATAAATGTTATGGCAATCCAATCTTAATTTAAATCTAAGTTATTTCATTATTTCCTTCAGGAGATTCTTTAAAACTTTATACTGATTTCTAGTCAAGTTTGTTATTTTGATGGAAGGAACTGTAAGTTGAGATGTTAAATATTCATGGCCAATTCAGTCCTGACGGTAAACGACTATGGCTCTGAAGATAACTTTTATATCTGAAGAATAGAATACATATATGTCTATTCTGAGTCTATAATCATATATATATTTATTGTTACTACTTAAAAATTAACAACATATTTTTTCAATTCATATGCATTAAAAATTTTTAATACATATTATTACTATGGAAATTATTGCTTTCTTTTAGGAGCTATTGTTTTTGCTTTTGTTGTTCTTAATAATTCATGCTTTTTATGTGTTAGTCAAAGATGTCTCGAGTTTATTACTAGTGATTGAGTGACAAGCGGTTTCCTTAGATCCCCAACAGTTTTGACAGTATTCATGCAGACTCTCAAACTTGTGTGTCGATATTGTTACAGACCTTCCTCCAATGTAAATATATCTAATTTTGTCGGTAGTTTTTTTTGTTTTTTTTACATAGTTTAAAGTACTACATTTCTTATTTAGACATCTATAACTTGCTCAGTTTCCAGGAGGTCTCCAGGTAGTATTTTAATTTTGAACTTGCAGAAAAAGCATGTGACATAAAGTCAATTATTTGAAGCAGAGTTTAACAAGTTTTATTTTCTTTGGCTAGTTATAATGCCAATTTTCAAGAGTCCAATCTGCTCTTCAGTTTTGAAGTGAGATTAGTTGAATGCTTACCTTTTCAAAGCATATTAGCGCTATGTTAAATGCTAAAATTCGTCGTGGATTTGAACCCGAGACACTGTATCCATTTCATTGGACGAGAGCCATTACACCACGAGCAAATCATTCCATTCATCGTTCAAAGCAACACTATATCAGATTCTATTTTGATATTTTATAACTATAAGAGGTCTACTGTAATTTATTTATTTTAATTTTTCAGGTTAGCGTCTAGTTGATATCATGCTAACGCCCTTATTTATATGGTCAAGCTAAAATTACTTATACTATATTACGCACCCTACTCTAACTTCCCTATTTTTGTATTTGTTTTGAGCCATTTATAATACCCATTCGTAGTGTCGTTCAATGCACCCTCTTATAATCAAGGATTCAATGTTTGCTGCTCACCTGGTTTTATCTATTTTCACATTTTCCATTTATCCTTTTCATTCATATTCGTATATCAGGTATCCTTTGTCAATGCTCAAAGTCCCAAATTGTAGCAGAATCAAATCCATCACTTCTTCATTTATTAAGATACCCCCATTGTTATTCAACCTTGCTGGATTGTTTGGGAGAGGGTCATATCTACAAGCCATCTACAAATTGCTGGAAAGTATTTATAGATTTGTCCGTTAAGAGCAGCAGGATATCGGCCAATCAGCAATGACTAGAGCATATATGAGGAAGGGCAAGGTACACCCAGTATCAAAACGTATTTCAGCCTTTTTAATGACAAGGCTGCGAACGCGTTCCTCGAGCCTCTGAGGGCCGTTCCCCAGGCTCTAACCGTCCTCAGAGAGGCTAAGTTTACTCCTGGCGCCTGAGGCCCTCTTATTGGAGAATTCCAACGGGGTCTGAGGTATTTTTGTGCTTACCAGGCGTGTCTGGGCCAAGGCCCTGCGCCTGGACCCACCTAAAAAAAAGGCCTTTTTTTGGCACATTTTTATCTTAATGTATTTAAAAGGGTAGTTTAGAATGATCCACTGTAAGTTTGTTGCCATATCCTAACATATGAGATAGTCTAACCTAGAAAATAACTGTGATAACTAATGTCTGGATTAAACCGACCTTAATCGCGTTCTTATTTCTGATTTATCGTAATGGACCTTCTTACTTGCCTGAAAAAATCGGGATAAGGAAGCAAAATGTGAATTATAAAAGGCATCCTTCATACCATTCTTTGATATGATGTAAATATGTTCATTATATTAATACCACTAACAGAAATGAGTCTCATAGTGGATACGAAAATTTATTATAGACATCAGTAACGTGTGCTTTGTCCTTGTTCACCAAGAATTTAAATAACTACTTTTGTAAGCAAATGTTTTCAACTTTTTCCGTTGATATTTTCATAACGTAGTACGCTGTATGAGAAACAACTGATCTTTCTTCATTTTACGTTTCATTGGGAATCCCCCAGAAAATTCGCTTATTGTTTGTGGAAACTGACGGTCTCCAAAAAATTATATAACTCAAATACCGTTGATTCAAATTGCTGTAACAATCATATATCAAACAGAAACGTATTCTTACGTGACCTTTCATACAGTGATACGCATAAGTATTGGATACATGCTATTTTCTGTTATAACTCTAGTTTATGTTCGCGATTTTGCCAGGTATGTGGTAAGAAATATTGTAATATAATGGCCACGGGATTTCGTTTTATATATCTTGCCTTTCGGTTTAGTTAGGCTGAGAACCTTTCGCTTAGTGCATGGGTTAGTTAGGTGCAACATGAGCTCAGGTGTTCACGAGGATGTATCATTATGGGATGTCAAAAAAAAAAAATCACAGATAGGATTATGACCGGGGGATGTGAATGACGTCACACACCGGAAGCGTGCGCGGAGGATTTTGGGGATTTGAGAAAAGTCAGTTAGTTGAGTTTTAGCGTCCGAAGAAGACTGTTGACTTTCGGGGCTCGCTGAGATCAGACCAGTAGTTTGCGGTGGGGTGCCGCGCATGGTGGGGGTGCAGATGGAAAAGTCAGCATAGAAAGATTATGTATCACTCTCCTTATGTCGAATTACCTTTAACTCAAAGGTAATAAAAAGTTTCGTACCTGAACTAAGAAGTCGTAAGTGTTTTTTGTGTTTCGGGATTCCTAAGTTATCTATATATGAGTTATGAACATTTTATGTACATTTCACATATTCCTATATGGCTATGTAACAATATATCGTAAAGATGTTTTAGTTGTACGTGGAAGGAAAATTAAAAACTCACGGTTGAATCTTTTTTTTATCATAGTTCAAAATTACCCTATGCAAAAGTGTTGGATACATGGCACTTTTTCAAATTTCCAATCGAAAGTTTATATTTTAAAAGACTTTAAATATTCATATTTTCGATAGTATTGGAATGTTATCTCTGACCAATCATACAGTTTAAATTCTCTCCTCTCTCGGTCTCTCTCTCTCTCTCTATATATATATATATATATACAACTGTCCTATTTTCTCGTGGTTTCCATTTCTTTTATTTCGTCTCACGTAAATCATTTTCCTTTCTTTCTTACTCTCTTTTCTCTCATAAATTTTGAGTCTTTCTCCGTCTCAAGTTTTCAGTTCGGTTCGTTTTCAATAAATAATTAACTCTACTCTATTTCTAGCTTTCTTCCTTTTTTTAACAAGATCATCATTTTTATTTTATTTTTTTAATGGTACATCAAACTTCGTGGGTTATTAAAAGCCAAAGTCATCTCAGTTAATCAACCATATGGTATAATTTCATCCATATTTGGGAGATTGGGTTTTCGTCCAAAAGTGATTGTAATAGTCCAACCGGTGTTCAAACTTAATTACCACAATGTCGCAGTCTAGCACGTAATCCATTACGCTACGGGGAAATCACTAATTGTTCTCGATAACTTTTAATCGTTTTTATTTTATTTTTTCCTTTTATCACCACTATCATTTTAACTATTCAATGATTATTCCATTAAGATACTTTTCCAAATACCTATCTATTGTTTATTTTTGTTCTCCATTCATTTTTATTGTACACTCACTCACTCACTATCTATCTATCTATCTATCTATCTATCAATGATTTTATATATTTTCTTTCCTTTCCTTTATTTCTTTCATTTTCTCTTTCATTTCTATTCCTTATTTAATTTCTCACTTAGTTTTCTTTAACTATCTCTTCTTCTTTTATTGATGTTCTGTATATCAATAATCCTTCAACTGTTTCCTTATTCTTGAAAGATTCTTTTATCACTTCTTTGGCTGTTATTTATTTTAACTCATCTCTATTTCCTTCTCCATCTCTGTCGTTATCTCCACTCATTAATTTTCTTTCTTTCTTTCTTTCTTTCTTCTATTTATTCCACACAATATTTGATTGCAAGGCTTCCTTCCGGTTGCCTAGCGAGTGTTATTGTTAATGAGCAAGATACAGAAAGCAATTCGAGATTGCAGTAAGAGTAACTGATCTCGGATGACCGGTGAAATTTCTAAATTAGTTTAACGCTTATATACTTATATTCATCTTTCGATGTATCATCTTCTTTTCTCCTGTTTTTCCTCCATTAATTCTTTTTTCCTTCTTTCTTCCTTTTTTTTCTTTCTTTATTTGGTTTTTTTGTCCTCCTTTTTCTTTTTTTCCCTTCTTGCCTCCTTTTCCCTTCTAGCCTCGTTTGTTATTTCTTTCCTCCTTTTGCCTTTTTTTTCTCTTTTTCTATATTTCCTTCTTTCTTTTTCTTCTTCTTTTATTCAACTTTGGTTTCATTCTATTTCTTTTTACTTCATTTTCTTTCTTTACTTTTTTACTCATTTTTCCTTCTTTTCTCTTTTGTTGTTCTTTTTCGCTCTTCCTTTTATGTTCCTTCCACCGTTTTTTTACTTCTTGCTTCCTTTTTATTTGATTTTTATTCTTTCCACCTTAATCCTTCTTTTCTCTATTTCTTTATTTCATTCATTCTCATTTTTCTTCTTTAACTCTACTTTTTTTATTCTTTTATTTTTCCTCCTTTTTTTCTTGTCGTCCAGGTTTTTTTTCTTCCCTACTGTTATTTTTTTTCCTTCTTTTCCCTTTTTTCTTTGATTCTCATCTTTCTTCTTTTACTCCATTTTTTGTAGTCTATTCATACTTTCCTTCATTTTCTCGTTTCATTTTCTTCTTTCCTTCAATCCTGCTTTCTTCTTTAATCTCACAGCCCTAAGTCGATTTATTTTCCTATTTCTTTATCATCAAAAGCTTTAATTAGTAGGAAACAATGTCAAATAACGAAGGCACAGACAATGAACATGCTTTTACACAAACCGACCAAGAAAATCAACATTATAAAAGCTATCTTTTAATGCAACGTCAACTCTGGCCTTTGGTAGCCAGAAGAATTACAGGATTATTCAAACAACAAAGAATGCATAATTTTTTTTTCTTCTTCCTTTTTGCCTATTTATATTCAGTTTCTTTCGTTATTAATATATCTTTTTCTTTTACTTTTTTTCTTTATCAATATATCTTTTTCTTTTACTTTTATTGTATTTTCTATTATTGCCTCTCTTCCTTTACATTGTTTCTTTTTTCTTTAGTCACTCTTTTTGCATTCTTTTTTACATCTCTCCCTTTCTCTCATTATTTTTGCGTACTATCTAATGATTCTCTTTCTTTCTTTCTTTTTTTCAGCCTTTAGCAAAGTTAAGGCTGTCATGCCTCACACGCACAGTTCAATCCGTGCCAATTTTAAGAATTTAGCCGAGATGGATAGATAAAGATAGACGAATAAGAACCGCAAGGTGACCTTTGTAATTGATTCTGGCTAAATTTAAGAGACGTTATCAGACATTGAATTCGGGAGAAAAACGGGCAGATAACTCTTTTTGATTCCATCAAAGAAATGAACGTAAATATTTTCTCGCTTTGCCATTATTTTTTTCTTGTTATAAATACATCGTAAATATGCCTCAGCTTCATATTTTAACTCAATTATCTATGAATAATGGATTATTAATGGCCGTAAGTTACTCGAATTATTAGTTGAAGTATTTTCATCATTACTTTTTGGCTTATCTTTTCGTCACTTTATTGTTGTTTTTTTATTAGAAATTTTTAAGTTACTAAGCAACCGAACCATTAAAATAGGCAACATAAAATTGCAGTATTTTGAACTTGCATCCCATTCGTAAAGATTTCGTTGAGTGCCATATAGTTTTATTGTACATACAGCACAAGAATAAATCGTATTGGATCACAGAAAACATGGTATTGCCCTAGTTATTTTCTGTGTAAATTCTACCTACTTATAATGATCATAATTTAAATCTTACTTGAGATCAGAAAACTGCCTTTAGCACTCATTGAAAAATAGGGTAATCATTTCAGTGACGCAGCTTATTAATGTTTTCTTCATTTTTTATGTATCTACTTTTTTGCCTGTTATCGTTAGACACTAAAACGAAATATATCATCTGATGGTGTTCTGCACTTTCCTCCATCTATTTACCTCGATAAAATTCATTCAAAGAAGTACAGAATTCAATTTTTTTAAAAATTCTCACAAAATTATAATTCAACAGTCTTTACACGGGTCAATTTTAATTTCTGTCATTTTCGAGTTTGTCTTTTTAAGTCAACCTACAAACAATAAGTTGTGCGAGGTTTGCTTTCTTTGTTTAATGGCATATCAACCTTTGTTGGTTATTTAATGCCAAAACTATTCTCCAAGAAGAACAGTAGTGATACTATTTAAACCATAGCTGGGAAGACTAGGGGGTTCATACCTTTCCCAAGGGTATATGCCCGAAAGTGAACGAAATAGCGTGACTGGAGTACGAATTCTCTTGCTTCGATTCCGCTGTCCATCGTATATATATATATATATATATATATATATATATATATATTAATCGTTCTAAAAAATTGAACGTTATTTGACTTGATTATTATATGACTGGTACACAATTAAAATAGCTGATTTGTAATATGTTTTTAGTAAATCTAATACATCTGTTGATTTAGGGTACAGAAGCGAAATATTGAATGGTTTTTCAAATTTGTGTTTGTTTTTTTTTTTTTTTTGTTTGATTTGTTTTTCTTTGTTTTGTTTTTTTGTTGTTGTTTTTTTTATTCGATCAATATTTGAAAAAAAAAAACGCGATGAATGCAATTTTTTTATTATTAGCTCCTTTATTATTATTTAAAAATGTTAAGCCCAATAAGAGTGAGCAAGAAAAAACGACAAAAAATCTATGATTTGATTAACTCCGAAACTAAGCCTATGTTTCTTTGTCTACCGTTAAGAAAGCAAAGTTTTTTTTTTACATAAAAAGAGTTTTTTTAAGAAAAAATGGCGTGGAGAACTTGACAAAAAACGAAAAGATGGCTTTACAACAGCTATTGCTACGGTGATTAAAAAGGAACTTGCAGAGTAACTAAGAAAACACTCTAATTAATTGAAAAACTATGAAAAAACTGTGTGAACAGCAAGTAAACAAGATTTAAGTCCAGACCTTAACTCCTTTGTGTATACTATATGGGGCGTTTTAGAAAACAAAACAAATGCATCTTCCCATCCGAATATCGGTTCGCTTAAGATTGCTGTTGAGGAGGAATGGAATAAAATATCAAAAGAATTTTGCTTTGGTGGCATGCAAATCGCTTCGAAGGTGTGTTGATACAATAATTGAAAAAATGGTGGACATGTTGAGTAAATTTACTCTTTTGTTTCTATCTTTTTACTCTTTTTTTATCAAAATTAATCTTGTTTTTTTAATACAGCCATTTATTATCATATTACCGGGCCATTGGCCTAATGAGTAGACTGTTCGCCAATGGTCTGGTAGACCAGAGTTCAATCCCTGGTCGAATCATACCAAAGACTCAAAAATGGTACTTGACGCTGCCTTGTTTAACACTCCGTATTATAAGATACGGATTAAGGGTCAAGTGGAACAATCCAGGTAATGAAGTAGCACCCTTCCCGACACCTTGGCGTGGTAGCTAAGTAAAAGGGAGCTTTCGGGTCAACCTCGACTAAAGTCACCAACTTTCCTTACTTTTCTTTACTTATTTTCATATTCAGCACCATGTATACAATTAGGATATAGCAGTCAACGTAATTTATTTCTTATGCCCAAATCATTATTTAATAAGCATTGCTTTAATCTACTAAAATGCTTCTATAATGAATCAAACAAGGAGGTGCCCGTGCTGTAATGGTTATCGTCGTAGGAAATGGACACGGCGACACGAGTTCAAATCCTGGATGAGACTGATTGCATTTCACATAGCACTAATACCCTTGGGAAAGGTATGAATCCAATTATTCTCCCTCCAGCTATGGATAAAATAGTAGGGCAGACTAGATTCTTTTGCCTTAGTGAGGCAACTAGTCTAGGAGATGGAAAACTCTGAATTCCAACCTGTTAAATTCCGTTTAAAAATTGACCTTGTGTCATTTCCTATCCAAGCGGAGTGGGTGATAAATATGATAATGAATCAAACATCAACTCGAGAAATTAAAAAGTATTTGAAAAGATTAGATTGATAATCGTATCAAAGATATAAAAATAATCATTAAGCTCATATTAGCCTAATGAAAAGTTAAGAGAAAATCTAACCCAATGCGTGATAAGCGTACTAACCAACCACGCTTTTCACTTCCACTATAGTATTTACTTTCCCTGAAGTCCGAATTATCAAATGCAGTAGACCTTTGTTCTAGATATTTCAGCTTATGTAATTACTTTATTGAGCATACATATTCTCTTGTTGTTACTTACTTAGAACATTTGTTCTTATTGATACATACTGAAAACACTTCTAATTTAAGATATTTTTCACTGGGTGTCTTGCTTCCGGGCTCAATTTTTAGATCTACAAATCTGTCTTATACTATGCAAACCATTATTTTCTCTCGCGCAATGATAGACCTAAACACTTCTTGTACCACATAATTACTAAAGCATTTCACAAAGGTGTATTTTTTACAAACTAGTCTCCTCAACTAACAGTACTACGCTTATTGGCATCATTTGCTCAGGAAATTTTGGAAATACCTACATTGTAGGCTCTATTATTAAAAGAAAAAAGCATGATAATTAATATGTAGAAATATTTTACCGAGATACTTTATTCAGTGTTATTGAATTCATTATGTCTCACGAAATGATGAAATATGCATGTGACGTTTGTGCCAATATTGCCATACTAGGTGGTCGCAAGGCTTTTCCCTTAAATTAAACCCAACTTTCAACATTGGGCTATAAGTTAGTATTCTATAATTTAGTCATTAATCTTTAAAGCTGAATGAGTTTATAAGTCCACTCATTCACAAAGTGTTCACGCTTCTTTTTAGAAAATGAATGTTAAAAATACAAACATTGTGAGCATTCATTTCAATATTATTCAAGGTCTTGCGTTTAAGGATTTCGATCCTTGCTTATTATGCTTGATGGTCAAAGGTCAAAAGCCCTGACACGATAGTTAGTTTTATATCAAGGACAAACATTCCGGTGGATTTACCCCTCTGCAGAGATGTAGTCGGTATATTCTACAACTCCAGCGGACAAGGCTAAATAGGTCTTTAAAATTTGTCTGCTAATCATAGCAATGCCTTTTTTTACTGTGGCCTCTTTCCTTGATATATATATATATATATATATATGTGTGTGTGTGTGTGTGTGTGTGTGTGTTACCAGTTAAGATAATTTTCAAGGGCTAGTAGAAAAACTGTCCTTCTGGAGCTCAAACATGCGAGCTCCTAAACGTCTAATGTATTCCCCCGAGATCCCTTCGCTCATACATTAGAAAAAATGAAATAAATAAGGCAGGTGTCTCATCAGCTAAGCTCCGTTCTTCTAAGACGAAAGAAGATGAACAAGACCCAAGATTTAGATAGAATACGGAGCATTTAATTACACAAACAAACAAAGAAACAACCATTAATGATTATTTGAAGGACGAAATTTCCTATCAAGTAAAATGTTCATTGTTTATGTGGAATGGCGCATGTAAATTGCCAGTCAAACATAACAGTTAATGAGAAAGAAAGCGATTTAAAGTACGAAATTTATCTAGAGTCAGCTGGCAGTCTTTCCTTTCTTTTCTTTATCATGGGAATCTTCATACTCGTGGTTCCTTCTTCGTCTCTTTCAGATGGAATACTGTGGCTTTTTTCCATTCTTTAGCATGGTGGCTTATCCACTACAGCTTTTTTTCAATGTGGACGGAAGGCAGGCTTAAATTCTACCCAAACTAAAGAAAAGTGTCTACCGACTTCTATAGCTGGAGCCTCATTGTGCTATGTGGTCAAATGGAAACTAGATTTCTTCCCTTACAACTTCTTGCTCTGAGTTGTTTTTAGCACCCACTATCTGACTCATTTCTTCAATACGCTATTTTTAGCTTGTGCGTTTGCCTGCTACTACAACCTAAATCTTTGGGATCATTTCACATTCATTATCTCACTCGCTCTTCTTTTGCCATCGTTTCTTACTCTCTATATCTCTCTCTTTCTCACTTTTCCCTCTCTTTTTCTCTGTAACAATATATATATATATATATATATATATATATATATAACACTCCCTGTCAAAGTTGACAAATATGGCAAATGTGTTTTTGACGGAAAAAGCATGGCAGAAATGCTTGTCATGTTAAAGGCGATCGCCGAATTTTTCACTCAGTCTTTTTTGACAACCATCATCATCATCGTGAAACAATAGTGACGATATGTTTTACGACGATATGAGGTCATATATATATATATATATATATATATATATATATATATCACTGAAATTAAGGATAAACCAACAACCCCTTACAACATCACTCAGTCTTTGATCCATTTCTCCCTCTTTCCTTTTCTGTCTTTTTTTTATCTAGACGCTACCGCCCTTCCATATTCACATTTATACACTTTTAACTATTTTCCCTTTTTTTAAATTAAAACAAATATATTTTCTTCGTTGAAAAAGTTACATCAATAAAGAAAGAATGAAATATTTTAAACTGAATCCGTTGTCTGCGTTTTAGTATATCCTCTTTTCAACTTATTTTTCATCACGTTGTCAAATCTTGAAAAATATCTACCTTCTCTCTCTCTCTCTCTCTCTCTCTCTCTCTCTCTCTCTCTGTAAATATATATACATATATATATTTATGAGTGTGTTTGTGTGTGTGTATGAAGTCGTATATCAAGCCTAGCAGATGCATATTGGAATCGAAATTGGTACACTAACTACAGATTATGCGAGAAAATATTGTTTACATTTATGTTCGGATAGATTCCCACACAGACCAAACAAATGGTACACGTGTAAAATTACATGTAAATCGATTGAGCTGAAATACACATTACTGAAAAAAATCGCTGATTTCCTTCTAAACAATGAAACAATTAAGTATCTTTTGTAAAAATATCGACCAAAAAGAAAAAAAAAGAAAAGAAATCATTGGAATCGGTAAAGTTTTCCTCTTTCAATGCTTCTTGATTATTTTTATGGTTCAATTCCAAACTAATTATTTTCAGTTTTCGTCTTAATTGCACGAACCATTGAGCTGGTTCAAGTAGAGGTCAATTGGCTTTTCGTGCTTTCCATTTCTTCTGTGATTTTACCGGTTGAAATAATGAGAAAATAATTCGATTCATCTGCAGTTTGATAATCAAAGATACTTTTTGCCTTCATTTTTAATTCGAATTTTTAATCTGGATGTCTCCTGGAAAGTTATCATTACTTACTGCATTTCTGTAAACAAGTTTATCGATCAATTGTTTGCTGAAGTGCTTTCAGCCTTTATTTATGCCCGTTCAACACAGTTATTATTTGCGTGTAACTTTACATTTACTCGTCCGGCACTTCAAATTTAATTGTGGCGCCACGTTTCTGATTTTATGATTATAAGACCATAATTTAGATTATACATTAAACATATTTGAAGACGCCACCATTAGAGTTCGGTTGTGTATAGATTTTATTTAAGATTCTGACTGATAAACAGTACAGTTTATGTAAATAAACAAATACGTAGCTTATCTAGCAAAAGAAAACAACCCCATTGAATATATTGATATCAGATTTTGTCGTAAACATCAGTTTATGAAATCAGTTTTGTCATAGATTAAAAAAGAAGCAAAAAAAACCCTTCTCAACGATATTTGACGATAATATGAAAAATCATCATAATGTTTTGTTGTCTTAATAATGGTTGGATGACGCATACAAATCTTCCAATAATAATTTGGATATATAACTCGTACATTTTATTGTTCGCAGGATATTCTGATCGGTAAATTTTCCGGTCTTCTGCAGGTATAATATTCATCAATATGAATAAAAAGCTATATGTCTTTTGTAGTCTGTTATGCAAGAAGAATATCCTGATATTGACCCGTGTGGTCGAACACGGATCTTCGGGCAACAGATAGAGGATTTAAAATGGATTGTGCTCCCAGGGGTCACGTGACAGGAATAGTGAATATATTTGTTGTATCGTGATATGGAAGAGATACGCAGTAAGATAGAGTTAATTAATTATTTATTAACTGAAGTGCTACAGTCCAACAAATAGTATAAGCTGTGGGTGTTACATCTGAAGCTGGTCTTACTACTGACCGAGATCTTTCAGTACCAATGTGCTTAAGAAACACGGTGTCTTTTATACCTCCGCGATACCGGAAGTGGTACGAGCCATTATACAACAATATTAATCATTCAAACAGAAGTCCTGTGCAGAGTAGCATTGCATAGCAATCAGTATTCTACTCAGTAATCATTACTCAATAATCATTACTCAATAATCATTACTCAATAATCATTACTCAGTAATCATTACTCAATAATCATTACTCTGTATTCGACATTGTACGAGCATGAAAACATTATAGAGTGTAAGCGAAGATTACACCCTGAAAGAAACATTATAATATTGTGCAATAAAAAATATCGAACAAAAAGTCTAACTGTTTCTATCTACCCTACTGATCCACAATGAGCAGAATGTAACTAAACTTCCTTTTTAAACGGGAGACAGCTAGTTTGATCTCGGAGTCTTCCTTCTTTCTGAGTAATTGCCTTTTCAAGCTTAAAGGGTCCAGTTTGCCCAAATATTTAGTCAATGCTAATGGGAATAGTAGGATTCATGCCTTTTCTAAAGGCATGAGCCCCAGGTGGAACATAAACAGCTTCGCCCAGGTTTGAACTCGGATACTTGATATTATTTCCTACTACGCTAAATGCATCACTGATAAGTTAGCTCGCCGTAGTCGAGAGCCACCTGGAT
The DNA here is from genome assembly GCA_963585895.1 of Sepioteuthis lessoniana. Classification (NCBI taxonomy): domain Eukaryota; kingdom Metazoa; phylum Mollusca; class Cephalopoda; order Myopsida; family Loliginidae; genus Sepioteuthis; species Sepioteuthis lessoniana. The sequence continues at coordinate 106,814,848 of OY757906.1, read as the reverse complement.
GCTCTTTTTCAATAGCTACAACACTGATATATAGGGGAGGGCGCTACCCCTTTCGCTGGATTGCTCCGATTATCCATGATCGGTACCTTATAATCTTGTTTTAAGCAGAGAGGCGTGAAGTACTATGTTTTGAGTCTTTTGTATGATTCGACCTGGGATTGAACACCAGTCTCCCAGGCCATTATTGAACACTCTTACAATTATACATTAGCCTAGTGGGTAGAGTGTTCGCCAATGATCCGCGAGACCTCGGTACAATCCCTGGTCACGTCATACCAAAGACTTTAAAAATGGTACTTGATACCTACCAGCTTAACACTCAGCAATATAAGGTACGTATCAAGGGTAAAATGGAGCAATCCTGGGAAAGAAGAAGCGCCCTCCTCTGCACTTCGGTATAGTAGCTATTGAAAAGGGAGCCTTCTGGTCACCCTCGACTAGGGTCGCCAACTTTTACTTACTTACAATTATGTCCATGGGACCTCTTTTAAAAAGCATGTAGATGTTGACAGTGATATTTTAACAACAGGTGCAATATATGTTGTTTCAGTATCAAGCGGTGTTATAAAAAAAGAAAGAATTCTATTGCCCAAATATTTTCCCCTGCAATTATGGTTCTTGGCTGGAATGTTATGTATGCATCGATATCTGTGACCATCAGAGTATCATATATATGCTTATCTGCTAGGCAATTACAAAAACTTGTAGTTATCAAATATGTTTCCTCGAGCAAAAAGCGCAATTACATTTTGTACAAAGGCGTTGTAAAGATATAGAAAGCTTCATGACAGAAAAATTATAACCTGAATTCATAATGCTGACAAATTTTGGACCAAACCATTTGCATTCCAATCTCTCTCTCTCTCTCTCTCTCTATATATATATATATATATATATATTTCCTTTCTCTCCCTCTCTCTCTCTCTATATATATATATATATCTTTCCTTTCTCTCTCTCTCTCTCTCTCTCTCTCTCTCTCTCGATATATATATATATATATATATATATATATATCTTCCTTCTCTCTCTCTCTCTCTCTCTCTCTCTGCCTACCTCTCTCTCTCTCTATATATATATATTTATCTTTCCTTTCTCTCTCTCTCTCTCTCTCTCTCTATATATATATATATATATATATATATATATATATATATATATCTTCCTTCTCTCTCTCTCTCTCTCTCTGCCTATCTCACTATATATATATATATATATATATATGTGTATATATATATTATTAACATCTATATGCACCTACACATATTGATTTTGTTAATTGTGCCTTCTGCCTTAAGGAAAATTATTAATCCATATCCTCCTATTCTTTGTCTCGTTTCCAATTATCTTGAGAAAATATTACGCCGCTGGTATTCAACTATATTTGGCAAATAATGGTGTGGTTTTGTTGAGACTTAGTTGGATATCTGTCCCCCAAACTAATAACCATGCAGTAGAAGAACAAAACCTGCTATCAATTGTGTCAATCCTGAACTGGTACTATCAGAGTGCTACGCAAAAACATACTATGACTCAGAGAATCTCTATACATGACTTGGCTAGCAAGCTTTTTAAGGTGGATTACATTTCATGAATTATCTCTATTGTACAAATATAGTGAGTTAAATATTCAAAATATTTCTATTAGACTTATTAAAGCGTCATAAATATATAAGGGTACCATCTGAAGTAATGGGGAATTTTAGAGTCAAGAAGCCGTTTACTGCTTTGAAGACTATACAGGACTATCTTATTTAGGTCAAATTGATAAGATTTAAGTCCTTTCAGACTAAACTACTAAAATGCGTACTTTGCGTTTCGATTTCACCAGAATCAGAAGAATCAGCGTTTATATTTGTGCGTCGTGTGTGTGCATGTGTTTTAGGATAACGTAAGCACTGAGTCAAAGGTGCTTCCACGAAATTTTAAAGTATTTGATTATTATTTCGTGTCAAAACCTTTTGAGAATCAAATAGAATTCTTTACACTATTTAAACACGCCAGCCATCTCTCTTTGTTGCTGAAAAGAACAATTTTCACTTACGTGTAAAACCAATCAGGCTACCAATAAATTCAATCATTTGTAAAGAAGCAAAATGCAATACATATATTTATCTTTATTGACTGGCTGATCACTCTCTATTCATTAGTCTTATTTCAAATCGTTTCTTATATATCAATCTTTTTCGGGGTTTTGTGATGATTCTTTTCTGTTATTTTGATGCTAGGAGATTTCAGATTTCCTAATCTGTGTTTAAATCAAAAATGAATATTTTTGATGCTAATAAAAGATTCTCAATATTACAAACCACGCAGAATTTATTGTAATTTACGAAGCACTTTGCTTCGATGTGGCACAAGACCGAATGAATGGGGCACCCAATGAGACTCGAACTCACTCGTGTAGGTTTGCTAGTTAAGGTGGCTAACCATTACACCACCAAAGGTCCCCAACCACGCAGAATTTATTAGTCTAAATACTTTTGGATTGTATTATTTATTGTAAATATTAAGTTGTTCGGAAAAACTGTTCAGTTTTTGCATAAATTGATAAATCCTGTTCTTAGATATAATTTTAATTGTAGTTGTATAAAGAAATTCACATTCCAAATGATTAATTTGTTAATATTCTATCAATTTTTCTGAATTTAATAATGAAAGTTATGTCCCAAATCATGAACAAGAAAAAAGGAAGTGATGCATTTACTTTTTTGCATGAGTTAAAGCTTGGATGATAAGTTTGCTTTATGATAATTCTTGGCTACCTATTGCCAGAATAACATTGTGGAAGTTCACAGACTTGGTCTATGACACTCTGACTCAACCATCATATACACCTGATTTTTCATTCAGCCACTACCATTTATTCAAGCTTTTGGACAATTTTCTACGCCAAAATTTGTAGCTTTTCAAAGGACAAGTAGAAGCTGCATTTAGATATATCTTAGAATAAAAGCCTTTAGAGTTTTATCGTACAAGTAAAAATAACCCAGTTAACCGATGACAAAAATGCACCGGTGTTCTGTGATTATATTACGACTGATAGAAACATTCTTTATATTCATTAATTCATAAATAAAATTTATTCTAAATTCGAACATTATTTTCCGAAGAGTTAAATATGTATGCGTTTTATTTGTTAAATATGCACAGTTTATGATAAACTATGATTTAACTATATTCATAAGATATAGAATAGTGTGGGTTGGTTTAGTTTCTGGTTTTTAATGGCATTATCAATATTCGTGGTGATTAAATGCCAAAGTAATTCTTATAGATGAACAGAAATTTTACTATTCAACTCACAACAGAAAAGATAAGCAAGTATATACCTTTCCCCAGGGTACTAGTTTGAAACTGAACGTAATAGACCAACATGAGTTCGAGCCACTATAACATGGGGAATCGCCTTTGATACAATTGTAATACGTAAACAGTGTCCAACGGATTTGTGATAGTAGTTTTATTTTATGGTCATTCTTTTTCTTATTTTAAATTGTTGATGAACAAAACGAAAATAGAACATTTTTATTTCCTGAATTCATAAATCGGCTGGTCCAGTAAGTTGGGGCAGCAGAATACACTGACTGCATTTCTTCAGAGGAGTAAGACTCTCCCTGCGTGTCCTGTGGCCCAGTCGGCCGGTGCTGTAGAATACACCAACTTCATCTCTGCAAAGGGGTAAGACTACTCCAACGAATTTCCTGGACTGTACACTAAACAATTTGATGGCGAAGCTCCAGTAATGCAGGAGGTTTTGGGAATGCAGATTACTCATTTATTGCCATTGATTCCAGGTCCCCTCAAGCCTGGTGTGGTAGCACCTGATAGGATCTTATCTAGGGGTCAAACACAGATAAACTGTGTGCGTATGTTAAACTGAATTGTTTGAAATAGTACGGTTTATATGTATAAAATGGTTTTGGTATTAAATAACCTACAAGATAATGTTCCAAAAAATAAACCAAACTAAACCAAACCGAACATTTTTATCCAAATTACTTAATTAGGCGTGAAATGACCCAAAAAGGTTGATACTCCGTAAAAAAACATAACCAACCAACCAAACATAAATCGACGGAAATCGCTTACAATATTCACCTATCGCTTGATGTGATGAAGACCAGCAAGAAACTCACAGCTCAACATTACTTGGAGCCATTTAACTGTGTGCAAACAAATGAGCTCAGGCTTGTTTTAGAATGTTATCTACAAACTATTCGATCACAAATTATCCCTCCCCCCTCTCTCTCTTTCTCTCTCTCTCCCTATCTCTCTCTCTCTCTCTATATATATATATATATATAAAGATGATTTGGCATTAAATAATCTGAAAGGGTTGATATGACATTAAACCCAACTCAAACAACACAAATTCTAATCTAACAAAACATAAGGTATAAAATAATAATGAAAATATTTACAAGGTGGAGTTCCCATTGCCTAATGGCTAAAGTACAGGGCTGCTACATAAAAGTAAGCGAGCTCGACATATATTTACACTATTACGTTCACTTTCAGTATAATACCTTTGAAAAAGGTTTATCTCCTCAGTAAACGGTTAAATAGTATCATTGCTATTCTTCTACAAAGCTATCTTTGGCTTGAAGTTTGATATTAGGCTATTAAACAAAGAAACCAAACCATATACGTGTGAAATAAGATTGATGATAAAAAAAGAATTGACAAGGAAGTTAAAAAAAAAGAAATGATAGGTTTGATTTTCTATACAAAAATACTCCTCAAATAAAATGGTCAGTAATACATAACTTGAAATGGAACGTGCGTGTTGGGAGAGAGGGGTCTCATCCAGATGTTTCTAAACAGAATATGGACACATTTTTTTAGAACAATGAAAAATGAGCAAAAAACTGAAAAAAGACGGAATCGAGGTGTACAAGAAAACAATTCGCTTCATTTAAACATAGGCAGAGACATGCGTGTATGAACCTGGAAATAAACTGTTTTAAATTTGTCTGCAACAAGCAAATGCGTACCTACTATGTGTAATGGTTATCTTTCGATGGCTGTTTTTATTCTCATCTATAGAAGCCAGTTAGACGAACCAGACATGCAGGGCACTGCTGGAGAAGCAGAGACGTGCTCATAAGTGATGTACTCCTATGGACCACCACATATGGCCGGGGAAAAGTAGGACGACCAGCTCTAACATACATACAGCAGCTATGTGAGGATACGAGATGTAGTCCTGAAGACCTGCCAGAGGCGATGAACGATAGGGAGAAGTAGCGATAGAGGACCAGGGATATCCGTGCCTGCTGCACGACATGATGATGATGAAGATGTCTAATGGTGAAATCAACTCTGTCTAATTGAACCTCAGGCGTGTCCGTTCTTCGAGGCCAAACAATTACTCAATGCACTGTGCTCTACAACATCATTTCCTTCAGTCTGACCACTTACAAATATTTTTTTATGCTCAGCGAGCGTAACCATCCGCTACATCATTTCCTTCGGTCTGATCCTTAATAAATGCCTTTTTATGCTCAGCGTGTGTAATCATCAGTTACAACATCTTTTCGATGGTTCTGATCCTAAACAAATTCATTTTTATCCTCAGCAAGTGTAATCATCAGATACAATATCTTTTCTTTTGATCTGATCTTTACAATGTCCATTTTGTTGTCAGCGATTGTAATCATTCTCTACCATATCTTTTCGGTTGGTCAGATCCTAATCAAATTCATTTTTATCCTCAGCGAGTGTAATCATCAGCTACAACATATTTTCGTTAGATCTGATCTTTACAATATCCATTTTGTGCTCAGGAAGTGTAATCATGTGCTACAATATCGTTTTGGTCGTTCTGATCTTAAAGAAATTCATTTTTGTGCTCAGACAGTGTAATCATCCAGTACAACATCTGGGTAGGAAATGCGATCCAGTCCAAATGAGAGTCGACAAAAAAATAAAGAAAAGAGAAGCTACCGAATAATGGACTTAGCCGTACCGGCATACCATGGAGCATAATTAAAAGGATAATGAGAGATAAGCCCTTGAGAACCAAGAAAAATTCGAACATGAAGGTGACAGGAATACCAATTGTAATTGGTGCGCTAATCCCAAAAGACAGGTAAAAGGACTGCAAACCTTAGAAATAAAAGGACAAGAGGGGACAATCCAGATACAGCTTAATTAAGATCGGCCAGGGTACTGAGAAGATCACTGGAGACTAGAGGAAATTTGCTGTCAAACAAACTCCAAAGAAAAACTATCAGCTAACGCTGGTATGAAAAACTGTCAAAGGAAAAACAGGATTTGAAAGATGGCGGACGAGACTTGAGGACAACTTGCTGTGACTCAAACTCTCGTGAAAGACTATCAGCTAACGCTGATGTAAAAAAAAAATCTGCTGAGAAAATGATAATAATATGCAACGGAATAGTGAGTATAGATTAGATGGTATCAAAGATGCAACGGTTCATCATATGATAAGCGAATGCATAAAAATGGTAGAATATGTGTATGAGACAGTGCACAACTGCATTGACCATGTAATCTACCAGAAATTTGGCAATATATGAAAACTTCCGGCCTTCTTCAGGTGTTTATTTAACTCGGGAACATTCACGGAACTTCGAACTCTGTCCTTTTTTGAAACCACAGGTGTCACCTGGTCTGATTCCGTTTACCATAACCGGGTACAAGTGTTAAGTATTCCGCTATTGTTACCCGCCTGTAGTGAAGATTGAACCAGCAACCTCCAGATGATTGTCTCCTTAGTAGCTTAGGGAACCAACGCCTATAACCGTTACGCCATGTGTCCTGCTGGACAATTCAGGGTGAATTCTTGGGACTTATAAACTTAATGTTCTTCATCATCATCATCATGTCGTGCAGCAGGCAGGGATATCCCTGACCCTCTCACACCACCTTTCCCTATCATTTATCGCCTCTGGCAGGTCTTCAGGGCTACATCCCGTATCCTCACATACCTGCTGTATGTATGTTCGAGCTGGTCGTCCAGCTTTTGCTCGGCCATATGTGGGGGTCCATATGTGGGGGTCCATAGGAGGACATCAATTATGTCCTGCGTGTCTGGTTCGTCTAGCTAGGATAGTTTTCGTGATAGGAGGAGGGTGGTCGTATAGTTGGTGCTTTGTGGGGTGTTGCCGCCAGTACTTGTTCAATATTGCTCGCAACATTCTTGTGTAATTGCCGTCTAGCTCCTTCTCCAGCCGTTTTGTTAGCGTCTATGTGGTGCATCCATACAGCAGTATCGAAACGACCGCTGCCTGAAAGAAACTGCGTTTCATTTTATCGGTCAGGTTTGATTTCCATATGATCGATAGCTAATTGATAGCTGTCCATGCCTTCGTTAGCCACGTGTCTATGTCCTTTTCGGTTGATGGGGCACTGCTTCCTAGGCAGGTGAATTTGTCTACCAGTTTCAGAGAGGTTCCGTCTAGTGTGGATATATCGCCTGCTTGATTAAATCATATATATTCAGTTTTGTGTGCATTGACATGGAGACCAATACCTGTGACGGCTCGTTCCAAACTATGCAGTAGTGTTTCGGCTTGGTTGGGCGTATTTTCCATTATCGCTTTGTCATCGGCGTAGTCGGCGTCGGTAATTGTTTTTGCGAGGTACCGTCTGCTTCTTTTCTTTGTCAGCTCGAAGCCGTTTTCTCTGATATTATCGATCGTAGTCTAGACATATGATGAAAGAGTATGGGACTAGCGTGTCCCCTTGTAGTATTCCTCCTACAATATCGAAATATTCTGTGTCTCCATCCGGTGAACGTAATTTCATTTTGGTGTTTCTATAGAGAATCGTTATTGCTGCTATGGTTTCTTTAGGTAGGCCGTATGCTTGTAGGATTTGTTCCATCTTCCCACTGAGAATGGAATCGAAGGCCTTGGTAAAGTCGACAAATAGTAATGTCACCTCTAGGTTTTTTGCCCGTACGCCTATAAGGATTCTACGGATGGTCAATATTTGTGAGGTCGTGGATCTATTTCTTCGGAAGCCATTTTGGTTTTTCCTAAGGATGTTGTTGATTTTGGGTTCTATGCGGTTTTGTAGTAGGGCATTGTAAACTTTGGCTGCTATGGATGTAAGTGTTATACATTGGTAATTCTTGGCTAATCTGAGGTCCCCCGGAAGTAGGGAAGACCAGATAATTCGACGACATACTGCCCCGACACTACAACGCAGTCTATAATCAAAATCCGATAGACAGTTGGACGAAGAGATGCATTCTCCCTTTCCCCTAATGTTCTTACTTGATTAGAATTACTACTATTATGTATGATTTTTTACCTGTGCTCATATTCAGACTTTTTTTTCATGTAGCTTTCTTAATTATCGGTTCCCATATTGTATTCAACTCTATACTTGGTTTACTCGGCAGGTCTTTGTAGCCCAATATATGTGCTGATTCCTTAAGGCGTCTAATCCTCCAATCTTCAGCCCTATCAATTATTTCAACTTTATCCCATAAGGGCAGATGGTTTCCCTTTTCCCTCCATATATGGTCCGCCAATCCCCTACTTTTCTATCTCACCTCATACTACTGCCTTCCGATATTCTTCTAGCCTTACTTTTAGTGGGCGACCAGTCTCATCTTTGGATATTTTACCACAACTGCAAGGGATGGAATAAACACAGTTCTTTGTCATGATGAATTCCGTTGGTGGCTTGACCCAAAAGAGATACCTCCGGTGAGTTGAACCACTTGTGAATACTGTCCTGATGTCATATGTACTACATATCTTTTGGATCATTACGGCTAGTCCTTTGACATAGAGCAGACATACCGTGGTGAGTTTTCGGGTATTATCCTCTATCCTCCTATCTAGGTTTCTTGGATCCGATGTTATGCGCTCTGGGTAGTTGTAACTATGGAGGTTGTGTCTCAGACTCATCATTTCTTCTTGATATGCATCAGTATCGCTACTAATGGTTTTTGATCGTTTGTAAGCAACGGACTATTCCTTTCTTTACCGTATATGTATGATGGGAGTTGAAATTGAGGTACTGTCCGGTGAATGAGGGCTTACGGTACACAGATGACCTGAATACTTGCTTTGTGCGTGTTACTAATACATCAAGGGTAATTTGTTGTAATTCAAAAATATTTCGTGATAAAAAAACAAACCACCTAATAAGGACCAAAAGACCAGATTTATTTCCAATAAACAAAAAAAAATGAACTTATTGTTAAGTAGATTTTACAGTTGTGGCCGACCACAGAGTGAAACAAAAAGAAAGTGAATAAATAGATAAATATTTGGACCTTTCCTGAGAACTAAAAGAACTATGAAACATTCCTGTGATTGAAATACCAACTGTACCAGGTGCGCTTAGAACAGTAGCTAAATTTAAAAAAACAAAACAAAAGCAAGATGCGTTAGAAATTCAGAGGACAAATCAAGATGATCTAAACAACAAGATTGCAAAGTTCGGCCAGAATACTGAAAGATCCAGGAAAACTGAGGAGACTTGGTATCACTAAGACTCCAGTGAAAACCACCTGCAAACGCTAAAGCTAGCAGGATGTAGTATAATAATAATAATAATAATAATAATAATAATAATAATATACGAAAAGCGAATCAATTACTTAAAAGTTAACGAAAAGAGAGCCAAGTACTTTAACAGAAAACTAAAAAAGGTATAGAACATGATAAAGACGGTGATACCATTTGTAATAAGTACGCTTCGAACAATTCTCAAAGGCTTGAAAAAGCTAATATCGGAGGATGTGCCGAGACTATAATCATTACTAAGATCGGCCAGAATACTGAAAAGAGTCCGGGAGATATGATGAAATTTGCTGTCGTTTAGACTCCAGTGAAAGACCATCGACTAACGCTGGTGTGAAAAACTCTCTTGGAGTAATAAAAATAATTGCCAAGTTCCCACTTCTAAAAATATACAAGCTTCATAATATTTTTAGTAAAATGTTGATGTGTATGTGAGAAAGATATAGAAAAGCTATTTACTTTTCTTGGATTTTGCCAAGAACTAGCTCATTAAGACTATTCAGCAAACACTTAGAAAGGTGATAATCATCGCGCTGAACATTTGGTGAATAAGGCGAATCGGGAAATTTCGCCACCAAGATATTCACATATTTTAAAATGTCATCTTTGATCTATGGATCGTGACTTATCAATATGGAACACCTCAGTTTGGCAATTCATCCAACTGAGACTCTTCGGATTTCTAGATGTTTTTAATGTTCTGATACTATTCACCAATCCCTCCGCTCGGGCAGGATATGACACAAGGTCAATTTTTAAGCGGAGTTTAACAGGTTTGAATTCAGAGTTTTCCTTCTCCTAGACTAGTTGCCTAACCAAGGCTGAAGAACCTAGTCTGTCCTACTATTTACCCATAGCTGGAGGGAGAATAATTGGATTCATACCTTCCCCAAGGGTATTAGTGCTATGTGAAATGCAATGTTCTGATGTTCCCAGAAAGGATGTCTAGTTTGTGCTCCACGTTAACCTTTTTTGTTAGCTATTTCATTGTTTGTCTTGATTTATATTCTGGTAAAATAATAATTTTTCATCCATATAGTATGACGCGGTGTCCTTACAAAAATCATTATGCCTTCTTTCTACTCATGATAAACTTCTTTCCAAATTTTGACGCATTTTTTAATTGTTTCCGATGACACCGAATTTTTCCATATCTTGAATTTAATTTTAGAAGTGGTTCTTCAATAATCATTACTGTTTCTATCACGTTCACACAAAAAGCAGTTTGAAACCAACAGTAAATCCATTCTGTGACCATTATCTCGAGTCAACTTTTTTTGTATAGCTTTTAAAATATCTTTCACAATTTATTTCTTGAAGAGAATTTATCAGATATAAATCATGAAAATTATGGGTTGTTGCTAATGTGATATTGTCATTTTGAAAGTTATAAAACAGCACATGTCTTCTGTAACAATAGAAGACAATCATTGGTTGAAGCGCTAATATATGAATCACATTGAGATGAGGTTCATTACTCTTTATACATTCAAATATATTTTATAGCATGTATTTTCATGATTTTGGGATTTTAGGATAGCAGAAATATAATTAATTCCATTATAATTGAGATATTATTCATGAGAAGTTATATAGACAGACTGATATTGAATGATAGAAAGACAGACAGAAAGAAAGACTTATTCCCCGATATACGGATGGATATGATATTATCGAGACAGATAGATATCTAAAATTTTTGATAGAGAGATTGATAGATAGATAAATAGATTTTAATTGGTAGATTCTCCCACAACAAATTCTATCAGGTTGAGAATGCATTAAAAATGTACATCAAAGCTATCTTTCACTGCAATGATTAAGTCTAGCTTCAAGAGAAAATAAACAGATTCTATGATACCTGTGGTGTAAGCTGATGTAGAGAATTTATAAGTATTTGAAAAGTTGATTAATTGATAATCATCTATCTATTGTCAGGAAGCATTGGAAATAAACCTAATGGAAAAGAGAAAGATATTTAACTTTTTCTATGCCCGAAAGAATTTATTAAAATTCATAATATAAGAGTGTTTGTCTTCGATACAAAATGGAAATGTATGACACCAGGCGTTAAATTATTCAAATTCACATGAGTAACGATGACGCAGTTAATGAAATTATTACTGAATTTAGCAATTTTTTGCCCAAGGTTTCTTTGAGCAAGATAATACATTTTAATGAAGGTGTAAATGTGTAAAGGTAAGAAATTATAACTAGTATTGATGACAAAATAAGTTTGTGAACAATGTGAGTGTAATGCTGATGATTTTACAATATAAAGAACTGAAAATCAGAAAAAATGGGGTTTTTAGTGTTCAGTATATATGCATAACAACTGTAATATATTAACTACTACTACTGCAACTACTACGGCAACTATTACTGTAAATACCACTACTACTACTACTACTACTACTACTACTACTAATAATAATAATAATAATAATAATAATAATAAGAAGAAGAAGAAGAAGAAGAAGAAGAAGAAGAAGAAGAACCTCGACCTTGCTAGAGAATTGAAAAAGCTGTGGAACATGAAGGTGACGATTGTACCGATTGTGATTGGTGCTTTTGGCACAATAACTAAAGAATTATTAAAAGGCCTGGAAGACTTGGAAGTTGGCGGGTGGATAGAGACTATCCCAATGACAGCATTGCTGAGATCGGCCAGAATCCTGAGACGATTCCTGTAGACTTGAGAAGACTTGCTGTCACCCAAACTCCAGAGAAAAATCAGCAGCTAACACTGAGGTGAAAAACTCTAAAGGAGTAAATAATAATAATGATAATAATAATAATATATAAATCATACACACAAACATAAATATGTAATAAAGAAAATTACAACACACACACACACACACACACACACACATATATATATATATATATATATATATATATATATGTATATATAAAATGATATTATGTAATTTTCTATATTAATAAAAAAGAAATGGTCCATATCGGTGGTAAAGTATATATCAAAATTAAGATTGAGTATACACTTAGTAACAGGTTCTCAGTGACTCTCATTTTCTCGCCTATGTGATTGATGTACCAATATATATATATATATATATATATATATATATATATATATATATATATATATATATATATATATATCCAAACACCAGTAACTCAGTATCTATTCTATCCTTAGATATATACTTTACTACGGAAATCGAGTCTTTCTTATATATTGATATAGAAAATTACATTTTATATCATGTAATTTTGTATATCAAGTATATATTCATACATACACACACAAAACAACACACACACACACACACACACACATATATTTATATATATATATATATATTTATATTTATATATATATATATATATATATTAGTACATTTTTGTGAATATCATGAAAATGCTAGAATTTACTTAAACGGTTTTGCTTTTTTTTAAATTAAAGTAATTCTTGTAAAGCTATTTTATAATAAATAAAAAGAACAATTGCTAAATCTGATAAATTTTTAAAATGATATTACGTAATCGTTGTATCTTTATTTGTCATCCAATTATTACGGCCTCATGTTAGACTATTTAGTGTTGCAAAGTTTACCAGAGAGCATTTTTAGAGTATCTGCGAGAGGGTAATGAAAATAAATAAATGCCATGGCGTACAAACCCATGGCCACAGGCTATATTATTACAGACGAGCTTTGCTGTGATGAGTTTTGTTTGAAATGTACACAAATATATACAACAGTTATCCAGAAATCAGTTGTTTAATATTATTCGAAAATTAGTTTGCAAAAAGTAAAAACGCTAATCTACAATTTAAATTACTCCACGTAGATTTATCCTACTGTCTCTAACACATCTGAAGATGTTCAGTAAAACTTACTTTCCAGATTGGTTTCTGGTTTCTTTATGTCCCTACAAGTTCTTCTGTGACTGGATGATAACGAGAGATAATATACATGAATACGAAATGGTTATTGGTTTCTTTGTTTAATGATATATAAACCTTTGCAGGATATTTAATGTAAAAGCCACCCTTGCAGAGGAACAGAAATGGTACTATTTAGTCCTGGGCGGTTAGAGCAGGGCGGGGTTTAACAAGTTCACACTTTTGTCAAGTGTATCAGTTAAAAGGGAGCATTATACCGTGACTTGATTTCAAAATCGTTTGTTTGTTAGAATGTCACAGTCCAGTGCGTTGGCCTAAACGCCACGGAGACTCTCACCGTGAGCGTATAAATGAGGATTTATGCGTACAGCCTTAGCAAATATATATATATATATATATATATATATACATATATATATATATATATATATATATATATATATATATATATATATATATATATAGTGGGGCTTGTGCACGTGTATGCGGGTGTTGTTAGTATAGATAGCAAATAAATATGAATGTACTAGGAGGGTTGAAAAGTATCAAGAGTTATGGAAGCTAACCGATTTTAAGAGATGATAAAATAAAAAGACAAGGATTTCTCTAAGGGAATAAAAATATTGATTTTTAATGTTTTCATAAAAACTTGAATCTCTGGCGTTAGTACGACCAAAATTCAAATAACAATGGTATCATTTTTCAAAGTACGCTCGTTTTGACTAATCCGCGCTAGAAAAAAACGATTTTCTTTTCCGCGAGCCCCAACCGTTGAAGGAAGAAAACAGGACATAAACAGATCAGTTGCGACAGAAAGAAAAAGAGAGGGGGCTTGCTAAATACAGAAGAGTTGTTCGATACTATGATAGTGAGCAGAAGTGAGTCACAATGAACAAAAATATTTAGTCCCTGATTTCACACAGGATGAAAAGGAAAACTGCCTAGCACATAATTTTATAATGCTGTCGTCTGCATTCACCGACTTGAATAAACCAAAGAATAAATTCTCATCAATAAGGACGACCATGCGTATGTATTATGAATCGTTTTTTTCTTTGTAGAGATGACGCGTGGCTTAAATATATTCGACAAGCACCTATGACCAACTAATCTCTATTTAACAGCAAAACAACGTCGGTCGAGTCATTTAGCAAGCTAACCTGGAAAGGCATCTACTAAGACTACAACACCGTCTAAAATTATCTCCCTTTCAAAAGGAAATCGAGCTTTGTAAAAAATCTGACATCGCAAGAAGACAAATTTAGAGCGGACGGAGACTGCATACAATTTTTTGGATCCGATATTAAACCAAAATCACCTGTAAGAAAAGTAAATAAAAAAATGTCTGAAAAAATTCCGAACTATTCCTAATAATTTCGTTTCGGTTTTTGTTCTCAGGTTGTCAAAAGCTGATTTACTTTGAGTCCAACCATAATGTGTTATGCATTTTCCTGTTTTGTGCTTATTAACGTTTTCTACTTTCTAATATTTTTCATTAGATTTCCGCTGAAGTTTAAAGGCTCAATGATGAAATTTTATTCAACTTTCCCGGGGTTGAGTATACACTTAGTAACTGGTTCTCGGTGTCTCTCATTTTCTTGTCTATGTGATTGATGTACCAATATATATATATATATATATATATCCAATATATCCATCCTGAAATGCTTTTTAATTATTTTCATATTTTCTGTAGACGACTTCGATGACTGATTTTACAGCAACACAAATCTTGTGTGATTCTTGGGTTCTTTTTTAAATGGCATATTACTGTTCATAGGTTATTTAATTCAAAAGCCATTTTCGAAGAAGGCGAATCGTGGTACTATTTAACCCATAGCTGGGTAGATTAGAGGATTCACACCTTCTGCAAGTGTATTATTCCGAAAGTGAACGTGTGATCACAGCTAGAGTTCGAACTCGCTTATGAAGATGTTGCTATGTAGTACGTTGACCACTACACTAAACTTCCTCAAACCATGATTGCATATCAATCCCGATGTCATTTGAAATATTTAAGTCGCTAGTTTCATAAAATGTATCTTCAAAATCACTTTAAACTGATAAAGCCTTCATGCTTAGGTGCAGTATTGTTTTTTAAGAGTAACTCCATGAATAAAGTTCATAATCATTATAAACACTATCTCAAACAGATATATTTTACTTATAAATAGGAGTCAGGCAATAACAACAACTCCGGATCAGAGGTTATTTGAGGGTAATGACAATGAATAGGTGACTCTAAATTCTACAGAAGACTAGAAATTAAGAAAAAATAGATTTGCATATTGACCTTTGACGGAGCCGTCAGTCACGGTATGTTCAAACAAGCGAAATCAGATTTCGTGGGTTTACAGCTTGATTAACAACCGGAATGATGTGTTGACGTCATTAAATTATATATACACAGTAACCTAGAGTCACACGGTCTCTCTCAGAGTCAAGCAATCACAGAGTCGACGTTCATCTAATTTGGGCGCCACCCGTAGCTCACAGCGGAATCCAGTTGAGAACCTTTCGTCAAAAAAGCAGACACGCAAGGGCCTGAACATGGAATCACAGCGTGGTTTATAAGGGTCTATATAGCAGTCTTACACCTGGGTTCTCCGTTTGTATTCGTCTCTCTGTCTCTTTCTCAGACTTAAGTTTCAACCCATATGAGAGAAATAAAGAGAGACGTATATTTTCTTTATAAAGAAAGTGTTATGCCTCTTCATTATGATCATTCATTCCGTCATTCATTATGGCAATACCACATTAGAAGCTAAGAAAAAAAGCAAGCAACCAGAAGAACAAGTTGACAGAGTTGAACTTAATTTTCCAACGGACTCAGTGTAACAATCTCTGATTGGTCTAGCTCTTCTGACCGGTCTTGCAGAGGTCATTATTTGAGGATCACCTATCCTAAATGAATTATGTGTAACTCAGTATATCACGTATTCCCTGATTCGGGTTCTTTTTCTCTTTTGCTGGCTGAAATGCAAGGAAACTAGGATTTGCATGAACGGAAAACGAGAAACGAATAAAAGAAACGAAAAGAGAGGGTTTCTAAAAGAATTAAAAAACTAGCCCACATCTTGTGTCCGTTATCTATTTCTTTTGGATTCCATGGCATCAAATACTGAAAAGAAAAAATAAACTCATTGAGTTGAGATTTAGTGAGCGTTTTCTTGTCATCTAATGATTAGCCATCATCGACATTGTAGTCTTCAGTGAGTACACAACAAAGTATGTTATAATAAAGTTACATGAAACGTAACAAAAGCTAGTGGAAGAAAACCGGAATATGCTAACCATTAAAATTAATGCTGAAAATAATTTCGTTTTAATTATGATACCGAGCAGACAGGTATTACCAGAAATATACCTGTCAAATTTTCTTTCTTCTAATTGCTGGCTTTTTCATTTATCTATTTACTCACGACCGGTGCCATTTACTTACAATGCTAAAACTATTTTCACTCGTCGAGAAACGACTAATCAAGATGAAATTAGGTTTTTGGTACGATGAAAAGTTTTCTAATCGTTGAAAAGAAGTAATTTTCATTATATTTGATAGATGTCCAGACACCATTTTCAGGTGAGCAAAGGTTTGTTCTTTTAAAGACATTTTCAAAGCCTTTAATGCATCACTAGGTTTGTACTGTTATTTTACTTAAAAGCAAACGACGATTCAACACAAATCTTATCACATAAAAAAGTCGAAAATTAAAGTTGAAGGGTTTTCAACCAGCGGAAGGTAATTTATTTAGCTTTGCTTTGTCTACTACGATGGACTTAGGTCACTTACAGTTCCTTGTTTTTACTTAATGGTCACTATTCTAAGTACTAGATTAGCATACTAGTGAGGAATCAAATTTGAATAGCCATTACGAGTAACAAGATTCACTTTCTATCATGTCGCAAAAAAAAAAGTTCGGTGTCTGCAAGCACTGAAATACTTCCAATAATTAACCTGTAACATTTTGTAATTCAGATTTTAATATTTAGTTACTTAAAAAGAATAGCACATAAGTCGGTGTTTATATATATATATATATATATATAGGTGTGTGTGTGATAATATAGTCATTATGCTGATGCTGATGGTGATGATGGCTGCCTTATCTTGACTGATGAGAACCATCTGTATTTGAGTAAGTAATGGTTGAGTAAATATAGATCCTTCTATACTTAGTTTTAACAGGATGAGCTTAGACAAATCCATGCGTTCTAAAGAAATATTTATTTCCTCTCTTATTCATACGATTTAATTAGAACCGAATTTAGCTAAAAAGTAGCTGATTTATATATTTATCTAATTGACTATGACATTACATTTTTGGTATTTTGGGGAGTCAAGATTTCAGAAATCATTTTGGGTTTTGATCCTACATATTTTTCACGAGAAGTCAAATAATATCGTCTCCAAATTTTCTCGAAATTTCAAAACTTGCGTGAAAGCTCCGATTGGTCAATAATTGCAAAATTAGAAATACAAAATTACAGCTTCTCAAGCCTAATCTTTGCACAAAAAGTAACACTTTTTTTAAGTGTGGAAATCAGTTGATTTCTGATACATATATATATGCGTATGATTATGTGTATGTGATTGGATCATGTCAAGTGCGGTCGATAATGTTACCGGTAATCGCCTTTGAATACTGTGGTATATATGGAAATGTTGGCATGGTAAGTTGCTCAAGTTCGCATTCAATTATGTTATCATATTTACCACCCTCTCTGCTCGGACAGGATATGACACGAGGTTAATTTTTAAGCGGAGTTTAACAGGTTTAAATTCAGAGTATTCCTTCTCCTAGAGTAGTTGCCTTACCAAGGCTGAAGAACCCAATCTGTCCTACTATTTACCTATAGCTGGAGGGAGAATAATTGGATTCATTCCTTTCCCAAGGGTATTAGTGCTATGGGAAATGCAATCAGTCTCGTCCAGGATTTGAACTCGTGTCACCGTGTCCATTTCCTACGACGATAACCATTACACCACGGGCACCTCCATATTCATTCAATTATGTTATGACAGTCATGAGACATATTTTGAAGATCTTTTTTGCTTTACCATTAATCCTAATCTGGAAGAAAGAAAAAAACTTGGTTCATGCCTTCGATAATAGTGTTCAGGTGAGGGGAAACACAACCAGCCTCGATCAGGAATTGAACTCTGGAAACTGATTCTATTTCCTCCGAGGGTTAAGTAATGCAGGTTCTAAGCCAATTCTTTTTGCAAGTGCATTAGTTAAAATTGAACACAAATATGATAAATTTGCACGAGGAAAATTACGCTAGGAGGGTTCTGAGTAAGTCATCGAACTGCATCGGATGGCGAGACTCCAGTTCTGGATATTTGGCGAGAGTGGCATACATTTTGATATGTATTATTTCCAGGTTTACGGTGACTCAAAGAGGTAGTACTTGTTAGTTTCATATCTAAAGGGCAAATAGTTATAACTGAAAATTATTTGTATTTGATAGGAATAATTGATACTATACACTTGTAAATTATTAGTATAGATAATAGTTGATTAAAGCTATAATTCTTTGGTCTAGATTTTTTGTTTAATGGTATATCAACCTTCGTGTTTTATCTAATACCAAAGTCGTTGTTGTAGAATATTAGTGACATTCTTTAACCAATATATTGGGTTATAAGGGGTTACATACTGTTCCCAATTTTACTTGAACGAAACCGACCGCAATAGCATGACTAGAGTTCGAATTTGCTTACATTGAGAGGTTCTTTAGTTTTATGGCATATCAAATTTTGAAGCTTTTTTTATGTCAAATCAATTTTTATACTATTAACCAGTTCTAATTAAAACAATTCAGTTTAGTATGAGTACACAGTTTAATTGACAAAAACATTTCTATTTCAAGCTATTCAATTTAGTAAAACAGTCCTTATTAAAACAACTCGCTTTCGTTTAAATACAGCCCCCTCTTACACACAGTTAAATGTCAAAACAGTCCCATTTCAAACAATTCAGTTTAGAATTGGTACGCAGTTTAAATATCAAAATAATTCTATTTTAAACAATACAGTTTTTATAAAAAATAAACAGTTCTGGTTCAAATAATTCAGCTTACAATGACTACAGTTTAATTGTTAAAACATTTCTATTTCAAGCAATTCAATTTAGCATGAGTGCGCAGTTTAGTTCTATTTTATTAATACATAAAATCCTTATCAGGTGCTACCACTCCGAGCCAGAGTAGACCTGGGAGCGATGGCAATGAAGGAGTGCTTTGCATTCCCCAAATCTCCAGCATCATTGGAACCTGACCATCAAATTGTTTAGTGTCATATCAGGACACTCGTTGAAGGCATAGTGTTACCCTCTTGCTGAGGTGCCATCGGTGTATTCTACAGGGACATTCGTTGTGAGGGGTCTTACGCCTCAGAAGAGATGCAGTTGGTGTATTCTATAGCCCTGCACTAGCCGACAGGGCAATACTTTTGTAATATAATGGCCGAGGGATTTCGTTTTATATATCTTGCCTTTGGGTTTTGTTAGGATGAGAACCTTTCGGGTCAGCAGATGGGTTAGCTAGGTGTAAACTTGCGCACAGGTGTTGACGCGCGCGGGGAAGATGTGTCGTTCACAGATGTCAAAAAAAATCCCAGTGAGAGGATATGACCAGGTATGTGAATGACGTCATGTACCGGAAGCTTGCGCGGGGGATTTGGGAGATTTGAAAAAGTTAGTTGTTGAGAACTAGACTCCTAACGGGAAGGGTCGACTGTCGGGGCTCGCTGAGGCCAGACGAATTTGTGCTCTACGGCGCCAGACGTGTTGGTGAAGGGGAGGGGCAGATGAAAAAGCCAGAATAGAAAGATTTGGCATCTCTCTTTCTTATATCGAAACCTTTAATTCAAATGTAATAAAAGGTTTCGTACCTGAACCAAGAAGTCGTTACGTGTTTTTCGTTTTTCGGGATTCCTATGTTCTATGTATATATGTTATGAACATTCTATGTACATTTCACATATTCATGAATGGCTAAGTTACACTTTTAAAAATATGATTGTTTATAAATGGTTATAATTATTTGTCACATGAAGTAATCATCTTCTTTTAATAATATTCCTGTGTTTGCACATAATTATAAATTATGTGCAAGCACATGAATAT
Organism: Sepioteuthis lessoniana; assembly: GCA_963585895.1. Taxonomy (NCBI): domain Eukaryota; kingdom Metazoa; phylum Mollusca; class Cephalopoda; order Myopsida; family Loliginidae; genus Sepioteuthis; species Sepioteuthis lessoniana. The sequence continues at coordinate 106,794,332 of OY757906.1, read as the reverse complement.
TATTAAAAGAAGATGATTACTTAAAATCATATTATTGTTCAAAGTATCTGTATTAGATAGGAATACTTGAAAGCATATTGCTGTGGGCAAGTTATGTGTATTTTCATGGAATATTCGATGTCATATATAACTGTATGCAAAAATTGTCTAAGCAACAATACAATTATAGTAAATATTGACGTACAATGAACGCGATTCCCAACCTCTTGACATGAAGTAACTCTAGTCGGGTTAACATGCCATAAAAATCAATCAATTATTTAATCCTCAACCATCAGGTGGATTTTTCCCTTAAATTTAAACAGCACAAACTATTAAACTTCTATCACCATATTTTGTTGTTTTCCGATCGAAGACGCATTTCTCGATAAATGACGAGCTTTAGTGTGTCAAAACAATATCAATTTGCATCCCACTCGTACAAAGAATGTTTTTCCAAAAGTAATTAGCCTAAATTCTTACGAGTGAACGCCATCCGAGAAATCCTGCACGCTTTTTACACCAACGGTGTTTTCCGTGGGGCATGGTATTTAAATAATTTCTGTGCATTACCATTGCTAATAGTCATATTAGTAACAGATGTTCCAGCTTTTCTTAATTTAACTGGAATCTCCTTTCGTGTTACCATTTCATTAGCTCTTGCTTTTCTTTTGGCATTCTTTGAGCTGCTCGCAGAGAACTTTTCTTTAGAGCTCCGGTTGTAAGAAGTTTTTTTGGTATGTCCAACCTTCTCCCACTTCAAAATAATCGATCCAGTTATACAGACAGGGTTATTTAAAATATTGTCAATGACCTGAAAGATCAAACTGTTTAATCACGCTATTTATCTGTTTATTGAACAATTTATTCTTGTTATATTTCTTTATTTATTGTTGTTGAGATCTCCTTAACTTCTACTTCTAGTAACAAGTTATCGCAATGCATAACGAATGTGATTGGGCTAAACTGAGGGTGATTATTTCTAGATACGCTTTTTTTTGTTCTGCGCGAGTGGAAAATGATTTTGATCTAAATTATTTTATAATAACATGCTGATAATCATCTTTTAAAGTGTGCAAATACTTTTTTTTTGTTTCTTTTACTTAAATTTCATTTTATATTGAATGATTGGATTTTTTTCTTTGTAACTTAATTTTATGTCAAAACACATCACCTGGTTTGGTTTCTTTGTTTAATGGCACATCAACCTTTGTGGATTATTTTATACCAAAGCCATCCTCGTAGAAGAACAGTAGTGAGACTATTTAACCCATAGCTGTCGGGATAAAAGACAAATTACTTTTTTTAAGAGTAATAAACAAAAAGTGAATATAATAGCGTGACTGGAGTTCGAACTCGGTTACTTCGAAACCGCAGTTGAATATGTCAGCCATTACTCCACACGGATATTACTCCATCGCATCTCCAGTGTATATTCATATTAAATTTAGGCAAGTACTCCTATATGTCTCCCCTGCCATTATCCGTATATATATATATATATATATATATATATATATATATATATATATATATATATATATATATATATATATATATATATATATCAAAATTTTATATTAAGGTTAGACACGCGAGATTCTTGGATCTGGGATCGAAACCCGGCTGACATATACACCAACGGAAGATTCTAATATGTCTTCCCTGCCATTATCTGTATATATATATATATATATATATATCTATATATATATATATATATATATATATATATATATATATATATATATATATATATATATATATATATATATATATATATATATATAGTCATCCACAGACAGATTATATATATATATATATATATATATATATATATAGTCATCCACAGACAGATTTTTTCACCTCTGTTTTTATGGGTTTATCTTTTAATGCTTATATTTTGAGTTATTTTGAGGGGAAAATACATTAACTCTGTTATTTAAGCTGCACACAAAACTACTTTTTTATTGTGTCAAAGTGTCATTTTGTCAGTGTTGTCCCATGAAGTGATATACTTAAATATCTGCAAAAATGTGAGGGGTGTATTCAATTCTGTGATACACTATATATATATATATATATATATATATATATATATATATATATATATTATAAACAAATGTTATGTTCCTTTATTCAGTGGAAAAAATTTAACAATAGCAATAAAGCGAAAACATTTCTTCCGTGAGAATATAGCTGATATTCTTCTTTCTAATATGAACAACTTTATCTTATCGTTATCTCTTGGTCTTGTCTTTGTCTTTTCATTTCCGCCGACTTACTTTGAGACGCCTTCAATATTACAGTCTGAATACGTACGAGGGGTTATATTGTCAATTCGTGTATTCCAAAGAAAGGTATAAAAGGTTTTCTTTAGATGAAACTAATATCGGTCTCCTCTTAGAGAAGGAAAATTTTTAGGGTAAGTAATGATCTTGTATTCTATTCTGTTTTATTATTACCAAGAGCCAAGACGTACCTTGTTTAGATAATAAATTTTATCAGTAAAATTTGGTTGGTCATTTGGTTTCTTGGTGTTTTAAGGCATATCCACCTTTGTGGTATATTTAATGCCAAATCCTGTTTATATATATATATATATATATATATATATATATATATATATATATATATATATATATATATATGATTAGTAAACGAATAGTTTGTGTGTTACTTTTTTTCAAACATGTTGTTAGCGCTCATTAATTTTCATATAGTTGATTTGTTTCAGTTAATCCCAACACTAAAAATTCTATTTAATACTATTCCTTTATTTGCATGCAGTTGAATGTTTTCAAGTCTTGCAATCAATATATATATATATATATATATATATATATATATATATATATATATATCGTTGAGGTGAAACTTTAGTAGAGAATTCCGACTCGCGATTTAAGTTCATTTTGTATTTGGCTCCACTCGTATTGAGCACTCTTGTAATTGTAGCATTGTAGCGTTTACGGTGGGTTTTATGTTCTTTTGACCAACTAACTGCATATCTCTTGATTTTTTTCAACTGGTGTGACGGAGTTGGCCTTTTCTTTTTTTTCTTTTTTTTTGTCCTATGATATTTTTCTTTTTCCCCCGGGCGGTGATTCGAGATATTTTTATCTCTTGTTCCTGGCGGGTTTTTTCTTTTTTCCAGGTAACCGTGAATGCTGGTAGATAGTATATTTGTAAAAATATATATATATATATATATATATATATATATATATATATATAATATATATATATATATACCTGGGTCATTTAATAAGTGTCCAGACTTTTTTGTACAGTCATTTGAAATTGTCGTAGACTCTTGAAAATTAACTATGTTATTGCTATACATCTTATGAGCTGACTGACTAATTTCTATTATTTCAGGTTCAAATGAACAGCCACAGCAGCAATTGGAATACACCTTACTAAAGCCTGATTGTCACAGCTGGTGAATTTCAAAATTGCAATCTGGACGTGAGGACAATTTAGAAGAACGATATGTAATAAAACTCTGTTTAAACTTAGTAAAAATGCCACAGAAACGTATGGAATGCTTCAGATTGCTTTTGGAGCATCTTCCATGAGTCGAGCATCAGTTTTTGAGTGGCAAAAAAGATTCAAGGAAGGCAGCGAGTCTGTGAGGGATGATGAGAAATGTGGGAGGAGTAAGGAAGTCAATACACCAGAATTGATCGGCCAAAGGGTTAGGATTTGGGTTACTATGTTGACATTTTAAGGGAGTTCAGGAAGAGATTCCATCGCAAGAGGCCAACACTCTTCAAATCTGGTCAGTGACATTTCCACCACCAGGACAATGCACTAGTCCACAACTCCATCCTTGTCACAGACTTTTTGATCAAAATGGTCGTCAAGACAGTTCCTCACCCTCGCTATAGTCCAGGCCTTGCTCCCTGTGACTTTTGCTTATTCCCTAAGCTCAGAGGCTGTGATTATGTGACACTTGAAAAGATGAAAAAGTCTGTGACGAAGGTCATAGACACGCTCACACAAGAGGACTTCTATGGTGCCTTCCAGAAGTTGTTGGAACGGTACAACAACTGCATTGCATCCGGAGGAGATTACTTCGAAGGGGACTTGAGTTTCCTGTGTGTACTATCAATAAGATTACCCATACGAAAAAAGTCTGGAAACTTATTCAATGATCCTCGTAATTTTAGTTTTGATTAATCATTTTGTTGCATATAGTTAAATGCTTTAATTAGTTTCAGATGAACTCTGAGATAAATAGTAACGAAAGGCAATTCCATTTTCCTAAAATTCATAGACTGCAGCCTCATCATCAAATGAACTTTCGTATCATACTCAGGATACTTGTTATCGGGAGGCTTTATCCTTGTGCTGAGGTTCACTCAGCGAATTTTAGAGCTGCACCATTCAGGGCATCAAATTTATTTCAAATAGGAAAAAATTATATGTTACGTAGAGTTTGATATTAGCCTAGTTTTCAGAAATTCATAACTAGTGGGTATATATTACGCGAATTTACACCGGCGCAATTGTATCATTATGCCTCCATTATCTAAAAAAAAACAAAAGACTTAGCTTGGAAACCATTATTAACCAACACGCGAGGTGAAACATTGATCAAAAGAAAAAAAATTAACATGTAAGCTGGGTTGGTTGTAAGGGTGCTTCTTAAATAGTGTGTCTTAGGCAAGGATAGCCATCAGAGCTCATTTCATTCAAATTTGGTTTTGAATTAGGGTTTTCCATTTCCTATACCTTTTATGCCCATGGGTCTAGTGGTTAAAGTCTTCGCCAATAGTCTGAGAAACTGAGGTTCAGTTCCAGGTCGAGTCATACCAAAGACTTAAAAAATGGTACTTAATACCTCCATGCTTAACACTCCGCAATATAAGGTACGTATCAAAGGTAAAGTGGAGCAACCCAGGGAAAAGAGTAGCGCCTTCCCCTACACCTCGGTGTAGCAGTTACTAAAAAGGAAGCCTTTGGGCGCCCTCGACTATAGTCGTAATTTACGAAGCTCTTTGCTTCGATGTAGCATAAGGCCAAATGAATGGGGCACCCAATGAGACCCTCGACTATAGTCACCAACTTTACTCTACCTGTTACCATACCAAGTGTAAAGGCCCAAGTAAACCCTACTATTTATTAATTGCTGGAGGACTATCATTTGTTGCATACTTTTCCCAAGAGTATTAGCAATATATGATATACAAACAGTATCAGGGGGCGTCCAGGTGGTGTAATGGTTAAAGCGATGGACTGCGGAATCGTAGTAAGCGAAAGTGATCGTTATTACGATCACTTTCGGGCAAATACACTTGGGAAAGGTATGAACCCCCTTATCCTCCAAGCTATGGGTTAAATAGTACCACTTCTCTTCTTCTACAAGAGTTACATTGGCATTAAATAACCTACAAAGAGTTGATATGCCGTTAAAACAAACCAAACCAAACCAAACAAACAGTATCGTTCAAGATTTGATCTCAGTTCGCCATGACTACTTCCTTCTTTGATATTCGTTAAGTCGCTATGAAATGCATAAATGCCTCACACAACTTTTATCCGTGCCCAAATCTGATTGGTCCCTCTGAGATCTGAAGTTCTGTCTGACTATTTTCAGACACTTGCTCAAATACATAATTTTTCCTGGTCGTTTTCGATTGGTCAGATTTTCTCGCTTTTCATTTTATTTGCGGTCAACGTTCCTCCTTCCCACATGAAATCCACATCAAAAGTTATTTTCTTTAATCGAATGGCTTTTACTAAAAAATCAATCCAAAGATCAATGACCATATCAAAAACATTAATTATACTGAATTCCGATTTAATTCATTTAAAATCTGCTGGGGAACATGTCAAATTCGATGGTGATAATAATAACAAGGAAAACCGCGGCAAACTGCCATAACTCCACTGCAAATTCTTTGGTACTAAATATGGAAAAAAAATCTTTCAATTGTCATTTCATAAATACAAATAACAAAAGCTTTGCCAAATATGATGTGACTTTAATGGGGAAATAAAGCGGAAGAAATTGCTATCAATATCCACAAATTAGTCTGGCACAGGGATTGTACAGTGAAACAATTTATGAGAAACAAAGTATAATGAGATAATCGGATGGAAAAAATGTTTTCTTCGTTGTTTCCTTTCTTCTTCCTGTCTATCATTAGGATTCCGTGTTTCTCGACGTATATCATAAGTGATAACAATCTTCTCAATATCCTGTTACACTTCCTATTATTCTAACTGATTTCTGTAGTACTGTCGTCTGTCAGCTTCAATTACTTCTCTGATTTCCAATTCGGTAAAAAAAAATGTTTTTTTTATGATACTTCGGAATAATTTCAGGCGTGACAGTAATGAAGAGCACAGCTGTTATGTTCATATTCTACAATTATTTCAGTTCTCTGAGGAATACCTAATATTATTCTGGTTTTCCCTTCCTTTTTGGTCTTTCTATGGCCCCCAGGAATAACTATATTAGACAGACTTTTATTGCTTACTGTGACTATATTTAATCTTTTATTTTGGGTTTGGTCGGCGCTTGCTCTAGTGCAATGATTAAAGATTTAAGCTGTCAGAATATTACTCTCGGCATATCCAATATTCCTGGCCTTGTACTAAACTAAGCTGAGTAAATGAGAACTTACCTATTTTTAATGATCTGTATTAATTTCAACGTAACCGAGATTTTACCTTTGTATTTTCTCTTAGCTTCTAGTTTGTGCCTACATTATGTCCTTTGTATACACATCTTATTCGAAATTATTCTGGTTCTTAAATGTATATTTGATAGGAATTCTTGAGATTCCACTTAACTAGTCTCCGTTTTCATTTAACTTATTTTGGTTGTGGGGGTTCTGAAGCTGGTTTGAATTAAATCTCTCCATTCTCATAGACAAGTTGCCTAACCAAATCCTAATCTAGCCTATATTATGTCCATAAAGTAAGTAAAGTTAGCGACCATAGTCGAGGGTGACCCGAAGGCTCCCTTTTCGATAGCTACTACACCAAGGTGTAGGGGAGGGCGCTACTCCATTCCCTGGATTGCTCCACTTTACCCTTGAACCGTACCTTATAATGCTGAGTGTTAAGCAAGGTGGTCTCAAGTTCCATTTTTAAAGTCTTTGGTATGACTCGACCTGGGCCATTGGCGAACACTCTAACCGCTGGGCCAAAATGCAGCTGATGAATTTTGTAATTTTCCTATCCAAAAATGTAATCATCACTTAGGATAATCAAATTTAAAGAAATACATACATTCTATTGTTTGAACTAAATAATAAATATAAATAGGAATGTAATTTGATAATTTAATTTATTAAAGATATATTATTACCCGAATAATTTGAAAAAATGCACTTGTTGTTTACTGATTGATATATCGATTTCATTGTTTTGCCCTATATAAAATGATTATACAAATTACACGGAATATTCTTCTGGATTTCGTTTCTTGATAAGATTAATTAGATTGCCTTGGCTTATTTTATACCTAGAGGTTAGAGAATAGTCTTCACATTTAACTTTTTCAAATGGTTGTTAACTTAGAAATTTTATCAAAACTGATCTCTAGATGCGAACCGAAAAGGAATTCCTATTCTGTGTCAGAGTGAAACAGGGAGTAATGCCAATAAAGTGGTACTCCACATTCCCCAGAATTCCAGAACTGGAACCTAACAATCAGGTGAATTTTAATGTCCGATCCAAGACCCCCCTCTTTTCTTGGGGAACTTACAGCTCGGCAGATGATACAGTCAACGTATTCTAAACTCCACTGAATGGGTGTGGTTTTTCTTGCTTTAAATTGTACGTCAATATAATCTACAGGGTACATAAGTAAGATTTGAAATGAAAAATTATCAAGATTTCATGAATTTCATGAATTTTTTTAGCTTTGATTATTTGTTTTAAAGCGCTATCTTTTCTAACTTCCTTGATGTGTTATTACTTTTAAACCTAAGAGCGCTTCATTTTAGCCGTTAAAAATGGATTAGGCGACAACCTAAGCACATTTGGAATCAATACGCACACGCTTCCATTTCAGTAATTACGTAAAGCAAAAGAGGGTTTTAAACACGATGAATTATGGAAAATATTTTTTCCTAATTTTTCTTTGATTTTGTGCATGCAAAGGAAGGAGTCAATTATTTTTACAAATGATTTTAAAACTACAGAGCGCTAAATTCAAACATGATTTTAAAATCGGAATATTACTGATGATAAAAGAGTTTTAAGATCTGTTCAATTCGCACAACAGATTCCACCATTATTTTCTAATTTAACTAAACTCACAGAAAATAAATTACAAATTACAAATTATCAGTATCTTTAGAGAATGTCTGGAAAAAACTGAGATAATAATCCTGCTATTCCGCTTTAGAATAGAATATTAGAGTAAAAAAAAATGACGCAGAAAGACATGGCTCATCCATTAATGGAAGAAGGGCATACAATTTGAGGGCTTTTGATTTATTTGAAGGATCAGAGATGACCTGTTTTAAAGTGCTATTAAATCAAAGTTAAAGAATTTTAGAAATATAATGCTCAAACCCTGAAACAAAATGAAAACAAGGTAAAAGAGTAAACGTAATAAGGATGTATAAAGGAAAGTATATTACATTATATAATAAATATATATATATATATGTGTGTGTGTGTGTGTGTGTGTGTGAGCGCGTGTGTGTGTATGTGTGTTTGTGTGCGTGCTCGTTCGTGTGTACGTGTGTGAGTTACAAGAATTGTTATATATATATATATATATATATATATATATATATATATATATATATATATATATATATATTGTTATCCACACAAAGACCTGTTTCGTTCTATCAGAACTCTTCATTGTAGCTAGACAGGCTAGATTCCCGAAGGTGGGATCGAAACTAGGCTGACTGAAACTCCAATCATATATATATATATATATATATATATATATATATATATATATATATATATATATATATATATATATATATTCTTTATTCTCAGATTACTGCATTTCTTTTAAACAACACAACCTTCAGATATGACTTTGCAGGAATATTTTCCCCACAAACCCGATTTGACAATAGTTATTTTGTTTATTAAAATATCCTGGAAACTAAGAGTAACATCTGAGCTAGTACATGTGATATGAACGATTATTTTTGATGTTATATGGTGTTACTTACCTGGGTCCAATCACTTAATTCAGTCCAACGTTTTTAGTGGATAACTTGTTTGTTCGTTTCTTTGTTTGTCAGAGTTTGTGAGTTTGTTTTCTTTTAAAAAGTTTAACATGGCAAACGTTGTGCAAGATCAACTTACTGTAAAAAATTCTGGATATTTGTGGGATTATTAAACGTCTAATTTTGGGTTTTGCAAGATGGATACTCCATTCGAAATGGTTGATGTTTCTTATATTGAACTGCAGGATAAATATGTGGAATAGTATATATGTTTAATAACACTTTGTCATTCGCTATTTTCTTATTAAGAAATTTATATATACATATATATATAAATAAAAATTTAAATGTTTGTTACTAACCGATAATCTCCAGTTTTATACCGCTAATTGGTTTAAAATTTTTAGAGAGTATTTTATTCGAATTCAGCAGTGTTTTTATATACTTATTATCCAAAAGTATTACAATGATTAAAAAATATATTCTTAATAAGTCGTTTTTCTCCGACAAAAGCCGAACGCGAAAACATAACTTCCGTTTCCAAGAAATTTAGACGTGATTTAATTTTCTGCTCAGTCACTTTTTCTTTTTTGGTTGATTTTAACAGAGACACTAAACTTTAAACCATATTTCGTTGGTTCAGTATTAAGTAATTTTTTTATTCTAACGAATTGTTTACAAAATATGTTTTTGTGTTTAAATTCAACAAAAGACATCCATTAAAAAGTTTTCTTTCTTAAACCATATTTCGTTGGTCTCAGTAGTAACGAATTGTTTACTAAATATTTTATTTTATTTTTCAATATCACATTTTTTTCTCTTAAAGTTCAACGAAAGACATCTATCTATATAAATAAAAATGTAAATATTTGTTACTAACCGATAATCTCCAGTTTTATACCCCTAATTGTTTTAAAATTTTCAGAGAGTATTTTATTCGAATTCAAGAGTGTTTTTATATACTTAATATCCAAAAATCTATATAAATAAAAATTAAATGTTTGTTACTAACTGATAATCTCCAGTTTTATACCACTAATTGGTTTAACATTTTCTGCAAGTGTTTTATTCGAATTCAGTGGGGGTTTATATACTTAACATCCCAAAATCTATATAAATAAAAATGTGAATGTTTGTTACAAACCGATAATCTCCAGTTTTATACCACTAATTGGTTTAAAAGTTTCTGAAAATATTTTATTCGAATTCAGGAGGGTTTTTTTAATACTAATTATCTATGTATTGGAAAATTAAACATATTAGAAACTTGCATTTTCTTCTTTTTTTCTCCATTTAAACAAACTGAGCCACAGTAACGCGTGGCCGGGTAGAGCTAGTATATATATATATATATATATATATATATATATATATATATTGTTGGGTAACACCCACCTTTTTCCACACAATGAACTTGTCCATCTGCCATATATAGAAGAAGCTACTAATACCAGGGCAGACTAGCCGTCGAATTTTTTGTCTGAGTTCTTTTTCACTTTGGAAAAAAGTAAGTTCTTATTGTTAAAAATTGTTATTGTTATTGCTTTGGAAAAAATATTGTTATTTGTTGGACCTTTTGAAACTTGTTTGTTATTGTTTTTGAACTATTATTGTTGACTGCCCCTCCCCCAAACAATTGTTATTTTGTTTGTTGAGGGGGGTCAACGCTTGTTATCCTCGGATCATTTTGAAAAAACATAACGACTTACTACATCATCATCCAACGTATTTTCACCTACACAGAACATTCGACGGTCATCCTCCCCTAGCTGCCTCATAAGCAGCTATGGCAGAGGCACCAAATTCACCAGGGTCATTATCACCCGACATTTTTAAAGATCAAAGTCCCCCCTCAAAGCCGGAAGAAAGATGGCCTGCACTTTCGCAGCCATCTTCGTCGGCCAGTTCAATCCAACCGGCGCAAAAGGTACCTTCACTGCCAGCCTCTTGGACAACAAAAGTAATTCAAAAAACACCAAAAGACTATTCAAAAATAAGAGAAAAATACGAGAAGTACTTCCAAGGGAATAGGATCCTCCCTATTCCCGAACTTGTACAGGAAGTACAGCCAAAAATAATCTCGTTCGTTGTCACAGATTTAAAAACAAAGAGGCTGGCAGGTATCAAAAAAGATACTTTTGAAGGATTACTAAAAGCAGCAGACATCCCCGCGAAGTACTACTGTAGACGTAGCTTCGCAACATGGGATGTTCTGTTACCATCAGAAGACCTTGCAGCCAAACTGGCCGGCGAAAATGTCATCTCCAAGTACTTCCGGCTTCAGCCAGAGTACATGGGAAGACGTAAAATCCGAATCACCGTGTGTAATGTCCCGATACAGCTGAATGAGGAGGTCCTGGCTGCCTACCTCGTAAAACACGGAGAAATAGAAGATATTACCAAAGCTAAGTCAGTTAACGGGACAGCGCACGGTGATTATATCTTCACCATGTGCCTGGACAGAGGGGGGTTCACATCCATACCTCACATAATAGAGTACGAACACCAAATCATGACAGTCGTTGTTGAGGGCAGGAAGCCCCAGTGCTGGAATTGCAAGCAGCTGGGGCACTTTTCAAAATCCTGCCCTCAAAAAACAACCAAAACAACTCCGGCCACAATAACAACAACAGAAACGACAACGAACACAACGAACACAACGACAACTATAGCAGCAACAGCGACAACAGCTGAAGTAAATAAAAACGAAACCCCTAAAACTAAAACCGGGGACAGCCCCAACAAAGAAGAGGGCTGGACCCAAGTAGTGAAAGGGGGAAAAAAGAAAAAAACTCCCATCAAAGAACCAGCAAAACAAACCCCCATCAAAGAACCAGCAACAGCAACAGTTTCAAAAAAACCAAACATCACCACGACTGCTAAAATTGACTCTAGTAGTACTCCTACCACAAGCACAGCCAAACCATCATCATCATCATCGACATCTGCAAGATCATCATCATCATCGTCATTAACAAAAAAGAAAAACAAAGAAAATAACATTGAAAAAGAAGACGAAGCTATGGATTATTCAATTAACCTAAAACGGCGAAGGGATAGTGATGACTCGGTAGCTGGGGAGGGGGAGAAAAAACACATTAAGGGACCAGCAAAAGAAACACAAACACAGTCCCAAACACCCTCCCAACCTCAACAAAAGGGCGAAAAAACTGAAAGACCAGCCCAAATTATTCCTCCCCCACAAAAACATCAAAATACCCCAGCACACCTCTCTGACTTCCCACTTTCCCCAAAATCACCTTCACTCTCACCAATCAGAACCCCTAAGCTCCTTACACGGGCACAATCGGTGACCAGGGAGTCACCAACAGCAGCAGCATCACCATCATCAACAGAAGTCAAGCCAAGGTCACGGTCGGCTTCAAACGAAGTCCGACGTGCCTTCACCGCTTTTCATTTTTGCGAGGACATCCTCGAGCCCCCAAACATGGACCACATTTTAAAAAAAACTTTAAAACCCTTATCATCACTAAAAAAAATAGATGGCAAGGACGTCACCAACCCGTATCTTTTTAAGAGTGCCGCAATGGTGACCACATTCGTCCGTTCGGCTGGACCCCGAACCAAAGAGCTTTGGCACTTTCTTGAGGGGGCCAGTCGAGCGGACGCAATGTTGGCGGATTTGCGCCACCAAAGTTTAAAAAAATTGCTTCCTTTTTGTTCGGGCAGGGTCCCGATTTTAGTTCACCCTACCTTCTATAGGTCCCTAAAATTGCGGTACCCCGTGGATGTCGGTGGAATTACCAGGGACGACCGAGTAAGTACTGAGCTCGGCACCGGATCCCTGCGTCAGGCCGTCGGCATCCTTACTCCGAAGGATTTCCGGCCCGTAGTCGACACTGAGTAAGGTAAGTGGGATTGATGGCTCTAAACCTTGCTACTTTGAATGTGAGGGGATTGAGGGATCCGGGCAAGTGTACGCGCTTGCTTGGTGAACTTAAAACTCTCGGCGTAGATGTTGCTGCAGTGCAGGAAACCCACTTCACTTGCGGTGCCGACTGTCGTGTGCTGGAAAGCGATTTTAACGTTTTCTCAGCATACGGCAGCCGTACCAGCGTTGGGGTTTCTTTGCTAGTTGGACGCAGCCTTGATGCTGATGTTGACGTTGTTTTTGCAGGTGACGGGGGCCGACTGGTTGTGGCCGATGTTGCCGTGAAAAGTTTCAAGTTTCGTCTGGTTGCGGTTTATGCGCCCAATATCGTTGTGGAGAGGGTTTCCTTTTTTCGTCGGTTGGCGCCGTTCCTGGACGATACGAAGCGGCTAGTTTTAATGGGTGATTGGAATGCGATCCTTGATCCCAAGATAGATAAGGTCGGGCGGGGAGCTAGGCGTGTGGGAAGGTGTGAAAGCAGCCTTGCCGGCCTCATGACTCGTCATGACCTCGTCGACAGGTTTCGTCTGGATCACCCAGGGCGGGAGATGTGGACGTGGCTAGATAGTTCGCCCTCTGCCAAAGTAGGCTCCTACTTGGACAGAGTGTTAGTGAGACGAGCTGACATTGATTTTGTTAGTTGTCCCACGTTCCACTTGATAGCGTGGACTGACCATAAACTTGTTAGAGTCAGTCTACGGTTAGCAAATAGGCCTAGTCTGGCCGGTTACTGGAAGTTCAATACCTCCTTACTGGAGATACGGGACTTCCGGGACCGGCTGGAATCCCTAATTCAGCGGGCGTTAGTGGGGGCGGTTACCGGGAATAGGTGGTGGGGATCTCTTAAACATAGGATTAGAGATTTCGCTACCAAGTACGGTCGACAGCTCAACCTAGATAGGACCGCGGAAGCGAAATCTATAGACGATAGACTTTCCCGGGCGGTGGCTGGGGGGGACTCCCTAAACGTAGAGCTAGCTAGGGGGGACCTTGAGCGCGAGAGTAGCGAGCGCTACAAGGGATACGTAGTTAGATCTAGGTTAAAGAGAGTTCTCAACGAAGCTGTGAAAACGAACGCGACTGCGCGTGAAGAAGAAGTGCGAAGGTTCCCCGATCGGTATATCGGTTCTGTCAAGGCCCCGGATGGGCGACTGCTGCGATCGACTCGTGAGATTCGTGACGCCTTTCGGGCGCACTTTCGGGATCGCTTTGCCCGCTGTACTGATCTCCCGCTCCGGGAGTTTCGTAGCTATCTTGCCGACTTCCCCCGCCTTGGGGTGGCTGAAGCGGCTAGCTGCGAGGGTGTGGTTACTGAATGCGAAGTCCGTGACGCGTTGAAGCAGGTCGGCCTGAACAAGTCGCCGGGACTAGATGGTTTGCCCTACGAAGTGTACTTGAGGATGTCGCACATGTTTGTGCCTATTCTGACGGATATGTTCAACCATTGGTTCGCCCAGGGAGCCATCCCTGGTAGCGTTACCAAGGGCGTGATCACATTGCTGAAGAAAGGTGGCAGGCATGTTTGGGAGGGTTTAGACGATTACAGGCCCATAACTCTGCTTAACACAGAGTTAAAGATTTTGGCCCGGGTCTTAGCGAATCGTTTACAGCTTGTCATTAGCGATCTGATCGGCTCTGAGCAGACCTTTGCTGTGAAGGGAAGATCGATCCAGGACAACCTGCACTTGATTCGCGAGGTCCTAGAGGGTATAGAAGACGGCACCGAGGCCGCGCTGATCAGTTTAGATCAGTCCAAGGCCTTCGATAGGGTTGACCATCGGTTTTTGGCGACTGTTTTGGAGACTGCCGGATTCAAACCGGAGTTCCGCAGATGGATTAGCATGATGTACCACAACCCTCAGGCAGTGGTGCAGGTGAACGGAAGGCGTTCGGCGGTGTTCGCGGTCGAGCGGTCGGTCCGGCAGGGCTGCCCGTTGTCTCCTCTTCTCTATGTCCTAGCTTTGGAGCCCCTGCTCCGTAGGCTTAGGGATAGGACAGCAAATCCGGCCCTGCGCGGTGTCCCTTTTGCTGGCCCTCTTACGGCAAGAGTTTCCGCGTTCGCCGATGATATCACAGTGTTTGTATCCCGCCGTCTGGATATAAAGGCTGTGAAGAAGGCGGTTAGCGAGTACGAGCGGATTGCAGGAGCCAAGGTCAATTTTGACAAAAGCGAAGGTTTGCGGCTCGGTGCTTGGAGGGGTAGCAATACTCTTCCGGGGCCGTTCCGCTGGAGTGACGGACCCGTCCGCATCCTCGGGGTGTGGTTCGGGCCCGGCCTCCAACTGGAGCGAAATTGGTCGGAAGTACAAGCCAAGGTGAATGCTCAGGTGGGAATCTGGCTTTCAAGGAGGTTGTCCTTAAAGGGCAGGGCGGAGGCGTGCGCCGTGTACGTCTTCCCCTTGATCCTTTACCGATTGGCTGTACTTCCTCTGCCTAAGGTAAATCGGTTGGCGCTGCAACGATCCCTTTCCAGATTGCTCTGGGGAGGTGCAAGGCCGATGGTCCGTAGGCAGGTCTGTATCCAACGTACACGCAACGGGGGTCTAGGTATGCCTGATCTGGAGAGCCACTGGCTTGCTGAAAGACTTGCATACCTGGGCAGAGCTTTGACGGGGGACGCAGTGTGGAGACTGAAGGCGAGTCGGACTTTTCCTCGCCTAAAGTCAGACCCAAAGGCTGAAGGTCGACGTAGGCCTTTGGGCGAAACACTGTTTGTCCGCGAGTGCCGAACGGCCCTTCGTAACCTTCTTGGGTCCAGTGACCTTTCACGGCCTCGAAAAGAACTATATCGGGAGCTAGTGGTGGGTTCCGCTTCTGATCCTCTCAGCGAGCGGCACGGCTGGACGACGGAGGAGATTCGCTCTCATTGGAATTGGGCGCCAGGATCGAGCTTCTTGAACAACTCCGAGTTCTCGCTCACCTGGCGACTTGTGCGAAATGCGTTACCCCTTGTCGGCTTGAACTACAAGGCGGGCCTGGCAGACATGCCCGATTGCGCTCGCTGCGGCAGTGGCTTGGAAGAAACGGCTGAGCACGCCTTCTACTACTGCGAGCGAGTTCGCCCGTTTTGGGATCACGTCGGCGAGTGGACGGCTCGCATCGAACCCAAACAGCTCGTGCTGCTCGACGTTGGTTACGTCGTGGACAACGTTCTTCCTCCGTATCAGGGTGAGAAGCGTGTGGTGTTTCTCGCGATCCTAGCTGTAGCTAGAATGGTGATTTGGACGACGCGAAACAAGGGATTGTATGACGATGCAAACTTTTCTCATCGTGATCTGATTTTGTATTTTCGGCATCAGCTGAGGGTCAAAATCAGATGCGATAGAAAACGCTTGGATCGCATAACATTCAGCAAAAGGTGGGTGAATGCAGCGAGCCTGGTCGTGCGAAAGGGAGCAACGTTGGAGTCATCCTTCCCTCCTCTGCCGGCTCATGGCGTCTACGGTACGGGTCCTTAGGGACCCCACCCCTGGTGAGTAAAACTGTTCCATTTTTCTTTGGTACCCAGGTACCTAGTTAGCAGTATGTTTGTGAGTCATTGTCCCCGTCATCTAGTTGTTAGTTCTCAAGATCTTCCCCATCCCCATTATTTTTGTACCTCAATCCGTATCCCAGTCCACGTTTACTGAAAATCTTGAACATTCATATGTATAAAAATCATATCACCTACTTGTATTAACCCATACCGCGCCCGACCCCTAAATTCTTTTCACCCCTGTAGATTAGGATCCCTGCCCCACCTAGGGTAGGTCCGACTTGTTTCCGGTTCTTTCGCCCGGAAAACAGTCGGCCTCCAATTTTATAGACGGGGGGATGGGAGGGCAACCAAACGGGGGATTTTTCCTTGTTTTTATATATATTTCGGGGTTTTTCTCCCATTCCCATCACATTCATTGTAAATAAATCATACTTGTAAATAAAATCACTCACGAATCTCGGGATTTTAAGTAGGACTTCTTCATAGAGCAAATGTGGTATTGTGGTGATTGTAGCGCAAAAGGCGATGGATGAATGGATATTTATTGTATTGTTGAATGGGTCGGCGAATGTGGCTAGCTAGGTCTCCTTAGTTTATATAGAAAAGTATGACCGCTCCCTTCCCCTCCCCAAAAACTTCAAGGCCTTGTGCCTTCTGTGTACACTACACAGAAATAAAGCAGACTAGCCGTCGAATTTTTTTGTCTGAGTTCTTTTTCACTTGAAAAAAGTAAGTTCTTTATTGTTAAAAATTGTTATTGTTATTGCTTTGAAAAAAAATATTGTTATTTGTTGGACCCTTTGAAACTTGTTTGTTATTGTTTTTGAACTATTATTGTTGACTGCCCCTCCCCCAAACAATTGTTATTTTGTTTGTTGAGGGGGGTCAACGCTTGTTATCCTCGGATCATTTTTTGAAAACATAACGACTTACTATATCATCATCATCCAACGTATTTTCACCTACATATAAACAAGAACATTCGACGGTCATCCTCTCCTAGCTGCCTCATAAGCAGCTATGGCAGAGGCACCAATTTCACCAGGGTCATTATCACCCGACATTTTTAAAGATCAAAGTCCCCCCTCAAAGCCGGAAGAAAGATGGCCTGCACTTTCGCAGCCATCTTCGTCGGCCAGTTCAATCCAACCGGCGCAAAAGGTACCTTCACTGCCAGCCTCTTGGACAACGAAAGTAACACAAAAAACCCCAAAAGACTACAGCAAAATGAGACAAAAATATGAAAAATACTTCCAAGGGAATAGGATCCTCCCTATTCCCGAACTTGTACAGGAAGTACAGCCAAAAATAATCTCGTTTGTAGTCACAGACTTGAAAACAAAGAGGCTGGCAGGTATTAAAAAGGATACATTTGAAGGCTTATTAAAAGCAGCAGACATCCCCGCGAAGTACTACTGTAGACGTAGCTTCGCAACATGGGATGTTCTGTTACCATCAGAAGACCTTGCAGCCAAGCTGGCCGGCGAAAATGTCATCTCCAAGTACTTCCGGCTTCAGCCAGAGTACATGGGAAGACGTAAAATACGAATCACCGTGTGTAATGTCCCGATACAACTGAATGAGGAGGTCCTGGCTGCCTACCTCGTAAAACACGGAGAAATAGAGGACATCACAAAAGCTAAGTCGGTTAACGGGACAGCGCACGGTGATTATATCTTCACCATGTGCCTGGACAGAGGGGGGTTCACATCCATACCTCACATAATAGAGTACGAACACCAGATCATGACAGTCGTTGTTGAGGGCAGGAAGCCCCAGTGCTGGAATTGCAAGCAGCTGGGGCACTTTTCAAAATCCTGCCCTCAAAAAACAACCAAAACAACTCCGGCCACAACAACAACAACAACAGAAACGACAACGAACACAACGACAACGATAGCAGCAACAGCGACAACAGCAGCGACCGAAGAAAACAAAAGCGAAACCCCTAAAACTAAAACCGGGGACAGCCCCAACAAAGAAGAGGGCTGGACCCAAGTAGTAAAAGGGGGAAAAAAGAGAAAAACTCCCATCAAAGAACCAGCAAAACAAACCCCCATCAAAGAACCAGCAACAGCAACAGTTTCAAACAAACCAAACATCACCACGACTGCTAAAATTGACTCTAATAGTACTCCTACCACAAGCTCAGCCAAATCATCATCATCATCGACATCTGCAAGATCATCATCATCATCGTCATTAACAAAAAAGAAAAACAAAGAAAAACACATTGAAAAAGAAGACGAAGCCATGGATTATTCAATTAACCTAAAACGGAGAAGGGATAGTGATGACTCGGTAGCTGGGGAGGGGGAGAAAAAACACATTAAGGGACCAGCAAAAGAAACACAAACACAGTCCCAAACACCCTCCCAACCTCAACAAAAGGGCGAAAAAACTGAAAGACCAGCCCAAATTAACCCTCCCCCACAAAAACATCAAAATACCCCAGCACACCTCTCTGACTTCCCACTTTCCCCAAAATCACCTTCACTCTCACCAATCAGAACCCCTAAGCTCCTTACACGGGCACAATCGGTGACCAGGGAGTCACCAACAGCAGCAGCATCACCATCATCAACAGAAGTCAAGCCAAGGTCACGGTCGGCTTCAAACGAAGTCCGACGTGCCTTCACCGCTTTTCATTTTTGCGAGGACATCCTCGAGCCCCAAAACATGGACCACATTTTAAAAAAAACTTTAAAACCTTTATCATCACTTAAAAAAATAGACGGCAAGGACATCACCAACCCGTATCTTTTTAAGAGTGCCGCAATGGTGACCACATTCGTCCGTTCGGCTGGACCCCGAACCAAAGAGCTTTGGCACTTTCTTGAGGGGGCCAGTCGAGCGGACGCAATGTTGGCGGATTTGCGCCACCAAAATTTAAAAAAATTGCTTCCTTTTTGTTCGGGCAGGGTCCCGATTTTAGTTCACCCTACCTTCTATAGGTCCCTAAAATTGCGGTACCCCGTGGATGTCGGTGGAATTACCAGGGACGACCGAGTAAGTACTGAGCTCGGCACCGGATCCCTGCGTCAGGCCGTCGGCATCCTTACTCCGAAGGATTTCCGGCCCGTAGTCGACACTGAGTAAGGTAAGTGGGATTGATGGCTCTAAACCTTGCTACTTTGAATGTGAGGGGATTGAGGGATCCGGGCAAGTGTACGCGCTTGCTTGGTGAACTTAAAACTCTCGGCGTAGATGTTGCTGCAGTGCAGGAAACCCACTTCACTTGCGGTGCCGACTGTCGTGTGCTGGAAAGCGATTTTAACGTTTTCTCAGCATACGGCAGCCGTACCAGCGTTGGGGTTTCTTTGCTAGTTGGACGCAGCCTTGATGCTGATGTTGACGTTGTTTTTGCAGGTGACGGGGGCCGACTGGTTGTGGCCGATGTTGCCGTGAAAAGTTTCAAGTTTCGTCTGGTTGCGGTTTATGCGCCCAATATCGTTGTGGAGAGGGTTTCCTTTTTTCGTCGGTTGGCGCCGTTCCTGGACGATACGAAGCGGCTAGTTTTAATGGGTGATTGGAATGCGATCCTTGATCCCAAGATAGATAAGGTCGGGCGGGGAGCTAGGCGTGTGGGAAGGTGTGAAAGCAGCCTTGCCGGCCTCATGACTCGTCATGACCTCGTCGACAGGTTTCGTCTGGATCACCCAGGGCGGGAGATGTAGACGTGGCTAGATAGTTCGCCCTCTGCCAAAGTAGGCTCCTACTTGGACAGAGTGTTAGTGAGACGAGCTGACATTGATTTTGTTAGTTGTCCCACGTTCCACTTGATAGCGTGGACTGACCATAAACTTGTTAGAGTCAGTCTACGGTTAGCAAATAGGCCTAGTCTGGCCGGCTACTGGAAGTTCAATACCTCCTTACTGGAGATACGGGACTTCCGGGACCGGTTGGAATCCCTAATTCAGCGGGCGTTAGTGGGGGCGGTTACCGGGAATAGGTGGTGGGGATCTCTTAAACATAGGATTAGAGATTTCGCTACCAAGTACGGTCAACAGCTCAACCTAGATAGGACCGCGGAAGCGAAATCTATAGACGATAGACTTTCCCGGGCGGTGGCTGGGGGGGACTCCCTAAACGTAGAGCTAGCTAGGGGGGACCTTGAGCGCGAGAGTAGCGAGCGCTACAAGGGATACGTAGTTAGATCTAGGTTAAAGAGAGTTCTCAACGAAGCTGTGAAAACGAACGCGACTGCGCGTGAAGAAGAAGTGCGAAGGTTCCCCGATCGGTATATCGGTTCTGTCAAGGCCCCGGATGGGCGACTGCTGCGATCGACTCGTGAGATTCGTGACGCCTTTCGGGCGCACTTTCGGGATCGCTTTGCCCGCTGTACTGATCTCCCGCTCCGGGAGTTTCGTAGCTATCTTGCCGACTTCCCCCGCCTTGGGGTGGCTGAAGCGGCTAGCTGCGAGGGTGTGGTTACTGAATGCGAAGTCCGTGACGCGTTGAAGCAGGTCGGCCTGAACAAGTCGCCGGGACTAGATGGTTTGCCCTACGAAGTGTACTTGAGGATGTCGCACATGTTTGTGCCTATTCTGACGGATATGTTCAACCATTGGTTCGCCCAGGGAGCCATCCCTGGTAGCGTTACCAAGGGCGTGATCACATTGCTGAAGAAAGGTGGCAGGCATGTTTGGGAGGGTTTAGACGATTACAGGCCCATAACTCTGCTTAACACAGAGTTAAAGATTTTGGCCCGGGTCTTAGCGAATCGTTTACAGCTTGTCATTAGCGATCTGATCGGCTCTGAGCAGACCTTTGCTGTGAAGGGAAGATCGATCCAGGACAACCTGCACTTGATTCGCGAGGTCCTAGAGGGTATAGAAGACGGCACCGAGGCCGCGCTGATCAGTTTAGATCAGTCCAAGGCCTTCGATAGGGTTGACCATCGGTTTTTGGCGACTGTTTTGGAGACTGCCGGATTCAAACCGGAGTTCCGCAGATGGATTAGCATGATGTACCACAACCCTCAGGCAGTGGTGCAGGTGAACGGAAGGCGTTCGAGGGTGTTCGCGGTCGAACGGTCGGTCCGGCAGGGCTGCCCGTTGTCTCCTCTTCTCTATGTCCTAGCTTTGGAGCCCCTGCTCCGTAGGCTTAGGGATAGGACGGCAAATCCGGCCCTGCGCGGTGTCCCTTTTGCTGGCCCTCTTACGGCAAGGGTTTCCGCGTTCGCCGATGATATCACAGTGTTTGTATCCCGCCGTCTGGATATAAAGGCTGTGAAGAAGGCGGTTAGCGAGTACGAGCGGATTGCAGGAGCCAAGGTCAATTTTGACAAAAGCGAAGGTTTGCGGCTCGGTGCTTGGAGGGGTAGCAATACTCTTCCGGGGCCGTTCCGCTGGAGTGACGGACCCGTCCGCATCCTCGGGGTGTGGTTCGGGCCCGGCCTCCAACTGGAGCGAAATTGGTCGGAAATACAAGCCAAGGTGAATGCTCAGGTGGGAATCTGGCTTTCAAGGAGGTTGTCCTTAAAGGGCAGGGCGGAGGCGTGCGCCGTGTACGTCTTCCCCTTGATCCTTTACCGATTGGCTGTACTTCCTCTGCCTAAGGTAAATCGGTTGGCGCTGCAACGATCCCTTTCCAGATTGCTCTGGGGAGGTGCAAGGCCGATGGTCCGTAGGCAGGTCTGTATCCAACGTACACGCAACGGGGGTCTAGGTATGCCTGATCTGGAGAGCCACTGGCTTGCTGAAAGACTTGCATACTTGGGCAGAGCTTTGACGGGGGACGCAGTGTGGAGACTGAAGGCGAGTCGGACTTTTCCTCGCCTAAATTCAGACCCAAAGGCTGAAGGTCGACGTAGGCCTTTGGGCGAAACACTGTTTGTCCGCGAGTGCCGAACGGCCCTTTGTAACCTTCTTGGGTCCAGTGACCTTTCACGGCCTCGAAAAGAACTATATTGGGAGCTAGTGGTGGGTTCCGCTTCTGATCCTCTCAGCGAGCGGCACGGCTGGACGACGGAGGAGATTCGCTCTCATTGGAATTGGGCGCCAGGATCGAGCTTCTTGAACAACTCCGAGTTCTCGCTCACCTGGCGACTTGTGCGAAATGCGTTACCCCTTGTCGGCTTGAGCTACAAGGCGGGCCTGGCAGACATGCCCGATTGCGCTCGCTGCGGCAGTGGCTTGGAAGAAACGGCTGAGCACGCCTTCTACTACTGCGAGCGAGTTCGCCCGTTTTGGGATCACGTCGGCAAGTGGACGGCTCGCATCGAACCCAAACAGCTCGTGCTGCTCGACGTTGGTTACGTCGTGGACAACGTTCTTCCTCCGTATCAGGGTGAGAAGCGTGTGGTGTTTCTCGCGATCCTAGCTGTAGCTAGAATGGTGATTTGGACGACGCGAAACAAGGGATTGTATGACGATGCAAGCTTTTCTCATCGTGATCTGATTTTGTATTTTCGGCATCAGCTGAGGGTCAAAATCAGATGCGATAGAAAACGCTTGGATCGCATAACATTCAGCAAAAGGTGGGTGAATGCAGCGAGCCTGGTCGTGCGAAAGGGAGCAACGTTGGAGTCATCCTTCCCTCCTCTGCCGGCTCATGGCGTCTACGGTACGGGTCCTTAGGGACCCCACCCCTGGTGAGTAAAACTGTTCCCTTTTTCTTTTGGTACCCAGGTACCTAGTTAGCAGTATGTTTGTGAGTCATTGTCCCCGTCATCTAGTTGTTAGTTCTCAAGATCTTCCCCATCCCCATTATTTTTGTACCTCAATCCGTATCCCAGTCCACGTTTACTGAAGATCTTGAACATTCATATGTATAAAAATCATATCACCTACTTGTATTAACCCATACCGCGCCCGACCCCTAAATTCTTTTCACCCCTGTAGATTAGGATCCCTGCCCCACCTAGGGTAGGTCCGACTTGTTTCCGGTTCTTTCGCCCCGGAAAACAGTCGGCCTCCAATTTTATAGACGGGGGGATGGGAGGGCAACCAAACGGGGGATTTTTCCTTGTTTTTATATATATTTCGGGGTTTTTCTCCCATTCCCATCACATTCATTGTAAATAAATCATACTTGTAAATAAAATCATTCATGAATCTCGGGATTTTAAGTAGGACTTCTTCATAGAGCAAATGTGGTATTGTGGTGATTGTAGCGCAAAAGGCGATGGATGAATGGATATTTATTGTATTGTTGAATGGGTCGGCGAATGTGGCTAGCTAGGTCTCCTTAGTCTATATAGAAAAGTATGACCGCTCCCCTCCCCTCCCCAAAAACTTCAAGGCCTTGTGCCTTCTGTGTACACTACACAGAAATAAAGCAGACTAGCCGTCGAATTTTTTTGTCTGAGTTCTTTTTCACTTGAAAAAAGTAAGTTCTTTATTGTTAAAAATTGTTATTGTTATTGCTTTGAAAAAATATTGTTATTTGTTGGACCCTTTGAAACTTGTTTGTTATTGTTTTTGAACTGTTATTATTGTTGACTGCCCCTCCCCCAAACAATTGTTATTTTGTTTGTTGAGGGGGGTCAACGCTTGTTATCCTCGGATCATTTTTGAAAAAACATAACGACTTATATCATCATCATCATCCAACGTATTTTCACCTACACAGAACATTCGACGGTCATCCTCCCCTAGCTGCCTCATAAGCAGCTATGGCAGAGGCACCAAATTCACCAGGGTCATTATCACCCGACATTTTTAAAGATCAAAGTCCCCCCTCAAAGCCGGAAGAAAGATGGCCTGCACTTTCGCAGCCATCTTCGTCGGCCAGTTCAATCCAACCGGCGCAAAAGGTACCTTCACTGCCAGCCTCTTGGACAACAAAAGTAATTCAAAAAACACCAAAAGACTATTCAAAAATAAGAGAAAAATACGAGAAGTACTTCCAAGGGAATAGGATACTTCCTATTCCCGAACTTGTACAGGAAGTACAGCCAAAAATAATCTCGTTCGTTGTCACAGATTTAAAAACAAAGAGGCTGGCAGGTATAAAAAAAGATACTTTTGAAGGATTACTAAAAGCAGCAGACATCCCCGCGAAGTACTACTGTAGACGTAGCTTCGCAACATGGGATGTTCTGTTACCATCAGAAGACCTTGCAGCCAAGCTGGCCGGCGAAAATGTCATCTCCAAGTACTTCCGGCTTCAGCCAGAGTACATGGGAAGACGTAAAATACGAATCACCGTGTGTAATGTCCCGATACAACTGAATGAGGAGGTCCTGGCTGCCTACCTCGTAAAACACGGAGAAATAGAAGATATTACCAAAGCTAAGTCAGTTAACGGGACAGCGCACGGTGATTATATCTTCACCATGTGCCTGGACAGAGGGGGGTTCACATCCATACCTCACATAATAGAGTACGAACACCAGATCATGACAGTCGTTGTTGAGGGCAGGAAGCCCCAGTGCTGGAATTGCAAGCAGCTGGGGCACTTTTCAAAATCCTGCCCTCAAAAAACAACCAAAACAACTCCGGCCACAACAACAACAACAACAGAAACGACAACGAACACAACGAACACAACGACAACTATAGCAGCAACAGCGACAACAGCTGAAGTAAACAAAAACGAAACCCCTAAAACTAAAACCGGGGACAGCCCCAACAAAGAAGAGGGCTGGACCCAAGTAGTGAAAGGGGGAAAAAAGAAAAAAACTCCCATCAAAGAACCAGCAAAACAAACCCCCATCAAAGAACCAGCAACAGCAACAGTTTCAAAAAAACCAAACATCACCACGACTGCTAAAATTGACTCTAGTAGTACTCCTACCACAAGCACAGCCAAACCATCATCATCATCGACATCTGCAAGATCATCATCATCATCGTCATTAACAAAAAAGAAAAACAAAGAAAATAACATTGAAAAAGAAGACGAAGCTATGGATTATTCAATTAACCTAAAACGACGAAGGGATAGTGATGACTCGGTAGCTGGGGAGGGGGAGAAAAAACACATTAAGGGACCAGCAAAAGAAACACAAACACAGTCCCAAACACCCTCCCAACCTCAACAAAAGGGCGAAAAAACTGAAAGACCAGCCCAAATTATTCCTCCCCCACAAAAACATCAAAATACCCCAGCACACCTCTCTGACTTCCCACTTTCCCCAAAATCACCTTCACTCTCACCAATCAGAACCCCTAAGCTCCTTACACGGGCACAATCGGTGACCAGGGAGTCACCAACAGCAGCAGCATCACCATCATCAACAGAAGTCAAGCCAAGGTCACGGTCGGCTTCAAACGAAGTCCGACGTGCCTTCACCGCTTTTCATTTTTGCGAGGACATCCTCGAGCCCCAAAACATGGACCACATTTTAAAAAAAACTTTAAAACCCTTATCATCACTTAAAAAAATAGACGGCAAGGACGTCACCAACCCGTATCTTTTTAAGAGTGCCGCAATGGTGACCACATTCGTCCGTTCGGCTGGACCCCGAACCAAAGAGCTTTGGCACTTTCTTGAGGGGGCCAGTCGAGCGGACGCAATGTTGGCGGATTTGCGCCACCAAAGTTTAAAAAAATTGCTTCCTTTTTGTTCGGGCAGGGTCCCGATTTTAGTTCACCCTACCTTCTATAGGTCCCTAAAATTGCGGTACCCCGTGGATGTCGGTGGAATTACCAGGGACGACCGAGTAAGTACTGAGCTCGGCACCGGATCCCTGCGTCAGGCCGTCGGCATCCTTACTCCGAAGGATTTCCGGCCCGTAGTCGACACTGAGTAAGGTAAGTGGGATTGATGGCTCTAAACCTTGCTACTTTGAATGTGAGGGGATTGAGGGATCCGGGCAAGTGTACGCGCTTGCTTGGTGAACTTAAAACTCTCGGCGTAGATGTTGCTGCAGTGCAGGAAACCCACTTCACTTGCGGTGCCGACTGTCGTGTGCTGGAAAGCGATTTTAACGTTTTCTCAGCATACGGCAGCCGTACCAGCGTTGGGGTTTCTTTGCTAGTTGGACGCAGCCTTGATGCTGATGTTGACGTTGTTTTTGCAGGTGACGGGGGCCGACTGGTTGTGGCCGATGTTGCCGTGAAAAGTTTCAAGTTTCGTCTGGTTGCGGTTTATGCGCCCAATATCGTTGTGGAGAGGGTCTCCTTTTTTCGTCGGTTGGCGCCGTTCCTGGACGATACGAAGCGGCTAGTTTTAATGGGTGATTGGAATGCGATCCTTGATCCCAAGATAGATAAGGTCGGGCGGGGAGCTAGGCGTGTGGGAAGGTGTGAAAGCAGCCTTGCCGGCCTCATGACTCGTCATGACCTCGTCGACAGGTTTCGTCTGGATCACCCAGGGCGGGAGATGTGGACGTGGCTAGATAGTTCGCCCTCTGCCAAAGTAGGCTCCTACTTGGACAGAGTGTTAGTGAGACGAGCTGACATTGATTTTGTTAGTTGTCCCACGTTCCACTTGATAGCGTGGACTGACCATAAACTTGTTAGAGTCAGTCTACGGTTAGCAAATAGGCCTAGTCTGGCCGGCTACTGGAAGTTCAATACCTCCTTACTGGAGATACGGGACTTCCGGGACCGGTTGGAATCCCTAATTCAGCGGGCGTTAGTGGGGGCGGTTACCGGGAATAGGTGGTGGGGATCTCTTAAACATAGGATTAGAGATTTCGCTACCAAGTACGGTCGACAGCTCAACCTAGATAGGACCGCGGAAGCGAAATCTATAGACGATAGACTTTCCCGGGCGGTGGCTGGGGGGGACTCCCTAAACGTAGAGCTAGCTAGGGGGGACCTTGAGCGCGAGAGTAGCGAGCGCTACAAGGGATACGTAGTTAGATCTAGGTTAAAGAGAGTTCTCAACGAAGCTGTGAAAACGAACGCGACTGCGCGTGAAGAAGAAGTGCGAAGGTTCCCCGATCGGTATATCGGTTCTGTCAAGGCCCCGGATGGGCGACTGCTGCGATCGACTCGTGAGATTCGTGACGCCTTTCGGGCGCACTTTCGGGATCGCTTTGCCCGCTGTACTGATCTCCCGCTCCGGGAGTTTCGTAGCTATCTTGCCGACTTCCCCCGCCTTGGGGTGGCTGAAGCGGCTAGCTGCGAGGGTGTGGTTACTGAATGCGAAGTCCGTGACGCGTTGAAGCAGGTCGGCCTGAACAAGTCGCCGGGACTAGATGGTTTGCCCTACGAAGTGTACTTGAGGATGTCGCACATGTTTGTGCCTATTCTGACGGATATGTTCAACCATTGGTTCGCCCAGGGAGCCATCCCTGGTAGCGTTACCAAGGGCGTGATCACATTGCTGAAGAAAGGTGGCAGGCATGTTTGGGAGGGTTTAGACGATTACAGGCCCATAACTCTGCTTAACACAGAGTTAAAGATTTTGGCCCGGGTCTTAGCGAATCGTTTACAGCTTGTCATTAGCGATCTGATCGGCTCTGAGCAGACCTTTGCTGTGAAGGGAAGATCGATCCAGGACAACCTGCACTTGATTCGCGAGGTCCTAGAGGGTATAGAAGACGGCACCGAGGCCGCGCTGATCAGTTTAGATCAGTCCAAGGCCTTCGATAGGGTTGACCATCGGTTTTTGGCGACTGTTTTGGAGACTGCCGGATTCAAACCGGAGTTCCGCAGATGGATTAGCATGATGTACCACAACCCTCAGGCAGTGGTGCAGGTGAACGGAAGGCGTTCGACGGTGTTCGCGGTCGAGCGGTCGGTCCGGCAGGGCTGCCCGTTGTCTCCTCTTCTCTATGTCCTAGCTTTGGAGCCCCTGCTCCGTAGGCTTAGGGATAGGACGGCAAATCCGGCCCTGCGCGGTGTCCCTTTTGCTGGCCCTCTTACGGCAAGGGTTTCCGCGTTCGCCGATGATATCACAGTGTTTGTATCCCGCCGTCTGGATATAAAGGCTGTGAAGAAGGCGGTTAGCGAGTACGAGCGGATTGCAGGAGCCAAGGTCAATTTTGACAAAAGCGAAGGTTTGCGGCTCGGTGCTTGGAGGGGTAGCAATACTCTTCCGGGGCCGTTCCGCTGGAGTGACGGACCCGTCCGCATCCTCGGGGTGTGGTTCGGGCCCGGCCTCCAACTGGAGCGAAATTGGTCGGAAGTACAAGCCAAGGTGAATGCTCAGGTGGGAATCTGGCTTTCAAGGAGGTTGTCCTTAAAGGGCAGGGCGGAGGCGTGCGCCGTGTACGTCTTCCCCTTGATCCTTTACCGATTGGCTGTACTTCCTCTGCCTAAGGTAAATCGGTTGGCGCTGCAACGATCCCTTTCCAGATTGCTCTGGGGAGGTGCAAGGCCGATGGTCCGTAGGCAGGTCTGTATCCAACGTACACGCAACGGGGGTCTAGGTATGCCTGATCTGGAGAGCCACTGGCTTGCTGAAAGACTTGCATACCTGGGCAGAGCTTTGACGGGGGACGCAGTGTGGAGACTGAAGGCGAGTCGGACTTTTCCTCGCCTAAAGTCAGACCCAAAGGCTGAAGGTCGACGTAGGCCTTTGGGCGAAACACTGTTTGTCCGCGAGTGCCGAACGGCCCTTCGTAACCTTCTTGGGTCCAGTGACCTTTCACGGCCTCGAAAAGAACTATATCGGGAGCTAGTGGTGGGTTCCGCTTCTGATCCTCTCAGCGAGCGGCACGGCTGGACGACGGAGGAGATTCGCTCTCATTGGAATTGGGCGCCAGGATCGAGCTTCTTGAACAACTCCGAGTTCTCGCTCACCTGGCGACTTGTGCGAAATGCGTTGCCCCTTGTCGGCTTGAACTACAAAGCGGGCCTGGCAGACATGCCCGATTGCGCTCGCTGCGGCAGTGGCTTGGAAGAAACGGCTGAGCACGCCTTCTACTACTGCGAGCGAGTTCGCCCGTTTTGGGATCACGTCGGCGAGTGGACGGCTCGCATCGAACCCAAACAGCTCGTGCTGCTCGACGTTGGTTACGTCGTGGACAACGTCCTTCCTCCGTATCAGGGTGAGAAGCGTGTGGTGTTTCTCGCGATCCTAGCTGTAGCTAGAATGGTGATTTGGACGACGCGAAACAAGGGATTGTATGACGATGCAAACTTTTCTCATCGTGATCTGATTTTGTATTTTCGGCATCAGCTGAGGGTCAAAATCAGATGCGATAGAAAACGCTTGGATCGCATAACATTCAGCAAAAGGTGGGTGAATGCAGCGAGCCTGGTCGTGCGAAAGGGAGCAACGTTGGAGTCATCCTTCCCTCCTCTGCCGGCTCATGGCGTCTACGGTACGGGTCCTTAGGGACCCCACCCCTGGTAAGTAAAACTGTTCCCTTTTTCTTTTGGTACCCAGGTACCTAGTTAGCAGTATGTTTGTGAGTCATTGTCCCCGTCATCTAGTTGTTAGTTCTCAAGATCTTCCCCATCCCCATTATTTTTGTACCTCAATCCGTATCCCAGTCCACGTTTACTGAAGATCTTGAACATTCATATGTATAAAAATCATATCACATGCTTGTATTAACCCATACCGCGCCCGACCCCTTATTTCTTTTTACCCCTGTAGATTAGGATCCCTGCCCCACCTAGGGTAGGTCCGACTTGTTTCCGGTTCTTTCGCCCCGGAAAACAGTCGGCCTCCAATTTTATAGACGGGGGGATGGGAGGGCAACCAAACGGGGGATTTTTCCTTTGTTTTTGTATATATTTCGGGGTTTTTCTCCCATTCCCATCACACTCATTGTAAATAAATCATACATGTAAATAAAATCATTCATGAATCTCGGGATTTTAAGTAGGACTTCTTCATAGAGCAAATGTGGTATTGTGGTGATCGAAGCGCAAAAGGCGATGGACGAATGGCTTTTTATTGTATTGTTGAATGGGTCGGCGAATGTGGCTAGCTAGGTCTCCTTAGTTTATATAGAAAAGTATGACCGCTCCCTTCCCCTCCCCAAAAACTTCAAGGCCTTGTGCCTTCTATGTACTATACATAGAAATAAAGCAGACTAGAAGGTAAATTTTTTGTCTGAGTTCTTTTTCACCACGAAAAAGTAAGTTCTTTATTGTTAAAAATTTGTTAAAATTATTGTTATTGAATATTGTTATCATTGTTAAAGTTTTGTGACCCCCCTCAAACTATTGTTCTTTGTTTGTGAGGAGGGTCAAACGCGACTCGATTTTTTGTTGAACTTTTTTAAAAAAACGACCGCCATTTTTTCATCGTTCTACATTTATTTTAATCGTCTCGCCTGAATTTTTTGTAACACCATACGCGTTTCGTCTCCCTCTGGTTGTGTTTTCACAACTATGGGGGAGCCCAACAACATGAAATCGCAATCACCGACCGACATATTCCAAACGCAACCCTCCCCAATGCCGGAAGAAGCTCCATTCGACCTCTCTTCATCGGCAAGTACAATACCACCGGCACAAAAACAAAAACAAACGGCTGTCTCTTGGTCTTCACATTGCGTGAATAAAAAATCCCCTTGTGACTACGCAAGAGACAGGGTCGAAAAATATGAAAAATATTTCAAGGACGGGGAAATTCTCCCAATACCCGAATTGGTCGAGGCGGTCGAACCAAAGACCCTGTCCTTCGTAGTCACGGACATTAAGACCAAGAGACTAGCGGGGATAAAGAAAGAAACTTTTGAAGACCTTCTGAAAACGGCAAACATCCCAGGAAAATATTTCTGCCGCAGAAGTTTCGCTACATGGGATGTCTTATTACCCTCAGAGGAAGTAGCGAAAAGCCTCGCCGGTGGTAACATCACCACACGCTTCTTCCGGCTACAACCGGAATATCGAGGCAAAAGAAGAATACGAGTCACCGTATGCAATGTATCTATGCAATTGAGTGGTGACGTCCTCGCCGCCTATCTAAGTATATACGGCGGCGTGGAACAAGTCACACAAGTAACGTCAACACGGGGAACCGCGTACGGTGACTACGTATTCGTTATGTGCCTCGATAGGAGAGGGTTTAACAAAATTCCCCATAAAATACGATACCGTGAACAAACCATGACAGTCATAGTTGAGGGCAGGAAACCGCTATGTTGGTTTTGCAATAACATCGGCCACTTTTCAAAAAACTGCCCTCAAAAATCAACAATCACCACCACAACAACGAATACTACTACTGCTACTACTACTGATAATCCTTCACCTGTCATAGCAGCAATAATACCAACAGAAACCTCAGAAAACAAACAAGAAACCCCTAAAGAAAATGAAGAAGGGTGGACGCAGGTCACCAGAAAAAAGGGAGGGAAAAAAACTCCCCCAAAAAACCCAGCAACAACAGATACAACAACTCATTTGACTACAACTACGAAACCGACGAACACAAATACGAAACAATCAACTGCAAAACAATCAACAAAAGAAGACAACCAAAACATTGAAACGATGGATATGTCCATGAATTTAAAAAGAAGGAGAGACAGCGAGGATTCACCAACTAAAGAGGGGGAGAAAAAACATCCAAAAAAACCCACACAAACACCCACCATACCTCAAAATAAGGGGGAAAAAACAACAGAAAAATCACCAGTCCCAAATAAACAAAGACCAGCACAATTGATTCCTCTCCCACAAAAAACAAAAACAACCCCTATCATCCCAACGGAAATACCATTACCCCCCTCTCTTTCACCAATTAAAACCCCCAAAATGCTTACTCGATCCTATTCAGCAACCAGACTTACACCCTCTCCCCAAACACCGTCAACATCAGCAGCAACTGTTCAAAAACCAAGAGCACGCTCTACGGAAGCCCGACGTGCCATAAACTCTTTTTACTTCTGCGAAGATATCATGGACAATCCACACATAGACCACACTTTAAAACAATCATTAAAACCATTACGCTCACTCCAAAAAATTGACACTAAAGACATCACAAAGCCACATCTATTCAAGGACGCACCAAAGTTGACCACATTCGTCCGCTTGGCTGGCAATCGGACCAAAGAACTCTGGAACTTTATTGACGAAGCCAGCCGGGCGGATGTAATGCTGGTCGATACAAAAAATCCAATGCTGAAAAAAATGCTACCCTTCTGTGCGGGCAGGGTCCCGATTTTGGTTCACCCATCATTCTATAGGTCCCTAAAGTTGCGGTACCCTATGGATGTCGGTGGAATTACCAGGGACGACCGAGTAAGTACTGAGCTCGGCACCGGATCCCTGCGTCAGGCCGTCGGCATCCTCACCCCGAAGGATTTCCGGCCCGTAGTCGACACTGAGTAAGGTGACGGGGGCCGACTGGTTGTGGCCGATGTTGCCGTGAAAAGTTTCAAGTTTCGTCTGGTTGCGGTTTATGCGCCCAATATCGTTGTGGAGAGGGTTTCCTTTTTTCGTCGGTTGGCGCCGTTCCTGGACGATACGAAGCGGCTAGTTTTAATGGGTGATTGGAATGCGATCCTTGATCCCAAGATAGATAAGGTCGGGCGGGGAGCTAGGCGTGTGGGAAGGTGTGAAAGCAGCCTTGCCGGCCTCATGACTCGTCATGACCTCGTCGACAGGTTTCGTCTGGATCACCCAGGGCGGGAGATGTGGACGTGGCTAGATAGTTCGCCCTCTGCCAAAGTAGGCTCCTACTTGGACAGAGTGTTAGTGAGACGAGCTGACATTGATTTTGTTAGTTGTCCCACGTTCCACTTGATAGCGTGGACTGACCATAAACTTGTTAGAGTCAGTCTACGGTTAGCAAATAGGCCTAGTCTGGCCGGTTACTGGAAGTTCAATACCTCCTTACTGGAGATACAGGACTTCCGGGACCGGCTGGAATCCCTAATTCAGCGGGCGTTAGTGGGGGCGGTTACCGGCAATAGGTGGTGGGGATCTCTTAAACATAGGATTAGAGATTTCGCTACCAAGTACGGTCGACAGCTCAACCTAGATAGGACTAAGGAAGCGAAATCTATAGACGATAGACTTTCCCGGGCGGTGGCTGGGGGGGACTCCCTAAACGTAGAGCTAGCTAGGGGGGACCTTGAGCGCGAGAGTAGCGAGCGCTACAAGGGATACGTAGTTAGATCTAGGTTAAAGAGAGTTCTCAACGAAGCTGTGAAAACGAACGCGACTGCGCGTGAAGAAGAAGTGCGAAGGTTCCCCGATCGGTATATCGGTTCTGTCAAGGCCCCGGATGGGCGACTGCTGCGATCGACTCGCGAGATTCGTGACGCCTTTCGGGCGCACTTTCGGGATCGCTTTGCCCGCTGTACTGATCTCCCGCTCCGGGAGTTTCGTAGCTATCTTGCCGACTTTCCCCACCTTGGGGTGGCTGAAGCGGCTAGCTGCGAGGGTGTGGTTACTGAATGCGAAGTCCGTGACGCGTTGAAGCAGGTCGGCCTGAACAAGTCACCGGGACTAGATGGTTTGCCCTACGAAGTGTACTTGAGGATGTCGCACATGTTTGTGCCTATTCTGACGGATATGTTCAACCATTGGTTCGCCCAGGGAGCCATCCCTGGTAGCGTTACCAAGGGCGTGATCACATTGCTGAAGAAAGGTGGCAGGCATGTTTGGGAGGGTTTAGACGATTACAGGCCCATAACTCTGCTTAACACAGAGTTAAAGATTTTGGCCCGGGTCTTAGCGAATCGTTTACAGCTTGTCATTAGCGATCTGATCGGCTCTGAGCAGACCTTTGCTGTGAAGGGAAGATCGATCCAGGACAACCTGCACTTGATTCGCGAGGTCCTAGAGGGTATAGAAGACGACACCGAGGCCGCGCTGATCAGTTTAGATCAGTCCAAGGCCTTCGATAGGGTTGACCATCGGTTTTTGGCGACTGTTTTGGAGACTGCCGGATTCAAACCGGAGTTCCGCAGATGGATTAGCATGATGTACCACAACCCTCAGGCAGTGGTGCAGGTGAACGGAAGGCGTTCGACGGTGTTCGCGGTCGAGCGGTCGGTCCGGCAGGGCTGCCCGTTGTCTCCTCTTCTCTATGTCCTAGCTTTGGAGCCCCTGCTCCGTAGGCTTAGGGATAGGACGGCAAATCCGGCCCTGCGCGGTGTCCCTTTTGCTGGCCCTCTTACGGCAAGGGTTTCCGCGTTCGCCGATGATATCACAGTGTTTGTATCCCGCCGTCTGGATATAAAGGCTGTGAAGAAGGCGGTTAGCGAGTACGAGCGGATTGCAGGAGCCAAGGTCAATTTTGACAAAAGCGAAGGTTTGCGGCTCGGTGCTTGGAGGGGTAGCAATACTCTTCCGGGGCCGTTCCGCTGGAGTGACGGACCCGTCCGCATCCTCGGGGTGTGGTTCGGGCCCGGCCTCCAACTGGAGCGAAATTGGTCGGAAGTACAAGCCAAGGTGAATGCTCAGGTGGGAATCTGGCTTTCAAGGAGGTTGTCCTTAAAGGGCAGGGCGGAGGCGTGCGCCGTGTACGTCTTCCCCTTGATCCTTTACCGATTGGCTGTACTTCCTCTGCCTAAGGTAAATCGGTTGGCGCTGCAACGATCCCTTTCCAGATTGCTCTGGGGAGGTGCAAGGCCGATGGTCCGTAGGCAGGTCTGTATCCAACGTACACGCAACGGGGGTCTAGGTATGCCTGATCTGGAGAGCCACTGGCTTGCTGAAAGACTTGCATACCTGGGCAGAGCTTTGACGGGGGACGCAGTGTGGAGACTGAAGGCGAGTCGGACTTTTCCTCGCCTAAAGTCAGACCCAAAGGCTGAAGGTCGACGTAGGCCTTTGGGCGAAACACTGTTTGTCCGCGAGTGCCGAACGGCCCTTCGTAACCTTCTTGGGTCCAGTGACCTTTCACGGCCTCGAAAAGAACTATATCGGGAGCTAGTGGTGGGTTCCGCTTCTGATCCTCTCAGCGAGCGGCACGGCTGGACGACGGAGGAGATTCGCTCTCATTGGAATTGGGCGCCAGGACCGAGCTTCTTGAACAACTCCGAGTTCTCGCTCACCTGGCGACTTGTGCGAAATGCGTTACCCCTTGTCGGCTTGAACTACAAAGCGGGCCTGGCAGACATGCCCGATTGCGCTCGCTGCGGCAGTGGCTTGGAAGAAACGGCTGAGCACGCCTTCTACTACTGCGAGCGAGTTCGCCCGTTTTGGGATCACGTCGGCGAGTGGA
Source organism: Sepioteuthis lessoniana (assembly GCA_963585895.1). Taxonomy (NCBI): domain Eukaryota; kingdom Metazoa; phylum Mollusca; class Cephalopoda; order Myopsida; family Loliginidae; genus Sepioteuthis; species Sepioteuthis lessoniana. Next base: position 106,758,835 of record OY757906.1, on the reverse strand, counting down.
CGGCTCGCATCGAACCCAAACAGCTCGTGCTGCTCGACGTTGGTTACGTCGTGGACAACGTTCTTCCTCCGTATCAGGGTGAGAAGCGTGTGGTGTTTCTCGCGATCCTAGCTGTAGCTAGAATGGTGATTTGGACGACGCGAAACAAGGGATTGTATGACGATGCAAACTTTTCTCATCGTGATCTGATTTTGTATTTTCGGCATCAGCTGAGGGTCAAAATCAGATGCGATAGAAAACGCTTGGATCGCATAACATTCAGCAAAAGGTGGGTGAATGCAGCGAGCCTGGTCGTGCGAAAGGGAGCAACGTTGGAGTCATCCTTCCCTCCTCTGCCGGCTCATGGCGTCTACGGTACGGGTCCTTAGGGACCCCACCCCTGGTGAGTAAAACTGTTCCCTTTTTCTTGTGGTACCCAGGTACCTAGTTAGCAGTATGTTTGTGAGTCATTGTCCCCGTCATCTAGTTGTTAGTTCTCAAGATCTTCCCCATCCCCATTATTTTTGTACCTCAATCCGTATCCCAGTCCACGTTTACTGAAGATCTTGAACATTCATATGTATAAAAATCATATCACATGCTTGTATTAACCCATACCGCGCCCGACCCCTTATTTCTTTTTACCCCTGTAGATTAGGATCCCTGCCCCACCTAGGGTAGGTCCGACTTGTTTCCGGTTCTTTCGCCCCGGAAAACAGTCGGCCTCCAATTTTATAGACGGGGGGATGGGAGGGCAACCAAACGGGGGATTTTTCCTTTGTTTTTGTATATATTTCGGGGTTTTTCTCCCATTCCCATCACACTCATTGTAAATAAATCATACATGTAAATAAAATCATTCATGAATCTCGGGATTTTAAGTAGGACTTCTTCATAGAGCAAATGTGGTATTGTGGTGATCGAAGCGCAAAAGGCGATGGACGAATGGCTTTTTATTGTATTGTTGAATGGGTCGGCGAATGTGGCTAGCTAGGTCTCCTTAGTTTATATAGAAAAGTATGACCGCTCCCTTCCCCTCCCCAAAAACTTCAAGGCCTTGTGCCTTCTATGTACTATACATAGAAATAAAGCAGACTAGAAGGTAAATTTTTTGTCTGAGTTCTTTTTCACCACGAAAAAGTAAGTTCTTTATTGTTAAAAATTTGTTAAAATTATTGTTATTGAATATTGTTATCATTGTTAAAGTTTTGTGACCCCCCTCAAACTATTGTTCTTTGTTTGTGAGGAGGGTCAAACGCGACTCGATTTTTTGTTGAACTTTTTTAAAAAAACGACCGCCATTTTTTCATCGTTCTACATTTATTTTAATCGTCTCGCCTGAATTTTTTGTAACACCATACGCGTTTCGTCTCCCTCTGGTTGTGTTTTCACAACTATGGGGGAGCCCAACAACATGAAATCGCAATCACCGACCGACATATTCCAAACGCAACCCTCCCCAATGCCGGAAGAAGCTCCATTCGACCTCTCTTCATCGGCAAGTACAATACCACCGGCACAAAAACAAAAACAAACGGCTGTCTCTTGGTCTTCACATTGCGTGAATAAAAAATCCCCTTGTGACTACGCAAGAGACAGGGTCGAAAAATATGAAAAATATTTCAAGGACGGGGAAATTCTCCCAATACCCGAATTGGTCGAGGCGGTCGAACCAAAGACCCTGTCCTTCGTAGTCACGGACATTAAGACCAAGAGACTAGCGGGGATAAAGAAAGAAACTTTTGAAGACCTTCTGAAAACGGCAAACATCCCAGGAAAATATTTCTGCCGCAGAAGTTTCGCTACATGGGATGTCTTATTACCCTCAGAGGAAGTAGCGAAAAGCCTCGCCGGTGGTAACATCACCACACGCTTCTTCCGGCTACAACCGGAATATCGAGGCAAAAGAAGAATACGAGTCACCGTATGCAATGTATCTATGCAATTGAGTGGTGACGTCCTCGCCGCCTATCTAAGTATATACGGCGGCGTGGAACAAGTCACACAAGTAACGTCAACACGGGGAACCGCGTACGGTGACTACGTATTCGTTATGTGCCTCGATAGGGGAGGGTTTAACAAAATTCCCCATAAAATACGATACCGTGAACAAACCATGACAGTCATAGTTGAGGGCAGGAAACCGCTATGTTGGTTTTGCAATAACATCGGCCACTTTTCAAAAAACTGCCCTCAAAAATCAACAATCACCACCACAACAACGAATACTACTACTGCTACTACTACTGATAATCCTTCACCTGTCATAGCAGCAATAATACCAACAGAAACCTCAGAAAACAAACAAGAAACCCCTAAAGAAAATGAAGAAGGGTGGACGCAGGTCACCAGAAAAAAGGGAGGGAAAAAAACTCCCCCAAAAAACCCAGCAACAACAGATACAACAACTCATTTGACTACAACTACGAAACCGACGAACACAAATACGAAACAATCAACTGCAAAACAATCAACAAAAGAAGACAACCAAAACATTGAACCGATGGATATGTCCATGAATTTAAAAAGAAGGAGAGACAGCGAGGATTCACCAACTAAAGAGGGGGAGAAAAAACATCCAAAAAAACCCACACAAACACCCACCATACCTCAAAATAAGGGGGAAAAAACAACAGAAAAATCACCAGTCCCAAATAAACAAAGACCAGCACAATTGATTCCTCTCCCACAAAAAACAAAAACAACCCCTATCATCCCAACGGAAATACCATTACCCCCCTCTCTTTCACCAATTAAAACCCCCAAAATGCTTACTCGATCCTATTCAGCAACCAGACTTACACCCTCTCCCCAAACACCGTCAACATCAGCAGCAACTGTTCAAAAACCAAGAGCACGCTCTACGGAAGCCCGACGTGCCATAAACTCTTTTTACTTCTGCGAAGATATCATGGACAATCCACACATAGACCACACTTTAAAACAATCATTAAAACCATTACGCTCACTCCAAAAAATTGACACTAAAGACATCACAAAGCCACATCTATTCAAGGACGCACCAAAGTTGACCACATTCGTCCGCTTGGCTGGCAATCGGACCAAAGAACTCTGGAACTTTATTGACGAAGCCAGCCGGGCGGATGTAATGCTGGTCGATACAAAAAATCCAATGCTGAAAAAAATGCTACCCTTCTGTGCGGGCAGGGTCCCGATTTTGGTTCACCCATCATTCTATAGGTCCCTAAAGTTGCGGTACCCTATGGATGTCGGTGGAATTACCAGGGACGACCGAGTAAGTACTGAGCTCGGCACCGGATCCCTGCGTCAGGCCGTCGGCATCCTCACCCCGAAGGATTTCCGGCCCGTAGTCGACACTGAGTAAGGTGACGGGGGCCGACTGGTTGTGGCCGATGTTGCCGTGAAAAGTTTCAAGTTTCGTCTGGTTGCGGTTTATGCGCCCAATATCGTTGTGGAGAGGGTTTCCTTTTTTCGTCGGTTGGCGCCGTTCCTGGACGATACGAAGCGGCTAGTTTTAATGGGTGATTGGAATGCGATCCTTGATCCCAAGATAGATAAGGTCGGGCGGGGAGCTAGGCGTGTGGGAAGGTGTGAAAGCAGCCTTGCCGGCCTCATGACTCGTCATGACCTCGTCGACAGGTTTCGTCTGGATCACCCAGGGCGGGAGATGTGGACGTGGCTAGATAGTTCGCCCTCTGCCAAAGTAGGCTCCTACTTGGACAGAGTGTTAGTGAGACGAGCTGACATTGATTTTGTTAGTTGTCCCACGTTCCACTTGATAGCGTGGACTGACCATAAACTTGTTAGAGTCAGTCTACGGTTAGCAAATAGGCCTAGTCTGGCCGGCTACTGGAAGTTCAATACCTCCTTACTGGAGATACGGGACTTCCGGGACCGGCTGGAATCCCTAATTCAGCGGGCGTTAGTGGGGGCGGTTACCGGCAATAGGTGGTGGGGATCTCTTAAACATAGGATTAGAGATTTCGCTACCAAGTACGGTCAACAGCTCAACCTAGATAGGACCAAGGAAGCGAAATCTATAGACGATAGACTTTCCCGGGCGGTGGCTGGGGGGGACTCCCTAAACGTAGAGCTAGCTAGGGGGGACCTTGAGCGCGAGAGTAGCGAGCGCTACAAGGGATACGTAGTTAGATCTAGGTTAAAGAGAGTTCTCAACGAAGCTGTGAAAACAAACGCGACTGCGCGTGAAGAAGAAGTGCGAAGGTTCCCCGATCGGTATATCGGTTCTGTCAAGGCCCCGGATGGGCGACTGCTGCGATCGGCTCGCGAGATTCGTGACGCCTTTCGGGCGCACTTTCGGGATCGCTTTGCCCGCTGTACTGATCTCCCGCTCCGGGAGTTTCGTAGCTATCTTGCCGACTTTCCCCACCTTGGGGTGGCTGAAGCGGCTAGCTGCGAGGGTGTGGTTACTGAATGCGAAGTCCGTGACGCGTTGAAGCAGGTCGGCCTGAACAAGTCACCGGGACTAGATGGTTTGCCCTACGAAGTGTACTTGAGGATGTCGCACATGTTTGTGCCTATTCTGACGGATATGTTCAACCATTGGTTCGCCCAGGGAGCCATCCCTGGTAGCGTTACCAAGGGCGTGATCACATTGCTGAAGAAAGGTGGCAGGCATGTTTGGGAGGGGTTAGACGATTACAGGCCCATAACTCTGCTTAACACAGAGTTAAAGATTTTGGCCCGGGTCTTAGCGAATCGTTTACAGCTTGTCATTAGCGATCTGATCGGCTCTGAGCAGACCTTTGCTGTGAAGGGAAGATCGATCCAGGACAACCTGCACTTGATTCGCGAGGTCCTAGAGGGTATAGAAGACGACACCGAGGCCGCGCTGATCAGTTTAGATCAGTCCAAGGCCTTCGATAGGGTTGACCATCGGTTTTTGGCGACTGTTTTGGAGACTGCCGGATTCAAACCGGAGTTCCGCAGATGGATTAGCATGATGTACCACAACCCTCAGGCAGTGGTGCAGGTGAACGGAAGGCGTTCGGGGGTGTTCGCGGTCGAGCGGTCGGTCCGGCAGGGCTGCCCGTTGTCTCCTCTTCTCTATGTCCTAGCTTTGGAGCCCCTGCTCCGTAGGCTTAGGGATAGGACGGCAAATCCGGCCCTGCGCGGTGTCCCTTTTGCTGGCCCTCTTACGGCAAGGGTTTCCGCGTTCGCCGATGATATCACAGTGTTTGTATCCCGCCGTCTGGATATAAAGGCTGTGAAGAAGGCGGTTAGCGAGTACGAGCGGATTGCAGGAGCCAAGGTCAATTTTGACAAAAGCGAAGGTTTGCGGCTCGGTGCTTGGAGGGGTAGCAATACTCTTCCGGGGCCGTTCCGCTGGAGTGGCGGACCCGTCCGCATCCTCGGGGTGTGGTTCGGGCCCGGCCTCCAACTGGAGCGAAATTGGTCGGAAGTACAAGCCAAGGTGAATGCTCAGGTGGGAATCTGGCTTTCAAGGAGGTTGTCCTTAAAGGGCAGGGCGGAGGCGTGCGCCGTTTACGTCTTCCCCTTGATCCTTTACCGATTGGCTGTACTTCCTCTGCCTAAGGTAAATCGGTTGGCGCTGCAACGATCCCTTTCCAGATTGCTCTGGGGAGGTGCAAGGCCGATGGTCCGTAGGCAGGTCTGTATCCAACGTACACGCAACGGGGGTCTAGGTATGCCTGATCTGGAGAGCCACTGGCTTGCTGAAAGACTTGCATACCTGGGCAGAGCTTTGACGGGGGACGCAGTGTGGAGACTGAAGGCGAGTCGGACTTTTCCTCGCCTAAAGTCAGACCCAAAGGCTGAAGGTCGACGTAGGCCTTTGGGCGAAACACTGTTTGTCCGCGAGTGCCGAACGGCCCTTCGTAACCTTCTTGGGTCCAGTGACCTTTCACGGCCTCGAAAAGAACTATATCGGGAGCTAGTGGTGGGTTCCGCTTCTGATCCTCTCAGCGAGCGGCACGGCTGGACGACGGAGGAGATTCGCTCTCATTGGAATTGGGCGCCAGGACCGAGCTTCTTGAACAACTCCGAGTTCTCGCTCACCTGGCGACTTGTGCGAAATGCGTTACCCCTTGTCGGCTTGAACTACAAAGCGGGCCTGGCAGACATGCCCGATTGCGCTCGCTGCGGCAGTGGCTTGGAAGAAACGGCTGAGCACGCCTTCTACTACTGCGAGCGAGTTCGCCCGTTTTGGGATCACGTCGGCGAGTGGACGGCTCGCATCGAACCCAAACAGCTCGTGCTGCTCGACGTTGGTTACGTCGTGGACAACGTTCTTCCTCCGTATCAGGGTGAGAAGCGTGTGGTGTTTCTCGCGATCCTAGCTGTAGCTAGAATGGTGATTTGGACGACGCGAAACAAGGGATTGTATGACGATGCAAGCTTTTCTCATCGTGATCTGATTTTGTATTTTCGGCATCATCTGAGGGTCAAAATCAGATGCGATAGAAAACGCTTGGATCGCATAACATTCAGCAAAAGGTGGGTGAATGCAGCGAGCCTGGTCGTGCGAAAGGGAGCAACGTTGGAGTCATCCTTCCCTCCTCTGCCGGCTCATGGCGTCTACGGTACGGGTCCTTAGGGACCCCACCCCTGGTGAGTAAAACTGTTCCCTTTTTCTTGTGGTACCCAGGTACCTAGTTAGCAGTATGTTTGTGAGTCATTGTCCCCGTCATCTAGTTGTTAGTTCTCAAGATCTTCCCCATCCCCATTATTTTTGTACCTCAATCCGTATCCCAGTCCACGTTTACTGAAGATCTTGAACATTCATATGTATAAAAATCATATCACATGCTTGTATTAACCCATACCGCGCCCGACCCCTTATTTCTTTTTACCCCTGTAGATTAGGATCCCTGCCCCACCTAGGGTAGGTCCGACTTGTTTCCGGTTCTTTCGCCCCGGAAAACAGTCGGCCTCCAATTTTATAGACGGGGGGATGGGAGGGCAACCAAACGGGGGATTTTTCCTTTGTTTTTGTATATATTTCGGGGTTTTTCTCCCATTCCCATCACACTCATTGTAAATAAATCATACATGTAAATAAAATCATTCATGAATCTCGGGATTTTAAGTAGGACTTCTTCATAGAGCAAATGTGGTATTGTGGTGATCGAAGCGCAAAAGGCGATGGACGAATGGCTTTTTATTGTATTGTTGAATGGGTCGGCGAATGTGGCTAGCTAGGTCTCCTTAGTTTATATAGAAAAGTATGACCGCTCCCTTCCCCTCCCCAAAAACTTCAAGGCCTTGTGCCTTCTATGTACTATACATAGAAATAAAGCAGACTAGAAGGTAAATTTTTTGTCTGAGTTCTTTTTCACCACGAAAAAGTAAGTTCTTTATTGTTAAAAATTTGTTAAAATTATTGTTATTGAATATTGTTATCATTGTTAAAGTTTTGTGACCCCCCTCAAACTATTGTTCTTTGTTTGTGAGGAGGGTCAAACGCGACTCGATTTTTTGTTGAACTTTTTTAAAAAAACGACCGCCATTTTTTCATCGTTCTACATTTATTTTAATCGTCTCGCCTGAATTTTTTGTAACACCATACGCGTTTCGTCTCCCTCTGGTTGTGTTTTCACAACTATGGGGGAGCCCAACAACATGAAATCGCAATCACCGACCGACATATTCCAAACGCAACCCTCCCCAATGCCGGAAGAAGCTCCATTCGACCTCTCTTCATCGGCAAGTACAATACCACCGGCACAAAAACAAAAACAAACGGCTGTCTCTTGGTCTTCACATTGCGTGAATAAAAAATCCCCTTGTGACTACGCAAGAGACAGGGTCGAAAAATATGAAAAATATTTCAAGGACGGGGAAATTCTCCCAATACCCGAATTGGTCGAGGCGGTCGAACCAAAGACCCTGTCCTTCGTAGTCACGGACATTAAGACCAAGAGACTAGCGGGGATAAAGAAAGAAACTTTTGAAGACCTTCTGAAAACGGCAAACATCCCAGGAAAATATTTCTGCCGCAGAAGTTTCGCTACATGGGATGTCTTATTACCCTCAGAGGAAGTAGCGAAAAGCCTCGCCGGTGGTAACATCACCACACGCTTCTTCCGGCTACAACCGGAATATCGAGGCAAAAGAAGAATACGAGTCACCGTATGCAATGTATCTATGCAATTGAGTGGTGACGTCCTCGCCGCCTATCTAAGTATATACGGCGGCGTGGAACAAGTCACACAAGTAACGTCAACACGGGGAACCGCGTACGGTGACTACGTATTCGTTATGTGCCTTGATAGGGGAGGGTTTAACAAAATTCCCCATAAAATACGATACCGTGAACAAACCATGACAGTCATAGTTGAGGGCAGGAAACCGCTATGTTGGTTTTGCAATAACATCGGCCACTTTTCAAAAAACTGCCCTCAAAAATCAACAATCACCACCACAACAACGAATACTACTACTGCTACTACTACTGATAATCCTTCACCTGTCATAGCAGCAATAATACCAACAGAAACCTCAGAAAACAAACAAGAAACCCCTAAAGAAAATGAAGAAGGGTGGACGCAGGTCACCAGAAAAAAGGGAGGGAAAAAAACTCCCCCAAAAAACCCAGCAACAACAGATACAACAACTCATTTGACTACAACTACGAAACCGACGAACACAAATACGAAACAATCAACTGCAAAACAATCAACAAAAGAAGACAACCAAAACATTGAACCGATGGATATGTCCATGAATTTAAAAAGAAGGAGAGACAGCGAGGATTCACCAACTAAAGAGGGGGAGAAAAAACATCCAAAAAAACCCACACAAACACCCACCATACCTCAAAATAAGGGGGAAAAAACAACAGAAAAATCACCAGTCCCAAATAAACAAAGACCAGCACAATTGATTCCTCTCCCACAAAAAACAAAAACAACCCCTATCATCCCAACGGAAATACCATTACCCCCCTCTCTTTCACCAATTAAAACCCCCAAAATGCTTACTCGATCCTATTCAGCAACCAGACTTACACCCTCTCCCCAAACACCGTCAACATCAGCAGCAACTGTTCAAAAACCAAGAGCACGCTCTACGGAAGCCCGACGTGCCATAAACTCTTTTTACTTCTGCGAAGATATCATGGACAATCCACACATAGACCACACTTTAAAACAATCATTAAAACCATTACGCTCACTCCAAAAAATTGACACTAAAGACATCACAAAGCCACATCTATTCAAGGACGCACCAAAGTTGACCACATTCGTCCGCTTGGCTGGCAATCGGACCAAAGAACTCTGGAACTTTATTGACGAAGCCAGCCGGGCGGATGTAATGCTGGTCGATACAAAAAATCCAATGCTGAAAAAAATGCTACCCTTCTGTGCGGGCAGGGTCCCGATTTTGGTTCACCCATCATTCTATAGGTCCCTAAAGTTGCGGTACCCTATGGATGTCGGTGGAATTACCAGGGACGACCGAGTAAGTACTGAGCTCGGCACCGGATCCCTGCGTCAGGCCGTCGGCATCCTCACCCCGAAGGATTTCCGGCCCGTAGTCGACACTGAGTAAGGTGACGGGGGCCGACTGGTTGTGGCCGATGTTGCCGTGAAAAGTTTCAAGTTTCGTCTGGTTGCGGTTTATGCGCCCAATATCGTTGTGGAGAGGGTTTCCTTTTTTCGTCGGTTGGCGCCGTTCCTGGACGATACGAAGCGGCTAGTTTTAATGGGTGATTGGAATGCGATCCTTGATCCCAAGATAGATAAGGTCGGGCGGGGAGCTAGGCGTGTGGGAAGGTGTGAAAGCAGCCTTGCCGGCCTCATGACTCGTCATGACCTCGTCGACAGGTTTCGTCTGGATCACCCAGGGCGGGAGATGTGGACGTGGCTAGATAGTTCGCCCTCTGCCAAAGTAGGCTCCTACTTGGACAGAGTGTTAGTGAGACGAGCTGACATTGATTTTGTTAGTTGTCCCACGTTCCACTTGATAGCGTGGACTGACCATAAACTTGTTAGAGTCAGTCTACGGTTAGCAAATAGGCCTAGTCTGGCCGGCTACTGGAAGTTCAATACCTCCTTACTGGAGATACGGGACTTCCGGGACCGGCTGGAATCCCTAATTCAGCGGGCGTTAGTGGGGGCGGTTACCGGCAATAGGTGGTGGGGATCTCTTAAACATAGGATTAGAGATTTCGCTACCAAGTACGGTCAACAGCTCAACCTAGATAGGACCAAGGAAGCGAAATCTATAGACGATAGACTTTCCCGGGCGGTGGCTGGGGGGGACTCCCTAAACGTAGAGCTAGCTAGGGGGGACCTTGAGCGCGAGAGTAGCGAGCGCTACAAGGGATACGTAGTTAGATCTAGGTTAAAGAGAGTTCTCAACGAAGCTGTGAAAACAAACGCGACTGCGCGTGAAGAAGAAGTGCGAAGGTTCCCCGATCGGTATATCGGTTCTGTCAAGGCCCCGGATGGGCGACTGCTGCGATCGGCTCGCGAGATTCGTGACGCCTTTCGGGCGCACTTTCGGGATCGCTTTGCCCGCTGTACTGATCTCCCGCTCCGGGAGTTTCGTAGCTATCTTGCCGACTTTCCCCACCTTGGGGTGGCTGAAGCGGCTAGCTGCGAGGGTGTGGTTACTGAATGCGAAGTCCGTGACGCGTTGAAGCAGGTCGGCCTGAACAAGTCACCGGGACTAGATGGTTTGCCCTACGAAGTGTACTTGAGGATGTCGCACATGTTTGTGCCTATTCTGACGGATATGTTCAACCATTGGTTCGCCCAGGGAGCCATCCCTGGTAGCGTTACCAAGGGCGTGATCACATTGCTGAAGAAAGGTGGCAGGCATGTTTGGGAGGGGTTAGACGATTACAGGCCCATAACTCTGCTTAACACAGAGTTAAAGATTTTGGCCCGGGTCTTAGCGAATCGTTTACAGCTTGTCATTAGCGATCTGATCGGCTCTGAGCAGACCTTTGCTGTGAAGGGAAGATCGATCCAGGACAACCTGCACTTGATTCGCGAGGTCCTAGAGGGTATAGAAGACGACACCGAGGCCGCGCTGATCAGTTTAGATCAGTCCAAGGCCTTCGATAGGGTTGACCATCGGTTTTTGGCGACTGTTTTGGAGACTGCCGGATTCAAACCGGAGTTCCGCAGATGGATTAGCATGATGTACCACAACCCTCAGGCAGTGGTGCAGGTGAACGGAAGGCGTTCGGGGGTGTTCGCGGTCGAGCGGTCGGTCCGGCAGGGCTGCCCGTTGTCTCCTCTTCTCTATGTCCTAGCTTTGGAGCCCCTGCTCCGTAGGCTTAGGGATAGGACGGCAAATCCGGCCCTGCGCGGTGTCCCTTTTGCTGGCCCTCTTACGGCAAGGGTTTCCGCGTTCGCCGATGATATCACAGTGTTTGTATCCCGCCGTCTGGATATAAAGGCTGTGAAGAAGGCGGTTAGCGAGTACGAGCGGATTGCAGGAGCCAAGGTCAATTTTGACAAAAGCGAAGATTTGCGGCTCGGTGCTTGGAGGGGTAGCAATACTCTTCCGGGGCCGTTCCGCTGGAGTGGCGGACCCGTCCGCATCCTCGGGGTGTGGTTCGGGCCCGGCCTCCAACTGGAGCGAAATTGGTCGGAAGTACAAGCCAAGGTGAATGCTCAGGTAGGAATCTGGCTTTCAAGGAGGTTGTCCTTAAAGGGCAGGGCGGGGGCGTGCGCCGTGTACGTCTTCCCCTTGATCCTTTACCGATTGGCTGTACTTCCTCTGCCTAAGGTAAATCGGTTGGCGCTGCAACGATCCCTTTCCAGATTGCTCTGGGGAGGTGCAAGGCCGATGGTCCGTAGGCAGGTCTGTATCCAACGTACACGCAACGGGGGTCTAGGTATGCCTGATCTGGAGAGCCACTGGCTTGCTGAAAGACTTGCATACCTGGGCAGAGCTTTGACGGGGGACGCAGTGTGGAGACTGAAGGCGAGTCGGACTTTTCCTCGCCTAAAGTCAGACCCAAAGGCTGAAGGTCGACGTAGGCCTTTGGGCGAAACACTGTTTGTCCGCGAGTGCCGAACGGCCCTTCGTAACCTTCTTGGGTCCAGTGACCTTTCACGGCCTCGAAAAGAACTATATCGGGAGCTAGTGGTGGGTTCCGCTTCTGATCCTCTCAGCGAGCGGCACGGCTGGACGACGGAGGAGATTCGCTCTCATTGGAATTGGGCGCCAGGACCGAGCTTCTTGAACAACTCCGAGTTCTCGCTCACCTGGCGACTTGTGCGAAATGCGTTACCCCTTGTCGGCTTGAACTACAAAGCGGGCCTGGCAGACATGCCCGATTGCGCTCGCTGCGGCAGTGGCTTGGAAGAAACGGTTGAGCACGCCTTCTACTACTGCGAGCGAGTTCGCCCGTTTTGGGATCACGTCGGCGAGTGGACGGCTCGCATCGAACCCAAACAGCTCGTGCTGCTCGACGTTGGTTACGTCGTGGACAACGTTCTTCCTCCGTATCAGGGTGAGAAGCGTGTGGTGTTTCTCGCGATCCTAGCTGTAGCTAGAATGGTGATTTGGACGACGCGAAACAAGGGATTGTATGACGATGCAAGCTTTTCTCATCGTGATCTGATTTTGTATTTTCGGCATCAGCTGAGGGTCAAAATCAGATGCGATAGAAAACGCTTGGATCGCATAACATTCAGCAAAAGGTGGGTGAATGCAGCGAGCCTGGTCGTGCGAAAGGGAGCAACGTTGGAGTCATCCTTCCCTCCTCTGCCGGCTCATGGCGTCTACGGTACGGGTCCTTAGGGACCCCACCCCTGGTGAGTAAAACTGTTCCCTTTTTCTTGTGGTACCCAGGTACCTAGTTAGCAGTATGTTTGTGAGTCATTGTCCCCGTCATCTAGTTGTTAGTTCTCAAGATCTTCCCCATCCCCATTATTTTTGTACCTCAATCCGTATCCCAGTCCACGTTTACTGAAGATCTTGAACATTCATATGTATAAAAATCATATCACATGCTTGTATTAACCCATACCGCGCCCGACCCCTAAATTCTTTTCACCCCTGTAGATTAGGATCCCTGCCCCACCTAGGGTAGGTCCGACTTGTTTCCGGTTCTTTCGCCCCGGAAAACAGTCGGCCTCCAATTTTATAGACGGGGGGATGGGAGGGCAACCAAACGGGGGATTTTTCCTTTGTTTTTGTATATATTTCGGGGTTTTTCTCCCATTCCCATCACACTCATTGTAAATAAATCATACATGTAAATAAAATCATTCATGAATCTCGGGATTTTAAGTAGGACTTCTTCATAGAGCAAATGTGGTATTGTGGTGATCGAAGCGCAAAAGGCGATGGACGAATGGCTTTTTATTGTATTGTTGAATGGGTCGGCGAATGTGGCTAGCTAGGTCTCCTTAGTTTATATAGAAAAGTATGACCGCTCCCTTCCCCTCCCCAAAAACTTCAAGGCCTTGTGCCTTCTATGTACTATACATAGAAATAAAGCAGACTAGAAGGTAAATTTTTTGTCTGAGTTCTTTTTCACCACGAAAAAGTAAGTTCTTTATTGTTAAAAATTTGTTAAAATTATTGTTATTGAATATTGTTATCATTGTTAAAGTTTTGTGACCCCCCTCAAACTATTGTTCTTTGTTTGTGAGGAGGGTCAAACGCGACTCGATTTTTTGTTGAACTTTTTTAAAAAAACGACCGCCATTTTTTCATCGTTCTACATTTATTTTAATCGTCTCGCCTGAATTTTTTGTAACACCATACGCGTTTCGTCTCCCTCTGGTTGTGTTTTCACAACTATGGGGGAGCCCAACAACATGAAATCGCAATCACCGACCGACATATTCCAAACGCAACCCTCCCCAATGCCGGAAGAAGCTCCATTCGACCTCTCTTCATCGGCAAGTACAATACCACCGGCACAAAAACAAAAACAAACGGCTGTCTCTTGGTCTTCACATTGCGTGAATAAAAAATCCCCTTGTGACTACGCAAGAGACAGGGTCGAAAAATATAAAAAATATTTCAAGGACGGGGAAATTCTCCCAATACCCGAATTGGTCGAGGCGGTCGAACCAAAGACCCTGTCCTTCGTAGTCACGGACATTAAGACCAAGAGACTAGCGGGGATAAAGAAAGAAACTTTTGAAGACCTTCTGAAAACGGCAAACATCCCAGGAAAATATTTCTGCCGCAGAAGTTTCGCTACATGGGATGTCTTATTACCCTCAGAGGAAGTAGCGAAAAGCCTCGCCGGTGGTAACATCACCACACGCTTCTTCCGGCTACAACCGGAATATCGAGGCAAAAGAAGAATACGAGTCACCGTATGCAATGTATCTATGCAATTGAGTGGTGACGTCCTCGCCGCCTATCTAAGTATATACGGCGGCGTGGAACAAGTCACACAAGTAACGTCAACACGGGGAACCGCGTACGGTGACTACGTATTCGTTATGTGCCTCGATAGGGGAGGGTTTAACAAAATTCCCCATAAAATACGATACCGTGAACAAACCATGACAGTCATAGTTGAGGGCAGGAAACCGCTATGTTGGTTTTGCAATAACATCGGCCACTTTTCAAAAAACTGCCCTCAAAAATCAACAATCACCACCACAACAACGAATACTACTACTGCTACTACTACTGATAATCCTTCACCTGTCATAGCAGCAATAATACCAACAGAAACCTCAGAAAACAAACAAGAAACCCCTAAAGAAAATGAAGAAGGGTGGACGCAGGTCACCAGAAAAAAGGGAGGGAAAAAAACTCCCCCAAAAAACCCAGCAACAACAGATACAACAACTCATTTGACTACAACTACGAAACCGACGAACACAAATACGAAACAATCAACTGCAAAACAATCAACAAAAGAAGACAACCAAAACATTGAAACGATGGATATGTCCATGAATTTAAAAAGAAGGAGAGACAGCGAGGATTCACCAACTAAAGAGGGGGAGAAAAAACATCCAAAAAAACCCACACAAACACCCACCATACCTCAAAATAAGGGGGAAAAAACAACAGAAAAATCACCAGTCCCAAATAAACAAAGACCAGCACAATTGATTCCTCTCCCACAAAAAACAAAAACAACCCCTATCATCCCAACGGAAATACCATTACCCCCCTCTCTTTCACCAATTAAAACCCCCAAAATGCTTACTCGATCCTATTCAGCAACCAGACTTACACCCTCTCCCCAAACACCGTCAACATCAGCAGCAACTGTTCAAAAACCAAGAGCACGCTCTACGGAAGCCCGACGTGCCATAAACTCTTTTTACTTCTGCGAAGATATCATGGACAATCCACACATAGACCACACTTTAAAACAATCATTAAAACCATTACGCTCACTCCAAAAAATTGACACTAAAGACATCACAAAGCCACATCTATTCAAGGACGCACCAAAGTTGACCACATTCGTCCGCTTGGCTGGCAATCGGACCAAAGAACTCTGGAACTTTATTGACGAAGCCAGCCGGGCGGATGTAATGCTGGTCGATACAAAAAATCCAATGCTGAAAAAAATGCTACCCTTCTGTGCGGGCAGGGTCCCGATTTTGGTTCACCCATCATTCTATAGGTCCCTAAAGTTGCGGTACCCTATGGATGTCGGTGGAATTACCAGGGACGACCGAGTAAGTACTGAGCTCGGCACCGGATCCCTGCGTCAGGCCGTCGGCATCCTCACCCCGAAGGATTTCCGGCCCGTAGTCGACACTGAGTAAGGTGACGGGGGCCGACTGGTTGTGGCCGATGTTGCCGTGAAAAGTTTCAAGTTTCGTCTGGTTGCGGTTTATGCGCCCAATATCGTTGTGGAGAGGGTTTCCTTTTTTCGTCGGTTGGCGCCGTTCCTGGACGATACGAAGCGGCTAGTTTTAATGGGTGATTGGAATGCGATCCTTGATCCCAAGATAGATAAGGTCGGGCGGGGAGCTAGGCGTGTGGGAAGGTGTGAAAGCAGCCTTGCCGGCCTCATGACTCGTCATGACCTCGTCGACAGGTTTCGTCTGGATCACCCAGGGCGGGAGATGTGGACGTGGCTAGATAGTTCGCCCTCTGCCAAAGTAGGCTCCTACTTGGACAGAGTGTTAGTGAGACGAGCTGACATTGATTTTGTTAGTTGTCCCACGTTCCACTTGATAGCGTGGACTGACCATAAACTTGTTAGAGTCAGTCTACGGTTAGCAAATAGGCCTAGTCTGGCCGGCTACTGGAAGTTCAATACCTCCTTACTGGAGATACGGGACTTCCGGGACCGGCTGGAATCCCTAATTCAGCGGGCGTTAGTGGGGGCGGTTACCGGCAATAGGTGGTGGGGATCTCTTAAACATAGGATTAGAGATTTCGCTACCAAGTACGGTCAACAGCTCAACCTAGATAGGACCAAGGAAGCGAAATCTATAGACGATAGACTTTCCCGGGCGGTGGCTGGGGGGGACTCCCTAAACGTAGAGCTAGCTAGGGGGGACCTTGAGCGCGAGAGTAGCGAGCGCTACAAGGGATACGTAGTTAGATCTAGGTTAAAGAGAGTTCTCAACGAAGCTGTGAAAACAAACGCGACTGCGCGTGAAGAAGAAGTGCGAAGGTTCCCCGATCGGTATATCGGTTCTGTCAAGGCCCCGGATGGGCGACTGCTGCGATCGGCTCGCGAGATTCGTGACGCCTTTCGGGCGCACTTTCGGGATCGCTTTGCCCGCTGTACTGATCTCCCGCTCCGGGAGTTTCGTAGCTATCTTGCCGACTTTCCCCACCTTGGGGTGGCTGAAGCGGCTAGCTGCGAGGGTGTGGTTACTGAATGCGAAGTCCGTGACGCGTTGAAGCAGGTCGGCCTGAACAAGTCACCGGGACTAGATGGTTTGCCCTACGAAGTGTACTTGAGGATGTCGCACATGTTTGTGCCTATTCTGACGGATATGTTCAACCATTGGTTCGCCCAGGGAGCCATCCCTGGTAGCGTTACCAAGGGCGTGATCACATTGCTGAAGAAAGGTGGCAGGCATGTTTGGGAGGGGTTAGACGATTACAGGCCCATAACTCTGCTTAACACAGAGTTAAAGATTTTGGCCCGGGTCTTAGCGAATCGTTTACAGCTTGTCATTAGCGATCTGATCGGCTCTGAGCAGACCTTTGCTGTGAAGGGAAGATCGATCCAGGACAACCTGCACTTGATTCGCGAGGTCCTAGAGGGTATAGAAGACGGCACCGAGGCCGCGCTGATCAGTTTAGATCAGTCCAAGGCCTTCGATAGGGTTGACCATCGGTTTTTGGCGACTGTTTTGGAGACTGCCGGATTCAAACCGGAGTTCCGCAGATGGATTAGCATGATGTACCACAACCCTCAGGCAGTGGTGCAGGTGAACGGAAGGCGTTCGGGGGTGTTCGCGGTCGAGCGGTCGGTCCGGCAGGGCTGCCCGTTGTCTCCTCTTCTCTATGTCCTAGCTTTGGAGCCCCTGCTCCGTAGGCTTAGGGATAGGACGGCAAATCCGGCCCTGCGCGGTGTCCCTTTTGCTGGCCCTCTTACGGCAAGGGTTTCCGCGTTCGCCGATGATATCACAGTGTTTGTATCCCGCCGTCTGGATATAAAGGCTGTGAAGAAGGCGGTTAGCGAGTACGAGCGGATTGCAGGAGCCAAGGTCAATTTTGACAAAAGCGAAGGTTTGCGGCTCGGTGCTTGGAGGGGTAGCAATACTCTTCCGGGGCCGTTCCGCTGGAGTGACGGACCCGTCCGCATCCTCGGGGTGTGGTTCGGGCCCGGCCTCCAACTGGAGCGAAATTGGTCGGAAGTACAAGCCAAGGTGAATGCTCAGGTGGGAATCTGGCTTTCAAGGAGGTTGTCCTTAAAGGGCAGGGCGGAGGCGTGCGCCGTGTACGTCTTCCCCTTGATCCTTTACCGATTGGCTGTACTTCCTCTGCCTAAGGTAAATCGGTTGGCGCTGCAACGATCCCTTTCCAGATTGCTCTGGGGAGGTGCAAGGCCGATGGTCCGTAGGCAGGTCTGTATCCAACGTACACGCAACGGGGGTCTAGGTATGCCTGATCTGGAGAGCCACTGGCTTGCTGAAAGACTTGCATACTTGGGCAGAGCCTTGACGGGGGACGCAGTGTGGAGACTGAAGGCGAGTCGGACTTTTCCTCGCCTAAAGTCAGACCCAAAGGCTGAAGGTCGACGTAGGCCTTTGGGCGAAACACTGTTTGTCCGCGAGTGCCGAACGGCCCTTCGTAACCTTCTTGGGTCCAGTGACCTTTCACGGCCTCGAAAAGAACTATATCGGGAGCTAGTGATGGGTTCCGCTTCTGATCCTCTCAGCGAGCGGCGCGGCTGGACGGCGGAGGAGATTCGCTCTCATTGGAATTGGGCGCCAGGATCGAGCTTCTTGAACAACTCCGAGTTCTCGCTCACCTGGCGACTTGTGCGAAATGCGTTGCCCCTTGTCGGCTTGAACTACAAAGCGGGCCTGGCAGACATGCCCGATTGCGCTCGCTGCGGCAGTGGCTTGGAAGAAACGGCTGAGCACGCCTTCTACTACTGCGAGCGAGTTCGCCCGTTTTGGGATCACGTCGGCGAGTGGACGGCTCGCATCGAACCCAAACAGCTCGTGCTGCTCGACGTTGGTTACGTCGTGGACAACGTTCTTCCTCCGTATCAGGGTGAGAAGCGTGTGGTGTTTCTCGCGATCCTAGCTGTAGCTAGAATGGTGATTTGGACGACGCGAAACAAGGGATTGTATGACGATGCAAACTTTTCTCATCGTGATCTGATTTTGTATTTTCGGCATCAGCTGAGGGTCAAAATCAGATGCGATAGAAAACGCTTGGATCGCATAACATTCAGCAAAAGGTGGGTGAATGCAGCGAGCCTGGTCGTGCGAAAGGGAGCAACGTTGGAGTCATCCTTCCCTCCTCTGCCGGCTCATGGCGTCTACGGTACGGGTCCTTAGGGACCCCACCCCTGGTGAGTAAAACTGTTCCCTTTTTTCTTTTGGTACCCAGGTACCTAGTTAGCAGTATGTTTGTGAGTCATTGTCCCCGTCATCTAGTTGTTAGTTCTCAAGATCTTCCCCATCCCCATTATTTTTGTACCTCAATCCGTATCCCAGTCCACGTTTACTGAAGATCTTGAACATTCATATGTATAAAAATCATATCACCTACTTGTATTAACCCATACCGTGCCCGACCCCTAAATTCTTTTCACCCCCGTAGATTAGGATCCCTGCCCCACCTAGGGTAGGTCCGACTTGTTTCCGGTTCTTTCGCCCCGGAAAACAGTCGGCCTCCAATTTTATAGACGGGGGGATGGGAGGGCAACCAAACGGGGGATTTTTCCTTGTTTTATATATATTTCGGGGTTTTTCTCCCATTCCCATCACATTCATTGTAAATAAATCATACTTGTAAATAAAATCATTCACGAATCTCGGGATTTTAAGTAGGACTTCTTCATAGAGCAAATGTGGTATTGTGGTGATTGTAGCGCAAAAGGCGATGGATGAATGGATATTTATTGTATTGTTGAATGGGTCGGCGAATGTGGCTAGCTAGGTCTCCTTAGTTTATATAGAAAAGTATGACCGCTCCCTTCCCCTCCCCAAAAACTTCAAGGCCTTGTGCCTTCTGTGTACACTACACAGAAATAAAGCAGACTAGAAGGTAAAATTTTTTGTCTGAGTTCTTTTTCACCACGAAAAAGTAAGTTCTTTATTGTTAAAAATTCTGTTAAAATTATTGTTATTGAATTTTGTTATTGTTAAAGTTTTGTGACCCCCCTCAAACTATTGTTCTTTGTTTGTGAGGAGGGTCAAACGCGACTCGATTTTTTTTGTTGAACTTTTTTAAAAAAACGACCGCCATTTTTATCAACATTCATCGTTCTACATTTATTTTAAATCGTCTCGCTTGAATTTTTTACAACATCATACGCGTTTCATCTCCCTCTAGTTGTGTTTTCACAACTATGGGGGAGCCTAACAATACGAAATCACAAGATATTAGACAATCACCGACCGACATATTCCAAACGCAACCCTCCCCAATGCCGGAAGAAGCTCCATTCGACCTCTCTTCATCGGCAAGTACAATACCACCGGCACAAAAACCAAAACAAACAGCTGTCTCTTGGTCTTCACATTGCGTGAATAAAAAATCCCCTTGTGACTACGCAAGAGACAGGGTCAAAAAGTATGAAAAGTATTTCAAGGACGGGGAAATTCTCCCAATACCCGAATTGGTCGAGGCGGTCGAACCGAAGACCCTGTCCTTCGTAGTCACAGACATTAAGACCAAGAGACTAGCGGGGATTAAGAAGGAAACTTTTGAGGACCTTCTCAAAACAGCAAACATCCCAGGGAAGTACTTCTGCCGCAGAAGTTTCGCGACCTGGGATGTCTTATTACCCTCAGAGGAAGTAGCGAAAAGCCTCGCCGGTGGTAACATCACCACACGCTTCTTCCGGCTACAACCGGAATATCGAGGCAAAAGAAGAATACGAGTCACCGTATGCAATGTATCTATGCAATTGAGTGGTGACGTCCTCGCCGCCTATCTAAGTATATACGGCGGCGTGGAACAAGTCACACAAGTAACGTCAACACGGGGAACTGCGTACGGTGACTACGTATTCGTTATATGCCTCGATAGGGGAGGGTTTAACAAAATTCCCCATAAAATACGTTACCGCGATCAAACCATGACAGTCATAGTTGAGGGCAGGAAACCGCTATGTTGGTCCTGTAATAAAATCGGCCACTTCTCAAAAAACTGCCCTCAAAAATCAACAATCACCACCACAACAACGACTACTACTACTGCTACTACTACTGATACTCCTTCACCTGTCATAGCAGCAATAATACCAACAGAAACCTCAGAAAACAAACAAGAAACCCCTAAAGAAAATGAAGAAGGGTGGACGCAAGTCACCAAAAAAAAGGGAGGGAAAAAAACTCCCCCTAAAAAACCAGCAACAACAGATACAACAACTCTTTTGACTACAACTACGAAACTAACAACCACAAATACGAAACAATCAACTGCAAAACAATCAACAAAAGAAGACAATCAAAACATTGAACCGATGGATATGTCCATGAATTTAAAAAGAAGGAGAGACAGCGAGGACTCACCAACTAAAGAGGGGGAGAAAAAACATCCAAAAAAACCCACACAAACAACCACCATACCTCAGCATAAGGGGGAAAAAACAACAGAAAAATCGCCAGTCCAAAATAAACAAAGACCAGCACAATTGATTCCTCTCCCACAAAAAACAAAAACCACCCCTATCATCCCAACAGAAACACCATTACCCCCCTCTCTTTCACCAATTAAAACCCCCAAAATGCTTACTCGATCCTATTCAGCAACCAGACTTACACCCTCTCCCCAAACACCGTCAACATCAGCAGCAACTGTTCAAAAACCAAGAGCACGCTCTACGGAAGCCCGACGTGCCATAAACTCTTTTTACTTCTGCGAAGATATCATGGACAATCCACACATAGACCACACTTTAAAACAATCATTAAAACCATTACGCTCACTCCAAAAAATTGACACTAAAGACATCACAAAACCACATCTATTCAAGGACGCACCAAAATTGACCACATTCGTCCGCTTGGCTGGCAATCGTACCAAAGAACTCTGGAACTTTATTGACGAAGCCAGCCGGGCGGATGTAATGCTGGTCGATACGAAAAATCCAATGCTGAAAAAAATGCTCCCCTTCTGTGCGGGCAGGGTCCCGATTTTGGTTCACCCATCATTCTATAGGTCCCTAAAGTTGCGGTACCCTATGGATGTCGGTGGAATTACCAGGGACGACCGAGTAAGTACTGAGCTCGGCACCGGATCCCTGCGTCAGGCCGTCGGCATCCTTACTCCGAAGGATTTCCGGCCCGTAGTCGACACTGAGTAAGGTAAGTGGGATTGATGGCTCTAAACCTTGCTACTTTGAATGTGAGGGGATTGAGGGATCCGGGCAAGTGTACGCGCTTGCTTGGTGAACATAAAACTCTCGGCGTAGATGTTGCTGCAGTGCAGGAAACCCACTTCACTTGCGGTGCCGACTGTCGTGTGCTGGAAAGCGATTTTAACGTTTTCTCAGCATACGGCAGCCGTACCAGCGTTGGGGTTTCTTTGCTAGTTGGACGCAGCCTTGATGCTGATGTTGACGTTGTTTTTGCAGGTGACGGGGGCCGACTGGTTGTGGCCGATGTTGCCGTGAAAAGTTTCAAGTTTCGTCTGGTTGCGGTTTATGCGCCCAATATCGTTGTGGAGAGGGTTTCCTTTTTTCGTCGGTTGGCGCCGTTCCTGGACGATACGAAGCGGCTAGTTTTAATGGGTGATTGGAATGCGATCCTTGATCCCAAGATAGATAAGGTCGGGCGGGGAGCTAGGCGTGTGGGAAGGTGTGAAAGCAGCCTTGCCGGCCTCATGACTCGTCATGACCTCGTCGACAGGTTTCGTCTGGATCACCCAGGGCGGGAGATGTGGACGTGGCTAGATAGTTCGCCCTCTGCCAAAGTAGGCTCCTACTTGGACAGAGTGTTAGTGAGACGAGCTGACATTGATTTTGTTAGTTGTCCCACGTTCCACTTGATAGCGTGGACTGACCATAAACTTGTTAGAGTCAGTCTACGGTTAGCAAATAGGCCTAGTCTGGCCGGCTACTGGAAGTTCAATACCTCCTTACTGGAGATACGGGACTTCCGGGACCGGCTGGAATCCCTAATTCAGCGGGCGTTAGTGGGGGCGGTTACCGGGAATAGGTGGTGGGGATCTCTTAAACATAGGATTAGAGATTTCGCTACCAAGTACGGTCAACAGCTCAACCTAGATAGGACCGCGGAAGCGAAATCTATAGACGATAGACTTTCCCGGGCGGTGGCTGGGGGGGACTCCCTAAACGTAGAGCTAGCTAGGGGGGACCTTGAGCGCGAGAGTAGCGAGCGCTACAAGGGATACGTAGTTAGATCTAGGTTAAAGAGAGTTCTCAACGAAGCTGTGAAAACGAACGCGACTGCGCGTGAAGAAGAAGTGCGAAGGTTCCCCGATCGGTATATCGGTTCTGTCAAGGCCCCGGATGGGCGACTGCTGCGATCGGCTCGCGAGATTCGTGACGCCTTTCGGGCGCACTTTCGGGATCGCTTTGCCCGCTGTACTGATCTCCCGCTCCGGGAGTTTCGTAGCTATCTTGCCGACTTTCCCCGCCTTGGGGTGGCTGAAGCGGCTAGCTGCGAGGGTGTGGTTACTGAATGCGAAGTCCGTGACGCGTTGAAGCAGGTCGGCCTGAACAAGTCGCCGGGACTAGATGGTTTGCCCTACGAAGTGTACTTGAGGATGTCGCACATGTTTGTGCCTATTCTGACGGATATGTTCAACCATTGGTTCGCCCAGGGAGCCATCCCTGGTAGCGTTACCAAGGGCGTGATCACATTGCTGAAGAAAGGTGGCAGGCATGTTTGGGAGGGTTTAGACGATTACAGGCCCATAACTCTGCTTAACACAGAGTTAAAGATTTTGGCCCGGGTCTTAGCGAATCGTTTACAGCTTGTCATTAGCGATCTGATCGGCTCTGAGCAGACCTTTGCTGTGAAGGGAAGATCGATCCAGGACAACCTGCACTTGATTCGCGAGGTCCTAGAGGGTATAGAAGACGGCACCGAGGCCGCGCTGATCAGTTTAGATCAGTCCAAGGCCTTCGATAGGGTTGACCATCGGTTTTTGGCGACTGTTTTGGAGACTGCCGGATTCAAACCGGAGTTCCGCAGATGGATTAGCATGATGTACCACAACCCTCAGGCAGTGGTGCAGGTGAACGGAAGGCGTTCGGCGGTGTTCGCGGTCGAGCGGTCGGTCCGGCAGGGCTGCCCGTTGTCTCCTCTTCTCTATGTCCTAGCTTTGGAGCCCCTGCTCCGTAGGCTTAGGGATAGGACGGCAAATCCGGCCCTGCGCGGTGTCCCTTTTGCTGGCCCTCTTACGGCAAGGGTTTCCGCGTTCGCCGATGATATCACAGTGTTTGTATCCCGCCGTCTGGATATAAAGGCTGTGAAGAAGGCGGTTAGCGAGTACGAGCGGATTGCAGGAGCCAAGGTCAATTTTGACAAAAGCGAAGGTTTGCGGCTCGGTGCTTGGAGGGGTAGCAATACTCTTCCGGGGCCGTTCCGCTGGAGTGACGGACCCGTCCGCATCCTCGGGGTGTGGTTCGGGCCCGGCCTCCAACTGGAGCGAAATTGGTCGGAAGTACAAGCCAAGGTGAATGCTCAGGTGGGAATCTGGCTTTCAAGGAGGTTGTCCTTAAAGGGCAGGGCGGGGGCGTGCGCCGTGTACGTCTTCCCCTTGATCCTTTACCGATTGGCTGTACTTCCTCTGCCTAAGGTAAATCGGTTGGCGCTGCAACGATCCCTTTCCAGATTGCTCTGGGGAGGTGCAAGGCCGATGGTCCGTAGGCAGGTCTGTATCCAACGTACACGCAACGGGGGTCTAGGTATGCCTGATCTGGAGAGCCACTGGCTTGCTGAAAGACTTGCATACTTGGGCAGAGCTTTGACGGGGGACGCAGTGTGGAGACTGAAGGCGAGTCGGACTTTTCCTCGCCTAAAGTCAGACCCAAAGGCTGAAGGTCGACGTAGGCCTTTGGGCGAAACACTGTTTGTCCGCGAGTGCCGAACGGCCCTTCGTAACCTTCTTGGGTCCAGTGACCTTTCACGGCCTCGAAAAGAACTATATCGGGAGCTAGTGGTGGGTTCCGCTTCTGATCCTCTCAGCGAGCGGCACGGCTGGACGACGGAGGAGATTCGCTCTCATTGGAATTGGGCGCCAGGATTGAGCTTCTTGAACAACTCCGAGTTCTCGCTCACCTGGCGACTTGTGCGAAATGCGTTACCCCTTGTCGGCTTGAACTACAGAGCGGGCCTGGCAGACATGCCCGATTGCGCTCGCTGCGGCAGTGGCTTGGAAGAAACGGCTGAGCACGCCTTCTACTACTGCGAGCGAGTTCGCCCGTTTTGGGATCACGTCGGCGAGTGGACGGCTCGCATCGAACCCAAACAGCTCGTGCTGCTCGACGTTGGTTACGTCGTGGACAACGTCCTTCCTCCGTATCAGGGTGAGAAGCGTGTGGTGTTTCTCGCGATCCTAGCTGTAGCTAGAATGGTGATTTGGACGACGCGAAACAAGGGATTGTATGACGATGCAAACTTTTCTCATCGTGATCTGATTTTGTATTTTCGGCATCAGCTGAGGGTCAAAATCAGATGCGATAGAAAACGCTTGGATCGCATAACATTCAGCAAAAGGTGGGTGAATGCAGCGAGCCTGGTCGTGCGAAAGGGAGCAACGTTGGAGTCATCCTTCCCTCCTCTGCCGGCTCATGGCGTCTACGGTACGGGTCCTTAGGGACCCCACCCCTGGTGAGTAAAACTGTTCCCTTTTTCTTTTGGTACCCAGGTACCTAGTTAGCAGTATGTTTGTGAGTCATTGTCCCCGTCATCTACTTGTTAGTTCTCAAGATCTTCCCCATCCCCATTATTTTTGTACCTCAATCCGTATCCCAGTCCACGTTTACTGAAGATCTTGAACATTCATATGTATAAAAATCATATCACCTACTTGTATTAACCCATACCGCGCCCGACCCCTAAATTCTTTTCACCCCTGTAGATTAGGATCCCTGCCCCACCTAGGGTAGGTCCGACTTGTTTCCGGTTCTTTCGCCCCGGAAAACAGTCGGCCTCCAATTTTATAGACGGGGGGATGGGAGGGCAACCAAACGGGGGATTTTTCCTTGTTTTTATATATATTTCGGGGTTTTTCTCCCATTCCCATCACATTCATTGTAAATAAATCATAAAATCATTCATGAATCTCGGGATTTTAAGTAGGACTTCTTCATAGAGCAAATGTGGTATTTTGGTGACTGCAGCGCAAAAGGCGATGGATGAATGGATATTTATTGTATTGTTGAATGGGTCGGCGAATGTGGCTAGCTAGGTCTCCTTAGTTTATATAGAAAAGTATGACCGCTCCCTTCCCCTCCCCAAAAACTTCAAGGCCTTGTGCCTTCTGTGTACACTACACAGAAATAAAGCAGACTAGAAGATGAAGAGCAGCTTCTTATAGGAATAGTATTAGGGCGTTGGAGACTGGAGATCGCACTAGCTCACCTTACTTGCTACCGTAATAACGGAAGCCAATACTATGGTTGGACTATATCTTTATTCTGTATTCACTATTCCTATGTTCTTGTCTACTAATAGTCTCTCTATTGAATATACTTTTTCCTGAGAATATATCTCTATTTCCTCTCATGTCGTGGTTTGTCCTTTATTTAATATTACAAGCGTTTACTAACCAGAACGCAACATATATATATATATATATTGAAAGTAATTCCTGCATGGCCAAAAGCGAGTCTAACAAGGTTTTATTTGACGGCTCTTCAAGATCTCATTGGCCTAAACATACCTGCAATTTGGTTATTTTCAAGTAACACGTGTGTGTTTCGTCTTTTTCTTTTTTTACTGAATTTTTGTACATTTTCTTTCTTTTATTTAATTATAGGAATTATTCTGTGAATTGAATCACCATGACCAGAAAATCTGGCGAACACTTCTGCATGACATACGGAAACGCTGGTCAGCTGTTTCAAACGTATTAGGTCTCATCATCAGTGTATACCGTGTTCTGCACCACTGGAGATCGAACAGTCATCGTTATTGCACGGCCAATTAACCTGAATGTGTTTTACAAGTTACATCCGTACTCTTTACAGAGGACACGGTCACCTCAAGGGCCACGTCTTCCAAAGATGATTGGAAATACGCATTTGCATAATTATTATGACCTCAAGGGCAAAGATATAGATGTTCATTTTCTTCTTTTTTAAAGTTGAGGAATTATATTGTGAATTAAATTACCATGACCAGAAATTTTATTTTCCGAGATTTTAGTTTGTTGAATTTGCAAATTGGACAGTCTATTTTTTTCACACGAACAGATTAGATATAAAGATTGATATAATGACATAAATATTTAAAAATTTAGTGGCTTCTTGACAGATATTCTGCCATATATGCCAGATTCAGAGTCGTCTCCTCAGAATGGATGTTGACACATTTTTACAACATTGCTTCAGTTGTGCAGGGATTTTATGAGCAGTCAGCTTTCTTTCTAGCGTACTAGTGACTCTTATAAAATTGTTCTCTGCATTGGTAAAAGTGATAATATTTCGCAAGCAGTATTTCAACACAATAGAGTCTAATGTGAGTTCAAGTTGCGGTATAATGTACCTTTTGGAAAACATTTCATTCATGTTCTAAAGAAGAAAAACGCCTTCAAATCAACTTTTCAAAGCAACATTAGATTATACTAAGATCATAGTTATTAAGGAAGACTTGTATTTTGTATAATAAATAATATCATTCTGATTCTTAACTTGATTCATTAATTATAAAACTTTTAAAATGAGTGATAAACATTTTCGGGGCCAACTAATTTTGTCAAGTATATATATATATATATATATATATATATATATATATATATAAGATTGATTTTCACGATATGTCAGCCCATCTAGGTTTATTTTATGCTTCAAGGTTTTGAAATACGTTCAGGTTTACATTTTTTAGTTAGTTGTTTTTCTTCAAAGATATTTGTTTTGACACGTACCTCTATTGAGTATGAATATTTGTTTCATGGATCTTTTCGATATAGTCCATTATTTCTAGTCTTCATTAGCAGATACTCATACACACGCACACACACACACACACACACACATATATATATATATATATATATATATATATATATATATATATATATATATAATAGTTTTCATTTGTTTAAGTTCATATAAATTCTTTTATAGATTTTTAAAAAAGTTCTTGCAAAGAAAGATTCAAGGGTTCCTATCTTTTTGGCTTAAAGGATTTCCAGCTATTTTTTTTTTTTTTTTTAGTTTTCTGAGTCCTCTTGCACGTAAGAACACGTTCCAGCCATAGAGAGAAGCCTCCTTGAAAAGTGTTCTCTTGTAAACTTGACTAATATTTTTCCCCAAGTCAGTTTGAGAATTTCAGGAATGAAAATGAGATTTACTTAAAAACAAAACTAGATCAGGTTTTCCTCATTATCGTCAAGAAAACCACATACATATTAAGATACGTTTATTTGAATTGATTTACTGAAGGCTATTAAAATTGTGTTTGTATGTTTAAAAAGTTGTGATTCCTCTTCTGAGGTTTACATGTTTTATTTATGAACAACCTTTCCTATATAATTTCTTAAAATCAAACCTAAATTTCTAGTCGTAATATCTCTTAATGTTCCCTTCAATTTAATCGTCAAAGATAATTGATGCATTAAATTTGAAATAAATCAAGTGCATGTACGAACCATTTTATAAAACCTCTTCATCCATCCTTCGAACAATTTTTAGACAGGTATTTCCATATTTGGGGCTGTAGAATACACCGACTGCACCTCTGCAGAGGGGTAAGACCCCACAATAAGTGTCCTGTAGTTGACACCAAACAATCTGATGGTAAGGTTCCAGAGATGCTGGAGCTTTGGGGAATGCGGAGCACCCCTTCATTCCCATTGCTCCCTAGTCCACTCTAGCCTGGCGTGGTAGCACGTGAAAGGGCCCTATTTATTGGTTAAATAGAACTAATCTACTTACGTATGCTAAACTGAATTATTTGACTAAACTGAATAGCTTGAAATTGAAATGTTTTTGACAACTGATCTGTACTTAAATTTAAACTGCGTACTTTTTTAAACTGAATTGTTTGAAATGCAACTGTTTTTTGACATTGAAACTGTACTTACACTAAACTGATTTCTTTAATATAGAACTGCTTCGAAATTTAACTACGTGTAAACGAAATCCGTACTTATCATCATATCGCGCTGGTAGCACGGATATCCCTGACCCTCTCTCGCCACTCCTCCCTATCGTTCATCACCCTAGGTAGGTCTTCAGGACAACATCCTGTATCCTCACATAGCTGCTGAATGTATGTTCGTGCTGGTCGTCCTGCTTTTGCGCGGCCATGTGTGGAGATCCATAAGAGTACATCTCTTATGAGTTCGTCCCTACTTCTCCAGCAGTGTCCTGCATGTCTGGTTCTTCTAACTTGAATAGTTTTCGTGATAGGGGGCAGGTGGCCGTACAGTTGGTGTCTTGTGGGGTGTTGCTGCCAGGACTTGTTCAGGATTGCACGCACCATTCTTGTGTAATTGCCATCTAGCTTCTTCTCCAGCCGTTTTGTTAGCGTCCATGTAGTGCAGCCATATAGCAGTATCGATGTGACCGCTGCCTGGAAGAAACTGGGTTTCATTTTATCGGTTAGGTCTGATTTCCATATAATTGATAGCCTATTGATAGCTCTCCATGCTTTCGTTAACCTCGTTTCGATGTCCTTTTCGGTTGATTCGACGCTGCTTCCTAGGTAAGTGAATTTGTCTACTAGTTTAAGAGGGGTTCCTTCTAGAGTGGAGATGTCCCCCGTTTGGTTATAGCACATATATTCCGTTTTGTGTGCATTAACATAGAGGCCTATGCTTGCTGCTGCTCGTTCCAAACTATACAGTAGTGTTTCGGCTTGGTCAGGTGTATTTGCCAGTATCGCTCTGTCATCGGCGAAGTCGGCGTCGGTAATTGTTGTTGCTGGGTACCTTTTGCTTCTTTTCTTCGTCAGTTCGAAGCCATTCTCTTTGATTTTGTCAATCGATGTTCTAAGTGCGTAGTCTCAACAAATGATAAAGAGGTACGGAGCCAGCGTGTCCCCTTGTAGTACTCCTGCTACAATGTCAAAGTATTCTGTGTCTCCATCCGGTGATCGTACTTTTACTTTAGTGTTTCTATAGAAAATCGTTATTGCCGCTACGGTTTCTTTAGGTATGCCGTACGCTAGTAGGATTTGTTCCATCTTTCCTCTGTGAATGGAATCAAAGGCCTTGGTAAAGTCGACAAATATTAATATCGCTTGTAGGTTTTTTGCCCGTACACCTTCAAGGATTCTACGGATGGTTAATATTTGTGAGGTCGTGGATCTATTTCTTCGGAAGCCATTTTGGTTTTTTCTAAGTATGTTGTCGATTTTGGGTTCTATGCGGTTTCTTAGTAGGGCATTGTAGATTTTGGCTGCTATGGATGTAAGTGTTATGCCTCGGTAGTTTTTGGCTAATCCGAGGTCCCCCTTTTTAGGGAAGGGGAGTATGCATCCCTTCATCCATCTATCTATCGGATTTTGATTGTATACTGCGTTGCAATGTCGGAGGAGTATGTCGTCGAATTGTCTGGTCTTCCATACTTCCGGGGGAAATTCGTCCAGCCCTGCAGCTTTCCTATTTTTAATTTTTCTGAGAACCGAGTCGAGTTCTTCTTGTGTGAACGGTCCTAGTTTAATGTCTAATTGTTTGCTAATTATTCTGTTGATTGGTTCGTGTGTTATTTTTGGTGGGTTTCCTAGTAGGTTTTCGAAGTGCTGTTTCCACAGTTTTATTCTTTCTTGTTGGTTTGCTGCTTTCAGTTTTGCTTTGGCTGTGTTCTTTCTTTTGCTCACTTCGTTTATTGTTTGCCAGGCTATTCTAGATTGTCTATCTTCCACCGAGTCTCTAATCTTATCTATCTGATTTTGAATGTATTCTGTCTGTTCCTTTATATATACGCCTGCTAATTGATATTGTGCCGTTTTTAGTTTTAAGGCATTTGTGTTTGTTGGGTTTTTTCGATAGGTTTGGGGGGCTGTTTTCACTAGTGCACGTTTTTCTCTCACCGCTAAAGTTTCCCAAGGGACGCTATATTTAGTTTTAAGTTTTGTTGGAATGTATTTTGCTGCTGCCTCGACGTGTACATTGACGAAATTTTCATATTCGTCGTTTGGTGTACTTTTTTCCGTCTTTTCTTGTAGTGTTTCGAATGTTTCTTAATTCTAATACCTATTTATCTCTTATATCTTTGTTGTTCAATAGGGCCCAGTCATAGTGTTTGGTGGTCGCTGTTCGTTTGGCGTTTTTACGTAGGCTTAACCGTATTTTCGCCGTGACTATTCGGTGATCGGTGGACACACCCTCAAAAGAGGAGTATGCCTCGCAATTCATTGCACTATTTTTCCATTTCTTGTTTATAAGGACGTAGTCTATCTGAGCTTTAGTATTGTTTGCGTACGTGTATGTCCATAGCTTGCCCTTCCTTTTTTGGTAGTTTGTATTGAGGCATGCTAATCTATTTTCTATCATGAAATCTGTTAGATGTTGCCCATTCCTATTTGACGTGTTGTGGAGGCTGTATTTGTTGTTTCCGTTTTTCCCGATTTGGGCATTCATGTCTCCGCCAATGACTAACATGTTGTGTTTCGGGATGCTACGCACTAATGAGGATAACTCATCGTAGAAGGTGACTATTTTAGTTTCTTCACTAACATTGGTGGGGCTGTAGCATGAGATGATTGTTGCTCTGGGGTTGCCGTTAAAAGTAGCTGCCATCATTCTAGGTTGTATTTTCTTAACGCTATTAAGCGTTTTAAATGCTCTAGGTCCTATAAGTAATCCTACCCCTCCTATTGTGGCGTTGACAGAGTTTTTCCATGCGGATACAGTGACGAGCGACCAGCCCTTGCCAGTTTCGTGATATTTGATATCTTCGGTGTGCTTGTATCTGTGTTCTTGTATGCATATTATGTCTATCTTCTGTTCTTCGGCCGATGTGATTAGCTCTGGTAGTTGTCCTATTCTATTTAAGGTTCTTACGTTAAATGTGGCTATTTGTAGTGTTTGCTCGCATTTTAGTAGTTTTTATTCTTTGAGCTTTGTAGCTGATTTTTCGAACACTGAGGCCAGGGCTCCAACCTCAGCAGGACGCGCCCCTTTTTTACCCGCGCGAAGAGCGATGCGGTTTGTGTAAGTGGTTTGAGTGTGGGTCATGGTTATCTTTGATGTTAAGTCTCTTTCCAAATGTCAGCGAACAAGGCAGAATGTTTTTGAATCTCTTCTATAATATAATTTAAAAATTCGTAAAGAAAGCCCTAACAGCAGTTTCGAAGTAAAAGCCTAAAACATCTAATGCTACCACAAGCCCCTCCCCCCCAAGAGAATGGAAGACAAAAAAAATGAAACGAATATTCCCCTCCCCACCAGTAGACCGCCTCCCAAAACTACCTAAAATTCAGTAGTAAATAAAAGCTAAAACGAAGAAGTAGCATTTGAACTCAGGAGCCAACAGGAAGAAATATATCAATATTGGTCAGTATATCTTTAAGCCCTATCAATTTAAAATGCTGAATTTTACAAAATGTTATGCTGTATTTTGTTTGTGAAATAATGCTTAAACTATGCGTTTTAAATGTAAAGACACGCTTACTCTACTATAAAGCCAAATTGATGTTAAGTCTCTTTCCAAATGTCAGCGAACAAGGCAGAATGTTTTTGAATCTCTTCTATAATATAATTTAAAAATTCGTAAAGAAAGCCGTAACAGTAGTTTCGAAGAAAAAAAGAAAAAGCCTAAAACACCGAAAAAAAAAAAAATTTAAAGCTCTATAATCCCCAAAGCCTACTAGGTTCCCAACTGTAGTATAAAAATAAAAAATAAAAAACCTAGGAAAAGTCTCAATACCGCCACAAAAAAAAGCAAAAATACAGTACCAATGAAAGTCTAAAAGTACCTTAATCTTGGACTTCCTTTTTTTTTTTTTTTTTTACGTACACATGGGAAGCAGCATGATGTACGTAAAGGTATTTGAATAAACCCATGGACGACCAAACTCAATACCTAAACGGGTCCTGGACGTGAGGTTGACGACTTTACGCACAGGATCGTTAGTTCGATCGGGGAACTACTGCTGCTCCTCTATAAGAGTGGCTTCTATAGAAGAGAATAAAACAGCCATCCGTACTTATAAACTGAATTATCTGAATTAGAACTGCTTCACTAAACTAAATAGCTTAAAATAGAAATGTTTTTCGCAGCTAAACTGTACTTACATTTAAACTGCGTACTTATCCTAATTGATTGGTTTGAAATAGAACTATTTTCATAAATTGTACTTACATGTAAACTGCAGGCTTATGCTAAACTGAATTGTTTGAAATGGAACTGTTTTTTACATTGAAACTCAACTTACACTCAACTGAATTGTTTAATATAGAACTGTTTTGACATTTTACTGTATAAAGAACCTGTACTTATACTAAACTTAATTAGCTGAACTAGAACTGTTTGAATGAACTGAATTGCTTGAAAAAGAAATGTTTTTGGCAATTAAACTGTGTGCTCATGCCAAACTGAATTGTTTGAAATAGATCTGATTATTTGTAGAGAAATGGATTTGGCGTTAAATAACCTACAAAAGTTGATATGCC
This sequence comes from Sepioteuthis lessoniana, assembly GCA_963585895.1. NCBI lineage: Eukaryota > Metazoa > Mollusca > Cephalopoda > Myopsida > Loliginidae > Sepioteuthis > Sepioteuthis lessoniana. The sequence goes on along the minus strand of OY757906.1, from coordinate 106,725,526 downwards.
GTAAAACACAAACAACCAACCAATCAACCATGTTATTTTTTTTTCTTTTGTTAGATTTTATCTTTGATTTTGCGGCACTATTCTGCGCTACTCTGTTGTTGTTTTTTAATCGTTTTCATTTTTGTCTCTTCCACGGTGAAGCCAATTCAAATTACCCAATAACTTATAAATATCTAGACGACTTAAAGATGCAAAAAGATGTTCACTTAAATTTGCTACGTTAAACATGAGTAGAATCTTTTAGAGGCATGTCGTGTAGGTGTTTGAAATAGGTCTAACCGCTAAACGGTTAGAAAAAAAAAGATTTACTCGATGTGAGTGACAGACTGTGACCTCAGGGGTCATTTTGAATCGATGGCTGTGATAGGATTAATAATTCAGGTGACCAGACAACATTAGAAATATAGTTTGAACATTTACCTGGTTATCAGACTTCGACTTACACACGGGTAAGAATGAGTGCGCATAATTTTTTCATCCATTGAACCTCTTTCAGAGCTACACGGGTATTATGTATGAAAGATAACACAAGGAATTAAGATGAGCACAAAGTAGATTGTTGGCTATTGTTCCTGGCTAGAAATGTTCCCCGAATTCACAGAGTTAGTGCACTTAAAAAAGAAGGATTTAGACTAACATTATCAGTGAGGGAGATCCCGACTATCATCAACCATTTCACGATAGCAGATGGTTATTCAACAAATGCTTTTCAAATCTGATAAAAGGAAAAAAAAGAAAAAAAGGAAAATTATTTGGTATATTTAAATGCGACACCTCTCAAGAATTTTTTTGTATATGTTGACCAAAATTTACTGATCGAACAATTGTAAAAACAGTAATCTAAATAGAGCCAGAAATAATGGGAACCCTTTGTAGTGTAACCTACTTTTAATATATACCCACAAACCCCAGGGGGCACTAAGATTCCTGTTACGATTAGCCATATGGCTAATATAAAAGCTCTTAGGTTCCAACTAATCTCGTTTATTTTTTTTTTTATCGGGCGATCTGGACAGAGGCACTCAGATCGTTGTACACACGTATTTGCATTTCGATCACGCAGATCAATGTCGCAAATACACAGCTTCATAACCTCTCACGTTGGCAGTTCACTTTCATCAAAACTTATAAGAACTAAGAACTGCCTATTTCAGATAACCATATCACAGACACGGCCAACTAGTAAATACGGCCCAGCATGTTACATTTGAAGAGTGAAAGCTAACAGACCAATCTAATGTAAATAAAAAAGATATCCATTCAAACAGCGTATGAAATTAACTTAAAAGAAAATTAACTTTAAAAATTGAACCGAGAAAACAATATAATCACGTTGGTAGAATTTATCCGACGTTATCTTTATTCCTCTCAAAATTAAAATGCATATTTACACTTTGTCTTTTAATAATCCCTGAATGAAGCGGAGCCATATTAACCTGCACAGAAATATATCAAACTACACTTTGCACATGCCTACAGGAAAACGGTCACCGGAGATTCTTTTAACTGGCACATACAATTTTTTCCATGAATGTTTCTTTAGGATTCGTCGTTACAATACGTATTATCTTGCCATAATCGTCTTCTTTCTATCCTTGTGTTCATTCAAAATATATTACTGAGCCCCCAAGCATTGGCAACAACTTTCATTTAGAGCTAATACTCTTCGGAAAGGCATGAATCCATCTCTTTTCCGTCCAGATATTAGTAAAGGGTAGGGGAGACTGAGCTCATTGGCTTAGATGCAACAACCAATCAAAGAGAAGGAAAACTCTGAACTCAAACTAACTGTACTCAGAAATTTACCTCGTGTTGCTTACTACTCACTTTCATTAAAATATGGATTAATCCTTCTTCTGCTCGTTTGTCACTGTCATGTTAGGGAATTAATATTGCAAATGCATTGATTGACTTAAATACCTCTATATAGGTCGATTAAACAAAGGAAGTTACCGAAAAAGAGAAAATATAGAGTAAAGAAAGGGAAGAGAGACTAAAATGAAATTAAAAACGATAGAAAGAACATGAATGACAAAAAGACGAATGAAAAGAAAAATAGAAAAAAAATAGAAAAGAAAAAGACTGATGAAAAACAGATTAAATTGTGAAGTCTAACTAAATATTGAATGTGAAAAGATATCTGATATATGGACATAAATAATATGTTTTATGTTAACATATCGATATAATTTCGCATTAATTTTCATCTTTACAAGGATGTGTGACTTACACGCACATACACACACACTTGCCCAGTCTGCTGGGTCAGTAGAATACTCCGACTGCATGTCTGCAGTAACTGAATTGATTGAATAAGAACTGTTTGACTAAACTGAATAACTTGAAATTGTAATGTTTTTGACAATTAAACTGTGTGCTTACATTTAAACTGCTTACTTATGCAAAATTGAATTGTTTGAAATAGAACTGATTACTTGTATAAAAATGGATTTGACATTAAATAACCTACAAAGGTTGATTTGCCATAACCACCAACCAACGAACACACACACACACACACACACACACACACACACACACATATATATATATATATATATATATATATATATATATATATATATATATAATTACGAAAGAAATGGATAATTTCAAAAATTCATTTTAGAATTATTCAATAGATACTTCAAATTAATCATTTTAGCTTTTGGACAATATTGCTAACCATTAATCGTCAGGACACCAAAATTAGGGTTATAAAAAGCAAATCTCTCTCTCTCTCTTCTTGTCAGTGTGAGTCTACCCAGCATAATTGCTAAGCTGCTGGACAGCGACATATTAGTAAGCGAGTTAGAAATCTAGTTCCGGTATCACATTTACTTTCAGACTTATACTTTAGGGAAAGGTGTTACATCTTTATCCCCCCAACTCAGCTATGAGTTAAAAACTTCTACTGCCTACTTCTACAAAGTGGCTTTGGCATTAGATAACACATGGAGTTTGACATAACATTAAAAAAGGAAACTAAATGATATCTATTACCATCTTACAACTTCATTTTAAGAGACATTTATGGAAATTTCAACCTACTAAACAATACATATATAATGGAGAGAAGAAAGTGGAACAAGATAGGTGTTTTTTTTCTTTCATGACATATCAAGTTTCATACTAAACAAGAACACACACACACACACACACAAACACGCACACACACATATATATATATATATGTGTGTGTGTGTGTGTGTGAATATCTGAGTCCGTGTCTGTCTAAAGTCACAGTCTGTTCTTCATAATAAGATATTTCTACGGATAGGATTTTTCTGACGAAATTATTTAAGCGCGTCTTTCCTCGTTGGCAAATAATGATTCCCTGGAAAATCAACTAAATTCATTTCGAATGATATGAATTTGATATTTTCAAAATTTCCAGCATGTATGTCACTTGGATTTAACACGAACTTCGTCATCAGCAGTATTTAATCTTATTTTTTCGTCATCTTTTAGACTTGTCTATATTGCATACATTGCATGTGGCCGTGCTATAATGGTTATCGTCGTAGAAAATGATCATGCAGTAATACTATTGGTAAAGGTATGAATCAAATTACTTTCCCACCAGCTATGCGTAAATAGTAGGATAGACTGAGTTCTTTAACCTTGGTTAGGCAAACGTACAAAGAAGAAAGAAAACAGTAAATTGAAACCCATTAAACTTTGCTTAAAAATTGACCTTATCTCACATCTGGAGATGTAGGTAAATACATACATATATATCATACAAACTTATTTATGTCCAAATAATTTTGTCTTAACTATGAAGCTGACATTTCTTTGGATTTATCCATATCAATCCAATTTTATCACTTTATTCATATCTACATAATTAAAACAGTTCAACGCAATAATATCTTTCAGAACTTTTCATGAGTAAATCTGAAATTATTTTTTAAACGTGCAAAATTTGCCAGCGAAAAAGTAGTTTCAACTGCATATTCATCCTGGAAGCCGACCAGTCGGTTGTGACTGTTGAACTGCACCTTTGTACCTCTAGGGAACCCCACCACCATAATGAGTGTTCTGGGTATGAAAATAAATTGCATCTGGTGATGAGGCTCCTGTTCATGAGTTTTGGGTAACGTGAAGTATCCCTGCATTGTTATTGTTCCCAACTCCAATCTCACCCAAGTTGAAAGTACTCGTTATTATCTCTTATATGGGTCAAATTGAACTGTTCACTCACATTCTAAGGATTGTCGTTTGTTATTTGAAATCGCACAGCTGTAAGGAAATTATCAATATCAGATAGGAATACTTGATAAAATGAAGTATCTGTGTTAAATAGCCATGCTCGAAATAATTTAACTTTGAATAAAAACATGAGATCTATAAAGTTGATCGAAAATAAAGTTATCAACAAACTATTCGGTTGCTGGGGGTCTCAAAAAAGATGCAACCTATTAATATGATATTGATTTATTACTGTGACAAACTTGATGGCAGTCATTTGGAACATGACTTGTACAAAATGCATTCTTTGAGCTAAAAACATCAAATCAATGTTTTTTGAAATTGTTATTATATTAGCTTTCAGTACATGAAATCTTTATTTGAGTTTCTTTTCTTGGTAATAAATCATTACAAAATTAATGGGTTGCATATATTTTGCGACAGATTTGAATGATTGTATCTCCAAGGCATTGAGATCGAGGATTAATAGTTGTTACAATGTACTACTTTCAAATCTTAAACAAAATAGTATACAACATAATTATTAGTAGAGTTATTAGCAGTCACATGGGTCCCATGTATGTCGAGCCAACCTACGTATTATGAAGAGAATGTGGCATTTAATGGCCAACAAGGGTTGATATGCCATAAGATATCAACCAAACAAGCAACCAACTAATCAACCAATATCAATATGGAGAGTTCAAATAAAAGCGTTGAAAACAATTTCCCTAAACTGAAACTGGTTGACAAATTCTCCTACCTAGGAAGCAGTGTCTCATCAACCGAAAAAGACATCGACACGCGGCTAACGAAGGCATGGGCAGCAATCGATAAGCTATCGATCATTTGGAGATCTGAACTGATCGATAAAACGAAACGCAGTTTCTTCCAGGCAACGGTCGTATCGATCCTGCTGTATGGATGCACCACTTGGACGTTCACAAAATGGCTGGAGAAGAAGCTGGACGGCAATTACACAAGAATGCTGCGAGCAATATTGAACAATTCCTGGCGGCAACACCCCACAAGGCACCAACTGTACGGCCGCCTGCCTTCCATCACGAAAACTATCCAAGTTAGGCGAACCAGACACGCAGGACACTGCTGGAGAAGCAGAGACGAGCTCATAAGTGATGTACTTCTATGGACCCCCACATATGGCCGAGCAAAAGCAGGACGACCAGCTCGAACATACATACAGCACTTATGTGAAGATACGGGATGTAGCCCTGAAGACTTGCCGCAGCCGATGAACGATAGGGAGAAGTGGCGAGAGAGGGTCAAAGATATCTGTGCTAGCGGCACGACATGATGATGAGGATGATGATGATGAATATAATACCGTCCATTTCCAATGATCGAAGCTATGTACACTTCCGTCATATGATTTCTAGAAATGTTTATCGATGTATTCAGCCCAGTATGCAGGGCTTAGAATACACTGATTTCTTCTTCAACAGGTGTAAAAGACCACCGCACGTGTATCCTTGGTATGACAGAAAACTGTAATGATGTTGAGGCTCAAGTTTTGGACATTTGGACAGTGTGAAGAACGACTTCATTGTTCCGGTGTGGTACTGCTTCTTACAGTCCTATCTAGTAGAGATGTTTAAAATTTATTCGCATTCCATAGGATTGTGGGCAACAAAAGAAATATTAAGAATTATCTACAAGAAATATGTGAATATAAACGTACATAGGACACAATTCTTTAACCTCTAGACGAGTTGATATTCCGTTAAAATCATTCAATTATTCATAAAATCTATGTTGTGATCTGCCAGCGTCTTTGAGGGAATGAGGGCACACCATGAAAAACAAAGCTGAACTTATATATCACAACCTTTCGGGCGATGAACCCAGCGTACATTGTGGATAAAAAACGTTTCTCAAAGTGCATCTAGTTTCCAGTGAGTTCGATCCCTGCAGACGTATAATACATAAGTTATGTAATGGTGATACTTTTATCACAATTTGAAATGCTCTCAGAGAATAAAACAATTCCCAAATTAATTTTTAACTCAGTGTTGATTTTGTTACGGAAAAGTTTATGCTAAAAGTCATTGTTGCTAAGTTATTGTTTTTAGTTATTTTTTTATTTATTCTATTAATTTTTTTTAAAATAGTAGATTGATTGATAAAGTTTCGCTGAATATGAAGGCGGTAATATTTTTTTCTTTCGGATAAAAATGCAGTAGGCACAAATTATAGGAACCCATAATAACTCTTATTTGGAGGTGCCAGTGGTGTAATGGTTATCGTCGTAGGAAATGGACACAGTGACTCGAGTTCAGATTCTGGACGAGACTGATTGCATTTCATATAGCACTAATACCCTTGGGAAAGGTATGAATACAATTATTCTCCCTCCAGCTATGGGTAAATGGTAGGGTAGACTAGGTTCTTCAGTCTTGGTGAGGCAACTAGTCTAGGATAAGGAAAACTCTGAATTGAAACCTGTTAAAGTCCACCAAAAAAATTGACCTTGTGTCATATCCTGCCCGAGTGGAGGGGGGTAAATATGATAATAACTCTTATTTTGTTTGAACAAAAATTTGAACCATCTAAACTTTAAAGCATCAAAAAACAATAAATGAGGCCAAGAATTCAGACTTGGAATGGCGGACATTACTTAGGCTTTCTTGTTATCTATTAGGAAGGTATGAGGAAAATGGTGTCAATGACAGCAACGTCTCTCTCTCTCTTTCTCTCTCTCTCTCTCTCTCTCTCTCTCTCTGTAGACTGTGTTTTCCCTGAACGCATATAAATTCCATTTCGTTATCAATAACACTAATTCTTAATTATTTTCATTTACGTTAGGGCACAACCTAATAAGTAACCCCACGGAGTAGAAATGGCTTATTGCTCAAAACTCCACTAATTAACCTCACTATCATATCAGTCTCATTGTATTTTTACCCATCTCAATCAGTTCATATATATATTTTTTTTCTCTTCATATCTATCTCCGTTTGTGTTTGTTTAGTAACTGGGGTAATTGTGAATTTTCAATCGGTGATATAAATCAATGTTCAAGTTCAGTTAAAAGCCAGGACGTTCAACGCAGATTTTCACAACCCACATTTCTATCAGAATCCAGAAGATTGACATAGAGCTCTGAAACGACTTATCACCTCTTGAAGTTTTGCTATATACAGATTAGTATTCCATTTTAATCCGATGCCATTCACGTTGTATCTGAAATGGTCTCTTCTTTTTTTTTATTTTGAAGTAATTACATAAATTTATAGCATGATTTTCAAATAGGTCGACCTGTTTATTTGTCTATCTTTTAATCTCAACCTCTCCATTTGTCTACCATTGCTTCCTTCTCTCTCTCACACACACTCTCTCTCTCTTTTTCTCTCTCTCTATATATATATTAGGATGCGTATCCACAGAGTCACCAGCGTATGTACGCTATCTCAACATAAGTATATATATTTTCACCGATATTAAACTCATTTATATATCATTATCATCATCATGTCGCACTACTAGTACGACCGGCGCTCAACCTCAAGTCGAGTCATATCAAAGACTGATCCCTCCGTGCTTAACACCCACCATTAAAAGGTCAAGATCAAGGGTAATTGGTGCAATTTAGGGAAAGGAGTAGCACCCTCCCGTATACCTCGGTGTAGTAGCTATTGAAAAGGGAGCCTTCGGGTTGCTCTCGATTACGGTCAGCCAACTTAGTTAACTTGTACACACAAATCAAATGCAGTCCAGTCTCAGGCCCGAAACACTGCTTTTAATCCACGCTATTATTTGTCATCTATTCCAAGATATATATATATATATATATATATATATATATATATATATATATGTGTGTGTGTGTGTGTGTGTGTGTGTGTGTGTGTGTGTGTGTGTGTGTATTGGCAACATTTCTTCGTTAATACAAATTGAACATAATAGATATTTTCTGTCTACATATTTTCTTCTGGATCAGTTCGTATTGCCGTATTCCTTTTATCGTATTCGGCAGGAATTGATTTATGTATTATCCATAGTTATATATTTGCCAAGTACTTTCTGCTCGACTTTGGGCCATCATCAGGGGAGGATCTATTACAAAAGTGATGTAACTTTTATTTTTGCATATTACTACAATGTAAGAGCGTCTTTACCGTTGAAGTGTATAGCGTTTGCTTTTAAATAGGTTTATATAAATAGTGTCAGTAGCTAAAGACTTTTAAGTACATTAGCACTGGTTTGAAAATTAATTCTGTTAAGTGTCGGTTGCATGTTTCCAATATGTAGTGCTTCGAGAATCTGTAGTTTTTGTTTATCATTTTGATGTTCTAATATTGTTGTGTTGTCGGTGAGAATTTTCTGTAAGTTCGTGTTCATAATAACTTTTGTTAATGATTACGGAAAGTCTGTTACCTAGTTTATGGAGTTGTGCGGGTGTAATAGAGCTTTCAAGTGTGTTTAGTATTTTTTGTGATTAAAGATTGAGTGTATTGATGCTATTCTTACAGATGGTTCCTTTGTTTAATGGCATATCAACTCTTTTTAGGTTATTTAATGCCAAAGCTATTCTCCTAGAAGAACAGTAGTGGTACTATTTAACCCATAGCTGGGAGGATAAGGGGGTTCATATTTGCCCGAAAATGAACGTAATAGCGCGACTGGAGTACGAACTCGCGTACTACGATTCCGCAGTCCATCACTTTAACCATTACACCACGAGCACACCCCTATTCTTACAGAGTGTAATATATAGGACACCCCTATTCTTACAGAGGCTATATATATATATATATATATATATATATATATATATAGGACACCCCTATTCCTACATATATATATATATATATATATCTTGTAAAAATTTAGGAAATTACTTGTTTATGGGCAATCTACAAAAAAATACCCCAATTCTAAAAATTTGAAATTTAGTATTTTAATTTTCTTAGAAAATAGATTAATATTCTTTTCCAATTTTGAATAACTTAAGATTGATTTTTGAATCGATGACAACTCAAATAGTGTTGCTCCTTTCGAACTCATCCGAGATGTATAATCTAAATCGAATTTGAAATAATACGAAAAAATACGAATCAGCTGGTCAGGTAGAAAAAGCTAGTGTTTTATGGCTATCTTGTTCTTCTCTCATTCAGTCAGCAATCTTTTTTTTTTCTTCACAGCTTCACAATGTCCCATATTCCTTACTCGGATGAATAACCAAGGCATTTTCTATTAGCACATTATTTATTTTCGGTATAAAAAGTGTCTTTCTGTGGGAAATGGTTACGCCGTTTGTGTCATAAGTTCAAATGAGTGTTTTGCCTTCTGCAACACTAGGCTAACTAATATATAGCTGCAATCCCATTTCTTACTTTTCGGATTTGGGTTACCTGACTTTACAATCCTCCAATAGAAGCCAACTTTTTAACTCCCATTAAAGTTTATTAACTTTTAATTAAAATGTGTTGAATCCCAGTATCTTTCCAGACGTTAATCGGTTATACGAATTCTCTATTACATGCCAAATAAAAGATTCAGTCAATCTATGATTTAACATTTTTTTGGTTTTGCTATTGTCAGGAGAGATCCTGTTTAAAAGCTTTAAAAAAAGAATTGAAATCTGCTATTGTGTAAACGCGGATCAAACAGCAGTATATGTTCGTTCTTTATGCTTTGGTAATCACTTTTGATTTATTCTCAACGACGATGAAGGACTATATCCGCTAGAGACAGCCAAACTTCTAACTTTCATTTGAGGTAATTACCTACTAATTAAACTTATTTGACATTAACGGTTTCTTCTTTTTGCAACTGTTTAAATCTTTTAAATTTAACTACACAACTAAAAATCACAGTTAATTTCTTAATTGATACGAGACTATATATATATATATATATATATATATATATTAAAAATGTTTGTTATCAGTTTGTCTTTTGGCTTCTCACGCTTTCTCCGTTCACTGATGACCGACTATGTATCCACGTTCCAAAAATGTTTTGTAGAGGAAATGATTAGGGAAGAAGTACCTAGTGTTTCCCACGTTAAAACACTTTTGATAGCTGTTTATTGATTGTTTCACTCAATAAAAATACATATAGTTTTCAGGTGTTATATGCAGTCACCAAGCGTTCATCCTCTCTGTCTCTGTCTTTCCATCATTTAGTCATCTTGTCCGTCACCACTTACCGCTCAGTCTGTGTCAATTTCGCGTCGTCATCTTTGTTCTTATTCGTTTTGGCAACCCACACTTCCTTCGTTTCTTATACGTAGGGATAGAGAACAGCTCAGCCACATTAGTAAGTGCACACATTGCATTAATTTCTAAGCAATTTCCATTTCACATCCTTCGTCTTACTAAACAGAGTCAAGGATTGTCTACTCATTTGTAATTTTTAAATGACTAACTTATTTTTAACTTCTATCTCCGTTTTGGTTACCTGATTGAAACCATTCAATCTAAACCAAGTGTTCATTTGATCTTGGGTTCATCACTGATTAATGATACATGATGACTATACTGTTATTCGACACCGTTTTAAACCATTTTAGAATACCTGCTAAATGATAGGTTCTGCTAATTTATTATTTAATTCATATATCTATTTTTGTGTATAGTTATATGTAGAAATATTTTGATTTAAAATTATATCGCTGAAGTTCAATTTAACCAGGCTGGATAAATATTAGGCATTCAATGCAATCTTGAAAATCAAAAAATTGTTTATGTGGTCAGAATCAATGATATCAAACCATATCAGAATAAATATACTTTCCGATAAATTTCATATTAACTTTTAGTGTTCAAAATTTATTTATTTATTAAAATTCATCGAAGCGAATCTCAAATATTTTCCTGGAATTAAAAGGTTCAAAGGATGAAGGGTAATGTTTAATGAAATCGTATAAAGAAAAGAAATTTAAATTTTGATTTAATCCTGTAACTGTCTTCAATTTCTGTACAAAAGCATCAAGATACATTTTTTTTTAAATTTAGATTTTACCAATGATAAGATTAAGATATGTTCATGTTAAGATTAAAAGAAACTTTACTACTTCAAAAATGTATAAGATTTCTTTCAATAATGGAAATAAAAAATGAAAAGTTTTAAAAACTGAAGTAAAATTAAACACTGGAAACATTGATATATTTTTGGAATTTACTAAGTTCAGCTTCAAAGATATATCTGTTTAAAACTGAAAACATGTGAATATGTTATTACATACCGAAATAATTACATAATAATATCGCTATACCTGATTTAGATACAAGAAAATCTGTATGGCATATTTTGCCACTCAAAACATATGCCAGTAGATACGTATGTAGATATGATTGATTTTGCAGAGAGTGGGTATAGATACAATAAAAAGAAATAATTAAACATTGGACTACGAGCAACTACAATAAAATAACGAAAAATCAAGTAAAAATAGCATTTTTCTATTTTGATGTGAACCTTTTTTTTTTTTACTTATGCAAGAAACAAAGGCGGTATAATGAGCTCAGAATCTAAATACTTTCTTATGATTATACTCTCTGTTAGTGTTCGCCAATGTTCCGGGAGACCTGGGTTCGATCCCAGGTCACGTCATACCAAACACTTTAAAAATGGTACTTGATACCTCCTTGCTTAATACTCATCAATATAAGGTACGTATCAAGGGTAAATTGGAGTAATCCAAGGAAAGGAGTAGCGCCCTCTTCTACACCTCGGTGTGGTAGCTATTGAAAAGGGGGCCGTCTGGTCACCCTCGACTACGTTCGCTAAGTTGACTTTTTACTTATTATACTCACTGTCTTTGGTTTGGCAATCTTTCCTGTTAGTCAGTTCTACTGCAGACACCCAAAAGGTGATTATTTGTAAATATTCAATCTCATTTAGAGTTTGAAGAAAGACTAAAGAAAATCGTTGAAAAACCTATTTGGAAATATTTAAAGAAGACTTTGTTAAAATTGTCTGCAGACGTTAAACAATTTACCTGGAAGTATTCGACGTTTCCACTTGGGATCATTGGTCGTGATGGAAGGATTTCAAATATTGCCTGCTGATTGCTTAGAGACGAATTGATGTTTCAAATTGAATAAGTTTCGCGCAAGTTATTGGCAAAATTCCGATAATCCTTCTCGCCCCAGCACTTAAGCCTAAATAGATTTGTCATCTACAGACAGCATGCAAAATACCAAACATATTTAAGCTTAGAATTGTTGTGGTAAAATTATTGTTATCACTTACACACTCTCTCTCCACATCTTTCTCTCATTCATTCTCTCTCTGTTCCCCTTTCTCTCTCTCTCTCTCTCTATATATATATATATATATATATACATAGGTAAATGATTGATATATTGATACAGATAAATGATTCACACACACACACACATTATATATATATATATATATATATATATATATATATATATATATAACTCTCACTCTCAAATAAAAAATACTAGAACAATAGAAACTCCATCAGCATACATTTGGAAACTGAAAGACAAGAATATTACACTAAGCATAACTTCGGAAGTTATAAAATCAGCTCCCACCTACAAGAAATTTCAAGAAGATGCTTACTTTGCCTCCATGAAAAAGTTGCGATAATCGACCACCCATCACAATATACACTCTGAAACTACAAATCCGAGATAATCTCTGAATGTAGATTTGAAATCATACATTTCCTATGCCAATTCGACCCGAACACTTAACCAAAACATAAACTAAATTCCTTCCACCTTTTCATTTTTTAAACGCCACAATTATTTTCATATTTACATATATTTCTGGCATCTATGTTCACATTAGTTACTAAAACTTCCTCCTTGACTTTTTAGCATATCCCACCAATTTTTCTAACATCTTTCTAATAGTTTGACCATCCATCAACCATTCCCGACACCTCACTAATTATACTGCCGAACCGACGATTGTCAGAAGCCTTTTCTTCACATTACCACATAATGAACACCCTCAAGTATTGCCATTAAATGTAAATAATTCCAGAATTGTCAATAATCATAAACAGTATTTTTTCACATTACTGAATTATAAACACCCATAAGTATTGTCAAATACCATTATTAACATAGCTGTTACTTTTATTATTTTATCATTATTTTATTATCTTCATCATCATCATCATGTCGTGCCGCAAGCACGGATATCACTGACCCTCTCTCTCCACTTTTCCCTATCGTTCATCACCACTGGTAGTTCTTCAGGGCTACATCCCGTATCCTCACATAGCTGCTGAATGTATGTTCGAGCTGGTCGTCATGCTTTTGCCCGGCCATATGTGGGGGTCCATAGGAGTACATAACTTATGAGCTCATCCCTGCTTCTCCAGCAGTGTCATCCATGTCTGGTTTGTCTAACTTAGAAAGTTTTCGTGATGGGTGGCAGGTGGCCGTATAGTTGGTGCCTTGTGGAGTGTTACCGCCAGGACTTGTTCAATATTGCTCGCAGAATTCTTTTGTAATTGCCGTCCAGCTTCTTCTCCAGCCGTTTAGTTAACATCCAAGTTATGCATCCATACAGCAGTATTGATACGACTGCTGCCTGGAAAAAACTGCGTTTCATTTCATCGGTCAGGTCTGATTTCCATATGATCGATAGCTTATCGATAGCTGCCCATGCCTTCCTTAGCCGCATGCCGATGTCTTTTTCGGCTGATGAGACACTGCTTCCTAGGTAGGTGAATTTGTCAACTAGTTTCAGAGATGTTCCGTCTTGTGTGGAGATGTAACCCGTTTGATTATAGCACATATATTCCGTTTTGTGTACATTGACATGGAGGCCAATGCCTGCAGCGGCTCGTTCAAAACACTGCAGTAGTGTTTCGGCTTGGTTGGGTGTATTTTCCAGTATCACTATGTCATTGGCGTAGTCAGCGTCGGTGATTGTTTTTGCGGGGTACCTTCTGCTTCTTTTCTTTGTCAGCTCGAAGCCGTTTTCTCTGATTTTATCAATCGATGTTTTAAGCACGGAAACTAGACAGATGATAAAGAGATATGGGGCTAGCGTGTCCCCTTATAGTACTCCTGCTACAATGTCGAAGTATTCTGTGTCTCCATCTGGTGAACGTACTTTAACTTTGGTGTTTCTATAGAGAATCGTTATTGCTGCTACGGTTTCTTCAGGTAGGCCGTATGCTTGTAGGATTTGCTCCATCTTTCCTCTGTGAATGGAATCGAAGGCCTTGGTAAAGTCGACAAATAGTAATGTCGCTTTTCATTATTAAAGAAGGTACCCAAAACCTATAATTTTTATTTACTGCCCATAAATATCTTACCACAATAGAAAAAAGTACCGTGATGATGATTTTAATTTTAATCATTATCACCACACTCAACAAAATTCTCTACAAAACCAACATATCCTGTTCAAATCAAAATAAACTTTTAGCTACCATAAAGTTATAAAGAAAAAGAAATTCTGATTGCAACAATCCATGTCCACCTTCCTCTCTCACTCTTCCCCTATCACACTCTCTTCCTCAGTCCCACTCCTTCCCACCAACAAGGTTTCTTTTTCAATAGCTACTACTCCGACGTGTATTTCATATATATATATATATATATATATATATATATATATATATATATCCACGATTAATGATACTACCTCAAATGAAGATCAACAACGGGAAACTCTCTGTTGAGAGTTTCTCTCTTGCTTTCATTATCATCCAATTTTATACTTGAAGAATATTGTTTGGTTTTTGTTTGGTTTAATTTCTTTGTTAAATATCGTATCAAAATATAGCTTGGGGCGATTAGGTGTTTGGTACCTTTTCCTAATGTTTGTAAGAGAGCATAACTGTACAACTGAAGTTCAACTTCTCTTACTATGACGTCACACTACATCATGGGGATTCGGTCTTTGCGGGTTTTTATGATATTGCTCAGCATTTTTGTGCATAGAGCGCTGTAATTATTTTGCCGTTTAAAATGTCTTTCAGCGTTTAATTTCAATGCTCATTATACGAGAATAAGTAAAAAATTAATCCTTTTTTTTAATTTAGTACTGGAATAATTACCGACACAAGTACATGTGTTATATAGCCATGACGAACTATACACATATACGTGCGGAAATATAACAACACAATAACGACGAGCGTACACAGTTCTTTAGAAAAATATACCTCTCTTTATTGAAAGGGTTGTGTGTGAGAGGGAGTTGGAGACCGAACAAAGACTGCAACATATTGACCCCCCAAATCTTCTGGCTATCACACCCTTTCTTTCCCGTTCTCCTGGGCTGCTCAACCGGGCCCTTGGAGCCCAGTCTCTGCTGGGACATGGTTCTCCTTCCAGCATCTTCTCTCCAACTGATCTGAACCTCCTGTCGCCGGGGTTATATAATAATTTGACCTCCACCTACTTCTTGCGAGCGTCATATTTGTACTCGATTCAACCCGTCGACAATCATGGTTATCCATATTTACCGACCCCTCTGCTAGGGCACGATATGACACTAGGTCAATTTTTGAAGCAGAGATTAACAGGTTCGAATTCAGAGTTTTCCTTCTCCTAGACTAGTTGCCTCACCAAGGCTGAAGAACCTAGTCTGCCCTACTATTTTACCCATAGCTGGAGGGAGAATAATTGGATACATACCTTTCTCAAGGGTATTAGTGCTATGTTAAATGCAATCAGTATCGTACAGGATTTGAACTTGTGTCGCCGTGTCTATTTCCTACGACGATAACCAGTACACCACGGGCACCTCCATTCATGGTTATCCCCAGATCCCCTGATTTCTTCGACCGGATGCACCTGTTATTTACACTGGTACGTTTCTTATTTTGACAGCTCGGCCGGTTCGGAGGTCAATATGCAACACATGTATCATACATGACAATGAAGTTTGTTCTATGAGGTCATAGTCCTACATCTTAATATAGTCACCGTTTCTCTAAATAGCAATCTTCCTTCTTCGAATGAGAGCATATACCCCTGCCTCGTAAAATTATGTCCTCTGAGTCACTTCATGACTACAGTTTTCACTTCCTCAGCAATATGTGCATCGTAAACCGTCTTCCATGGAACCGAAAAGATGGTAGTCTGAAGGCGGTAAATCTTGCCAATCGATAATGTCCTCTTTCTGCATGACAATGCTCAACTACACACAAGCATTAGGCTAAGGGATACAATCGTTTGATCATGTAACATACCCATAATATACGGATGTGTGAAATAGACATAATGTTCATAAAATGTTCATAAACATATATAGGAATCCGAAAACACGAAATTGGTTCAGGTACGAAACTTTTATTAACCATTTTGAGTTTTAAGGTTTTTCAACATGAGGAGAGAGAGACACAGTCTTTCTATGCTGACTGTTTTTACATCGTCAGCTCTCAACCCAACCCACACGCGGCGCCCGTAGCGTAAAATTCGTCTAGCCTAGCCCAGCTCTGAATCTCGACTCTCTCGTTCGGAGCCAGGAACTCAACTCACTGCTTTTTCTTAAATGCCAAAATCCTCCGCCCACGCTTCCGGTGTGTGACGTCACTCACATCCCCTGGTCTCAATTCCTATCAGGGATTTTTATTTTGACATCTCTGAATGACACATCCTCTCCGCGCGCGCTTGAAAACCTGCGTTAATGTTGCACTTAACTAACCCATGCACTAAGCGAAAGGTTCTCAGCCTAACTAAACCGAAAGGCAAGATATATAAAACGAAATCCCTCCGCAATTATATTTCAATCAGAGTGGACAACTTTACCTAATCCTGCATACTCACCAGCTTTATTCCTGTACTAAAGAAAAATCATTACTTTTTGACTCAGCCTCACACACATATATATATAATGTTATGGGGAATAGTTCTCAGAAAAAATAATAAATGATCTCGTGTGAATTAATGTATAAGCTCTTCTACGTATTCATCTATCTATTCTAGACATTTCACATATCATTCATCAAGTTTACAATGAACCAACTGCTGTCTTTTCTACATGGAATGTCCGGCGATTCGTTAGTTGGTTGGTTGGTTTTTATGGCATATCAACCATTGTAGGTTATTAACAGCGAAAGTGTCTTAATACATATCCTGCCCGAGCGGAGTGGTTGGTAAATAGTATAAATCAGTTATTTGAATAGATTTTTAATCGCCAAATAGTTCTACTTGACTCATAAATACGACTCTACTCCGGGTCAGAATGGATATAGTAGCAATAAAGGGATTCTCCTCATTCCCCAAACTCCAAGACTGAGGCTTCGCCATCAGATTGTTTAATTTCATATCCAGGACACTCATTTTGAGAGTCTTACCCTTCTGCAAAGAAGCAGTCAGTGTCTTCAACAGACCAAACCGACTGGGGCTCGATTCTTTTGATTATAATAAGACTTTTTAAAGTAATTTTTATCTCCTGATGAGGTTATTTTCATACATTTTTGAGCCTTTTAAAAACATTGATTAATTCGTTATTATCTTCTTTCGACCTTGGAAAAAGCACAATTAAATTTAGGCATTTTTTCAAGAACCAAAGTTTAAAATAATGAAAATGGAGATTTTGCCAAACGTGGTCTGCTTTATATTTTTAAAAAAGCCAGCTCGTAGACTTGCTATCATTCATCATGAATTTTTAAATATTTTCTAAGAATGTAAATACAAAGGAAGTGAAGAGATTATCGTATTTGGCTGTCAAGTGAAAAAGAAAATTATTCGGAAAGTCAAATATAAGCACGTTAGTGTGCTTATACTGCAGTTGCTTAGAGAACTTAATTAATGTTAATTACGTAAAATATTGAAAATTATAACATACAAACTTTTTCAAATAAAAATGACATTCGGATCAGATATTTCACATGAACAAATGTGCGTTTAAATTTAAGTATTTAAAATTATGCATTAAGTTAAGGGAGTTTGAGATTGTACGCGATATTACAAGAGCAGTTATAATACAAGTGACATGATTATACAAGTGAAGTGAAAGAGGACAATTACTGTACCAGTGCAGTGAGTGAACGAGTGCTGCAATTGTGCTTGTGCAGCGAGTGAACGAAGGCAATAAATGCGTGCGTTTAATGATTGTATTACTACAAATACGGTTATTACACGATTTGTTATCGTAGTAGTAAATTGATTGTCCAAGTGTGATAAATGCGGGAGTTCAGTAACTGTAAAGGTTCTGTGATTGTACGACTGCTATGGTTGTGTGACTACGGAAAATACGCAAGTGCCGTGGATATGCAAGTGTATTACACGGTGAGTAGGTCGTAGGAAATGGACACGGTGACACGAGTTCAAATCCTGAACGAGACTGATTGCATTTCACATAGCACTAATACCCTTGGGAAAGGTATGAATCCAATTATTCTCCCTCCAGCTATGGGTAAATATTAGGACAGAGTAGGTTCTTCAGCCTTGGTGAGGAAACTAGTCTAGGGGAAGGAAAACTCTGAATTCAAACCTGTTAAATTCCGCTTAAAAATTGACCTTGTGTCATATCCTGCCCGAGCGGAGGGGTTGGTAAATATGATTACACGATGAGTACAATAATTTTACTGGTGCGCAGGAGCAGTTGTCGTACAAGTGCAATAAATGTGTGACAGTAGAGGATGTGTAAGGGCAATAAATACGTGAGTGTCTTGATAATGACTGTGCAATAGCAGTGAGTGGGCATGTGCAGTAAAGGTCCCAAAATTTCTGTGATTAGGCATGTGACATAAGTTTAAGTGTGAGTGAATTGATGATGTAAATAGGACAGCCACTGAAAGAAGTGCTGTAAATGAATGCAGATTTGTGCCAGATAGATAATTTGGAAAATTGCTTAACAAATGAGCCCATATGCTCACACACGCACTTATATATATATTTAAATATATATATATATACTAACTTAACTGAGGATCAGCTACGGGAGACTTAATCATGAGTTTTTAAACAGCTTTATACTACTTATAGTTTTTTTTTTTGTGATATCACTCTATATCATCGTGCATAGAACACTGTATTTTACTAAAAGAGCTTTTAGGATAAAATCTTATTCATATATACATATATATATATATATATATATATATATATATATATATATATATATATATATATATCATCATCAAGTCGTGCTGGTAGCACGGATATCCCTGGCCCTCTCTCGCCACTTTTCCCTATCATTCATCGCCTCAGGCAGGTCTTCTGGACAACATCCCGTATCCTCACATAGCTGCTGAATGTATGTTCGTTCTGGTCGTCCTGCTTTTGCTCGGTCATGTGTGGGTGTCCATAAGAGTACATCTCTTATGAGTTCGTCCCTGCTTCTCCAGCAGAGTCCTGCATGTCTGGTTTTTCTAACTTGAGTAGTTTTCGTGATAGGAGGCAGATGGCCGTACAGTTGGTGTCTTGTGTGGTGTTGCCGCCAGGACTTGTTCAATATTGCTCGCAACATTCTTGTGTAATTGCCGTCTAGCTTCTTCTCTTCTGTTAGAGTCAATGTAGTGCCCCCATATAGCAGTATCGATGTGACCGCTGCCTGGAAGAAACTGCGTTTCATTTTATCGGTTAGGTCTGATTTCCATATAATCGATAGCCTATTGTTAGCTGTCCATGCTTTCATTAACCTCGTGTCGATGTCCTTTTCGGTTGATGTGACGCTGCTTCCTAGGTAAGTGAATTTGTCTACTAGTTTAAAAGGGGTTCCGTCTAGAGTGGAGATGTCACCCGTTTGATTATAGCACATACAAATGTATTAAACCCAAGGCTAACAGGAAAGAAAATACCAATGATAAACCTGAGCCAAGCGAGTGAGGTAAATGAAAAGATAGATAGATAGATAGATAGATAGATAGATAGATAGATAGATAGATTGCTTGGTTACTTCGTTCATGATTTGTTTGGTTCATTGGTTGGTTGGTTGGCTGATCTCAACAACTAATTATACCCCTTCATTTTAAATTTCCGGTGCAATATTTTCCAGTTTAACCGCCTTCTTGAAGTTAATAAATGTCACTGTATGCCTATTTTTCCTATATATATATATATATATATATATATATATATATATATATATATATATATATATATATATATATATATATATATATCCGTTTGTAGAAACCCGCATGTATGTAGGTTAATGAAACTGTGTAGTATGTATTTATAAAGATAAGCAATACAGTGCCGTGACTTATAAACATTGTATAACGCACCAAATAACCAGAAATCGATAGAATTAATTATATTCTGACTATTTCAACATCTACAGCTTTCTGTAACGCTTTAACATTACTTAGTTTAAAAACACAATCCTCAAAGTTCAGATAGTGTAATTGATGTCACGAATAAGAAAGCTTTCCAACTTTATTTTTTCCTTGAAATTTACATAAGTCTGAATAAATAAAAGAATTGGCGTGCAACTTTATCAATCAACACAACCTTCGCTAACAATCCCTATTCGGATATCTATACTAAGAATTTACTATATATATATATATATATATATATATATAATGATAAAAAAAAGTATATCCACGGATTCCTACTTATTGAAATACAATATCTTGCTCAAGGGAGAAAGAAAATGCACTTTGATTATTAATTATACACAGTAAAAAGACTTTACTTCTGGTATATATAGATATAAATCTTGAGGCAACGCTATTGTTTGTAAATTTCTCCAAGGCGTTGGATTAGAAATAAATAAAGTTAGTGACTGTAGTCAGGGTGACTCGCTAGTTACCTTTTCAATAGCTTCTACAGCGAGATGTAGGGGAGGGCACCAATCTATTTCCTGGATTACTTAATTTGAAAACACAATACACAAAGTTCAGATAGTGTAACTGATGTCATGAATAAGAAAGCTTTCCAACCTTATTTTTTCCTTGAAATTTACATAAGTCTGAACAAAAAATAACATTACCGTGCAAGTTTATTAATTAGCACTTACTTCGCTAACAATCCCTATTCGCCTATTTATACTAAGAATGAACTACACCCCCCCCACACACACATATATATATAATGATAAATAATTATGTCTATTTTTTCAGTCTTTGGCATGACTCAACCTGGAATTGAACCACGGTCTCTCGGACCACTGGTGAACACTCTACTCATTAGACTAAGGCCCCGGTGAGAGAAAAAAATAGTGCTAATAAGAGTAGCATACGGTCTACCCAAAGAAAAAGTTATGGCCATAACGATGCTCTATTGAGACGAGCAAATCATGGTTCGCTTCCAGGATGGAGACACAGACTGCTTTAACATTACAAGGAGATAAATTAGCACCATATTTGTTTATAATCTGCCTAGACTACATACATTGAATGTCCTTCGATCTGGTAGCTTTTCGCTAAAAAAACGAGATGCAGACCTAATCCTGCTGAAACTATAACGGACGCAGACTATGCAGATGATCTTGCTCTTTTTGCAAATACACCTACCTAAGTCGAATTCATGCTACATACCCTGGAGCAGGCAGCAGGAGGCATTGGTCTCCATATGAATGCTAACAAAACGCAGTGCGTGTGTTTTAAACGAGAAGGAGCCATCTCCACTCTAAATGGCTGCCATAAAAAGCTATAACGGAATCGCACAAGAATGCAAAGTGGTATATTGAAAAACCCAGGTAGCTACACACCACAGAACAACAGCTGTATGGTCACTTACCTCCCATCTCTAAAACCATCCAAATTAGACGAGTAAGACATGCGGGACACTGCTAGAAGAGAAAGGACGGACGCATAATTGACGTTTTTCTATGGATCCATTCTCTAGTACTTTACCTCAGCTTTAGGTAGACACAGAATGTGGATTGAAAAACCTGCCGGTAGCCTTGCACGATAAGGAGGGATGGAGAGAGAAAAAAGGGAAATCTGTGTGGCCTGATGATATATATATATATATATATATATATATATATATGTATTGAAACGCTCATTCTGCAATCGTTATTGTCGAAGGAAATCGGCACGCTAATACAAATACAAATACTACATTTCGTATAAACTTGAGAAGACTACGCATTCAACTATTCTCTCTCCAACTATGGGTGAATGGTGGGGCAAACTGGGTATTTTAACCTTGGCCTTGTAACTGATAAAAGAGAAGAAAAATAATGAATTCAAGCTGGTTAAAATTTGAGGTTCATATATATATATATATATATATATATATATATATATATATATATATATATAGTATTATTCTGTCCAGTTAAACCAGAGTTGGGAGTAATTCCTTCAGGACAAGAAAATCATTCAGGAGCTGAACATTTAAATTTTCCTGGTGGAGAGGTCAATGTAATTTTTTTACAGAGCAATATTTCTTTAAGAAAAAACCAAATACCGGTTAATTTAGGATTATGAATTTAGGATTATAAATTCATAATCCTAAATTAACCGTTCTTTGGTTTTTTCTTAAATATATATATATATATATATATATATATATAAAAGCTTCAAATAGAAATTCAGTAGCTTCACTCCTCGTCTATCATATACACCCACGCACATATATTTATGTATGTGTGTGTATGTAAAACGACTAGTGAAGACGTTGTGTTTCTATTCAGATGTCTATGTTACTGACGACTAAGGAAACAGTGAAAAATTAAAATAAACAGTTTACGGTTATCTCCGTTGTATTGAGTTTGATTAAAAATAACATTCAGAGCAAACGGTGATTGAAGTAAATAATCAATCTGTTGTGGTTTTACCAGGAAATTGCTTTATAATGCAAGTCAGGCTATTTTAAGTGTGTAACATATTGACCTTCAACCCAGCCATCAATCAAGGAACAGGTGCATCCGGTCGAAGATATCAGGGTATAATCTTGACTGCGGACTGGTTAAATTGGGTACAGATACGACGCTCACAAGAAGCTGGTGGACGTAAAACAATGACATAATCCGGTGCGACAGGAAGTTCAGTTAGTTTGGAGTCAGTCGAGTTAGAGATAAGATGCTGTAGAGAGAATCAGCACCTAGAAGAGGGCTATGGGCCCTCAGGACCCTTGATTGAGCAGCCCAGCAGAACGAGAAAGAAGTGCTGCTAAATACAAAAGAGCTGGGGGTCAATATGTTGCAGTTGTTCAGTCTCCAACTCACCTATCACATATAACCCTTTCGCAAGCATTTCGACTAAAGTGTGAGAGGTATATTTTTCTCAATAAGTGTTCGCTCGTCGTTATTGTTGATTTTGCTTCCGCATGCATATGTATATGTTACAAGTGTCTTGCTCGGTAGAACCATACTACTCTTTTAATAGGCTAGAGACCATATTAACGTAGATATTATGTCATTGACAACAAACATAGAGTTAGTATTTCGAGTATATGATAATAATAATAAAAATAGAATAATTTTTATCAATACTGAACAGCTCGTCCAAAACGTATATTATCTGATATGTTTATAGCAAATCAAGTGAAAGACATCACCTAAGAAGCAGAAAAACAATTCAGTAAAGATCATGAATACATATATATATATATATATATATATATATATATATATATATATGAAAGTACAAGAAAAACATAATCCAAATAGGTGAATTTATTATGATGCACAGTCGACGTTAGCGTTTCGGTTTCAGTAACCATCACCAGGACTCGGATATCAGAATAGTTCACATAGGAGCAAATGAGAAATATACAACAAAAAGATACACAATATATATATATATATATATATATATATATATATATATATATATATATATATATATATATATTCCAATTGTCGCTGTGGCTGTTCATTTGAACCTGAAATCATAAGATGTATAGCAATAATATAGTGAATTTTCAAGAGTGTACGACAATTTTAAATACCTGTCCTAAAAAAGTCTGCAAACTTATTGAATGGACCACGTATATATATATATATATATAGTCATCCACAGACAGATCTGTTTCGTTCTATCAGAACTCATCAGTGTGGCTAGACAGTATCTTCCTGTAGCTGTGATCAAAACCCGGTTGACTCAAATGCTATATATATATATATATATGGCTTGGCATTTGACTCAACCGGGTTTTGATCACAGCTACGGGAAGATACTGTCTAGCCACATTGATGAGTTCTGATAGAACGAAATATATCTGTCTGTGGATGACTATATATAAATATATATATGTATACGTGGTGCATTCAATAAGTTTGCTAACTTTTTTAGGACATGCATTTAAAATTGTCGTAGACTCTTGAAAATTCACTATATTATTGCTATACATCTTATGATTTCAGGTTCAAATGAACAGCCACAGCAGCAATTGGAATGCACCTAACTAAAGCCTGATTGTCACAGCAGGTGAATTTCAAAATTGCAATCTGGACGTGAGGACACTTTAGAAGAACGATATGCAATAAAATTCTGTTTTAAACTTTGTAAAAATACCACAGAAATGTATTGAATGCTTCAGACTGCTTTTCGACCATATTCCATGAATCGAGCATCAGTTTTTGAGTGACATCAGAGATTCAAGGAAGGTAGGGATTCTGTGAGAATGATGATGAGAGGCGTGGGATGAGTAAGGAAGTCAATACACCAGATTTGATTGCCCAAAGGGTTTGGGTTAGGGTTAATTTGTTGAGGTTTTAAGGGAGTTCAGCAAGAGATTCCGTCGGAAAAGTGCAGCACTCTTCAAATCGGATCAGTGGCATTTCCACCAGGACAATGCACCAGTCCACAACTCCATCCTTGTCACAGACTATTTGACAAAAATGCGCATCAAGACAGTTCCTCGCCGTCCCTATAGTCCAGACCTAGCTCCCTGTGACTTTTGCTTATTCCCTAAGCTCAGAGACTGCCATTATGCGACAATTGAGGTGATGAAAGAGGCTGTGACGAAGGTCATTGACATACTCACACGAGAGGACTTTCACGGGACGTTCCAGAAGTTGTAGGAACGGTACAACAAGTGCATTGCAGCCGGAGGAGATTTCTTCGAAAGGGAGTAGAGTTTCATGTTTTTACTCTCAATAAAAGTGCCCATACGAAAAAAGGCTGGAAACTTATTTAATTATACTCATATATATATATATATATATATATATAGCAGTAAAAAGTTGGTGACCGTAGTTTAGGGTGATCCGAAGGCTCCTTTTACATTAGCTACAAGACCAAAATATTGGAGAGGACGCTACTCCTTTCTCTGGATTGCTCAACTTTACCCTTGATCCGTACTTTATAAAGCTGACTGTTAAAAAATGCGAAATCAAATACGATTTATTAAGTCTCTGGCAAGACTCGATCAGGAATTGAACCCCGCTGTCGGGATTCTGGTGAACACTTTACCTACTAGGCCAGTGGGCCGTTACAAAACAACATATTTAAAAATATTTTCCGTGCTGTGTGTAATTTACTTCGATGAAAAGTTAACAAACTCTTTGACATGCTGATATTAATATCATGTATTTTATAAACAATTACCACTAACTACAGATTATATATATATATATAATCAGTAGAAGTAATAAAGCATTCATTCTTCGGTTAATCATCGTTCTAACAACTGGAGATCGAACTTGCTGACTATGATTTCACAGCCCAGAACGTTAGCTAAGACACATCCCTTAAAATAAGAATTGAAGACATGAAAGGATATTGAAAACAGCCAGACGAAATAAGGTTTTAAGTAAAAAGATGATAGAAAAACATAGAAAAATGAAAAAAAAATTTAAAAGCTATTATACTGATTAGAAGGATCCAATAAAGAAGAAAAAAATGCACGACAAAAATGAAAACAACACAGAGAGATCGATAGATAAATTGGTTGATAGAAATAAGAAAGCCAGAAAAGGCAAAATTCAAACGCAAATAAGAAAGCCAATTGACATCAAAAGCTTAGCATCTAATCAATCAATAAATGAAAATGATTATCCTTCCGAAGATCCTATAAAGGTCACTGAATGCGTGTCGCCCGCTTCGATTACATCCTTGTCAATGCTTTTGTTCGAGATTATAGAAGTCACTCTCACCAACCAGTATTTACTTGGCCTATTCAGCTGACCTGTCATTAGCAAGAGAAATCGGATTGACCAATGGTTTTAATGCCAATCACAAGAGGCCGCGGTCAGAAGAGACAGTTTGCCAACTTTCAGGCGTAAGAAATTCCGAAATTTTACTACCACTAATTGGAAGAGGGACGCTCAAGTCATGTGATGTAGACGATTGGGTGGTGGGAGTAGATACGAAGACGATGAGGACAATTCCGATTCTTCCTTTGCTGTGGGCAAACAAAAATTCATGATAGAGGAAGACACAGATGAAATGATTTGCAATTAAAGACACTACTTGCATATCTATCTATCTATCTATCTATCTATCTATCTATCTCAGTCTGTTCATATCTATCTATTTATCTATCTATCTATCTATCAATCTATCTATCTCAGTCTTTGCAAATCTATCTTTCTTATTCTTTTCTGATCAATCTATGTCAGTCTGCTCATCTCTCTATCTATCTATCTATCTATACATATATACATATATACATAAGGAGGCGTGTATTCCTTAGTACGAAGAAAATTGCTTATTCAATTAAAATTATTCCGTAAAAAATGAAAAAATATCTTCATTTAATAATTTTTACATTTCCTCCTGTGATTGACATTAAAACTATTAGGTAATCCGATTTCTTTCGCTAATGACAGGTCAGCTGAATAGGCCAACTAAATACAGGTTGACGACGGTGACATATTTCTGTAGTATCATGCAACACATTGATGAGATGTGTGTGAATTTATACCAATTCTAATGAACACTTGGCGCTTACAAAGAGACATTCGCCTTTGAAAATCTTCATATCTGATAAACAAAATTGACGTTGAACTTTTATCTCTCTACATTGAAAAATGTCTCTTCATGAGGAAGTATGGTGCATCTTTAAATCCTGGATGAAATACGCGACAAAACAGTAGTTTTACAGCCGCTTACCTCCCATCTCACAAACCATCCAAGGAAAATGAACAATATGTAGGAAAGATTAATGATACAAAAGGACTACTACACTTAGTCACACCAGTGTTGGTTGATTTGCAAAAGCTTGCATTCACCAGTTCTGAGCGGACACTCAATACCGTCTTGTGAACTTACCAAGAGTGAGAATCGATAAAGAGAGATGACGATTAAGATTCATGTGAATCTGTGGTATCAGCATGGTAAAGTGAAAGCTCAGAAATATTCAGAAAACCAAAATCAAGTATAGCTGTTTAATTAATAAAATAAAAAGAAGCCAATACGCATACTACCTTTCAACAAATTTTCCCCGTAGTACACACGCATACAGACACACATAAACACACACACACACACACACATGGATAGATAGATAGATAGATATGACTTGCGTCGGTTGTGTCTTAGGGTGTGTTAAACCTTTTGGGATATGTAATGCCAAATCCCAAATATATATATATATATATAGAGAGAGAGAGAGAGAAAGAAAGCGAAAGAGAGAGAGAGAGAGAGAGAGAGAGAGAGAGAGTGAGAGATTGAGGACAAGGTAATCCAAGTAGGAGAGATTTATTGAGAAGCAAAGTCGACATTATAGCGTTTCGGTTCTAATGAACCATCATCAGGACTGTGAGGGACGATATTAGTGATGTTAAATCGACGATGAATGCGTAAATATACAAACTAGAAAGACCTAGAGAAAATTTGTATGAAAAAATAGTTGGCCGTTTAATTAATGCATCCGTGTTTGTTTATCTTTTTAAAATTACGTCATTGGACATATTAGGAATATCGTATAAAATGTATGTTCCGTTTGTTTATAGAGAAAGATTTCGAATCAAAAAGAGGAATAAAAAACACCCCCCCGCAAAAAAAAGAAAGTATAAAAGTAGGATATATGTAGAATATATTAACTAAAGATGGAATAGATTGTAGCAATTTCAAATGAATTCGCCCAAGTAAGGAGAAATGTTATAAAAGCTCAGACGAGCATTTACGGAATTACAGAATGAATGAACATAAATGAGCATCTTTGCAGAATTGAAATCCAAGTTATGATTAGATTGAGAAACGTGTTGAAGAAGTGCTTTAAGTTACCAATTCTAATGTCTCTTTTGTGTTCTTTCAAGTGAATATGAAGGTTTTGAGATGTTTCACCAAAATATTTTAACTGACAATCTTATAAAGGATGCGATATACACCAGCGTCTGAAAATATGTAGCGTTGAATGCTAGAGTGTACTAAATCGTCGATAGTTTTAGAGGGTAAAGTGGCAGTTTTAATATCAAGTTTATTTAAGTTCTTTTTTATGCTGTTAGAAGAAGAATTGTTGGGCAAAATTATGAATGTATGAGAGGAACTAATTTTATAAGATTGTGAGTTGGCATTAGTTCGAGATTGATTCTTATTATGGATTTTGAGGGCTTTAGATTTAGCAAAGTGTATAAAAGATTTGCAGTAAAGACGGTTAAAGAAGGAGTTTTCTGTGTGGTTGAATTCATCATTTATATATTTCGAGGAACAAATACATACCCTCTAAAACGATTTGAGATTTAGAATACTCTAGTATTTAGTATTTTTAAACATTCATCGTCGATTTAACATCACTAATATCGTCCCTCAAAATCTTGATGTTGGTTCATTAGAACCGAAACACTATAGTGTTGACTTTGCTTCTCAATAAATCTCTCCTTCTAGTAGGATTACATCGTCATCAATTTTTCTCGATATATTGTCGGATTACACTCCATTATTTACTAACACACACACACACACACACATATATATATATGTTGGTTTAACCTCAACTACCCTGTCGAGAAGACTTACAATGCACCTTTCTGACACAAGTTCAATAGCTCAGCATTTAAAAAAACATTCATGCCCAACAACACAAATACGAAAAATTCTCACCGACAACACAACAATACTCGAACATCAAAATAATAAACAAAAACTTCAGATTCTCGAAGCACTATATATTAGAAACCTGCAAACAGCACTTAATAGAATTAATTTTCAAACCAGTGCTAACGTACTTAAATGTCTTTAGCTACTGGCACTATTTACATAATTACATTTAAAAGCAAGCGCCATAGTCTCCAACAGCGGAGACGTCCTTACACAGTAGTAATTTGCTAAAACAAAAGTTACATCCCTTTTCTAACAGATTCTCCTCTGATGATGGCCCAAAGTCGGGCAGAAAGTACTAGGGATACATACAATTATGGACAATACCTTAATCAGTTCCCCCCGAATACGATAAAAGTAATACGGGAATTCGAACGGATCCAAAAGAGAATATGTAGGCATAAAATGTCTATTATGTTCAATGAAATTTGCATATATATATATATATATATATATATAATTTGTAAGTATAGAATTTGTTGGTAAGATTATCTTAAAACAAGGCAGGAATTATTTGTTTGCATCCAGTTCAAGGATTTCAAGGACTGCCTTCGAACAATACAAATTCTATTGACTATTAATCATTTGTATGCACATAGTTAAATGGTTTTGAGTATAGTTAAGATAGAATAGTTATATTTGGTCTCTAGATGGGACCCTAACAGATGCAACCACTCCGGGCCAGTGTGAAGCTGAGAAAAATGCTGATGTAGTATTATTTCACATTCCCCAAATCTACACGACTGGAGCCTCACCCTTTGATACATCTTAGTGCCATACCGAAGTCACTCGTTACAGCAACCCCAGCTGACAATGCAGAATCTATATATATGAAGTAGAATACTTCCCCGGCTTTTGCTGGGCCGTATGGCATTCGTGCCGGATGGGGCATCGATCAATGGCAGATTTGAAGCCGAAAGGTCCCCAACTTCGGTTGGGCCACCTTCGAGTGGGCGAGCTGCAAACTTTGTCCTCTATGTATAGCACTAGACCTTGCTATCTAGTCCAAGCTATAACCCGGCATACGTGCCCGGATCCAAATTTGGATTCGTGAAACTGCTAGCCTCTTTAGACTCACATTGCACTTTGTGGGTCGATGAGCAGCGCAGACTAGCAGGGTCCGAGTCTCGGCTCGTGCCCGACCTTTCCCTCCCCTAAATCCTCACTATAATCATTGACCTTGTGTCAGGTCCTGTCCGATGGGAGGCAGCGACAAATATCTATATATGAAGTAGAATATAGATCTTTTAAATCTTTTAAAATAAACTTTTAAAAGCGTGTGAGATCTAAGTTTATCTTCTACATGACAATCACTATATGACTCTATTTCAGGATGCTTGTGTATATAGTAAGTATTTTTAGATAATTTGTAAGCATTGACTGAAACCATACATTTCACTCTAAATCTCTACATTTCTTGTTTTAAAAAGGTAAATTTTATATATACTGCTTCGATTGATATGTTTTGTAGACTTTGTCTGTTTAAAGAGAATGAAAAGATCTTGCACATTATTCTCAAAAACCGTGAGAAAGTTAATACCTTACAGAAGAAATAAAGCCTCGGAAAAACTTGTAGATAGATAGTTTATTATGTTTTGAAACTGGTTATAACAGGAAAATCTGAAAATTACTCTCACCCGTCTTTCTCTTTGGAAACAGGAAAACGGTCTATTCTGAACACAAGTATTTCTTTGCATCGTGAATAACTGATAAACCGTGATTTCCTCTTCGTTTTCCTTTTTTCTTTTTAGAATATTTAATGAAGACGTGAAAAAGCAACAACAACAACATATTTTCATAACACAAATTTTAAAAAATACAAAAAGATATTACCAAATTTTCTAGTTTACTTTTAAATAAATGTTCATTTTCAAAATTCAGACATTCGCGCAGCAATTAAATCTAATAGAAATTTATGAAATCTAAAGAATGAAGGAATTAATAAATAAATAAATAAATAAAAACTCTGTTTTTGGAAACACTGAGACTGCAAAATATTTCTGTCGGCAGTTTAGGAAAATGCAGACATGGTAATTGCTCTCAGTCAAAAAGTTTTTTTATGTGTTTATTTCTGTTGTTGACGGGAAACGTCATCAGCATTATGTATGAGAAACTATTAAGAATCTCTTGACACAGACGAGGAAATATTAAAACGATGGCGAGAATGGAAATTTATCGCTATATATTTGCATAAAAGTATTTGCATATATAAAATCAACATAAAAACACACATATATACTCTTCTGAATAATAGGATTAATTACGCACGTATGGATTGGTTTATCTGCTTGGTTTCAAAAGAACATACGTGTGTTATGTTTCATGTAATGTTTGCAAATTAATTTTATATTGCCGTTTAAGCGCCAAAACATTTCCATCGTAGATGTCACTTACAAGTAAGGCACCCTTTCTAAACATTAATCGGTTCTGGAAAATTTCTCACTTGAACTAAAGAGGAAAAATATTTTGATACTTTGTGAAAACATTTGAATAGCTTAAGACGCTTCACAAGTGACGCTCAATAACTTGTGAACTATTGAATAAGTTGAATAATAGATACATTTGAATGTCACTAAGTACTTCTATTATTGATCCGAGTAATAATATATCAACACACTTTCTTGTAATATATATATATATATATATATATATATATATATATATATATATATATATATATATATATATTACAAGAAAGTGTGATTTAAGAAAAAAACAAACACCGGTCACATTAGGATTATGAATTTATTTCCTCCCTGTTATGGGTATTGATATGAATCAATAACACCAAAAGTAATGGGACTTCTTCAGATCCAATGGATATAATTATTACTGCCAGAATCGAAGGGTTGTAGGGGTTGAAGAGTGGGTGAAGAGTTCCTCCCCCCATATCGCTAACTTCCGGTTTTTCTTTTTATTGCCGGTCGAAATCACAAGAAAGTAACTAAACATATGTTCAAACTCACTTTCTACAGCAAATTAAATTTTAATTTTCAAATATTAAATTCTAAATATATTTCTACGTAAATCTTCAGAATTAACCATAATTTAGGGAATTACAACATTTATTAACCTTACGCAAAGATTACAGTAATACTTATCTTAAATTAAATTCAAAATTTAAGATTAAAATTTTAAAATCAAAATTTATATTCGTGCCCATTTATTTAGTTACCTTTCCACTGAAACCTACGTATGTTCACCTCACATAGTGGCTTCCCAATTTATTTTATTTTATTCATTTCACCTCCAATCTCAATTTAATCTTATTTTTATAGTTAATTATCTATGGATTTTGTCCATACTTTAAATTTATTCCTATGTTTACATGTAGCAATTAAATCACATCTCTGATTTTATAATTTTTCAAGGTCTGTGTATAGCATAATTTGTATTTTTTCTTTTGGGCACAGGTTACATCTATTATCAAAGCATTTTGGAGCATTCGATTTTTTCAATATTCTCCATTGAATCTCAGGGGTTAAACCTTTACTTTTAAAACGCCAAAATAGCTTGGATTAGGCTGTTTGGTTTTCAAATGCTCATGGGAGAAAGAATAGCTATGATTATTGTATCTTAGCTTCCATTTTGTTGAAGATACCCCTATATAAGTTTTTTTTATCCTTTACATTTTCTTTTGGGTAAATGATTCCTTGGTATACTACATTTTCTAAATTGCATAATCAATTCATAGGACATAGTTACATTCGTTTAGTTTACTATTATTATTATTATTATTGTTATTATTATTATTCTTTCGGTCATGAAATTTCCTCATTATCTCTTCATTATGATTATTGATTATTTCAAAGATATTTTTCGTGCAGGTGTAAGTAATTTAAACGTTTTTCTATTAATTATTTTATGTAGTATATTATTATGGTTAATGTGCTTATCTATCAATTTCAGAAAATATTTACCTACATTTATGCTCGCTAGTCTACAAAAAGGAGGATTCAACCATATAATTTCCACTTTTTACTGTACTTCTTATTTTCTTTATTTATATAAAAAATCTTATCGTTAGGTACATTTTCTTCATGGTAGGTAAACTCTTCCCTAAATCTGCTATTCTTAAGGCCTTCCTTATATATTTTACTACTTTCTTGGAACATTTTCTCGTTAGCGGATAAACTCCTTATTCTCAATTTTACTTCTTTGGGGATTTGTTTAATTATGGTCTTCGGGTGATTTGAGGTTATATTAATATAGGAAGGGTACTGGTCCGTTTTAAGAAAGGGTTTATATGTTTGTTCGAAAGATTTAGCGTCACATCCAGGAAATTAACTATTTCATTACTAGATGAAACTTTTATTTTGAATCCTAAGAACTTAAATGCCTTTATATCCATTGGATCTGAAGAAATCCTGTTATTTTTGGTGTTAGTGATTCATATCCATACCCATAACAGGATGTAAATAAATTTATAATCCTAATGTGACCGTTTTTTGTTTTTCTTAAAGAAATAATTGCTCTGTGATGTCAGTTACATTCAGCTTTTTACCAGGAAAATTTTAATGTTCATAGTTGAATTATTTTTTTGTCCGAGCAGAATTATTCGTGACTCTGGTTAAACTGGACTGAATAACACACACACACACACACACACACACACACACACATACACACACACACAGATATATATATATATATATATATGTATATATATATATATATATATATATAAATATATATATATATATAAACCAAGATAAATAGTTGTATTAGTGATGATATCTTCTTTTTAGTGTCCATCCCACAAAAATTGATCCTGAGATACTCATTGTTACATTTGACATCACAAACCTGTACAGTAATATCCCTCATGAATTAGAAAAACAAGCAATCTCATTTTTGATTGAAAAATATCCCAAAACATTTGAGATAAAATTCAGCCCAGATGGTATAGAACTAACCCTAAATAATAACTTTTTAAGGTTCAGTAATAAAGATACTTGGAAGAGCTAATGGAACGAAAATGGCACCAACATCATCATCATCATCATGTCGTGCCGCTAGCACGGATATCCCTGACCCTCTCTCGCCACTTCTCCCTATCATTCATCGCTTCTGGCAGGTCTTCAGGGCTACATCCCGTATCCTCACATAGCTGCTGTATGTATGTTCGAGCTGGTAGTCCTGCTTTTGCTTGGCCCTATGCGGGGGTCCATAGGAGTACATCACTAATGAGTTCATCCTTGCTTCTCCAGTAGTGTCCTGCGTGTATGGTTCGTCTAACTTGTATAGTCTTCGTGATGGGAGGCAGGTGGCCGTTTAGTTGGTGCTTTGCGGGGTGTTGCCGCCAGGACTTGTTCAATATTGCTCGCATCATTCTTGTGTAATTGCCGTCTAGCTTCTTCTTCAGCCGTTTAGTCAGTGTCTAAGTAGTGCATCCATATAGCAGTATCGATACGACCGCTGCCTGGAAGAAACTGCGTTTCATTTTATCGGTCAAGTCTGATTTCCGTATGATCGAGAGCCTATCGATAGCAGCAGTCCATGCTTTCGTTAGTCGTGTGTCGATGTCTTTTTCGGTTGATGAGACGCTGCTACCTAGGTAGGTGAATTTGTCTACTTGTTTCAGAGAGGTTCCGTCTAGTGTGGAAATGTTGCCTGTTTGGTTGTAACACATATATTCAGTTTTGTGTGCATTGACATGGAGGCCAATGCCTGCTGCGACTCTTTCCAAACTATGCAGTAGTGTTTCGGCTTGGTTAGGTGTATTCGCCAGTGCCACCCTAACCTTAGTATATTTAGAAGAAACTCTATATGAAATCATAGGTAAAAGAATATAACAAAAATATTAAAACAGAATTATCTAGATCATGCAAAAGATATTTTGATGATTGCTTCATATTCTGGAAATGCCCTTGGTGTGACATTAACTATTTATACAACTTACTCCAAAACCAACACCTCTTGATAAAATTCACCAGTTTTATAGAACTATCATTTTTTTATGCATTTTCATTAAAAACGAAATTGGCCAACTTACCACTGGCATTTACCACAACCGACAGACTCCAAGCAATGCATCTACTTTAAATAGTCAACCCCCTAAAACTAGTATAAAATCCACCTCTTACACTCTACCAAGTAGAATATGCATTATAGTCACAAATTAAAACCCTAGAAAACCTTGCCTAAAATAATTGCACATAACCCTCCACCAGAGAGGATAACTAACAGCACAAATAATTAACATTGATACCATTAAAAGAACTACAAACCCCGCAAAATAATGGCAACGAAGGACCTTTAGCATATGTCTCAACTTAAATAAAAACAAACCAGAAAAATTCACAGATATAATAAAAAAATATCTAAGAAATTAAAAACAATTACAAAATCAAATAAATGCTAGATGCAAAAAAGCCACTTAAAGCCAAAGACAACCCTAAAATCTTTAATAATCACTCACCTTTTCTACATTTAGAGAACACATAAAACATGGAGTAACAAAATGCAAGAAGAAAAGATGTGGAGTATGTAATATAATCACCGAAGGAACATCCTATACCTTCGAAAAACCAAAAATGTCATTCATAATAAATAAATGTTTAAGCAGCCATTCAAAAAACATAGTCTACGTATCTGAATGTAGCAAATGTAATACATAGGTTCTACACAAGCGCTCAATACCAGAATATCCCTTCAGAAAGGTTATATTAAGTTACCAAAAAACGGAAGACTGTTTCAAACGCCTATACAAATGAAGCAATGAACTGTTTAAAATAATACCAAGATACCAAAGTGATGACTACACATTACTCCGAATATAAGAAAAAAAACTTCATAGAAAAATCCAACTGACATTAAACAAAACTATAGACACACACAAACACACAGAGGAAAAATAGTAGTCAGTTGAAATTTTATGGAAAAATCACACACACAAACACAATGATCCAGGAAGGAAGATAAACAAACTTTATAGCATATCAAGTACCATAGATTATTTTTGGAAGAAAAATAATAAAAGAAAGACAAAAGCGCGAAAGTTTATATACATAAAAATTGACACTCACACTCACACGGAAACACAAAATACACTCTCGAAAGAAGAAGAAGAAGAAGAAGAAGAAGAAGAGAAGAAGAAGAAGAAGAAGAAGAAGAAGAACTAACTAGGACATAAATCCACTTGTGGACCAATTCATTTTAAAATATTTTTTTCTTTAATTGGAGCAACAAAATTATATATATATATATATATATATATATATATGCTATAATCAAACGGTGACATCTCCACTCTAGACGGAACCCCTCTTAAACTAGTCGACAAATTCACTTACTTAGGAAGCAGCGTTGCATCAACCGAAAAGGACATCGTCACGAGGTTAACGAAGGCATGGACAGCTATCAATAGGCTATCGATTATATGGAAATCAGACCTAACCGATAAAATGAAACGCAGTTTCTTCCAGGCAGCGGTCACATCGATACTGCTATATGGATGCACTACATGGACTCTAACAAAACGGCTGGCGAAGAAGCTAGACGGCAATTACACAAGAATGCTGCGAGCAATCTTGAACAAGTCCTGGCGGCAACACCTCACAAGACACCAACTGTACGGCCACCTGCCTCCTATCACGAAAACTATTAAAGTTAGACGAACCAGACATGCAGGACACAGCTGGAGAAGCAGGGACAAACTCATAAGTGATGTACTCTTATGGACCCCCACACATGGCCGAGCAAAAGCAAGACGACCAGCATGAACATACTTTCAGCAACTATGTGAGGGTACGGTATGTAGTCCAGAAGACTTGTCAGAGGTGATGAACGATAGGGAAATGTGGCGAGAGAGGGTCAGGGATATCCGTGCTACCAGCACGACATGATGATGATGATATATATATATATAATTCAAATTTAACGCTAAATGAGAATTTCAATAGTAAAATCATTACTCTTCTCGATGTTCAATAATGCAGAGAAATCTCACACTATTTTCCAATAAAGAATATAACAATTGATACAGCATAAACATTCATGACTAAGTTTCACGGTACCAATCCTCATGTGAGTCAGTATCACTTTCTCCATCTACCTCTACTTCTTCTCTACTTCTCTCAAAGACAGATAAACAGACAGATCAGAAACTATAATCAATTAGAATTTAGCAGAGGCCTCACAAATATTCTATTTATGTATTTATCGAATAAAATTATTCTTGATTCCTGAAACAGTCCTGTAACCGAGGGTTATAGATTACGCCAACTTCATATCGACAGTTGGATAAGCCTTCTTCAACGTGTGTTTTGGCTATGACACTATACTGTATCGGATGGGGAGGGTTCAGTCCCGGAAATTTATTGACTGTAGACTACCGGTTTATTACTATTACTCCAAGGGCATCCATAACCCGTATTCGAAGTACACTCAAGGTCCCATTAATGGGTCAAATAGATGTGTTCAATCTTTTCCTCTGAATTATACGTGGTGCATTCAATAACATTCAAGACTTTTTATTGACAGGCATTTAAAATTGTTGTAGACTCTTGGAAATTCAGTATGTTATTGCTATACATCTTATAAGATGACTGACTGGTTTTTATGATTTCAGGTTCAAATGAACAGCTACAGCAGCAATTGGAATACACCCTACTAAAGTCTGATTGTCACAGCTGGTGAATTTCAAAAATGCAATCTGGACGTGAGGACACCATAGAAGAATGATATGCAATAAAATTCTGTTTTAAACTTCGAAAAAATACGATAGAAACGTATGGAATGCTTCAGACTGCTTATCGACCATCTTGCATGAATTGAGCGTCAGTTTTTGAGTGACATAAGAGATTCAAGGAAGGCAGGCAGTCTGTGAGAATGATGATGAGAGGTGTGAGAGGATTAAGGAAGTCAATACATCAGAAATGATTGGCCAAAGGTTAGGGTTAATTTGTTGAGGTTTTAAGGGAGTTCAGCAAGAGATTCCGTCGCAAGAGGCCAGCACTCTTCTTATCGGGCCAGTGGCATTTCCACCAGGACAATGCACCGGTCCACAACCCCATCCTTGTTAAAGACTATTTGACCAAGATGGGCATCAAGACAGTTCCTCACCGTCCCTATAGTCCAGACCTTGCTCCCTGTGACTTTTGCTTATTCCCTAAGCTCAGGGGATCTTGTTGTGAGACAATTGACGAAGGTCATTGACACGCTCACACTAGAGGACTTCCATGGGGCCTTCCAGAAGTTGTTGGAACGGTAAAAGTGCATTGGAGCCGGAGGAGATTGCTACGAAGGGGATTTGAGTTTCATGTGTGTACTATCAATAAAAGTGCCCATACGAAAATGCCTGGAAACTTACTTAATGATCCTCGTAATTTTTAGTTATTTGAGATCATACAGCGTTTTGCAAATTATTTATATTACAGAAAAAACACTTGTTAAATAGAATTTCTAATGATAACTCGAAATACTTGAAACCATCTATGTGCAAACAAATACATGATAGTAAATAGAGTAAGTAGGTTGGTTGTTTGGGTTTTATGGCATATCAACCTTTGTAGGTTATTTGATGCCAAATCCATTTTTATAAAAATAATCAGTTCTATTTCAAACAATTCAGTTTAAAATGAGTACACATTTTAATTGTCAAAAAACATTTCTATTTCAAGCTATTTAGTTTATTCAAACAGTTCAAATTCAGATAATTCAGTTTAGTATAAGTACAGATTTTATTTACACACAGTTGAATGTCAAAACAGTTCTATTTTAAACAATTCAGTCTAGCGTAAGTAGAGTTTCAAAGACAAAAACACTCCCATTTCAAACAATTCAGTTTAGCATAAGTATTCAGTTCAAATGTAAGTACACAGTTTAATTGTCCAAAATATTTCTATTACAAGCTATTCGGTTTATTCAAACAGTTCTATTTCAAACAATTCAGTTTTGCATAAGTATGCCGTTTTGTTTTATTTAACCTGTAGATCGGACCCTATCAGGCCCTACCATTTCGGACCAGAGTGAACCTGGGAGCAATGGTAGTGAAAGGGTGCTCCGATTTCCCCAGGGCTCCAGCATCACTGGAACCATACCATCAGATTGTTTAGCGTCACAAATAGGATACTCTTTGGGGTGGGTCTTACCCCTTTGCAGAGAAGAAGTTGGTGTATTTTACAGCCCCAGTCGACTAGGCCAAAAAACCTGACCCGAGAGAGAGAAACGGATGCCATTTCCTGATTCAGCAGTGCAAAAATACCCTAAATGAGTTGTAGAAATCTAGACAACATTCAAAAAGTAAAAAAAAAATTGCACAGTGTAATAAATTCATCAATTTTGGATTATTTGTTCTTTCTACTTTTTTTCATATATATATATATATATATATATATATATTCATTTATTAATTTATTTATTAAAAAACAGGATTTGTCGTGAAATAAGCCCCTTTTTAGTTATTTCTATTTGATAACAGTTATTTCTTTATCAAAAATTGTATTCTTTCAAGTAAATAATCATCCTTAGTAAATAATTATAGATTCAGGTTTGTTGGTTTCTTGGTTAATGGCATATCAACCTTTGTAGGTTATTTAATGCTAAAGCCATTCTCCCAGAAGAACAGTAGTGGTACAATTTAACCTATAGCTGGGAGGATAAGGGTGTTCATACTTTTCCCAAGGATATTTGCCCAAAAGTGAACGTAATAGCTCACTGGAGTACGAACTCGCTTAATACGTTTCCACAGTCCGTTGCTTTAACCATTACATCACGAGGACACCCCCAATATATTCAGTTTGAACAAATATATGATAGCCCTTGGGACTGTAACGGAGGTTACCGCTCTGGATTGTGAGTGATGCCAATGAGGGGGTGCCCAATCCTTCTCAAATCTCTGAAACAGGAACCTTTCAATCTAATACAGTTTAAGGCACAGTATCAAGGCACCCCGTTTTAGGAGGGAAGGTCCAAATCCTTTGCAGGGGAGAGAGTCAACATACTCTAATCCTCACTGACAGGATGGTGTGCACACAGAATCTGTCCAAGGAAATGAGACACAAAAAACTCTTCGGATTTTGAGAAAAAATATCCAGTTAGCACCAGAAAACTAGGCATTGTTTTAACTACGAAGAAAAGAAAAGTTGATGAAATGCGTCTTCCCGGATAACAAGAGAATTAAATAGAATAAAATTTTAAAAAATAGTCGAAATTTACCTTAGAAAGGGAAAGAAATGTGTAACATTAACAATTCCTGAAAATATGCAAAAGAGATTATCCAACCTCTTTTGTATGTTTTTAATGAATTACCGGCCCGGGAAAGAAATTAATCAGTCCAAACCATCATACTGCTGAGATAGGTTTACGAGACATCTGAGAAGCGTCCCGGTAGGAAATCCTCCAACTCGAACATTAGAAAAATTCAAAAGTTAAGTTGTGTTGGGTTCTTTTTTTTAACTGCATATCAACCAACGTGTATTGTCTATCCTCAGGACTACCCAAGAGGAGGAGCTGTGGTGGTGTTATTCATCCCTTGATTGGGGGATAAAGCGGTTCAAACTTACCTCAGGAGTATTGGTCCACAAACGGACATAGTAGCTTGACTAGAGTTTGAACTAGCTTACGTCACTTTGCCACAGGAACTTACCCAAAGCTATATTTATATTACATAGGTAATATCTGCACAACAGTAAAATGACACAGATTTGTGATGTGAAAACTTGTCAAAAGTGTAATGATATCATGATGTAATGATAATCTTTAGGATCGTAGATAAAAAAAAACTTAATTTTGCGTACGTAGACACTACATATGGAAAGTAAATGGCATAAATATCTGACCTAATGTGGGAAGATAGAGAGATAGAGAGATAGATAGATAGCATGTAAGGCGCAATTATTTATTAATCCATTTTTATTCGTGTACAAATAAATCATAGTTCCTTATATTATCTGAACTGCAATACAACTTTTCTCTGTTGTCGCTATTTAGATTGACATACTTTTTCTCTCGGAACAAAAGCGCATGAACACTCTAGTTAAAGAACATAACGACAAGTCAGTTATTCTTCATTCAATTAAAGGAAAGAAGAGTTCTACAGATCTGAGGCGACTTGCGGTCACCAAACCCCTGTGACACCCACCAGTTATAGTTGGCACGAAAAAATTTCAAAACGTACGATGCGAAATCTCCCACGAGAAAACCTGGTCATGTCTAAGAGAAGGAAACGTTAACAGAGAAACTGAATCCCTTCTGATAACAACTCAAAATGTATCCATAAGATCAAACAATGTCAAAGCAAGAATAGACAAGACGAAACAAAACAGCAGATGTAGATTTTGTCATGATAGAGACGAAACGATCTATCACATAATATACGAATGCAGGAAATTAGTACTAAGAAAGTATCAACTAGACACAACTGAGTAAGGAAAATGATCCACTGAGAATTGTGCACGAATTTTAAATTTGAACATACAAAGATATATGTTCGAGAAAATCAGATGAACAAACTTCTTTTGGGATTTTGAGATACAAACAGATTATCTATTTTCATCCAAATGAGCAAATCTAGTGATAGTTAACAAAAAAAAAAAAGAGAGAACCTGCTGAATGGTGGACTTTGCCGATCCGGCTGACAAAAAATCTCCCATAATAACAATAATAGTAGATTATGTGGTGATGAATACGAAACCACTAACCGCATGATTAGAGAAATTTTCAAAATAGCATAAAGGGAGTATATGACTTTACAGGGCTGAACATTGATAATACGCGACTGAATAGCAAATGCAGATTAGATGATTAAAGATACAAAACAGTAGACCACAGATTAAATATACATATAAAAAAACACAGACAAATACTTGGACCTTACTAGAGAACTAAGAATGTTGTGGAACATGAATGTGACGGAGATACCAGTGGCAATTAATGCACTGCGAACGGTTCCTAAATGCTCGGTAAAGGGAGTGGAAAATTTGGAAATCGGAGGACAAGCCTGGACCATCCAAACTACAGATTGTTGAGACCGGCCAAAATACTGAGAAAAGTCCTGGTGAACAGGAATCTCGCTGTCACTCAGATTCCAGTGAAAGACCTTCAGCTAACGCTGGTGGGAAAAAACTCGCAAGCAATAATACGATACTAATGTAAGAAATGATTTTATAACAATATATATATATATATATATCTACTTACATATGATATATATATATATATGTATGATATTTGTCGCCGCCTCTCACCAGAAAGGACTCGACACAAGGTCAATCACCCGACGGCTGATTATAGTAGGGATTTAGGGGAGGGGAAGGTCGGACACGAGCTGAGGCTCGAACTCTGCTGGTCTGTGCTGCTCATCGATCCACTTAGTACTATGTGGACCCGATGAGCGTTGCTGATCTTGGGACCCAAATCTGGGTTCAGGGACGAGTGCC
The DNA here is from genome assembly GCA_963585895.1 of Sepioteuthis lessoniana. NCBI lineage: Eukaryota > Metazoa > Mollusca > Cephalopoda > Myopsida > Loliginidae > Sepioteuthis > Sepioteuthis lessoniana. The sequence continues at coordinate 106,683,139 of OY757906.1, read as the reverse complement.
TGATTACAAGTTTAACTGGACACCAAGGTCCAGTGTTATACAAAGAGGACAAAGGTGTCAATAGTGCAGATCGCATACCCGAAGGTGGCCCAGCCGGAGCGGGGTCCTTTCGGCCTCGAATCTGCCATTGATTTCGATACCCCATCCACCACGAATGCCAGACGGCCCAGCCAAGGTCTGGTAAGTATTAAGAAATTATATAGATATATATGTATACATATATAGATATTTGTCGCTGCCCCCCTAACAGACAGGACTTGACACAATGTCAATAACCCAAAGGCCAATTATACCGGGGATTTAGGGAAGCGGAAGGTCGGGCACGAGCCGAGGCTGGAACCCAGCTAGTCTGTGCAGCTCATCGATCCACTTAGTGCAATGTGGGTCTAATGAGCCAAGCTGTTTCTTGAGTCCAGGACCGGGTGCCGGGTTATTGCTTAAACTCGACAGCAAGGTCTAGTGCTTTACATAGTGGACAAAAGTGTCAATGTTGCAGCTCGCCTACCCAAAAATGTGACCAAGATGAAGAAGGGGCCTTTTGGCCACGAATCTGCCATTGATTTCGATACCCCATCCGGCACGAATGCCAGATTTCCCAGCCAAGGGAAGGTAAATATAAAAAATGATATATATGTATACATATGTATTTATATATATACAAACATATATATATATATATATATATATATATATATATTTAGCTATTATTTGGTCCAGTTAAGCCGGAGTTGGGAGTAATTCCATCAGGACAATCGGTGAAGTCCTGTTAATTTTTTTTCCGTGTTTTTTTGATTTTATCAAAAGCACATAACAGGATGGAAATAAATGTATATACCTAATGTAACCGGTTTGTGTTTTTTCTTAATATATATATATATATATATATATATATATATATATATATATATATTTATTTACATACGATATACATATGTATATATATACAAACACATTATATATATATATATATATATATATATTTACATACGATATATATATATATATATATATATATATATATATATATATATATACAAAAGCATTATATATATATATATATATATATATATATATATGCATGTAAGCTTGAAAATATTTCTACAAATCTAGAGGTCGACTTATACGGCATTATACCACTAACAGGTCAACCAGTTGTGAATGCTTGAAATTTAGCTCTGGCTTTTTCAGTGTTTTAAGATCAAGTTATACCTTGCAATTTACCGAAACCGATCTCAGCATGTATATTGTGACAAAAATTTAAAAGTATTAGTAATAAACAAAACAAAAATGGATTTCACTTTCAAAGCAAAACTTCCCAAAATAGCCTGTTAACAATATCACAAAAAAGCGTAAGTGAAAAGACAAGAATGCGGCATAAAAAACGTCGCAAAAAAAAAACAAAAAAAAAAACAAAACAATCAACATATCTAATTTCCTGGTAAACCACCGTAACAAATTACATCATTATTTTGACATGAAAAACATCGCTATTAAATAATTTTTTGTTTTAATTTTTATTTTTAAATAGAGTTATTACGACAACGGTGCGATGAAAATGTTTTAATCCTAGAGTTTCTTGCAGTCAATTTACAACCAATTTTTATACAAAATGTTCCCTTTCTTCACCAAATTAATACTCTACGTATGTGGAATAAAATAATGCAAAAACAACAAGAAAGGAGTGAAAGTGACCAATACAAAAACTGGTTGAAATTCATCGATATTTTTTAATCAATCAAATGTCCATTCGCTGTGTAAAATTTGTTCGTGTTTCTCTCCACACAGTTGTAGTTCCCTTTTTCCGAGTAAATTCAGTTCAGTTATAGATTTTCAACGAGCGGAAAATGTTAAACAGATTTTTAATATTGTATTTTTTCTTTCTCATTTAAGAGTTTAAAAACGGAAGCATCACCCAGCAAAAAAGCAGTAGAACGGCCACTTACGTCCCATCTGAGAAACGTTTAATTTGAGACAACATTTCTGCGGGGAATGTTAGGACGAACTCGTAGGAATCGTTCATTTATTGACTCCTATAGGACTTTACACTCCTATAATTTAATTTGGGCGGTATGCCACTTGTTCCCACAAAGATGGCGGACGCTCAATGTTCAGTCTCGGGAAACCATTGGCCAGGAGGACCACGTGATATGCTTACAACTACGTCGGCGCGCGAAAATTCAAGTCCTGCGTCTTGAGCCACTTATAAGACGATTTTTTCTATAAATACGCCGTCTTAAAACACATTCTTTCTCTTTTACGAATTTTCTTCGTAGCGGCAACACTCTCCTTTTGACAAAATTCCTTCGTAGCGGCAACACCTTCTCTTTGACCAAATTCATCCGTATCAGCAACACCATGCCTCGCAGACATTCATATACAAGAACTATGAGACGCTTTCCCGTCTCTAAAAAACTACCGGTTTCTAATCATAGAAAAAGGACATTTTAATTTTACAATTCTTTTTGTAGTTTAGTTGTGTTACACACACACACACACATACACACGCGAGCTCACACATATATACACACTATCAGTATGTTAGTAGAGTTAGTTATGTTTTTATGTATTAATGTAAGTTTTGTTATTATAGAATATAAATTTGTTTTTGTTCGTTCGCCTTGTTTTAAATGTTCATTTTGTCCACGCCGTTTTGCAACCATTATCTATTCCGCTTCTTTTACGCACACGTTACCCCACACTCCTACCCATGAACGCAGCAGTGTTGGCCAATGAGAAAGGATTTACATACAACAACGTATGATAGGAAAGAAAGACATGTGACATTTAGAGCACTGTGTGTTATCATTTAAACAAAAAAAATGTGATACGTAAGCGTTTAAAATTCCTTCGCTTAAGTTAGTTTCCTCTTGGCTGTGTGGTAAAATCTTGGATTGACGTTTGAGTCAGCCGGATTTCAATCCCAGCTCCGAGAATCTTGCGTGTCTACCCACACTGAAGACTTGTGATACAACGAAACAGTCCGTCTTTGGTTGACTATGTATTAGAACTTATATTTACATGTGCTGTGTCAGTAATAATGAGTACTCTTTCTTTTTCATTAGATAGCAATATATATATATATATATATATATATATATATATATATATATATATATATATATATATATAGTTAGAATAAATAAGTAAAGTTCTGGCATAAAAAGTGTGCGCAATACAAAAGAGGTATAAAACTTACAAATAAAATGTCCATAATTGTATTGCATATATATATATATATATATATATATATATATATATATATATATATATATATTATCTCATGCGCGTTAGGAAAACAAATTCCGGGGAAGAGAAATCAGAACAGACTAAACTTAAATGACAATTTAAAACTTAGTTCACATATATATTAGATTTATTACTGAAAAATAGAAGATTATATATATATATATATATATATCCCTACTTTTTTTCTGTCGTGTATATATATATATATATATACTTCTTACATAAAGAAGTAGGCAGACTATATATATATATATATATATATATATATATATATATATATATAGTCTGCCTCTTTTTGTCTTTTTGTTTGTGTGTGTGTGTGTGTGTGTGTGTGTGTGTGTGTGTGTGTGTGTGTGTGTGTGTGTGTGTGTGTGTGTGTTTCTCATTTTAATTAATTGAGACTTGCGTTCGAATTCACATTTTTTGGCATTTTATTTTATTGATTTATCGGTTTTCAATAATCTGCCCAACGAACTATCAGCTTTTAATGCACATGCGAAGTTAATCTTTCTCTCAAGATATTTACTCAACATTTCTTAGTCTGGCACAAGATCAAATCAAATATATACTTGAGGGAAGATTATATGGGAGAAATTTATAAAATAAGAAACCCTTATCAGCTTATAATTTATGCTACCATTATTTTATTTTCTTGCATCCTCTTCTCTTCATTATTTTGTCTCAACATTTTGATATTTTCCTACATTCAACTTCCGCTTCTTTTCATTCTCATACATTCTTTTTTTTCTTTCTATTTAAAATTTTTCATATCATTGTCATCTTTTTTACATTCTTAATCACTTTTTCCCTTTTCATTCTTCTTTTCATTCTTTTTAACATTTCATTCTGCAATATTCTTCTTCTTCTTCTTCTTCTTCTTCTTCTTCTTCTTCTTCTTCTTCTTCTTCTTCTTCAATAGATAATTTAGATAGAAAGCACTATCATCGTCTTTTATATAAATAAGTAAAGTTGGCGACCATAATCGAGAGCGACCCGAAGGCTCCCTTTTCAATAGTTACTACACCAAGGTGTGAGGGGAGGGCATGCACCCTTTCCCCTGATCGCTCAACTTTACCCTTGATCAGTACCTCATAATGCTGAGTTTTAAGCAAAGAGGCATCAAGTAAAATTGTTTGAATTTTTGGTATCACTCGACCTGGGATTGAACCCAGGTCTCCCGGGCCATTGTCGAACTCTAAAAAAATTAATATGAAAGAAAGAAACAAAAAGAAAAACGAAACAAAAAAGATAACATGTTATCATATAACTTAAAACAGTAAAATAAAAAAAAATGATTAAACAAACAAAAAACAATAAATAGCTATATAACGTAAAACAGTTTAATAACAAAATTTTTTTAAAAAACCCTCTCTCTCTATATATATATGGAGAGTTTTTGAAGAATGTCATTTATAGTTAGTTAAATCCTCCATAGTGTGTGCCTAGAGTCCAGTCTGAGCATCGCCGGGCTGGGACACACTTTGGTCAGCCGTGTAGTTTAGTACACAGCTCAAGTCAGGTGTGTCCTGGTTTCGGTGTCAGTTGGTCGAGGCCGTCTGACATCGATTCCGGGAAACCGGCATTCATGTCACGCGAGCTAAGACCAGCCCTCTTTGAGCCTCAGAGGACTGTCTTCCCAGTTTCTTACTCTCTCCGCAGGGCCTAGGTTTATCGCCTAGCGCCTGAGGCGCCTCATTTAAGGGAAATGTCGAAGAGGCTTAAGGCATTTTTGGAACCGCCGTTAGTGTGTGGGCTACTGTCCGGTACTTGGTTCACACATTAAAAAGGGCCATGTGCCATACTTTTCCATATGTGGGGAACTCGACAAATACCGGGTCCAATCCTCAGTAAATGCAACTGTTTTCTAATATTGTTCAAGAATGAACTAAGTTTTATGAATATCAACCTATTCAGATCGATTTGTATATAAATAAATTTTACAATGGGCAAAAATTTACGTTTTTCCTGTGAAGAAAGTGTTATATTCCAATCACCCATACCAAAATATTTAGAAGAGACCATTTTATCAAGAAAATTTGCTTTAGGGACCTGGATAATGAACATTTTTCTAAATGATCGTCAACTATATTTTGGGTGTTGTTATGGAATTTACAATCTTATCGAAAATCTCAAAATCTACTCTCTTCCAATGTTTTTTGTTAATTTTGGTATCTCTTAAGTATCGCTGAATGTAAATTTAGATTCATCTATTGTTTTAATCAGATCTCAAGTAAATAAAAATATGCAAATATTCTTTTTCACAGAGAAAACAGATTTAGCGAAAATGTATTTACGTTGGTCACAAAACTAAAGGTTATAGGAAATAATGACAAGTTTCTATCTTTTTACAACTTTTTTAGCAACTACTAAACAATCTAGGAAGAACATTCAAGTTACATAGTCTAATGTATATTAACTTTTAAAATATAATATACATATATAGAATTAAGACATTTTATTAATAGAAATGAGAATTGCCCCTTCTTTAAAAATTTCTTTTGATTAGAAAAATGCCGTTTCAGAACATTATAACAGTAAGAGTGATCATTTTGTTGTTCCATAGTCACGATCTTTTAATATACTTAGCAGAATTTAGTATTCGTCAATGGTATGTAATTATGATCAGCAAACTACTGTAGCAAAGTATTATAATTTCAGTGAGTTTAATGTTTGTTGGATATGTCATATTATTGGACATATATGTAAAACTAAGATAACGTCACTAAATATCTATAGCGGAAACTACTGTAAAAGAATAGTTTGAAGCCTTTTTAGAGAAATAGTTCACTCCGATACAAAGTTTTAATCTCTTTCAATTCCTCTTCAGAAGGAGTCCCAGTTGCATGGTAGCTTTCAGCCTCTTTTTTCCTCCCATCAATAGGTTAAATAGTACCACTACTGTTCTTTTACAACGATAGTTTTAGTATTAAATAACCCATAAATGTTGATATACCATTAAAAAAGAAACCAAACGAAACCAAACTTCTAGCCTATTAGGCTAAATCTATCATATAATCTTTCTCATTATGACAGCTTCCTAAATGGTTGAAGCAGTCTCGAATTTCTCTTTAACTTCTGCTGTCTCTACCGGATTTTAGGAAAAAGAATTCCCACTGTTAGAATCTTCCTCGGCTTTAATCTGGAGCACAGAACCTCTTCAATAATGGCATTATGACGTCATGATCAAAGTTGAATGAATATTAAGGACATTAGTTAGAAACTCGAGAAAAATTATTGGTACAGTAATGAGTTGGATGACAATCATATCTTTTACTTCTAAACCCAGCTCAGGATTAAATAGTAAGACTACTGTTCTTCAACAGCGAGAGCTTTAGCATTAAATAACCCTCGAAGGTTGATATTTCATTAAACTAAGAAACTAAAGAACCAAATCTACTACTGTCAGTGACATTCTAATCCCAGCTTGGAATAATTATAAGTATCCGTTATGTTACAATTGTTAGGAAGCGTTTCGGACAAATATTCTGTTGTAACATGCTTTTTGGGTTGGCAAGCTAGTGAAGCATACTGGTTGACCTACACTCTTGGCCTTGGGCTAAACTTAGTTGACCTCAAAAAGGATACTTCAAGTAGTGTTATACTTAACGATTAATACAAGTGGATTATTTTTAGTGCGTTTTACTTTCTCAAGGCTACACATCCATTTCTTCTCTTACCACAGGTTTTTGTAAATAGTTGAGTAGACTGACTTCTCAATCCATATTTGGCAACCAATTCAGGAGAAAGATCACTCTGAATTAAATTACCTTCAATCCACACAAACTTCGAACAACATGTATCACAAGCTACTCTTAGTAGGGGTATTGGGCAAATATATACAATAAATTAGTTTTTATCACTCAGAATATTGGGACTATTAACCTCATTTTTTTGTATTACTCTCAAAGTTTCGCCCGATTAATCCATCAGTCTTCTTCAGGTGTTTCATGTTGAATTCGGCAGCCCTCACAGAACCCCAAACCGAACCACTTATGAGGTTTATTTGCCCGGCAAGGAAACACGAAGCAGTTGATGAGGTATTTTATTGAAATGTTCTTCTGTGCGAAGTCATCCGGAGGTCGCTGGTTCATTCCCAATTATGAGTAAAAGTAACAAGAAATACTATAGCAACATATTTTACCCTGGTGTGGTAAATAAAAATGGAACAACTTACCCCGAAAATTAAATTTACATTTTAAAAATTAATTAAAATTATTAAGCTAAATTTCAGATATTTAGACAAATTAATCTTTATTGTGTGCAACTTACATATGACTGTAATATACCCAACTGGTCTGAATGGATATTAAGGTGTAGAATATTTTATCACAAAGGAAGATTTAGTTTGCTAGTATTGCAGAACCCATATATTGTGCTGAGTTTGACTTTCTCAGAACGGCCAAAAGCTATTGCCTTGTACCATGTAAAATAAATATAAATATGTTGAAATTCTTGTTGAAAAATTGTTGGTTGGGTTTATTATTTGAGGTAATCCATCTTAGGTGATTACCATTTTTAGTCTTCCAGAATGAGTTTAATAAAAATCTATGAACAAAACAATTCTCGTACTCACTTAGTAGGGAATACAGCAACGTGAATTTTACAACTTTCTTAAATTGCTGTGCGTTTTTTTAACAATCAAAAAAATAATTTGTTAGATATGCAGACCTTGTTTTGAGTATTGTAAGGCCACAATAGTTGATCACTAGTGTGAATGTTATTCACAAATGAATAGACTTAAAGAGAAGCGGAATAAATATCGCTCAAGAGAAAGAAAATGAGAGCTAAAGTTTAAATAGCTTTTCTAGACTAAAAGCTTTATATAATTTTTCACTCAGCTCTATTGACTCTGGCACATGGCCATTTAGATTGAAACGAATGGGCTGAATATCTCTGATACAAAGATGATTGATTTTATTGTCTGGGGGTTTTGTCAGGGTGTATTAGATTAGCTGATCTTTGTGGCAGCTATCTTGAGAGATAAATACGGGAATGTAAAAACTTCAAGTAGTCATTGCTTTAACTAAATTGCTCATGTTGTGAATGGTTAGCGAGTTAGGCCAGCAAACCATTACAATTAGGTTCGATTCTCACTAGGAGCACGATGATTAGATCTTCTTAAAAACTAATCTAAACTAAGTAAATAATTATTCAATGTGTTGGCAGACAGGATTTTAATGAGAATAAAGTAGTTTGATGTGGTTTGGTTGGTTTTTATGGTATATCAACCATTGTAAGTTATTAATGCCAAATTCATTTTTATTCATATAAACAGTAATATTTCAAACAATTCAGTTTAGCATAAGTACACCGTTTAGTTCTATCTGACCCATAGATAGGATCCTACCAGGTGCAAACACTCCGGGTCAGCGTGAACCTGGGAGTGATGGAAATGAAGGGGTACTCCAAATTCCCTAAAGTTCCAGAATTAGTGAAACTTCACCATCAGATTGTTTAGTGTCATATACAGGACACTCGTTGGTGGGGTCTTACACCTCTGCAGAAATTCAGTCGGTGTATACTTCAGCCCCAACCGTCTGGGCAAGAAAGTAGTTTAGTTTTTTTGTTTCTTTTTGTTTTTAACGTCATAACAACTTTTGTGGGTTATTTAAAGCCAAAGCCATACATATAGAAGAACATCATTGATACTATTTATCTCATGGCTTGGGAGATAAAAAGGGATCATAATTTTCCCGAGGTATATGCGTCTCATCAACAGAAAACGACATCGACACACGACTGACGAAATCATGGACGGCTATAGATAGGCTCTCAATAATATGGAAATCAGACCTGACAGATGAAATGAAGCGCAGTTTCTTCCAGGCAGCGGTTGTATCGATACTGCTATATGGATGCACTACATGGACGCTAACCAAACGGCTGGAGAAGAAACTTGACGGCAACTACACAAGAATGTTGAGAGCAATATTGAACAAGTCCTGGCGACAAAACCCCACGAGACGCCAACTGTACGGCCACCTGCCTCCCATCACGATAACTATACAGGTCAGACGAGCCAGACACGCCGGACACTGCTGGAGAAGCAAGGACGAGCTCGTAAGTGACGTACTACTATGGACCCCCACATATGGCCAAGCAAAAGCAGGACGAACAGCCTGAACTTACATACAGCAGCTATGTGAGGACACAGGATGTAACCCAGAAGACTTGCCGGAGGGGATGAACGATAGGGAAAAGTAGTGAGAGATGGTCAAGGATATCCGTGCTGGCGGCACGACATGATGATGATGATGATGATAATATATGTCCGAAAGTAAACGTAAATGGCGCGACTGCAGTTGGAATTCTCTTTTTTTCAATGGACGCACTCCAGTACTTTAGCCAATGACGCCATGGAGAATAAAATTATCTTAAACATAAAACGACTGACAGTAAAATCACTTTTACTTCTCTCGTCTCGTTTCTATTTGATTAGAGACTCGATAACTGAAAACATAAAAGACTAATTTTTTTTTTCATTCTTAAGTCGAGATAGCAGACATCAAATGAGGATTCGGTATTGTGCAACCCACTGAACTGTTTATCATGAAACTTCAAGAAAGCGCAAAATACTTCATCTCAGACGGTCTCTTTATCTCAATTTCATCATCACTGAATCTATCCCTCCTGTTGGTGAGGCGTAGAAGACGCTGAATGGCTCTCCTGTAGACGGGTAAGACACACCTTTCAAAAAATGCTTGACACTAAGCTGCATCTGATTTTAAAACCCCAGTTCTGGAGCTCATTGTCATTACTCCCAGGACATATTGAGGTCCCATCTATGAGTCAAACCCACCTCATTAAAATTATTTTTGTTTGTAAGGACCGTGGGCTAATAGAACTCTGAAGAAAAATCTTCTTAATTTATTCGAACATAAATATTCAATGAACAGGATTTCCTAACCTCCTGTCATACAATAACCCGATATGGGTTGACATCCCGTTAAAATCAATCATTCAATCAATCTGAATTCATTAGCGCTTAACAAAGTCTCTGTTTCTTTATGTACAGGTCACCATCTCGGAAGGTACATTTAGAATTACTTCAACTTATTGCTGCTATGATGAAAGATAATATTTCTCTTTCGCTAACTTTTATCAATAAGTTTTAAATACATTTCATATATATTTGTGATTCTGTTATAACAATGAAAAGAAAAAAGGAAAAAAATCTCATTTGAATCTTAGGCTCAGCGTGGCATAAAAGAAAACAACGCCACACTCGTATTCATCATACTATATAAGTCTTGTTTCTTTTAACAAATGGCCTAATATCATGTATAGCATAGTTTTAAAGTGATCCGTTATGGTAATAATATACATTTCCCATCAGAAAATTATAGAATAAGCAAACGTAGTTTTACTTTATATTTAGCAATAAATAAACTAACCGGAAATTTTTAAAATTTATTTTTAAGAAGATCTATTTACTGCCTAACGGAAAAGCTTGAACCACTTTAATAAAGATTATTGCTTTGAATTTGTGAAATCCAAACTTGAAAGAATTAAGGCAGACATAAAAGCTAGAGGAGAGGCAATGTCCTCTTGGTGTAATGGTTAAAGCGATGGACTGCGGAATCGTAGTACGCGAGTTCGAACTCCAGTCGCGCTATTACTTTCACTTTCGGGCAAATACCTTTGGGAATGGTATAAACCCCCTAATCCTACCAGCTATGGGTTAAATAGTACCACTACTGTTCTTATAGGAGAAAGTCTTTGGCATTAAATAAACTAAAAAGAGTTGATATGCCATTAAACAACCAAACCTATTTTTTTCTGAATGGCTTGGAAAACATTATACCATTACTTGTCTTTAATAGGAATCATTTTGAGATGAGGCTTCTTAATCTGAGAATTAATTTTTATTTATTGCGGACTTTTTGTCCTCATCTTGGTATTTTTTTTTGTGTGTGTGTTGTTTCTTCTTTCACTACGTTTCACCTCTGGCCTTCTTCAGGAGATTTACCGCGACCTCGGATAGGATACTGAGTCTTGTAACCGTATCCCCAGTAATTACTGCCTTCCATAGTTGTTGTCTATCGCACCACGTTTTTGAAACGTAGTGAAAGAAGAAACAACACACGCAAAAAAAACTACCAAGATGAGGACAAAAAGTCTGCAATAAATAAAAATTAATTATACCATTAATTTAAATGATTGAGTCTAGTTTATTCATGGAAATTTCTATGAAGTCAGAATCTTAAGATGCTCAAGAAAAATGCTTTGTGTCTTTTCTCTTATTTGTTTATTTACCGCTAAATAAATAAAAAAAAACGAAAGTGAATATTTTCTAAGTAGCTAATTGCATTTTTTGCCAGCTTTCGTGGTAAAGAGCATGGAAGTTGTCTGGGTCTTTTTGATTGAAGCGAACCTTTAAAAAAAAAAAAAACATTTTTCCGGGTTTTTTTTTTGTGTTACCAATTCAATTTGAACTTTCACATTCATTTAATATATTAAAAGATCATCGTCGATTATCCCAAACCGTTGGAGGTAGCAGTGTCTTAAAAAGTTCAAACTTTTTGGGCATGGAAGAGTCACGAATATCTACAGGCCCATACATTTTCCGAAATCTGAGAATCTTCAGCGGATCTTAAGCTTAGTTTAAAACAATACCTTACGACTGCCAGTATCTTATTTATCGTATATGTTCTTATGATATCTTAAACAAAATCACCATCTGGATTATACTGATAATGATATCATTACCATATGATAATTTTAGTGTAACTGATATAGTCAAGATATAGCCTGTTCAGGTGAATACGAAATAATCTTTAGAGAAAATGACAAAAACCGATTATATCCTTTTATGCAAATCATTGAAAATAACAAAATAGATAAAGGAATTCATCTGACTATTTTAAACTATCATCAAATATATTATAATTGGATTTTTTTCTGAACAACTTTAATTTTGATGCAAAAATATTTTCAGTCTGCAGTATTTTACCAACGTTTACTTTTAAATGTGTGGTCTTTAATCTAACAACTGTCATGTAAGACTTTTATCAGCATGATAGAGAGACAACAAAATGTTATAGTTCAAAATAGTCTCCGCCTGTTGGGATGCATTTCCTCTATCAGAGAACTCAATTTTGAAATTGACTTCGGAAAAACTATTGAAAGAATTCCGTTGGATATTATTTGCCTGCAATAGTCTACCGCAATATGGTTAAGCTTTAACCATACAGAATAACATTGCACATATAAAAGCAAACTTTTTAAAATTTTGGTTAACTAATTTAGTTTAATGCCATAAACAACCTATGTAGGTTACTTAAAGCCAAATCAAATATATATATATATATATATATATATATATATATATATATATATATATATATATATATATATAGTATTATTCAGTCCAGTTAAACCAGAGTTGGGAGTAATTCCTTCAGGGCAAGAAAATCATTCAGGTACTTAACATTTAAATTTTCCTGGTGGAGAGCTCAATGTAATTCTTTTACAGAGAAATTAACCGGTTTTTGGTTTTTTCTTATATATATATATATATATATATATATATATATAAAATCATTCTATCTCTAGCTTTGGGTAAATAGTAGGGTAGACTGTGTTCTTCAGCCTAGGTGCGGAAACTAGTCTAGGAGAAGGAAAACTCTGAATTCAAAGCTGTTAAACTCTGCTTAAAAATTGACGTTGTGTCACATCCTATCCGAGCGGAGGGGTTGGTAAATATATATAGGGTTTTTAAGGGAAGTTTGTAGGAAACTTTGTTTTAAAAGAAGTCATTAAACATCATTTGGTTACACACAGTAAAATGATTAAAAGTGTTGCTATTTAACACAAATAATTCATTCTAATAGTAATTATTTATTTGCACATGATTTAAATGGTTTCAGGTATTGCAATATCAGTCACTGATTTCAAACAGCTTGAAGATGAAATCAGTTTTAATACTTGTTTGCCACAGGAGCAATTTGAAGAATATATTCGGGATAAACATGTCAGTGCTAGGGCTTGGCATAATTAACTGATTGATCGGATCGGACCTCTCCGATAGCCCATCTAGCCCAATAAAGGTGAAAGTGGAGTGTTGAAAGCGACATGATTACATCAGTTTCCGGATCAAGGACTGCTTAGTAAACAGTACCCTGTCCTCAATCAATATAAGCTGATAACTATGGAAAACAGCTGACTTCATTGACTGGCTGAAGATATGTATATATGCAGTCGGCAGAGCGGACAGAATACAAAAGTAGTTGGAAAACTTTCTTCCCTTTCAAATGATAATTTAACTGCTAGTAATTTAGTCAAACGTCTTTAGAGGATCAAAATATCAGATAATAATACAGAGAGCAAAGTGAATAAGATTAACCACTTATACATGCAAACAAAATCAGCTTCAAATATAATTGTATCTTTTCTTCCAATTTCTGTGCTTATAGTTTTAACGCCATTTTACCAATTGCAGTTTAGCATCTCGCACATGGCCCCAAATTGGCGGTAGGAGTTTCTCACCTCTGCAATGGATGCAACTGTTATATTTTAATCTCTAGAGTCAGGACAAGAATATAGACTGATATTCTCTTGAAACTCTACTCAAAAGGAATAAAAATAGCATCACAAAAATTACATTATCACCATTTTTCTTTTAAATTCATTTTCAAAAATTTCTCTAATTTTTTGACTGATATTTATGCTTAATAATATTTTTGTGATATATATATATATATATATATATACATATATATATATATATATAGAGAGAGAGAGAGAAGGAAAAACACCTTGTAAACTATCTATAAATTAGAACAAAGACGAAAATTGACAATGAACCTTAAGAGATTCTCTGCAAAACTATATATATATATATATATATATATATATATATATATATATATATATATATATATGTACATATATATATATATCAGGGGCGGAGATGGGACTAGTGCTACTCGTGCCCGGCACGACCAATAACTCGGTCAATGTTATTCAAAATGGATTAAAAATCATCCATTAATTTCAAGCAAACATACTTAGTCTGATCTCAATTAAATTACGTATCTATTCAAGTTTCGATAACTAAGTAGCCAAAAGTTCATAAATATATCTGGGAATAATACAACGATGCTGTTTTGAACGGATCATCTTTGTCCGGCCACCGTCAGATCCATTGAACATTCCATAAAATCGGCTATAATGTTGAACACGCATAATCCATGCCAAGCACAAGACCCTTATAATAATAGTGATGTTAGAGAAATCTCGCTTTTGGCTGTAGCCAATGGCAAAAGCAAGTCAAAATACCGTGCTCAAAAAAATTAGCACAATGTGACTGCTGGCGCCTGTCTTAAGACGAGGGAGAGGGACCGAGAGAGAGAGAGAGAGAGAGAGAGAGAAAGAGAGAGAGAGAGAGAGGTTGGGATAGCAGATTATAGCCGTCGCCGACGTCATCATCATCGCTATGGTAAATGTTGGTTAAACGGCGTGTTTTAATTCGTTTTTTCACTAACAGATCTCTATTTCTTTTATGAATGTTGCATATATTACATTCTGTAACTAAAATTTGTTTATTTGAATACATTTTCAACAAATAATCTTTATTTTAAGCGAAATTGAAACTACTAGCTGTGTCTGTGTTTATCGTAGACACATACGTACGCATAAACACATGAAAAACGATTACTACTACTGCTGCAAGCAAACGTATATGTAGTAGTACGAATAGCTGTTTGTAAACATAACCACGCGGAGATATTGTAAATATCAGTGATGAAGTTATTGTTTCATTAACTAATTAATAAAGGACAGGTTTTGAATAAGAGTTAATTTTTTGTTTTTTTTATTGAGGAATGTTTTTTTCGTAAATTTTGAATCATAGAAATCTACGAAAAATACGGGTTTTAAGGCATGTTATATTGATATTAAGAAAACCCCTCAAACCAATGAACCTTCGTAGAATTCCGTAGTGGTACGTAAATACTTTTGTAATTTTTTTTCATAAAGGTCCTGTATGTAACTTTTTTTGCAGCATCCATCATTTCACAGCTATTTAAACCCAACTTTATTCATCAATATTACCTTTTATTCTATGGGAAAATTTAATCGCCGTTTTTGGAGAACATTACTTCAGTTGCCGAAAATATTTCAGTCGCTTCACTACATTCAATTTTATTACGGACTTTATTTACGAATTCTTTGTATCTTAGAATTTTTGCATAAAATTAAGATTTTCAATGTTCTCAGTGTTTCCACTGATAACGTCAACTGGTCAAGATATCATATGTTTCAAGATTCATCAGATGGAATTTACATTTTGGAAGTTCCCTGTATTTTGCGTATAACGTCACTTAGGCTAATTTTCCTGTGTTTCACGGGTAAGTAGATTATTCTCTAAAACATTTTTTAAAAAGTTGTACTGCATTTGCTGTTAATGATCTAGATTTCAAATTAGATATAATGGAAATGGATATTGTGTTGGACCTGAAAAATAAATCGTTTGGCCAGAGAAATGTCGCCCAGAAGCGAGAAATTATCGAAGTTGGTCGCCCAACTCCTTTATTGGTGAATAAGGTTAGAACTCGTTCGTTCCAATCCAAATGGTTTAATGACATTAACTGGGTATGTGCGAATAAATCTGAGGAAAAACTCTATTGTTGGCCTTGGTTGCTTTTCACGCCTAAATCAGGGCAATCATGGACTGATACTGGCTATACTGATTATAGGCATATTTTGGCTTACTGCAAAATTCATTCGAAATCAATGACTCATTTGGACAATTATAAGCGTTTAAAAACATTTGGCATGTATGACATAGTCACTGCTATTTGTGAATCGGCCAAATTTAAAAGAGAAAGGCACAATAAATTGGTCGAAGAAAATAAACACCTGATAAATGCAATATTATATCTTTGCAAACAAGAACTATCATTACGCGGACACGATGAAGTGGAAGATAGTAATTATCGAGAATTATTGCAGTGTTTCTCTAAAATTGACAGTGTGTTTGCATCAAAACTTTCCGCCAAAGAAGGCTCTAGGCAATTTTCAGGTGTTTCCAGAACAATACAGAATGGAATTATACCTGCAATTGATAACGTGATTGCTGATGTTATTTACGCTGAAATTCAAAGTGCCCCATTTATTTCAGTGCAGGCTGATGAAACAACTGACTGTGCAATGCATGCACAGCTTTCGATCATTGTTAGGTATGTGAATGGATGCAAAATTATTGAACGATTCCTTGGATTTCATGACGTGAGCGATGACAAAAGTGCCACAAGATTAGCTGATGTAATCGAGAATTCTTTAAATTCTTTCGATGATGCAAAATCAAAATTGGTTTGCCAAACTTATGATGGAGCAGCGGTGATGGCAGGTGAACGGAACGGAGTGCACATTAAATTGAGAGAGAGGGGATTTAAATACGCCGATTTCATCCATTGTTATGCCCATAAAATTAATTTAGTTTTGAGTAAAAGTACGGAAAAAGTTGATGGCGTTAAAATATTTTTTCACATTTACACAGCTTCAGTAAATTCACATCATCTAGTACGAAACGGAAGAGTGTGTTCCGAAAATTTGAAATCAGCATCCAATCTTTGTGTGCTACCAGATGGTTTTATAAATCAAGAACTGTATCCGCTATAAAAGACGAACGTCAAAAAATAATGAACGCACTCGACGATATTCTTGATCATGGCGAAATATGGGATGAAGTAACACTAAGTGAAACCGACAATCTATTGTCAAAATTGAATGATTTCACTTTCATGTTTTTTATTAACTGTTTTTTCTGTCATTCTTTCTCAAGCAGAAAAACTATTTGACATTTTACAGTGCAGAAAACTCGACGCGAAATATGCTCAAGATAAAATACATGATTTCATTCAATCAATATCAAACAATTGTGACAATGAACATTATGAAAATATGATCCACCAAACTTTGACAGACATGGAGATATCTGACGAATCACACGCTCCACCCACAAAAAGAGCTGGGGGAAATCGAATCAACTACAAAAGTGTATATTTTGAAATAATTCAAAACATCATTTCGTCACTAAAGAAACGATTCGCCAACATAGGAGACTTTTCATATTTTGAATTGCTCGATGGGAAGAAGTTTGAAGTTTTTTCCTGTACATTCCCTAAGCAACATATAGATGCATTGCAGAAAAAATACCCAGGTATTTTTTACCTAAAATCCTTGACAAGTGAGTTCAGGTATTTGTATTCTGACAGTGATTTCAGAAAATGTACCTCAAGTAAAGCTATTTTGGAGATGCTTCATGAACTCGGTTTTTTGTCTGCAATGTCTGAAACTGTGAGACTGATACAACTTTTCCTTACCATTCCCGCTACTTCAGTTTCAAATGAAAGAAGTTTCTCAACTTTGGACAGAATACGATCATTTTTTGAGATGCACTATGGCTGAGGATCGACTTTTGTCTTTAGCCCGAATTTCAATTGAGAAGCAAATGCTTAAAGACTTAGAGCAAAGAAATGAATTGCACAATAAGGTAATAGAAAAATTTGCGGCCAAACCAAGACGCCTGGAGTTTATGCTCAAATGAGATGACCTTCCCAAAAACGCGCTTGACCTGCAGACACGCCCATTCAAAGGCATTTATAGACGAACACGAGCTGTGAAATGATGCAGCAAAAAAAGTTACATACAGAATCTTTATGAAAAAAAATTACAAAAGTATTTACGTACTACTACGGAATTCTACGAAGGTTCCGAGGTTTGAGGGTTTTTCTTACTATTAATATAAAATGACATAGAACCCGTATTTTTCGTAGATTTCTATGATTCAAAATTCACGAATAAACCATTCCTTAATAAAAAAATTAAAAAAAATAAAAAACATTGTGAAGTGCTAATAAAAAATCAATCATTTAATTTTTTATAATTCCATGAGACAAATGATCTGGAGAGTTGTAAACTTAATTGCTAACCTGGTTAGTTGTCATTGTCATCAATTTCTTTATTCTAATAAACATATTTTTCTCGTCATAGTAATGAACACCTTCTCTTTTCTTCTATACTTTTGAAAGGAAAAAAATTATCTTATCTACTATATTAACAAGACTACAAATTATATAGTATCTTGATTGTTTACAAAAAAAAACACCATGCAAGGTACGTTAGTCAATCTGTGCTATACAATGGAGAATCACGCAATAGCAACTATGATGACTTACTTTGGGTCCACGGACCACGGGTTGGGAACTGAAGTTGACAGAGGGAACGGGGGGGGCACAAGTAGCAAAAATAGGCTAGAGTCACCACTGGTATATATAGGCAGAGTATTAAAGAAAGGAAAAGAAGGTTCTCTTTGTATATACATATATGTGTATATACGGTATATATATATATATATATATATACAAGCTTCAAGCGTCCTACGTGTCTAGCCTCACTGAAGAGTTGTGATACAACGAAACAGTCAGTCTGTGGACGACAATCTTATCCCATGGGGGTTGAGCACTCTAGCGAAGGAATTTACGGCTGCCGCTCGCATAATGCAAAGCTCTTCGAACGAATTTAGCATTCTGGCATACGATAAGGTATAAAACTTAAACAAAAGAACGCTGCTACTTAATACCTTATAATTCCCTAGCTGACATGGTATGCTTGTTGGACGAGCGGTCTGATACTAAGTCTAAAGTAAAGTTGGGCAGATTTCGATCCCATCTTCAAGCGTGCAACCTGTCTAGTCACACTGAAGAGTTGTGATACAACGAAACAGTCTGTATGTGCATGGCAATATATATATATATATATATATATATATAGCTTCATGAACGAATATCAAGAATTTGGTGGTCTACTCCGACTGCAGTCATACTGTTTACTGACAAGGCCAATATGGAACAAGTAGGGGCCGTTGCTGCGACTCTAGTTGAAGTTCTTGTCAAAGTTGGATGTCATTGTATTTTGATTCTTTCTCCAACGCTTTTTGTCTTTGACGAATGTCCTAGGGGTGTTTCAAAAAAAGGAGATAACTTTGTGAGACTCCAAGTATGATTGTTCTTACGAAGAATTGACTATCATCGATGTGACAGTCAACAAGATAATTTTTCAATCAGTCCTTGTATTTCTTCATGGGTGCACTTCTATCACAATGACCAGTGGAGAGTTCAACGAACAGGTCTATTTCATGATCTATTTCTCCTTCTCACAATCTCTCTCTATCTATCTTTCTTTCTATATATATATATATATATATATATACTTTCAAGAAATACCCAAATTCGGTCACATTAAGATTATAAATTTCTTTCCATCCTGCTAAGAGCATACATTAAGCTCTTTACCAGGAATATTTAAATATTCGAATTTTGAATAATTTAATTTTCCTGATGGTATTATTCCCTTCTCCGGATTTACTGGATTGACGAATACACACACACACACACACACACACATATATATATATATATATAGTTAACATATAATCTGAATATATTCTATCCTACGGAGCTTGAAAAGTCAAAAAGGGAACAAGCAACAATTCCAATTACCAGCAGCTTCAATGAACAAACCCGCCATCTTTTAACCTGAAGCATTGATTGTTTATATTGAGAAGTCCAGTGATGTTTGACGGCAGCGAAATGACAAGCAACAAAAGCTGGATCCGATCGAAGAGACCATTTTCCGTCAGCCTATATTATTGTTTGGTCGTCAAAAGCGCAATTTCCACCCGCTAACTTCCGGATCGTCGGCTTAAGTCAATTCCAATTCTTCCTAACTAGGTGATATGATACTGGCCTTGGAGAAAGCAAAATTGGCCACAGTAACGTTGACATTGGCTGATGAGTTTACCGTAGAGTATGGAATGAGATAAGCAGGGATGTTATTAGTCGCTATTGCTAGTGATACTTATCAATATTTAAGAACATTTCTCTTATATGACAAAAGACAATGATAGGATATGAGGAATGTTCATTTTATTGCGACAAACTTCTATCATGGACGAGAAAATCCACAATTGAATATCAGTATCATTAACTGATGCCTTCATTTGCACACCGATCACTGTCTTTGGACATAGGTGAACATGTCAGAATTGGATAGTGTTTTTCGTAACATATTTTATACATTTCAACATAGAATTATTTTTTTAATCTAAACACACATACTTCACTCTTACACAAACTCATATATATACGATGTGCATACGATAAGTTTCCAGACTTTTTTTGTATGGGCACATTTATTGATAGTACACACATGAAACTCTAGTCCCCTTCGAAGGAATCTCCTCCGGCTGCAATGCACTTGTTCTACCGTTCCAACAACTTTTGGGAGACCCCATGGAAGTCCTCTAGTGTGAGCGTGTCAATGTCCTTCGTCACAGTCTATTTCATCTCCTCAATTGTCTCAGAACGACAGTCTTAGGGAATAACCGAATGTCACGGAGAGCAAGGTCTCGACTATAGGGAGGGTGAGGAACTGTCTTGATGCCCATCTTGGTCAAATAGTATGTGAGAAGGATGGAGTTGTGGACTGGTGCATTGTCCTGGTGGAAATGACACTGACCCGATTTGAACAGCGCTGGCCTCTTCCGACGAAATCTCTTCCTGAACTCCCTTAAAACTCTAACATAGTAACCCTAACACTAACTCTTACCCCTAACCCTTTGGCCAATCAACTATAGCGTATTGACTTCCTTACTCCTCCCACACCTCTCATCATCCCTTACAGACTCCTAACCTTCCTTGAATCTCTTATGTCACTCAAAGACTGATACTTGATTCACGCAAGATGATCGAAAAGCAGTCTGACGCATTTCATACGTTTCTGTGGCAATCTTTCCAAGTTTAAAACAGAATTTTATTGCATATCGCTCTTCTAAAGTGTCAGATACCATTTTTGAAATTCAGCAGCTGTGACAATCAGGCTTTAGTAGGGTGTATTCCAATTGCTGCTGTAGCTGTTCCTTTGAACCTGAAATCATAGAAATTGGTCAGTCACCTCATAAGATGTAAAGCAATAACATACTTAATGTTCATAAGTCTATGACAATTTTCAATGCCTGTACAAAAAAGTCTGGAAACGTATTGAATGTACCAAGTATACCCATGTGAAAGGTATTAACGTCCTCCTTACCCACGCTAAGATTTAAATAATACTGCAACTGCTCTTAAAGATGACTGTCGAATTATGTCATTAAACAAACAGAGAAAACCAAACTATAATAATCATATGTATAAGTTTGATTTAAAAAAAGGATTACATTGGAATATTAGAATACAAATATTTGTAATTGTAACCAACCATTTAAACACAAATCAAATATCGGCATTAAATAGCATACAAGAAATTGATTTGCGGTTTAACAAAAGAACCAACTTTCTCCACTGTGTGTGTGTGTGTGTGTGTGTGTGTGTGTGTGTGTGTGTGTGTGTGTGTGTGTGTGTCTATATATCTATCAATCTCTATCTTTATATGATTCAGTACGTGATAGTCACTATCTATATGTGTCTTTAGATACTGACTAAATTTAAACCAAAATTATATAATTGTTAGATAAATGAGTACACTCGGTGAGGACAGAAATCATCAAGCATATTAGTACAGTATGTGCCTCGTGTATTCACTTCTATTATAGTTCTCTTAAATTGATGGGAACATTTATGGTTTTTATTTATGACTAACTGGTTCTGCCTTGGGACAGAAGGTAGTATCTTGGCACTCTTTATTGAATAAAGTACCACTTCCCGGTACTTTCGGATCAAAGTGTATTATCTGCACTAACATTAATGCTACCTTTATTTGAGAACATGACAATATAAAAAGTACTAATAAAATCAATGAATATTTCGAAAAGCATTAAATTAATGCCTTTTCAAAATTAAATACC
The DNA here is from genome assembly GCA_963585895.1 of Sepioteuthis lessoniana. Taxonomy (NCBI): domain Eukaryota; kingdom Metazoa; phylum Mollusca; class Cephalopoda; order Myopsida; family Loliginidae; genus Sepioteuthis; species Sepioteuthis lessoniana. The sequence goes on along the minus strand of OY757906.1, from coordinate 106,661,046 downwards.
ATATAAAAACCTTTATAAATATATAGATGAGCATTTTGGTTGGTTGGTTGGTTGGATGGTTTGTTGGTTGGATTTTATGGCATATCAACCTCTGTAGGTTATTTAACGCCAAATACATGTTTATTATAAAAATCAGTTCTATTTCAAACAATTCAGTTTAGAATGAGTACACAGTTTAATTGTCAAAAACATTTCTATTTCAAACTATTCAGTTTATCCAAACAGTTCTAATTCAGCTAATTCAGTTTAGCGTAGGTACAGATTTTGTTTAAACAATAAAATGTTAAAACAGTTCTGTATATAACAATTCAGTTTAGTGTAAGTACAGTTTCAATGTAAAAAACAGTTCAATTTCAAACAATTTAGTTTAATGTTAAAAAACAATTCCATTTCAAATAATTCAGTTTAGCATAAGCACGTTGTTTAAATTTAAGTACACGGTTTATTTTATGTCAAACTGTTCTAATTCAGATAATTCAGTTTAGTATAAGTACAGGTTTTGTTTGAACACAAACGCACAGAATTCAGTTTTGCACAAGCACGCAGTTTAAATGTAAGTACGGTTGTCAAAAACATTTCTATTTCAAGCTATTCCGTTTAATCAAGCAGTTCTAATTCAAATAATTCAGTTTAGCATAAGTATGCCGTTAGTTCTATTCAACCCATAGAAAGGGCCCTATCAGGTGCTACCATTCGAGGCCAGAGTGGACCTGGGAGCAATGGCAATAAAGGGGTACACCGCATTTCCCAAAGCTCCAGCATCACTGGAGCCTCATCATCAGATTGTTTAGTGTCATAACCAGGACAATCATTGGCGGAGGGGGGGGGGTCTTACCCCTCTGAAGATGTGCAGTCGGCGTATTCTACAGCCCCAGCCGACTCGGCAATGAGCATTTTATTTCATAGATATATATGATGAGGTGTCTATGGTGCAGATACTACAATGTGTACGTAAGTATAAATACTGATGAATGGTACTTTTATTCTAGGTAGGACGTGAAAATATACATTCGTACACTAATGTTTAGAAAAGATGATATATGAAAGAAAGAATCAATCAATCACTGTCCAATAAATAGAAGGGATGATAAATAACCCCAGTTGCAAAATATTTAGAGTAGATTGAACTCATTACATGAGTGATTATAAAACATTATGAGTGGTTCACTCAATTTATAATATCAATCATCTTACTAATTATTGGGTTCTTCTTAAAAGACTGTCCAAACTCACACTATGACACAAATATTCAAGAAATTTAATTACAGCAGTAATATTCAAATATGAAGCATTCGAATCAATGCATCTTTGTCAATAACAAGTATGATATATAATCATTTGATATAGCATTCTTCGTTATTAAATTTGTAAATTCCAGAAAACATGTAAAGAACATTGTTAATTAAGTTTTTGCCGTAAAAATGCACTAATTTTTAAGAAAATATCAATCAGTTTGTAAGATATGTTTAAAAGGCAAAGGATGAGATGGAAATCTGAAGTCTCGTACATTAGATAACGAAAACCCAATTATACAAAATATTGTTAAACATTAAGTTGAAACAGCACCAACACATGACCTTGTAAATTTCCATGATATCGTGTTGAACCAATGATAGCTTTTCCTTGAACAAATATAATAATTTGCAGCGTCTGTTTGTTCTCAAAGTAACGTGTGGTACAATGTACTGAGTTAAAGATTACCAAGAGCAGGAAATGATATGTTTAGTTGTAAATAAGAAAAGTAAATTGAACAATTCATTTTTTTTTGCTTACTGTAAACATAAATAGTTTGAACATTTTCATTAAACAAAGATGGGAATCCGTACATTTATTAATGCTAGTTTAATATTCCACATACTTGCTTGGTATTAGTAGTGAAGATTTGCAGTGATAATGTTCCTTGTAAATTGTAGACCACATTTCTATCCGATTACATTGTCATTTATCAGATTTTGCTTATCTCGGCTCGTAAACCCTAGGTTACTTGCATTACCACCTGTTGTTAAGTCCTCGCCCATCTAAGTCCAACCCAACTCTTTTGTGGATTTAATTTTACCCATGTAAACTTATTAAAGGGTTTATTACCATTACGATATCATGTGGGTTATTTCGCATGAGCGTTCATTATGCAATTTTCACCGAAAATTTGTTCTGAAATAATGTAACTCAATAAGCACTTCTGTGCTTGGATTTACATATTTTGGTGCAATAGTGTATATGCATTTAGGTACGTGCTTTTCATTGTATAAAAGAGCATAGGCCTTGCGTAGATGTATTTTCTTATGTATGTAAGGACCACCATAGTTTTACGGTAGGTGTTAGGATAGGTAACCTATATGTACATTGATTGGTGTGTATAGTAGAATCAAAAGGATAGCTAAACTAGTTTAGTAAATCGAAAGATTTTGATGAATTATCTAAAGAGAAAGAGAAGGTTAAACGCCAATAAAACCAGAAAACTTCGGAGTGAGTATAGTCAGAGGTCAGCAGCTACGGTTATCATTTTAAAAGTACTTTAACTCTGACAGGTTTACATAAAAGGTGCGAGGGTTTCTTTCTCGGAAGCCAGTGCTGATATATTCAAGGAAACAATCATGGGAGATACAAAAGAGTTACAGCCGAAGAGAGTGGTCTGTGGGCTGCCGGGCGGAGCTGGTACCATTCATAAGAAGTAAAACTGCACAGTCAGAAGATAACCGTTAGATAAAATGGGATTAGGAAATTGTAAAAATCTTCATCTAAAGTCTATATCGTGATAGTGAAGGATTAGCGTACAAATCTATATATTCACATCTCTGATCATGATAAATAACATTGGGGAACACTCGTTTTGTTGCATTTAAAAAAATACTTTTCTATGGTCAATTTGAGTGTGCTGATTTCAAATCTGAAGTCGGTCTTTGTCTGCAAGCTATAGATTTTATGCAATCTTACATTTTTATTTATTTTTTAAATTTTCGTTATTATAGGAAATTGCAATATCAGCCCCAATTCTTTTGTTCACTTGAATCTCAAAACGATATGAAAGTCATTTCTGTACATCTATTAAGGCAAAAGAAATAACATTACCAGAACATCTATCCCAAAGTTAGATTAGCATCCTTCAGAACATCACCACTGCTGATGGATGCTTATCAATTTCTTTGAGTATTTTATTCAGGCCGGAATTTGTGTTTGTGACTTTTGCGTTTGTACACTTCATCTGGGCATTTCGTTTAATGCTCCAGCAGTAGTCAGCCATCATATTTTTGTCCCAATGCCCTTGGTAGCGTTCTTCCATTATCTTTAGGTCTTGGTGAAATCGTTCTCCTTGTTCGTCACTCCCTAGGTTGTCAGGGAACTGATCAAGGTGGCTGTTCAAAAAATGAAGCTTGATACTCGCGTTGCACCTGAGATCACGAAAAGCGAGGAGCATTCTGGTCACAAGTTCATTGTAGTTCTCCGCCTTATTGTTTACAAGGAAGTTCTGAACGACTGCCACAAAGGATAACCATGCTGCCCTTTCTAAAGCAGTCATCTTAGTAGCAAGCTGATCATCACGAATTAGAGTTCAAATTTGTGGGCCATCAAACACGCTTTCTCTGATCTTCTCAAAAGATAACCCTGCTAAAGCTGTGATGATGTGTTGGAAACATTCACCTTCGGTTTCCTGTGCTTTGACAAATTGCTTCATCAAACCTAATTTGACCTGAAGAGGAGGAAAGACGGTTTTATCTCTGTTTAGAATTGAGTCTTGTATGCTATTTGGTATGCCTGCTTCAAGAGTGTCACAAATAGGCCAGTCCTTTTGGACCCAATGTCTGTCTCGGGCTCGGCTATTCCACATACAGAGGAAACATGGAAGCTTGGTTAAACCTTTCTGTTGTACAAGAAGAAACTTGACCATCTTTAAGTCTACAAAAATGATCCAACTGTGCTCATGATTCTTTAATAATTCCATGACCATTCTCATATCATCATAATCTTTCCGCAAATGCACTGAGTGACAGACAGGTACTGCTCCATAAACATTGCCATTATGTAAAATAACTCACTTTAGACTGCGTTTTGAACTGTCAAAAAAGAATCCCCATTCAGCAGGACTATAGTAAAGTACACCCAGTTCTTTGAGAAGCCCTGGGATGTCATGGCAGTAAACAAACTGTCTGTCTTTTGAAAAGAAGGTCAGAAAAAGCTGCTCCCGTTTTCTGAAATATGATACTTTAACAGAGCGATCAACAAGATTTCTGCCTTGTAATCTTGATGCCAAAAGCTTTGTTGCTTTCTTTGAAAGACCTAAATCCTGCACTAAATCATTCAGTTCAACCTGGAAAAGAGGCTTGGGGACGGGGAAAGATGCAGTGTCTGAAGAACAGTCCTCCGATTGTGAACGCTTTTCTGACTATTCACTGTCACAACTGTCTTGCTCGCTTGCATCATGTCCAATTTCTCTATCGTTTAATGAAGGCAAGCCTTTGAAAACTGGAACAGGAACTTCAACAGACCAAATGAGGGAATGTTCGGACACATAATCTTATGTCGTTTTTTCCTCCCAGCACCCGTTGTGTTTACTATACTGAAATAACAGTCAGTTACATGGTTGTTGGGTTCGCGCCAAATCATTGGAACTCCAAAAGACAGACTTTTGGATTTTCTTTTGGTCCAGTCTCGAAGCATTTCCTCACAATTGTGGCATACAACACAAGGAGCCATGTAGGCACGCTCGACGAACAAGGATATGTTACGTCTTTGACGTAACATATCCTTGTAGCACATATGTAGCAGAAGGCATGTTTCTGCAATGATGTCTCTTTCTGGAAGACATGTTTGAACTGAAACAAAAGAAGAATTATCAAAATATTAGAAGCTATCTTTATATATGGACGTTAAAATGCTTATACTCGGTTTACGCAAGTTCCCATATGTACAATTTCATTAACCTCAAATTGCATACAAATTTCAGATTTGAAATCAGTGAGTAAAGCTCCTTCGGAATCAGTTAAAATATCCAAAACAACTCAAATTTACTGAAAAAGTGTTACCCTGTGTAAGAAGATAAGTTCTCTTCAATTAAGAAGACCATTGGTGTGCATTCTATGATTAGTTTTGTTTTTTGTTTTTTTTACTTTGTGGATCAGATCCGTGGCTTCAGTAATTTTGGCTCTGTGGGTCCATAGCCCTTTTTTGGAAGCAATCCCAATCTGGGAAGGAGACATTCGTGATTCGGCGAGACTAGGAAGATCACGATGATAACCACTACAATAATAGAATCACATTTCGAAGTGGCTTTAAAAATTTTCTCGTGATTTACTCTACCTATATATATATATATATATATATATATATATGTTTACTTTCCTTCAAATATTTGAAAATTGTAGAAATTACAAACTTTATTTTTGAGGGTTCTTTTCTTGAAGAATTTCACAAAGATCTGATTTCCTAAATAATTTTTATTGATTATGTTTACCTGTGGCAGGACGCCCTGCCCTCTTCCACTTAAAGACTTTGAAAACTCAGAAATCAACAAAATACTTCATTTGTGGAGTTATACGCTCACTCAATTAATCATTTACGTTTGGGACAGTTTAAGAGCAATTTCTTAAACATCTAATTAATTGTGCAGCTGTTTATGGAGCTTTCTTATTAGGAATCTTACTGAATACAAACCTCTGTATTATGTTATAGCTAATGATAGAAAAAAAAACAAAAAAAAACCCAACTGTTTAGACTATAAAATAGTGCTGATATTATGCAGTGTATATTTGTCTCGCCTTTTGATTTCAACAATATTTTTCGTGTGTTTTTTAGAATGTAAATTCGTTTGCCACCTATTTTTAATATCTAATGCTTTCGTCACCCAATTCTGATTATAACATCTAATGTGACTGATAGTTGACATCAAATTATTTTCCTTTTTTTTTTTTTAATTCAAATTAATTTGGCGTATGTTTTTAAATTCAATTTTGTTTCTTTTTAAATAAAATTTCTTTCTTGTTTGCTTTTTTCAAAATCTAATTCATTTAAGATTTAATATCAATACAGAAATTCAAAATTACCTTAAACTGCTAAATCTAATTTTCTTACAGAAAATGGTGGTTTGATCTGAGAAAATGTCCATGTAAAACGATATTTTCCTGGCACATATTTTGACATATATTCCGAAAAGGTTGGTTGGTTGGTTTTAAAGCGTATCAACACACTTTGGGTTATTAAATTTTGAATCAAATCATTTTGATAAAGTTTTCAAACGATTGAGTTTAACATTGGAAAAAAAACATTTTCCCTAATAAAAAAAAGTACCATACTCACCGTAAGTGTTTCTCTCCAATGAATACATCATATTGTCCTATTTCGGAAGTGTATCTCCAGTTCTGGTGCTCTGGGAAGTTTGACTGGGCCATTATTCTCAGGTCTAATCAGGTCCGAAACCGTGGCAGCGATTTGGGTTCTATCTATGAATAAACGAGTACTGTTTCAAGATTAACATTGGATAGGAATACTTAAAATCATTTATTTATGAGCAAAAAAATCGTTACTATTAAATAGAATTATTAATATTAAACAGAAATAGTTGAAACTGTGAAAACAAACGAATGTTATCAAACTGGATTTTTCGTTTGTTATTTGATGGCATATCAACATTTTAAGGTTTTTAATGTCAAATACATCCTTGTTTTATTTTTAGAAGGACACTTGTGGTACTATTTAACCCATAGATTGGATGTTCATACCTTTCCCCAAGGGGATTTGTCCAAAAGTGAAAATAATGGCGTGACTGGAATTCGAACGATTCCGCAGTCTAGCACTTTAACCATTACCCACCCATCAAATTGGAATAGTTACTGCAACTATTTAGTCGATTATTAATATTAGATTGTAACATCTAATATATAACTGGGAGCATAACATTTCTTTAATAGAAATACAAGACTATAATTTCGCAAAGAAATTTTCTTCTTCTTCTTCTCATTCTTCTTATTCTTATTCTTCTTCTTATTATTATTACACATCAGCGCTAGCTGATGGTCTTTCACAAGAGTTTGAGTAACAGCAAGTCCCATCAAGTCTCCAGGACTCTTCTCAGTATTCGGGCCGTTCTCCATAATGCACTTGCTTGGGCGGTCTCCACTCCTCCGCCAACTTACAACGCTTCCAGTCCCTTTAGTAATCCTTTAGTTACTGTACCAAAAGCACCAATCACGATTGGTATAATTGTCACCTTCATGTTCCATAGTTTTTTCAATTCCCTAGCAAGGTCGAAATACTTATCCTTCTTTTCAAATTCTTTCAGTTTTATTCTGTGGTCAGCCGGGACAGCAAAGTCGATAATTTTGCAAGTTCTCTTTTTTTTCTTGTTGGTTATTATGAGGTCTGGTCTTTTAGCCTTGATTAGGGGATCTCTCTGTATGTCAAAGTCCCAAAGGAGTTTATGTGTGTCATTTTCTAGGACAGGTGCTGGGTTGGTCATATACCATTTGTTCGTATGCTCTAACTGAAATTACTTGCACATCTCCCAGTGGATCACCTTACCCACCCAGTCGTGTTTAGTCTTATATTCCTTCAGTGTTAATAAGCTGCTTTAGCTTACTGTGGGATTGATGGTTTCCTCTCTGTCACCGCATAGCCTTCATTTGCTATTTTGTTGCGTCTTATCTATTCTTCCTTTGATATAATTAGTTCTTACGGCGTTGTTTTGTGCTGCTATTAGAAAAGATTAAAAAAGTTTCCTTTTCTTAGCCAGGTCAAGGTTTTGTCGTGTGAGATGTTGTTTATTAGTCGTTGAAAACGCCCATATAGTTGTTTTTTCCCCATTTTTGTTTCCTATTTATTGTCATTCTGTTGTCCATCGTGTTGCCAGTATCGTTTCTAATAGCTGTAATCAGTCCTCCTTCGTGTTTTTCTATGTAGTCTTCGAATCGTCGTATCGATGTCTTTAATGCTGGCAAGTCCTCTTCCGCCCTTTTTCCTTGATATATATAATCTGTCAACGACGTTTCTGGGATGTAATGCCTGATGAATAGTCATTAGTTTTCTTGTTCTTTGGTCCACATCAGAAAGGGCGCAGAATATCTAACGAGGTGTACAGCCCAGGTATTTATTCCTTTGATAAGCTTTCGGCTAAGGACTTTTGTCTCGAGTAGTTTTCTAGTTCTCCTGAAATATTATTTTTGAATTTTGTCTTTCATTTCAACTTGTTTGATAGTGTCAGCCTTCAAGATGCCCAAGGACATTGCTATATTTTTTGTCTAGTTTTGCTCTCATTTAGGATGTGTTGATCTATGTAAAGTAACTCTGCTGTGCTTCTGGATCTCTTGCGGCATTCCTCAAGTTGTATTGTTATTTTTTCTTGTGCTGCCTTATCCTTTCTATTCCTACACATTCTATCCTCTTTTTTTTCTCATTCTGGCCTGTTTTCGTAGATTATTTATCAGCGTTTCCAGTCGAATTTCCCACCCTGGTTTTGATTTTTCTTTCGTGTTTTTTTGCGGAGATCCCAATTTTCTCACAAATTAATTTTGTTCCTGCATAAGTTTGGTTCAGTTAATTCAGTTATATTATTCGTTGGTATATATATATATATATATCAGTACTTGATTCACTTTATTCGTTCTCCATTCTATGTTTCCTAATGATGGTAATGTAGTCTTTTCACTGTTCATAATTCTCTTTATATGTTCTAGATTTACCTTTTGCTCTTGTGATAGTGTTTGTTCTGGGTTGTCTGGTTGTGTGGGTTTTCCATTTTCCGAAGTTGGTGGTTCACTTAAATTGGGATATTTTTGTTTGTTAATATTTGATGTATCTGGTACTGTATTATCACCTTTTTGATTATTCATTTTCTGGTGAATTTCTATTATTTCAAGGTCAGAAAACCAACCTTTCTTTATTATTGTTCTGACTTGATCAGCAAACCTCCGACTAGTTGTCTGAAAATTAGAACATTCTTGCCAGATATCTATCATTCTTTTCCTATATCCTCTTTATGTAGGGTTGCTCTTGATATAGCAGTATAGTGAAAGTTGGTTGTCTTCCCTAGTCCATGATTTCTGTTCAGGTCTCTGGTTGGTGTGGTTCCTTAATCGTCATTCGTGTACCTGAAAAAAGAATAGCTAACATAACATTCGCAGGATATCAGGAGAGCACCTGCCGATCATGACACTCAAGCCTGTTGCCTGGGTCCCACGTTGTATTATATTTAGATTTGACATTTTATAATGGGTGGTATATTGTGACTATACAAGACCCATGGGTTGTTTATTATCTACGCACCTGACACAGATGTGACCGAGAACAGTCACAATGTCTACATTAACAGCAGGTAAGGAAAAAAAAACACCTAAGTTTTAACTTAATTAAAGTCCATTAACTTACTATTGCAATTTACTTCTTAATCGAGTGCCTGAAGTAACTTCAGGTTGTATAGTTTATGCTTACTGCCCTGTTTTGAAACTATTTCCGTAAAGTTTGGTCATGTTTTAATTAATACTAAACTACTGATGTTTTCTCCGTTATAGGAAGGGCGGTAACAATTCTTAAATAGTTTCAGGCTATATCAGGTACACATTACGTTAGATATAGAGTAGTCATCGATGAGCTCTAAAGATACTGAGGCGTTAAATTTAAAAAAAAAATCTATTTCATGATTTCGAAATCGTTTAGCTGAAATTAATTTTGAGAATGAAGTCTTCATTTAAATATAATTGTTAACAAAAAGATTTTTTTTCGAAAAACGAAAATCAATGTTTTAAATAAAAGACAAAGGCGACAAACCCATATTTCTTGAAAGATCACAAAAGATTCGTTCTGTTATTCTGGTTCAAACATTCATGTATTTTTGAAGTTTTTTTTTAATTTTTTTTTTAATTTTATATTCTAAAATATGGACATCACGTGGCATTCTAGATATGTTCGCTTCTAAATTAATTTCCTTTTTTTCTTTTTTTGGAGGGGAGAAGGGTTCTTTTTAAATTTGTGTATTTATTTATTTATCATTTGTATTTATTTATTCATTTAATATTTTATTTTATGGCGGAGATATTTCATTTTTATTTTATTTCTACTTCCCTCGCCTCTACATAGATTCTCACCTACCCACAATTTAATCCTAGTAACACGAGAGACATAGAAATTGAAGCGATAAATTTAAACAAATATATCTCGTGATTTCAAAATCGTTTAGCTGAAATCAATTTTGGGAATTAAATTATTATTATTATTATTATTATGAGTGTTTTCAACACCAGCGTTTGCCGCTGGTTTCTTTCTGGAGTTTGAGAGACTGCAAATCTCCCCAAGTCTCCAGGGCTCTTCTCTCTATTGTGACCGATCTTTAAAAAATTGTAATTTGGATAGTCTCCATTCGTCCTCTTATATCTAAGTCCTCGAGTCTCTGAACCAATCCTTTCGTGTCTGTACCGAGCGCGCCAATTACAATTAGTGTTACTGTCATTTTTAGGTAACAAAGGGTGTTTTTTTTTCAATTCTCTTGCAAGGTCTCAGTATTCAACTGTCTTTTCGCTTTTCTTCACTTATACCCTGTAATCAGCCGAAACGGCAATGTCCACAAAGTCCATTCGGCAGACTCTCTTTTTTGTGGACTATAATTAGGTGTAATCGTCTGGCCGCGATTACGTGATTTGTTTCTCTCTCAAATCCCTAGAGAAGTTTGTGCGTCTCATTCTTCAGGACAGATTCTGCGTTGAGGATATACCAGATGTTTGTATGGTCAGATTCAAATTTCTCGCAAAATTACCACTGGATCACATTGCCCAACCAGTCGTATATATTGTCTTTAATTGGAATAATTTTGTGATGAGGTTTCTTAATCTGAGAATTGTTTTTTTTTATTTATTGCGGACTTTTTGTCCTCATCTTGGTAGTTTTAGGGGTTTTTTTTGTGTTGTTTCTTCTTTCACAACGTTTCGGCCAAATTTCACCTCTGGCCTTCTTCAGGTGATTTACTGCGACCTCGGATAGGAATTCTGAGTCTTATCACCTCTTGAAGCCTCATCTCAAAATGATTCCAATTAAAGACGATTACAAAAAATTCGGTACGGACCCGACTATGGAAGAGCAGTTAAGGAGAACAAATAATTGGATTTATAAGACCAAAAAATCCATCCTTGATCGCCCTTCGGGGCCCGTGGCGCAGCGGATAGAGGCGTTGGGTCTCTACGGTTCCAGGTGCGAATTGTCAAATCCTACCCAAGCCGGCCAGAGGTTTACTTGTTCAAAAACGTGGTGCGATAGACAACAACTATGGAAGGCAGTAATTACTGGGGATACGGTTACAAGACTCAGCATTCCTGATAAATTCTATGACTTCACCTGGTATCTTGTAAATTTTGAGACAGTCTATTATCCAGCTTTGCAGGAACACATCTAAATGTTTTTTGTTGTCAACTCACTCCAAAGTGATTTTTTTTTCGTCTCATTTTGCTTTCCTTGAGAATATTTTGATCAATGTATAGAAACTTTTCTGTTCCTCAAAACCCCAGGTGGCATCCTTTCTGTTCCTCAGGAGACAATCAACGGCTTATAAGGGAGTAGTAAATCCCCTCCCATATTTATTCAGTTATTAGTTTCCACATCATCGTTAGGCGCGATATGGGTCTATAATTGTTGAGTGTAGTTCCTTTTTGGGAATGTTTTGGGATCAGGGTGGCCTTTCCTTTGGTCATCTGTTCGGGTTAGTCTGTTTCTTCTTCTACTCATCAAATTCCGGTATCGAGTTTGTCGTGGATGGAAGTGAATTTTTTTAATCGGTAAAATGGTCTGGCAATTTTTAATTTGGTACTTTTATGAGTGTTGCTTTGAGTGAATCGAGGTATATTTTTGGATTAAATCCTTCTTCGCGTTCTGACATTTTTTTCCTATGTTTCTTATCTATTCTGTTATGTTATCTTTGCTTCCGTATTTGCTCCAAAATTGTTTTATGTCCTTGTTATTGGGTGGATGGAATGTCATTGTGCATAATCCCCTTACTTGCTGGTAGAATTTTCTTTCGTTGTTTTGGAACGTCCTCTTTTGTTTCTGTTGTTATATCCATTCGCAATATTGTTTTAGTTTTCCTTTTTTCGCCAGTAGCTGCTGTTTTATTTCCTTGAGTTATAGTGTCTTTTTTTTTACTTGTATTGTTTTTTCTTGTCAAACCCCACATGTTATTGGGCCCTCCTGTTTCTGAATATGTTTCCTTCTCGTTGACTATTCTCCAGTTTTGGTTTCTTAGGTAATCTCGTCTTCTTTTCAGACAATTGTCTTTAAAATCTCTATATTCATTTTTTCTTCTCGTGTTTGTGCTACGTGGTTTGAGTGTGTGGTATTTCGATTAATATTTTTTGCGGTTCATTTCAGTTAGCTTGAGTGAGTTTGAGTGACTGCAAGACTCCTCAACTCTCCAGGACTCTTCTCAGTATACTGAACGATCTTAATAATGCAGTAGCTTGGATGTTTCCTGATTATCCTCTTATTTCCATGTTCTCCAGTCCCTTTACCAATCTTTTGTTGACTGTAAGAAGTGAGCCAATTAAAATTGGTATCACTGTCACTTCATGTTCCATAGTTTTTTTTTTTCAGATCCCTAGCAAGGTCTAGGTACTTATCTATATTTACGCTTTTTTCAGTTTTATTCTGTGGTCAGCAGAATGACAAAATCCACTGTTCGGCAGATTAACTTTTCTGCTGATTATCACTTGGTCTGGTCGTTTAGCTGAGATTAGATGATCCGTTTTTATCTCAAATTCCCAGAGAATTTCGTGCGTCTCTTTTTCTAGGATGGATTCTGGGTTATAAATATGTCATTTGTTCGTATTGTCAAATTTAAAACTATTGCACAATTCCAAATGAATCATCTTGCCCTCGCAATCATACCTCATCTTATACCTTCTTTATTATTATTATTATTATTATTATTATTATTATTATTATTATTATTATTATTATTGGTGTTGGTCTTGTTGTTATAGTCAAATAAAAAGTGCAAGGCAAAAGAATACAATCGAACGTTGAAAATAGAATGTGAGGATTATAATCAAGCAATTAAATTACATATTCGCAATAATTACACATACATAGATGATATTGTTGTATTTTGGCCTTTGACCCGGCCAAAAATGCCATTCCAAGGTGATGAACCGGAAAGAAATGACACATTCTAATGGCAGTTATGAGAGGAAATCGCGTGGGCGGAAAATGGCTGATGAAATGGGACGAGGTAAAAAATTACCATGGTACACTCATAGACTGACGCGCCGGAAGAGAGTGACCTGTGAACTGCATGGCAGTTATTTCCGCTTGATGACGATCAAACATGCGATTTCAAAGATCGAGTGGGCGATCGAGTGGACGTTGAACTATTATATAACTCAGTCAAGACAGAAGTCAAGGCAGTTCCAGTTAGAGTTGGAGACGGAGAGGGACGAGTATGGTAGGGAATGCCACACCCGGCCGAATGAGGCCCTCGGGAACCCCGATGGAGTTTGGGGACCAGAGAAGTTGCTGATAAGATGCAGTAAAGAAAGCCATCGCCCAGCAGAGTGGGCCTCTGGGCCTCCGGTTGAGCAGTCCTGGAGAACGAGAAAGACACAACGTTGACGGCCATAAGCGTGGGGGTCAGAATATTGCATTTTCTATTTGGTCTCCAACTCCCTCTCACACGCAAAACTTGAGTAACCCTTTTCAAACCCTTACAATAAAGTGGGAGGTACAAGTTTTGATAAAGAAGTCTTCCTGCGTGCGTCTTTATTATTGTGCCGTTATGATGCCGTAGATGACAATATAACAATATGCTGTTAAACAAAAAACCGAATCATATATTTAACGTATAGGAGCCAAAAAAGCTTAGGTTGCGGCTTTTCGTTCGTTTGTTTTTTTTTCTGTCAAGAGATTCAATTTGTGTTTTTAATGGTTCTTTTTTCAATCATCATCAAATCATGCTAATTGATCTAAATTCTTGAGCTCCCTTTCGCCATCCTTTCCTATCGTCCATAGCTCCTGGCTGATCCCATAGATTTTATCCTGTGTCCGCATAAAGTATAAGTACGTAAATCCTTAGTGGTTGGATAATACTGGCTCATCCATCTTCCTGGAGGAGTCCATTTCGCAGTTTGTCCACATGTATGTAATCGTGTCTTAGTGATACTTTTGTATCCTGCGAGATCTCGTTAGAATATAAACAGTAGGCTTTAAATTATCGTAATGTCTAACCTCTTGTTACTTATTGGTTCCGAGGAATATAATGTAGCAACACTAACTGACTTTTTGCTATGTTTACGCTTTATATAGCAAGAAATCAGACTAAATAATTACACAATATTTTGAATTTACTATATCCTTTTACATATAACTTCAATTCATAATTCATACTAAAATTCATATTTTTCTCATGCATATATATGCATAGATGCTGAGGATTAATCTCGCATAATAAAAAAAATCGACTTATTGCTTAACAATACTCTATTATTCAATACACAATCTATGACATCAGTAGCAAATACTTCAATCTAGATTCAATTACTATAGCATTCATATGATATAAGAATATTACTTTCAAAAAATGTAAAACTTTATTAAACATTAAATTTAAACGCTATATTAAACATATCTTGATGTTGATCAAACACATTTCTCTCTTTCGGGCGAATACCCATGAAAAAGATATTGAACCACCTTAACCCCCCAGCCATGGTTAAAATAGCAGTTTGCTGATCTTCTCCAAGGATTATTTTGGCATTAAATAAAACACTAAAGTCGATATGACGACAAACGAAGAAACCAAACCAAACCACAGTTTCTTTCCGTACAATCGTTTTTTTCTTCTTTTTTTAATTTTTTTCTTTATTTAATGGCATATCAACTTTAGTGGGTTATTTAATGTCAAAGTAATCTTTGTAGATGAACAATGGTGGTGATTTTAATGCCCAATTCTTGGAAGTATAAAGGTATTGATACCTTTCCCAAGGATATTAATCCAAAAGTGAACGTAAGACCGCGACTGGAGTTCGAGCTCACAAAGATATCTCAGCTACTCAAGATGCACTCACTTGCATTGTGTTTTAAAAAGTTTCAAAATTAAACTTCCGAAGATAAGCTTGCCCTGTCGGCTGAGGCTGTAGAATACACTGACTGCACCTCTGCAGAGGGGTAAGACCACCCTCAAATGAGTGTCCTGATATGACACTAAACAGTCCAATGGTGAGGTTCCAGTAATGCTGGGGCTTTGGGGAATACGGAGCAATCTGGTCCGGCTTAGTAGCACCTGATAGGGCCCTATATATTGGTTAAATAGTACTACACACTTATGCTAAACTGAATTGTTTGACTAAACTGAATAGTTTGAAACAGAAATGTTTTAGTCAATTAAACAGTGCACTCATGCTAAACTGAATTGTTTGAAATAGAACCGATTATTCATATAAAAAATGGATTTGGCGTTAAATAACCTACAAAGGTTGATATGCCATAAAACCCAATCAACCAGCCAACCGAAGATAAGTAAATGTCTGTTCGGTGGGAAAACTGGGAGTGTATTATTAGATAGCAAAGTTTTTAGAGTTATTTTTATGGTAGATATTTTTTACATCTTTTCAAATCAAATCATCTACTTAAAAAAAAAAAAAAAAAACTTTTACTTGAACAAGTGCGCTTAGAGTAACAATTATGTACAAGGAAATGGAATCAGTGAGCCAAAGCCTGAACGAAGCTGTTTGCGTTTCATTTCACGTTAAAATCCTCGGGTAAAGAATGAACCCATCTCATCTCCCGGCGCCATCAATAGCTAATTAAAGGCATCCTGTCAAGGAGAGAGAAAACTATGAAATCAAACTATATTAACTATAAAAATTGACTTTGTGTCACATTCTACCGGTGGCAGATGGGTTTGGTAAACGCATACTTGAACATTTGCATTATAAATAAAACAACGGTGATATTACTATTTTTCTTAGTGGCTGAGTGGAATACGTAATTTATGCTTTTTATTTATTTATTTTACTTATTTTGCTTAAGTCTCATTTTTTTTTCTACAACTGCCATTGTTTCTTGCTTATTCTATAGTAACAATTATAGTAACAATTTGCATATTGCATTAATGTTATCGGAAAAAAATAATCTACTTTGTACTAGGATTTAAATAGGTTACAGTATTATATATTACCAGAGACCTGGGTATGACATTAAACTGCATCCGAGAGTGAGCCTCCATTCTTGAAGTTTCAGTCATATGGATACCCCTTCATCTCTGGTCCACTCTGACTCAGAGGAGTAGTACCTGCTCAGCCCCCATCTACGAGTCAAATCCGACTGTTCAATCATTTACTTGGGGTTATTTGAAACCATACAGCTATGTACAAATTGTTCATATTAGATTAGAATACTTAATAAATAGAATCCCTGATATTGATTAACAACACTTGAAAGCAGTTAACTGTGTGCGGACAATAAATAGCAAATATTAGAAACCAATCAAGTGTGTTCAAACAAAGTATTAATATTCTATAGAATTATTTGTATCAAATAGCTGTTATTGAAACTATTTAACTGTGTGAAAACAAATGATTACTTTTAGATAGAATTAATGGTGATTAAGATCAATATTTGAAACCATGTAACTGCATGCAAATAAATAAACATTTAATAGAATTATTAATATTACATGGTAAGACTAAATAAATGTATCGGAGATAGAAATCCTTGAAACCATTTACCCGTGCGCAAACTAATGAAATCTGGCTCGTTTAAAAATATTGCCAACAAACTATTTACTTTCATCATCATCATCATCATCATCATCATGACATGCGGCTAGCATGGATATCCCTGACCCTCTCTCTCCACGTCTCTCTATCATTCATCGCCTCCGGCACGCCTTCAGGGTTACATCCCGTATCATCACATAGCTGCTGTATGAATGTTCGAGCTGGTCGTCCTGCTTTTGCTTGGCCATACGTGGGGGTCCACAGGAGCACATCACTTACGATCTTGTCCTTGCTTCTCCAGCGGTTTCCGGCATGTCTGGTTTGTCTAGCTTGTATAGTTTTTGTGATAGGTGGTAGGTGGCCATACAGTTGGCGCCTTTTGGGGTGTTGCTGCCAGGACCTGTTCAATATTGCTCGCAACATTCTTGTATAATTGCGGTCGAGCTTCTTCTCCAACAAATTTACTTTCAAATCATATATATATATATATATATATGTGTGTGTGTGTGTGTGTGTGTGTGTGTGTGTGTGTGTGTGTAAATTTATATGTATGTGTGGGGTAGTGTTGATATACAATAAAACACAACCAAACCAAACCAAACCAAACAATATTTTATTCTGAAGTGAAATGAAATACTCCTGTGTGAAATGACGTTTAAAGAGTTATATAACCACTTTATATTGCAGTGTACAAATCGATCTGACATATTAGTCGACTTCAAGATCTTTTGTTCAAAATTCAGAGTTAAACCTCAAGCTGCTGAATAGGTCGTCTCCAAAACGTACCGTAAGCTTCTGGTAGAAAAGTTTTAATCGTTAGTGAAATAATAACGTTCAAGTAAACTTTATTCAAAATACTGTGCCATATACGTACAATAATAATGCAAATGTATGAATATTCAATAAACAACGATTATGTCTCTTTAAACTGACATTACTCCAATAGTGTATGGTGGGCGTAATGTTACACTGGAATTAGAGTTACATCGACCATATATGAAACATGTAAATCATGCATTAGAGCTTATATTGATAAAAGTTCACAATCTATTGCGCTATCATGAAATGGCACAGGTGCCTGTGGTGTAATGGTTATCGTCGTAGGAAATGGACACGGCGACACGAGTTCAAATCCTGGACGAGACTGATTGCATTTCACATAGCACTAATACCCTTGGGAAAGGCATGAATCCAATTTTACTCCCTCCAGCTATGGGTAAATAGTAGGACAGACTAGGTTCTTCAGCCTTGGTGAGGCAACTAGTCTAGGAGAAGGAAAACTCTTAATTCAAACCTGTTAAACTCCGCTTAAAAAACTGACCTTGTGTCATATCCTGCCCGAGCGGAGGGGTTGGGTAAATAGGATGAAATGGCACAGATAAACATCATACCGTCATTGGCCGACTGGGTGTTGCTGGATGTTAGAGTTTACAGCAAATTCATGGCTGATCGAAATGACGTTTGATATACCGTTAGAATCAGACTTAATATGTATTCTAGATGTATTATTTTAAATAAATCTTAATGGTAATTGTTAAATATGTTAACCAAATATGAATTTAAGTTGGGAATATTAGTAGCAGTCTACTGGAGTAGTTGTAAGTGGTGTACATCGATTGTAAGGTGTACTGTTCCGTTAGATGACCTTTCCACGGTAAAGATTTGGATTTAGCTATTACCGTATAAATTGACCATTAGTTTTGTTGAGATTTTCACATGCTTAAAAAGTTGACTTGTACATCGCAATTTACGGTATTTCAAATTAAACGTGATTTTGCCCAAACATCCTTGTTTATGTTACCTTTTGTGTTGTGGCATTTATTTTTTAGTATTCTCTTTTTAACGATATAGAAACTGATTAACAATGGATGCATTTATCAAACCCATTTGACATAAGGTCAATTTTTTTTATTGAGGTTGTCCTGATTTGGTATCAGACTTCCCTTTTCTTGTTGCAGTTGCTTTACCAAGGCTAAAGTGCCTAGACTACCTTACAATTTGTTCCTAACTGAGGAAAGAAAAGATAGATTTATAGTGTTGCCAAGGGCTTTACTGCGAAGTAAAATGCTGAGGGGTTTAGCTCAGAATATGCCCTCGACACGTCATGTCCATGTTCTAAGTCAATAACCGTTACGCCACATACCCCACTGATTAATTGGTTTTAATTAACTGCAGACAGTGTTTTGTTTGCATCTGTAAAAATTGGATATATGCACACAACCACACCGAACAGGAAGAATGTGATTCAAGGTTCAGTTTTCAAAAGGAGTTTATTCTTATCTTAAAGAGCCTAACCTGTCCGTCTATTCACCCATAACTGGAAAGAAATAATAGTATTTCTACCGTTCCTATTGGTATTAGAACTATATGAAATGCAATTAGCCTCATCCAGGATTTGAACTCGGACCAACATATCTATTTTATATGATAATAACCATTACAGACGGAACTCATCCTTAAAAGAGTAAAGGTTTGGTTTGGTTTCTTTGTTTAATGGCATATCAACTATTTTAGGTTATTTAATGCCAAAGCTATTCTCCTAGAAGAACAGTAGTGGTACTATTTAACCCATAGCTGGGAGGATAAGGGGGTTCATACCTTTCCCAAGCGTATTTGCCCGAAAGTGAACGTAATAGCGCGACTGGAGTACGAACTCGCGTACTACGATTCTGCAGTCCATCGCTATAACCATTACACCACGAGGACACCACTTAAAAGAGTAAAGGTTGCATATAAAGTTCAGATCATTCGCAGTTACTAATTGGATGGTATAGTAGTTAATGGAGAATATATATTTACTCAACCCCTCCGCGCCAGGCATGATATAACGATAGGTATTTTTAAAATGAGTAAAGCTTGTGAGAAATCAGATTTTTTTTTTTAATTCTCCTAAACCGGTTGCCTAAGCAAAGCCAAAGAACCCAGTATGTCTTACTAATTTCCTATTGCTAATGAGAGAAAAGTAGCTTAGGTTTGGTTTCTTAGTTTATTAGCATATCAACCTTTGTAGGTTATTTGATGCCAGAGCCATTCTCGTAAAAGAACAGAAGTGGTACTATTTAACCCATAGCTGGGAGGATAAGGGGGTTCATACCTTTTCTAAGGGTATTCGCCTGAAAGTGAGCGTAACAGCGCGACTGGAGTTCGAACTCGCTTACTACAATTCCGCAGTCCATCGCTTTAACCATTACATCACGAGGACACCCCCTAAAGGTAGCTTACTTTCTTTCACAAGAGAATTTTTGCCAAACTAAACGTAACCAACCTTGACAAAGATCTGAATTCTACTCACAGAATCCATTTCTGAAGATAATAAGTTTCCCTAAGCGGCTTCTTAGAGGAAACTAAATTAAAGAAGAGTTGTAAACCCGAATTCCTACTCTGATACCCTCTGTTCAACCCATCATAATGACATGCCAGTGAGGAAACGTTTTCACTTCAAAAAGAAATTGATTCCTTATTTTCATTTGGTTCAGCCTCTAGAAGTTTCGAAATCGACTGGCCGATTCTATTTTCTGTCTTTTAATCGTTACATCACTCAACCCAATACTACACCGCCCATACATAATGTAAATCCACATAAAATAATCATATTTCTTCACTTTATTGTCTCTGCACTTTTACAGCTTCTGTTTACTTTAGCAGAAACATTATTAAAGATGTCTGTCTTGCTTTTTATTGCGTTGTATATTTGTAATAGCGACGATAATGCATAACTCAGTAATATCTATGCAACCTTGGAATATCTTACTCCATCACTATATCAGCTTCATTTTGTTGTCGATAATAAAAGAACGTTTGCAGTCAGAAAAGAAAGGGTTGCTGCAAGAGTTAATGAGAAGTCTGAAAAGGTCTGGGAGATGGAAATCAGGTGAAGAATAAAGCCGAGATGTCTGCTTGGAGAAGGCAAAGGAGACAAAAGGAAACGATGAGCGCCAGCGACCGGAAATGAATTCTGCACGTATACTCAACTGGATTTTCCACCTTGTTTAACTGCACAAGAAACGATCACCAAGGAGGTCACTTTATTCGTAAACACGCTCTTTCTTTTTATTTACTGACATTTACAAAGAAAACTTTGCTTGGTTCAAAAGGCGACTATGTAAGAATTTTTCGACTGCAAGATAATAGAGCAACTTAATCACGTACGACATCTGCACTGGTCAAATTAACATGCATTTGATGGAAGTGTCTGGCTAGGTTTGGTTTCTTTGTTTAATGGCATATCAACATTCGTGGGTTATTTCATGCTAAAGACATCCTTGCCGAAGAACAGTAATCCATTGCTAATGAGGCATAGTGTTAATTCTCTTACCCAAGAGTATTTGTCCGAAAGTGAATATAATAGCACGACTGGAGTTCGAAATCGCTTACTATGATGCCGCAGTCCAGCACGTTAGCTCTTCCATTACGGGTGTACCGCTTTAGTACTGATGACATTAACTTTCCGACATTTGCTTTAAAAGTCACGTAAATATAGCATGCTGTCTTTTAATCCTGTCTTGTTGGTTTATTTATTTTTTAAAGACATATTAACGCTTTAATATCAACCCCATTCTAGAAGAACAGTAGTACTGCTATCCAGTCTTGTTAAATAGGGTATTTTGTATTATTATTATTATTATTATTATTATTATTATTATTATTATTATTCCCTCATTAGAGCTTTTCCCATAAACGTTAGCCAATGGCTTTTCACTGGATTCAGAGTGACAGCAAGGCTCCAGTATTCTGGCCGTTCTCAATAATGCTGTCGTTTTGATGGTCTCCACTTGTCAGCCAATTTACAAGTCCTCCAATCCCTTTAGTAATCCTTTAGTTACTGTTCCAAATGCACCAATTACAATCGGTATAATTTTAACCTGCATGTTCCACAGTTTTTTCAATTCCCTAGCAAGGTCGAGATACTTCTGCTTCTTTTCTCATTCTTTCTTTTTTATTCTGTGGTCAGCCGGGACAGCAATGTCGACTATTTTACAAGTTCACTTTTTTTTTGTTGATTTTTATTAAGCCTAGTCTTCTGGCCGAGATTAGGTCATCCGTGTGTATGCCGATGTCCCATAGGAGTTTATGTGTGTCATTTTCTTGGACAGGTGCAGGGTTGTGCATATACCATTTGTTCGTATGATCAATTTTAAATTTCTTGCACATGTCCCAGTGGATCACCTTGCCGACCCAATCATGTCTAGCCTAATATTCCTTCTGCGCTAATTTGCTTCATTCGCTTACAATGGGATTGATGGTTTCATCTCGGTCATCACATTGCCTGTATTTGCTATTTTATTGAGCCTTATCTATTCTCGCTTTGATATGATTGTTTCTTACGGCGTTGTTTTGTGCTGCTATTAGGAAAGATTCTGTTTCTCTCTTAAAGTTTCCTTTTCTTAGCCAGGTCCACGTTTTCTGGTCTGAGATGTTGTTTATTAGTCGTTTAAACTGCCCATACAGTGGTTTTCCTTCCCATTTTTGTTTCCTAGTTATTGTCATTCTGTTGTTCATCGTGTTCTCAGTATTGTTTCTGGTGGCTGTATTGAGTCCTTCGTGTTTTTGTATATAGTCTTCGAGTCGTTGTATCGATGCGTCAACGCTGTCTTCAACGCTGGCAAGTCCTCTTCCTCCTTCTTTCCTTGAAACATATAGTCTGTCAACGTCGTATCTGGGATGTAAAGCCTTATGCATTGTCATTAGTTTTCTCTTTCTTTGGTCCATTTGTTTAAGTTCGTCTCTGGGTACTTGAGAAAGGGTCTGGAATATCTAACGAGCGGTACAGCCCAGGTATTTATTCCTTTGATAAGATTTCTGCTATTGAGTTTTGTCTCGAGTAGTTTTCTAGTTCTCCTGAGATATTCTTTCTGAATTTTTCTTTCATTTCCACTTGTTTGATGGTGTCAGCCTCCAAGATGCCCAAGTATTTGTAGGTTTCGTTTCATGCGAGCGTTTTTATCTTATCTTGGTTTGGTAGTTCCATTCCGTCGGTTAGCTGCCGTTTGCTACTTTTCATTACAAGCATTGCACACTTTTCTATGCTAAATTCCATTCCTATGTCCCGGCTGTATATTCTAACTGTGTGTATCAGGATTTCCTGTTCTTTTTCATTTCTTGCAAATAGATTGATTTCGTCCATGTACATTAAATGATTATTATTATTATTAGCTGATGGTCATTCACTGAAGTTTGAGTGACAGCAAGTCTCCTCAAGTATTATTATTATTATTTCTCCTTGCGAGTTTTTCACAGCAGCATTTGTTGTTTGTTTTGCAATGGAATCTAAGTGACAGCAAGTCTCTTGCTGTATCTGTAACTCTTCTTAGTATTCTGTAAGTATTGCTGTATTTTGGATGGTTTCGGCTTATCCTACGAATTCCATCTCATCCAGACTCCTTATCAAGCTCCATTAGTCACTATACCTAGAGGACTCGACTTTTGTTGTTGTCTTGGTAAAAAAAAAACTACTTGATTTACTTGATATATTTCAACAGGGCACCTCACGTTGTGCGATGTTTATTAAGGTTTTTTAGCATACTATTCTTAGTAGGTTCGATTTTCTGAGATCTGCATTTAGAGTAACGGTTATCGTAATAGGAATTGGAATCAGCGATCCGACTAAAAATCCTGGACCATACTGTTCGCATTTCAGTCACGTTAATGCCCTAAAGAAAGGCATGCATCCATATATTTTCCTCCTATCTATAGGTGAATAATAGGGAAGACTGTGTTCTGTAGCCTTAGTTAGGCAACCAGTCTGGGAGAAAGAAAACAGGGAATTCAAAATAGCGGTAAGTTGGTTGAAAGTAAAGTTGGCGATCGTATTCGAGGGCGACTAGAAGGCTCCGTTTTCAATAGCTACCACACTAAGGTGTAGGGGAGGGCGCTACTTTTTTCCCTGGATTGCTCTAATTTACCCTTGATACGTACATTATATTGCTGAGTGTTAAGCAAGGATGTATCAAGTACCATTTTTTAAAAGTCTTTGGTATGACGCGACCTGGGATTGAAACCATGTCTACCCACTTGGCCAATGAGCCGTTGTGTCGCATCCTATCCGTGACTGGGTGATTGAGAATACATACTCAATCGTAGAACTGAAGATGTCTACAAGACTTAAAAACTCCTGATAAAAATTCTTAGACGAACATGAATCATTGTTATTAAACATCAAAATTTGAATAGACTTGTTAGAAATATTTTAAATATACAAGTAGTTTTCTCCCATAACGTATATATTTTTTATCAGAATAGGAAACATCAAACAATACCAATCTCACAGAAGAAAAGTTTTAATAAAGACTTTCTTGAAATATAGTTACAGTACACATTTGCCATTCATGAGTATAAGGTGCATTGACAAGTGCTAATGCCAATGAACAATGTCTTATATGTGTATCTTATATTGTCTTTCACGTGATACCTAATTACTATTCAAAAGAACTGCATTTCAATCGAATAATTATTGGTGTTATGCTTGCCTTTTGTATATTACGTTGTTTGAAAATTTTATATTATCTTTTAGAAGACGCAACGAAACATACAAGGAAAACTTATTTTATTACTTATCATAATATATAAGAGAATCTATTTGATTAATTCGTATAATTCCTGATTATAGAATGCAGGATTCTAGTTTAACTGACTATTTCAATATTTTTAGCGAAAGTCCACTATTTCTCAGAATGTGGTATTTAAGAGCAGAATATGGAGAGTTTGGTCTAACATGCGTTTATAGAATCTAAGGCATTCATAGTGATATATATATATTATTGCAGAGCCGATAAGTATGTCAACCCCGCAAATGAATTATGTGAATGAGAACCGCCAAAACAATAGGAAGGAACAAAGTAGAGATAACGATTATAACAAGTGACAATTTATTTGTCGTATTTACAAGCGTGTATGTAAATGTCCGTGGCGGTTGTATGTAGTCTTCAGTTAGGATGGGTTATGTCGTTAGCTGGTATAGTAGCGTTGTAGATGTTCGCAGCTGGGCGTTCGACGAGGGTCGTTGGCGTGGGTCGAGTCGTGGAGATACAGCTGGACAGTCGTTGCGGGCAGTTGAGGTCGGTCGAGGTTGGTAGATCGATATCCCCGGTTATGACGGTATGTTGTGGTTAACCAAGGATGTATCGATCCGGTTCCTGGCTCGTACGGCAGGTCGTACGTGAGTCAGGTGTTGCAGTGGTAGAACAGTCCGTACCAGCGAGCAATTACGTGGACTGCGTTGTACCTTGCAAGAGCGTTGAGGTCGAGGAAAGGCTAGGGCCTTGCTGGGCCCCCTAGCCGTGCGGACGTATCGGACGGGAGTGAAGGCTTTGTCGTGTCAAAGCCGTGCGGATGAGAGCGAAGGCTTTGTCGTGTCAAAGCCGTGCGGACGAGCGGACAAGAGCGAAGGCTTTGTCGGGTCAAAGCCGTGCGGACGATCGGACGGGAACGGAGGCTTTGTCGAGTCAAAGCCGTGCGGACGAGCGGACAGGAACGAAGGCTTTGTCATGCCATTAGCGCTGCTCAGCTTATCGGACAATCGGAATCGAGTGAGAGTTAAGACCGGTTGATCTTAGAATCCGTCTTCGTGTTTGCCACCTGGCCGTCTACTTCGACTGGTCATTACTGACCGCCAGAGATGCTCTGACCAGCAGACAGAGACCTCTTATGGTCCTAAAAAGGACCTTTGTGCATACCTATGTAGGTGGAAGAAAAGCAGATCTACCACGAGAAGTGGGATCAACACCAGAAGGTAAGGTGAATGCAATCGCACAAAAAGCAGGATTTCTCCTTAAAGAGCTCCGCCAAAAAGCACGCCGTTATTTATCCTACGCCCCACCAGCGTACGAATATGGCACAAGGCCTTTTTTAAGGTGGGTCCTATCGCAGGGCCGAAGCCCAACGCGGCAGGCAGTTCCAAAAATGCCTCGGACCCCGTCGGCATTCCCCTTTTCGGGGCGACTCAGGCGCCGGGCGATAAACCCAACCCCTCCGAAGAGGGTTAAAGCCTGGGGGAACGGCCCCCTGAGGCCAGAGGTGATGTATCCAGTGGTGGAACACACCCGACCGAACCGTGCAGCACGCAATCACAGCCGGTCGAGAGCGCCCCACCACAGGACACAAAAGAACGCTAAGAGCGCGCTGTTATTTATCCTACGCCCCACTAGCGTACGAATATGGCACAAGGCCGTTTTTAAGGTGGGTCCTATCGCAGGGCCGAAGCCCAACGCGGCGGTATTTGTCGCTGCCTCCCAACAGACACGACTTGACACAAGGTCAAAAGCCCGAAGGCCGATTAAAGTGGGGATAAAGGGGAGGGAAGGTCGGGAACGAGCCGAGACCCGAACCCTGCTTGTCAATGCTGCTCATCGGCTCACTTAGTGCAATGTGAGCCTGATGAGGCAAGCAGTTTCACGAACCCAAATGTGGGTCCGGGCACGTATGCCAGTTTGCGGCTTAAACTAGACGCATGGTCTAGTGCCGTACAAGGGGGACAAAGGAGACAAAAATGCAGCTTGCCCAACCCCTCCGAAGAGAGTTAAAGCCTGGGGGGAAGGCCCCCTGAGGCCAGAGGTGATGTATCCAGTGGTGGAACACACCCGACCGAACTGTGCAGCACGCAAGAGAACGCTCGCCAGGAGCGAAGAGCGCGCTGTATTTATCCTACGTCCCACCAACGTACGAATATGGCACAAGGCCGCGTTTAAGGTGGGTCCTGTCGCAGGGCCGTAGCCCAACGCGATAGGCAGTTCCAAAAATGCCTCGGACCCCGTCGGCATTCCCCTTTTCGGGGCGCCTCAGGCCCCGGGCGATAAACCCAACCCCTACGAAGAGGGTTAAAGCCTGGGGGGAAGGCCCCCTGAGGCCAGAGGTGATGTATCCAGTGGTGGAACACACCCGACCGAACCGTGCAGCACGCAACCACAGCCGGTCGAGAGCGCCCCACCACAGGACACAAGAGAACGCTCGCCAGGAGCGAAGAGCGCGCCGAAGTATTTGTCGCTGCCTCCCACCAGACACGACTTGACACAAGGTCAAAAGCCCGAAGGCCAATTAAAGTGGGGATAAAGGGGAGAGGAGGTCGGGAAGGAGCGGAGACTCGAACCCTGCTTGTCTGTGCTGCTGATCGGCTCACTTAGTGCAATGTGAGCCTGATGAGGCAAGCAGTTTCACGAACCCAAATGTGGGTCCGGGCACGTATGCCAGTTTGCGGCTTAAACTAGACGCATGGTCTAGTGCCGTACAAGGGGGACAAAGGAGACAAAAATGCAGCTCGCCCACCCGAAGGTAGCCTAGTCGAAACTAGGTGCCTAATTAAAGGCCCCAAGTCTGCCATTGTTCCTTTTCCAGGGCCACGCTCCGGACCGAAGTCCAGAACAGGCCCCGGGGCCTCGCAAAAAGCTAAAAGCCGGGTGCGCGCTGTATTTATCCTACGTCCCACCAACGTACGAATATGGCACAAGGCCGTGTTTAAGGTGGGTCCTGTCGCAGGGCCGTAGCCCAACGCGATAGGCAGTTCCAAAAATGCCTCGGACCCAGTCGGCATTCCCCTTTTCGGGGCGCCTCAGGCGCCGGGCGATAAACCCAACCCCTCCGAAGAGGGTTAAAGCCTGGGGGGAAGGCCCCCTGAGGCCAGAGGTGATGTATCCAGTGGTGGAACACACCCGACCGAACTGTGCAGCACGCAACCACAGCCGGTCGAGAGCGCCCCACCACAGGACACAAAAGAACGCTACCCAGGATAAAAGCCGATATTTGTCGCTGCCTCCCACCAGACACGACTTGACACAAGGTCAAAAGCCCGAAGGCCAATTAAAGTGGGGATAAAGGGGAGGGGAAAGTCGGGAAGGAGCCGAGACTCGAACCCTGCTTGTCTGTGCTGCTGATCGGCTCACTTAGTGCAATGTGAGCCTGATGAGGCAAGCAGTTTCACGAACCCAAATGTGGGTCCGGGCACGTATGCCAGTTTGCGGCTTAAACTAGACGCATGGTCTAGTGCCGTACAAGGGGGACAAAGGAGACAAAAATGCAGCTCGCCCACCCGAAGGTAGCCTAGTCGAAACTAGGTGCCTAATTAAAGGCCCCAAGTCTGCCATTGTTCCTTTTCCAGGGCCACGCTCCGGACCGAAGTCCAGAACAGGCCCCGGGGCCTCGCAAAAAGCTAAAAGCCGGGTGCGCGCTGTATTTATCCTACGTCCCACCAACGTACGAATATGGCACAAGGCCGTGTTTAAGGTGGGTCCTGTCGCAGGGCCGTAGCCCAACGCGATAGGCAGTTCCAAAAATGCCTCGGACCCCGTCGGCATTCCCCTTTTCGGGGCGCCTCAGGCGCCGGGCGATAAACCCAACCCCTCCGAAGAGGGTTAAAGCCTGGGGGGAAGGCCCCCTGAGGCCAGAGGTGATGTATCCAGTGGTGGAACACACCCGACCGAACTGTGCAGCACACAACCACAGCCGGTCGAGAGCACCCCACCACAGGACACAAAAGAACGCTACCCAGGATAAAAGCCGGGTGCGTGCTGTATTTACCCTACGTCCCACCAACGTACGAATATGGCACAAGGCCGTGTTTAAGGTGGGTCCTGTCACAGGGCCGTAGCCCAACGCGATAGGCAGTTCCAAAAATGCCTCGGACCCCGTCGGCATTCCCCTTTTCGGGGCGCCTCAGGCGCCGGGCGATAAACCCAACCCCTCCGAAGAGGGTTAAAGCCTGGGGGGAAGGCCCCCTGAGGCCAGAGGTGATGTATCCAGTGGTGGAACACACCCGACCGAACCGTGCAGCACGCAACCACAGCCGGTCGAGAGCGCCCCACCACAGGACACAAAAGAACGCTACCCAGGATAAAAGCCGGGTGCGCGCTGTATTTATCCTACGTCCCACCAACGTACGAATATGGCACAAGGCCGTGTTTAAGGTGGGTCCTGTCGCAGGGCCGTAGCCCAACGCGATAGGCAGTTCCAAAAATGCCTCGGACCCCGTCGGCATTCCCCTTTTCGGGGCGCCTCAGGCGCCGGGCGATAAACCCAACCCCTCCGAAGAGGGTTAAAGCCTGGGGGGAAGGCCCCCTGAGGCCAGAGGTGATGTATCCAGTGGTGGAACACACCCGACCGAACCGTGCAGCACGCAACCACAGCCGGTCGAGAGCGCCCCACCACAGGACACAAAAGAACGCTACCCAGGATAAAAGCCGGGGGCGCGCCGACAAGCGTTGAAAAAGGGCTTGCTGATATTACGAAGGTGCTGTGACACACAGCTCCAGCCGCGTGAATATAAAATTCTTTGATAAAAAATGAGTGTAGCCATAAGGTATTTTTCTAACCTGCTATAGGCTGGCGACGACTATTAGTTCCAGTCTTATCAGGTTATTTTTGGCCGAAGTGCTTTGTAAATGTTATTAATTTTAATTCATCCTTTTCTTTTAGCTATAACGAGATGTCAAGGTCGTTAGGGCTTAGTCAGTACCGGTCGTACTCGGATATAATTGTTCTAAAGCGGGCGTGTAATTTGATATGTTTATGTTTATCGGCAGGTCGCGGCAATATATATGTATATATATATATATATTTATACACATACATACATATATATGTATGCATATATAAATATAATTATATACATATATATATATATATATATATATATATATATATATTCTCTATCATTGATATTGAGGTCTATTTAAGAATACTGCAACATTTGGTCCTCCATTAACTTACCAAGTGAGCTAATAAATACTATAAACACTTTCATATATATATATATATATATATATATTGTCGAGAATATATGAAAAGCTAACATTTACACAAATATTAACTTATTTAATAAAAAAAGAATTGATGTCATTTTTCCTGAAAAAAATTTTCCGTTGAAGCTGGAAATTTAACCCTTCTCTAATTCAAATTGCCTTTTAATATATCTCTTTTATCAAATCCTTAGAATATTTTCCTCGGTCACAAACTATTTAATCTACCGAAATAGTTAAATTATCATTAAAATGATTATTTCTGCCAAGAAATCCCGATTTTTCAAGAAAAAAAAGATAATCACAATCCTTTTTTGTTATTGCGAAGAATGTTATTTGTCTGTTAGTTAACTGAAGAAGACACTTGCTTCATTTGAATGGGATTTTTCACTCGGCACAATGAGACATTACATTCTTAATAATCTAATATGTTTCAATTCTTTACCGTCCATGCGTAGAAATTCGAAGTGGCAGCTGTAGACCAAGAATACAATAGGAATTCACGAACAAATAAATAGCATTGCTAAAAATCACAGCAGGCAATGTGCAGTGAAAAAAATTAAAGTCAGATGCAAATTTTACAAAGAGGATGTCTATAAGAGCATTTTGGTTTTGTGGAATTATAGGGTTTCGAATAAATTTGACGGTGACCATAAGACGATGAAGAAATGATGAGAAGTTTACAACTGGAAAGTAAAACGTCAGATACGTGGTCAAAGAAAAATGCGACTCACTTTAACATTGGTCTACCAGTCTCTAAAACAGAGAAACGTAAAAAGATAGTCTCCAGTTGGTAAAAGAGCACGACTATTGCTTGTTAAGTCGTTGTTCAACCCTAATGGGATGGTTTTGTCAGATACGAAATTTACCACGTTACTTATTTTCTGCCTGTTACTAGCTGCCTGGCCCTTATAAAAAAATCCTTTACTTTCATGAGATCATTTCTTGTATCAGCCACAAGTGTTTACGTGATTCGCCTTTTATTCTTAGTAAAACAGCCGGGTATCAGGCTCATTTGGGATTAGAGGTGACCACTACATTATATAAGTGATGTACAGAAAACACTTATATCAATTTGCATTGGATGTGATACGTGAAGTATTTAAAATCCGTGTAAAATTTTCGATAACTTACATTTATTTATTTAATTATTGTATATTAAAGATGAAATTTTTACACTGATTATAAAATGAAAAGAAATATATATTAATAAACGCCATCTGTTACCACAATATAGATTTTTGTTGGTGTGTGTGTTTTAGGTTTTTTTTCAAGTGTTTTCGTATTTCTATATATGAAAGAAATCAAAGGCAAATATACAGCAATGAATGATAACAATAAGACGTCCACAACGACAGTATTTTTTTTCTATTTCTACAAACAATGAAACGGTTTAAGATCCGATGTAAAATATACTTTTTTCCACCCTGGAAATTGAATTATTTCTATAAAATTCTGTTTTGAATTGTTCAATGCAGCTGCGTTTTCATTCGGCTCGCGGTATAAACAAATGTTAAGTTAGAACTAGTTCAACTGGTGCATAAATGGAATATTCTTGACGCCAAAATCACACAATTTCTTGTGTTTTTTTTTTTTTTTTGTAATTGTGTTGTCCTTGAGTTGTTGATTTTATATTTGTCAAAGGAGAGTTTTTTGTTTTATTTCATTCCTTTTTTTTTTTTTGTAAATATTTATTCTATTTCCTTTTTTAAGAATATTTTTGATTCATATAAATTGCTGTGTTTTACATCTTCTTTCATCCTACAAGATCAGTTTCCTTTCTTTTATCTTTATTCATTTTTTTTTCTTTTCTAATATTTTATCACGTAGCATTAGTATTCACCCATTGTTTTTTGTTTTTTTATTCTTAATTTCCTTTCTTGGTCCATTACTTTCCTTTTTCTTTATTTCCTTCTCTTTGTCTTTTAGCTTCATGTTTGAATTTTATCTTAGAGTCTTTGATAACATCTTTTCCCAAGTACTACCTGTTTTATTTATTCATTTACCTTTTTAAAAATTCTGGTTTCTGGCATGCACAGCTGCATGCAAAAAATAATCTTTAACTTGGTGGCCAGCAATACATATACCAGATAGTAACGTCCTATGGTGCTAACGGGAATAGTATTCGCGTTATAACTCAATATTTGAAGAGGAAAAACAAGGAAACTATTCAAACGTCGGAAAATACTCCCTTTAAGAAAGTAACGTAATCATTTTTGATCTTAAATCACTGACCGTATGTCATATTTCATGAATGTACTGAAGCCGCAAGTCTTTATCAAAGAAGCATCCCTATATTTCCTAGTCTCTTTCTTTGATATTTCTTTATCTAATCAATGTTCTTTTTTTTAAATTTTCTTTAATTTACTTCTCTCTTTATGGAGAAATGTTAGATTTGGTAAATCCCTCAAAAGGAGAAAAAATGAGTGGAAAAGTGGATAAATCGAAAAACAGAAAACACATTAAAAATGATGAAGCCTTTTTTAAATAAAGACGAAATACCATATTGGAATCTGTTGTCAGTGTTTTGGTTTATCCACTTTTCACCTTAGTTTTTCTCTTTATTTTGTTTATTTTGGTTTCCTTATTCAATTGCATATCAACCTCAAAATTTATGTCTATCCAATCCTAGTAGAATCCGAGCAGTCATACTAGTTGACACATTTCTAGAGGGATATGTTAGTTCAAACTCGGTCCATCGGAAGTCACAGTTCAGCACTTTAACCCTTAAGTTACGATTTTTCCTTTATTTCTTTTTTTTTTATATGTTGCTTTATTTCTTTTTTAATTTTTTTCTTCATTTTTTTTCCTGCTTTCTTTTTTCTTTGACTATTCTTTTTTTCTTTTTTTTCTATTTTTTCGTTCTTTCTTTCCTTAAAGCTTTTTCCTTTATTTTTTCTCTATTTCTATGTTTTTCTGTTTCTTCCTATCCTTTTCTTTTCTTTCCTTAACTTTTTATTTTTCTTTCTTTCTCTTTCTTCTATCTTTCTTTCTTTTTTCTTTTCCGTTTATTTCTTGTTCTTTTTTCCCATTTGTTTTTATTTCCAAAATTTCTGTTTTCTTGTTTTTTTGACTTCTTTGTTTCAATTCTTTAAGTTTCCCTTCTTTTTTTATTTGCCCCTTGTTTGTTTTTATTTGATTGTAAATTTTCTTTCTTTTTCAGACTTTTATGTTCTTTAATTGTTTAAATAATTTTTCTTTCAATTTTTCTTAACATTTTTATTTTTCTTATTTTACTTTATTCAACGTATCTTTTGAGGGTTTTTTTCTTTATTAACATTTTTCTTCAATTTTCATTCTTTGTTTGTTTTCGTTTGTTTTCTCCTGTTTTGCTTTTCTCTCTACGTTCATTACTTTTTATATTGTATTTTATTTATTCATTTAACTTACCGTTTCTTTTATTCTTCTTTTGTTTCCCTTCGTTTCTATTCGTGTTCCTATATTTTGAGTTTGTTTCTATTTCTCCAACGTCTCTTTCTCTCTTTTTTTAAATTCCTTACACACAAACTATATTTCCATTTCTTTTTTTTTTCTGTTTTTCTTCTCTTTTCTTTCAATTTCTTTTCTTTTCCATTAATTTCTTTTCATTCTTTCGATTTTTCCATCAAATTTTCTAAACGACACAATTACACTGTGAAACAAAACCTTAATCAATTTGTACAAATCCATTTCTCAGGGAAATAAACACCAGCTGCTATTTACACATTTCCATTTCACATCTTTCTCTTCTATGCCCACTGAATTATTAATGTTTCTAAACGAATCTGATTCAACCAAACAGAAAACACTGTAAGTGAAATTATATTTCTTTTTTTCCAAATAAATTTTTTCTCGTTTTGTTTCTTCGTCCACACGACCAAAGATTAACATATTCCCTAAGACTCCAACTGTTTTCTTACTGTAAATCGAAGAATTGGACTAGTTAAGCTGTTCGTGGGTTGGCTGAAAAGTTCATAGGCTGAAAATTTCAGATGATTACGTCATAAATGCTGCTGATGAATTTCTTGAACGATGGGATCCAAACACTGAAACATCGACGGAAGAAATATATAGATTACAAGTAGAACTATGTTAAAAAATAGAACTCATTTTGTCACAATCCACAGATTATGAACTTTTCAACCGAACCTCATACTTGCCTTACTCTAATTCGTTTTCAAATGTCCCATGCACATATCTAACACGGTATTTTAGCTGCAAACTGAAGATCGTAACGTTCCTTTTCAGCAATTAAAACATATCCTCTCATAGAGAATAATTTCGAGAATTAAAGAAAGCACGTAGTTTCTTGTACGATTACTCTAAATCAAACCTTAAGGCTTAAAAATGCAAATATTTAGCATAATTCCATAAAATATTTGGATAAGTTTCCCGGTCTTATGTTTTTCACACTGATTCAATTGAGGCTCGGCCCAATCGCCATGGCTTGCAGAATACACCGACTGCATCTCTGCAGATTGATAAGATCACCCCCACCAACAACGCGTGTCCTGGTATATAACATTTGATTATCTGATTATGAGGCTTCAATTATGCTGGAGCTTTGGGAAACGTGGAGGAACCCTTCATGGCCAGGTCCACTCTAAGCTGGAGAGATAGCACCTGATACAGTCCTATCTATGGGTGATATAGTACTGTTTGACATTTAAACTGTGTACTTATGTTCAACTGAATTGTCTGAAATATAACTGACATTTAAAACTGTCCTTAAGTTAAACTGAATTGTTTGTCCATTCAACTGTTTGTAAATAAATGACCGATGTTTAATTGAATTGTTAGTGATACATTGCCATACTTGGAACCATTTCCTGTTGATCACATATTTAAATGATTTTTTAAATCGAACTATTTAATTATTTAACTGTCTATTCGTATTAGACAGAAATAAGTGAAACAATTTAAGTGTGGAAAAATGAGTTCAGGCTCATGAAATATATTAATCATATATATATATATATATATATATATATATATATATATATATATATATATATTAAAAGTATTTAGTATTAAATGACCTACCAAGGTTGACATGCCATAAAACCAAACCAAACAAAACCAAATCAAACCAAACCAAACAAAACCATCAATTGAGACTCGTAATCTTGTCTAGATTCAGAGTTGAGATTATGATCTTTCATATATACTTGATAGAAAAGGAGGAGCGCTTAGCGAAACAGTCGCTTACGTAGGAAATGAACTCGATGATCCAAGCTCGTGCGTTTCTTTTAATGCCAATGCTCTTAAGAAAATCATTTATCTCGCTATTTATACCAGTTAGGCGTAAATTGTATAATCAACTGTTCTTTATCTTTGGTAAGAAAATCAATCCGAGAAAAAAGAACACTTAATTCAAACCAGCTTAACTCCGCAAAAAAATTACCATGTTTCACATCCTATTTGTGGCAGAGTTCTTAGGTTGCTACATATCCCTAACAGGGAAAACAAAATACTTATAAGAATGATATATTGACTGAGTATCATTATTTATGTGTTAAAAACATTGCAATAATATATTATTCAATGGATTGTTATATCGACAAATCACTTAACTTTAGCAAGAAATTTAGGTAATAGCATTGCATATACAAATGGTGAACTGACGAAATGTATATCACTGCTTGAAAGATTATTAAGGGTCGATTATCTTTTCGCATCACAATAATCTGTCTGAAAAAAACGGAGAAAATGAGCCTCGAGAAAAGAGAATTAAGAGACTTAAGCTGATTTGAAGTTGTATTTTCATGAAAGGATCGCTATGTTTGAAAAATTAAAGATTTCTTTTTGCTTGCAAGATACTGATTGGCTACATTAATGTTGAGTTTTTAATATGGATTTAATTTTCTAAAAGACGGTCAATCTTTGTGGACATTGAATATATTTTGGGGCTTTAGGTCGTGGAGATTTCTATTAAAATGTCTTGTTATAATCAACGGAATTATTCACACAAGCATCTACATGATCGTTGCTTCAAGCATCTAATTTCAGGCGTTATCCTCTTGAGATTATACACTGTTTTTTCGTATAATTAGTTTAATTTTTCTTATTAATCCTTTCATTATTTGAACCGGTATATTTATTTCCATTATCGTAAATGATCACGATTTTGCACGATAATTTTTTGTCTGGATTCTTTGGATAAAATTTTGATATGATTTTATTTTTCTGTGGGGTTTAAGATTAGTATCTTTATTTATTTATTTATTTTTAACTTTTGACTAATATTCTTCGCGTGGTATTTTAATTACTACATTTTTCATGTTTTGACTTTGAACGAATATGGAAATTTACTAAGCTTTTTGCTTAGATGTGGCACAAGGCCATATGAAAGGGGCACCCAATGAGACTCGAACTCACTCGTGTAGGTTTGCTAGTCGAGCTTGCTAACCATTACACCACCAGAGTGGCTGATATACCCACCACATTGAAAGAGTAACTTATCATGTGTAAGTGAACTAAACCAAGTGGCTATGGTTATACTGTGTGTTTTTCATGATTATTTCATGTTACGTCGGAATTATGTTTTTACGATTGGACTTTTTCAAGCCACACTCGTATGGCTGCGGCTGTCGAATACGCCAAAAGCATCTCTGCAAAGGGGTAAGACTTCTCCTGCATTTCCCTTGGGTAGAGTGCTAAATGATATGTCCACAAGCTTCCAGTACGAGACTTTGTGGGAAAATCTGGATAACACTTTCACTGCTATTACTCACAGATCCACTCTGATCTATTGTGCTAGTACCAGTTAGGGTCACGTCTATGGGTCAAATATAACTCTTTAATGATTTACACTATTCATTAAAGTCATTTAAATTAGAAAAAAATCATTAATATTCTTCAGAATTATTAGTGTTAGATAGAATACCTGAAACCATTTTACTTGATTTGGTTCGTTGGGTTTTATGGCATATCAACCTTTGTAGGTTATTCAACGCCAAATTCATTTTTATGCAAACAGTTCTATTTCAAACAATTCAGTTTAGCATAAGTACACAGTTTGTCAAAAACATTTCTATTTCAAATTATTCAAGCAGTTTTATGTAACAATTCAGTTAAGTGTAAATACAGTTTTAAAGTCGAAAAACATTTCTATTTCAAATAATTCAGTTAAGCATAAGCACGTAGTTTAAATGTAAGTACTGTTAAATTGTGAAAAACATTCTATTTCAAGCTATTCAGTTTACTCAGAGAATTCAGTTTAGTATAAGTTTACTGTTAGTTCTATTTAACCCATAGATAGGACCCTCATCAGGTGCTACCACTCCGGGGCCAGAGTGGACCTGGGAGCAATGGCAATGAAAGGGTATTCCGCATTCCCCAAAGCTCCAGGACTGCTGGAACCTCACCATCAAATAGTTTAGTGTCATATCCAGGACACTCATCGGGGGGTGCCCCTCTGCAGAGATGCTGTCAGTGTATTCTACAGCCCCAGCTGACTGGGCAAACCATTTTACTGTATGAAAACAAATGAGCTCTTATTTAAGAATAAGTTATCAATAAAGTATTCGATTTCAAATCATATGTATGGCACATATGTATGTATAAAGAGAACGAGGCGTTAAATAACCCACAACAAGGGATATGCCATAAAACACCGGCAAACTAAACTTAACCATGTGCAAACAAGTGATTAAAATCTAATAGAATCATTAATGTTTAGTGCCAATACTTGAAGTCATCTATACATGTAAAAACAAAGGAGTTCTATCTTGTTTAAAAAATAATTCCATAAAAAAATATTCACACACACACACACACACACACATTATATATATATATATATATATATATATATATATATATAGATAGATAGATAGATAGATAGAAAGATATATATATATATATATATATATATATATATATATATATATATATATATATATATATATATATATATATATATATATATGGTTGTGGTGTGGAGCATGTTAATCTTTCTATGGCTGTTTTATTCTCCTCTATAGAAGCCCCCCTTATAGATGAGCTGTAGTACTTCCTCGATCGAACTTTGATCCTCGCCTTTGAACGTAAGGTTCATACGCCCAGGGCCTGGTTCGGCATCGCGTTGAACCGTCATAGGGTTTATTCGTTTGTCTTTACGTCCACCATGCTACTTCCCAAAGCTTTCGAAAAAAAATAATTTCGCCCCTCTTTCTTCCCACTTCTGTCAATATTAAGTTTTAACTTGGTTAAAGTCCACAATTAACTTATTTTTAAATGTTATTGAAGACCTTATTTATGGTTCTTTGCATCTTTATAGGCATTCTATTTTATGCTAACTGAAGTTTTCAGTTTCTAATGAAGTCCAATAGTATTATCTTCTCTTGACCAAGTTCAACTGTTACTTGAAATTATAGTAAGTGTCTTTGCATTTAGATCAAAGATAGTATACAGCAGTGATTTTACAAATAAATAAATAAATTCATGCATGCATTTTTAAATGACAATATAGTAAAAGACAATAAATTAATAGCCATTTTTTGAACACTGCCCGACTTGAAGAGGATTTGCTCAGTATTCTCGAAGTATGTTTAACACAGTCCACGTCTAGGCTTCAGAACATTTCTTTTATACAGATATACGTGGTTGGAGGGGGAAGAGTGATTCAGTTAATCGTATCCCCCTCTCTTTTTTCTTCCTTTTTCTCTAAATATTTCGTCGTGATATATATATATATATATATATATATATATATATATATATATATATATATATATATATATATATATATATATAGTAGAGTTTGTAGTAAATAATCCACATGGGTTGATAATCTATAAAACACCAAGAAATTAATCATTTTCTTACTTATAGCCGAATCAATTTTCTACCCAAAAAGCCTCATTCAAAACTTAGCTAAAATGACCAAGAAAAGCTCTCTGTGTTGCAATAACAGATTAATTCATATTTAAGAAAAAAACCAAAAGACTTTTCAATTGCAAATGTACGGTTTGTACTAATCCAAGCCATGATCTTAACAGATTCTATCAGGAAAAAGAATGGTGCTGCCATTGCTACTTCGATAGTTGTGTTAAAGGCATGTAAACCCTTGTAGATTATTTAATGCCAAATCCTTCATATATCTACACACACACACACACACACACACACACACACACATATATATATATATATATATATATATATATATATATATATATATATATATATATATATATATATATATATATATATATATATATATATATATATATATATATATATATATATATATATATATATATATATATATATATATATATATATATGTGAGAGATAGAGACGATACAAGTTGCAAAGGTCAACGTCATAGAAAATAGACATCGCCACGAGTTCGAAACCTGGACGAGACTGTTTACATTTCACATGCCACTAATACTCTTGGGAAAGGTATGAATACAATCGTTTTCTCTCCGGCTATACAAAATATTAGAACAGAGTCTTTAATGTTGATAAGGTAACCTGTCTCGGAGAAATAAATCTCTACATAAAATTAACTTTGTGTAGCATCCTACTTGTGCAGAGATGTGGTAAATGATTATATATATATATATTTATATATATATATATATATATATATATATATATATATATAATCATTTAAAGAAATATTATTTACCACCGAATAGTCTTTCGGTAACATTTCTAAGCGAGGACATTTGTTTACACACAGTTACATGCTTTCAAATATAGTAAGTGATTGACTGTTTTAGTTCCACGAGCCATGTTATCAGTTATCACCTGTTAATTACCCCTCTTAAAGTTCTCCACTGCCTTCATCGGGTTTTGAACTCAGACTTTTTGGGTATTTCACTGGACCTAACCAACGCCTTTATCCACTGTGCCATGTGTCCTTAAATTTCTTAGTATTATAAACCTAATGTCTTCAGCAAACATTTTTACTCATGCTCAGATTGGTTAATTGTGTCACCAACTGTACCACCTTTATAGCTGATTGTTATAATTTTCTCAATTAAAAAATCACACTTATTTACAAAGTCTTCTAATTAATATGGTGCAAAATGAAAAATAAATTCTACAAACCTAGTAATTATTTCTATCGAAGCCTTGACGCTGATCAGTTTCTAAAAAAAATTCTGTCACGCTTTTGAAAAACATTTTGATCGAAATTATTAGGTCTGGTCATCTAACCGAGATTAAGTGATCCGTTTGTATGTCAAAACCCCATAGGTGCTTGTGTGTCTCATTTTCCAGGACAAATACTGGGTTGTGTATATACCATTTGATCGTATGATCGAATTTAAATTTCTTGCACAATTCCAATGAATCCCTTCGTCCACTTAGTCTTGTCTAACCTTATATTCGTTCACTGTTATTTTGGTTAATTCGCTTATTATTTGATTGATCCTTTCATCTCTATCACAACGTAATCTATATTTGCTATATTGTTGCATCTTATCTATTCTTGCTTCCATTTAATTAGTTCTTGTAGCGTTTTTTTTTTTGTGCTACAAAAAGGAGAGATTCCGTTTCTCTCTTTCCTTTCTTAGCCTCGCCCAGGTTTCGTAGAGTGAGATGCTGCTTTAAAACGTCAATAGTAGTATTTTTCTTCCTATTTTTGGCCCTCGTCTTGTAAGTATTGTTTCAGGTTGCCGTAATAATTCTTTCTCCTCACTTTTCTATGTCGTCTTCAAGTTGTATTGTTATGTCAACACTGTCTTCAATGCTAACAAGTCGTCTTCCTCCTTTTTTCTTGACACATAGTTGGTAAACGTCATCTCTGGGATGTAATGCCTGATTCATGGTTATATGTTTTCTTGTTCTCTGGTCCATCTGATTTCTTCTCTGTTTAACTTCAAGAGTGGTCGGGAATTACTTACGAGGGTAACAGCCCAGGTATTTATTCCTTTGATAAGGTTTCTGCTCTATAGTTCTTTTCTCGAGTTGCTTCTTGGTTCTCCTGAAATATTCTTTCTTAATTTTTTTTGTTTATCTTCTCTTGTTTGTTGGTGTCAGCGTTCGATATCTCCAGGCATTGTCAGCTTTATATTAACAATATTTACTCTGTGAGAGTTTCTCTCATCAGTTTTAGCTGATGGTCTTTCAATGGAGATTAAGTAACAGAAAGTCTCCTCAAGCCTCCAGGATTCTTTTCAGTATTCTGGCGGTTCACAATAATGTAGTGGTTTAGACGGTCTCCATTCGTCCTCTTTTTTCCAAGTCTTCCAGTCCCTTTAATAATCCTTTGGTGACTGTACCAATAGCACCATTCACCATTGATATTATTGTCACTTTTATGTTCCATAGTTTTCAATTCCAAAGCAAGGTCAAGGTACTTATCCTTCTTTTCAATTTCTTTTAGTTTTAATCTGTGGTCAGCCTGGTCAATAAAGTCTACAATTTTGCAAGTTTTCTTCTTCCTTTTTTTTGTTGATTACTATAAGGTCTGGTTTTCTGGACGTGATTAGATGATCCGTTTTTATGTCAAAGTTCCGTAGGAGTTTATGTGTGTCATTATCCAGGACGGATGCTGGGTTGTGCATATACCATTTGTTTGTATAGTCAAATTTCAATTTCTTGCACAACTCCCCTTGGATCACCATACCTACCAAGTCGTGTCTATTCCTATACTCCTTCTCTTCTAATTTGCTGCATTCGCCTATAATGTGATTGATGTTTTCGTCTCTATCCCTACATAACGTACCTTTGCCACTTTGTTGCGTCTTATCTATTCTCGCATTGATATGATGTGTTCTTATGGCGTTATTTTTGACTGCTATTAGGATACACTGTTTCTTTCTGACGGTTTCGTTTCGTTAGCCAGGTTTTCTCGTGTAAGATGTTGCTTATTAGTCGTTTAGAACGCCCATTGAATTGTTTTTCTTCCCATTTTTGTTTCTAGTTATGATCCTTCTGTTAGTCTTTGTGTTAACAGCACCGTTTCTGGGGACTTTAATCAGTCTTCCTTCGTGCTTTTCAATGTATTTCTCGAGTCGTTGTATTCATGGGTCAACGCTGTCTTCATTGCTGACTAATCATCTTCCTCTCTCCTTTCTTGATTGATATAGTATGTCAACGTTATCCCTTGGATGTAATGTCTTAGGCATGGTCATTAGTTTTCTTGTTCTTAGGTCCAATTGCTTTATTATTTGACGAAGAAGAAAATGTTGTTGATTAATTTTTTTATCGTTTCAAAGCATATCAACCCTTTTACATATCTAATGCTAAATCTAATATATATATATATATATATATATATATATATGTGTGTGTGTGTGTGTGTGTGTGTGTGTGTGTGTGTGTGTGTGTGTGTGTGTGTGTGTGTGTGTTTATACTGTGTTACAAAATATTAACATGGTGACACTTCTATGATATCCAGAAACTCCTGGTTGGAAATTGAAATAAATGACGACAACTTCTACTCAGTAAAAATTGAAGTCACGGTCATTTAACATTTACTTACATTATATGTGACAAATTATTAGGTAGATGTAATTAGCAAAAAAAAAAAAAAAACAG
This sequence comes from Sepioteuthis lessoniana, assembly GCA_963585895.1. Lineage (NCBI taxonomy): Eukaryota > Metazoa > Mollusca > Cephalopoda > Myopsida > Loliginidae > Sepioteuthis > Sepioteuthis lessoniana. Next base: position 106,619,165 of record OY757906.1, on the reverse strand, counting down.
TAAAAAAGTTAATAACTCTTTAATTGCTTCACTTACTTATTTTATGGTTACATACCGTAACGAAGATGAAACTAAAAATAAAATTAAAAAGTAAACAGAGTTTTAAAAAAAGGATTGTGAAATGGGTTAATTTGAGATATGGGATCTTTTTTTAAAATGACTTGGGAAAGGCCCTGGTCCGTCGAACATGTCTCTTTCCGCATCTCTTTTTATGTGATTTCCCGTGATACGTTGACTATTTTCTACCACAAGTCATTTTTCCTAAATTAACGACTATTTTCATGAACAAGTCGCTTCAGAATGCTTCCCAAGTTTTCAATTTGGTCTAAGTCTAGAGAATCGGCCGGTCAGTCCATCTTCAGAGTTCCATAGAAGCCTAATATTTGCAGTTTTTCCTTAGTTTTATGCGCTCAATTCGAAGGAGCATTATCTTGCATAAATACGATGGTTCTTTTGAAGGTGATTCTTTGATTTTTTTAGCCAAGGGTCCAGGAGTTCCTGGGAGACTGAACAAAGACTGCAACAAATTGATCCCCAGCTCTTCTGGCCAAAGGAGCACTTCTTTCTCGTTCTCCTGTACTGCTCAACCGGGGGCCCTGAGGGCCGCAAACCCTCAGTCTGGAACTCGTTCACACGCTGGCATCTTATCTCCATAACTCTGACTCCAACTAACTGAACTTCCTGTCGCACCGGGTTATATCATTGTTTGACCCACTCCTGCTTCTTGTTAGCGTCACATCTGCAGCCATCTCAACCCGTCTACAGTCAAGGTTATCCCCTGATATCTTCTACCGGAAGCACCTATTATTTACACAGGTGCATTCCTTATTTGACAGCTCGACCGGGAAGGAGGTCAATATGTTACACAACGAACGTCGGGGAAACAACATTTGAGTGACCCTAGTCGGTCTTATTACGTACTTCAGCGGGAGATGCAACTAATTTTTTTCATAATTTGGTCATATCTTCCAATTATTTTAGATATATCTTACGTATATTTGCCTTTGGAAACTTCAAATGTTGTATGTTTCTCAGAAGGGGTCAAGTCAAATTAGTGATCCATAAATGAGCGATTATAGTGATACTCATTTCTGGTACAGAACACTTCTATATCGAGTTAATATTGCAAACGGCTACCGTTTGTTTCCTTTAAGCAAAACAATACAGTTTTTATACAGCCAGCGTATATGCCTGCTTCTACGGTGAAAATTTCATTAGATTCCGACCCGTAGTTTTTGAACAAAATAAAAAACAACATTCCGTTAATAATTTTAAATGCAGTGTATGTATATTATTTGTATGTGAATAGTTTGTTGGAAATACTTTTAAACAAATCCGAGCTCATTCATTTGCATATACTTAATGATTTCCAAGAACAGAAATAATACCACTCAGCACCTGTCCTAGAAAATAACACACATAAACTCCTATAGGACTTTGACATACGCACGGATCACCTAATCTCGGCCAGAAAACCAGACCTAATAGTAATCAACTAAAAGAAGAGAACTTGCAAAATTGTCTACTTTGTTATCCCGGCTGACCACAGAATAAAACTGAAAAAATGTGAAAGAAGGATAAATACATTGACCTTGCTAGGGAATTTAAAAACTATGAAACATGCTGGTAACAATTATACCAATTGTAATTGGTGCGTTTAGAACAGTAACTGAAGGATTACAAAAGGGACTGGAGGACTTGGATGTTGGCAGACGAGTGGAGACCATCCAAACTACTATATTATTGAGAACGGCCAGAATACTGAGAAGAGTCCTGGACACTTGATGAGACTTGCTGTTACTTAGACTCTAGTGAAAAAACATCAGCTAACGCTGATGTGAAAAACTTTAATGAATAAATAATACAACTACTAACAATAATAGATGCCAGAATACTGAGAAGAGTCCTGGAGACTTGAGGAGACTTGCTCTCACTCAAACTCCAGTGAAAAACCATCAGCTAATGCTGATGTGAAAAGCTCTAAAAGAGTAAATAATAATAATAATAATAATAATAATAATAATAATAATAATAATAATAATAATAATAACCCCGACGTTGTCCTATGCTAGTCACGGCGCTCAATATGGTGTGACAACCACATTTATTTCTGACTGTTTGCTTTGTGTAGTATTTTTGTGCTCACGCTGTGGTTGAAAAATCCACGTAGTGCGGTTGACACAATTCAGCCGGATCTTTTGACGGTCAGGTGTTACGAGTGGCTAGATTTTCTACCAATTCAAAGATTGGAGAAAAGCCGTTGTTAACAAAGATGCTTTTTATTGAAACACGTTCGTGAGACAGTAAATAACAAGCAAACAATGTTTGTTTTCTTGGCAAAAAGAAGAAGAAAGAATATCGAGAGAGGAAGAGTGACGATGAAGTGCAGTTAGTATGACACTAATGTCTGAGATTTTGAATTTTCATTAAGTCTGCGGGTTTTTTGGAGTGCCTTGGGTCCAGAATGGAAAGGACGCTTCTTTGGTAGTCTTGACTTTTCTATTTGTCTCTTTCCTAATCTTCTCTGATGATTCGTTTTACCATCCTGTTTTTATTTATCAAAATCTGGACAAAAAAGATTTCTGATTGGTCGCCCAATAAGAGACAATTAGGAGTTATATTCCCCTTGGTCAACTAATCCTTATTTAGGGTTATATCGTACAGGTATTGGGAAAACCCTCTTTTGATACTTTGACCAATGGGAACAGGTTTAGAGCAATGGGGTCGAACTAAAAATTTTCAGCCTCACCTGACTGGAAGAGTCATCACCAGCTTCCTTTTTAGGATGGAGCAAAAATAAAATCTCCTTTTTGACGTTCATCTTTAAGATAAGGACTAGAAAAATATGTTTTACGAAATGACCCGTCGTATCGTTATGGTCGATGGAGTTAGATGACAACCGAAAAATTAAATAGATTCACTGACCTTTAAACTAAAAAAACAAAAAAAAACAACAATTTTCTCGCACTTTACTCGAAGAATCAACCAGCTTTTTCGTCAATTTAAGCCTTGAACAAAAAGATACTTATTTTAATAATGTTTTTGTTTTTGATATATATATATATATATATATATATATATATATATATATATATATATATATACACACATATATATATATATATATATTAATTTTCATATATTTCATAAATTTTAATTTTTACTTATTAATAAAATATATAATCGCACACCGTGTCACAACGAGTAAAGAGATTAAACAGCCTTATTTTACAGGTAGATGGGACCCTTATCGGTACCACCACTTCGGCTCATAAAAAACAAGCAGCAGTGGCAATGAATGAGTACTCCACATTCCCCAAACTCCAGGAACCGAGCTGCACCATCAGATGGTTTAGTGTCAAATACAGGATATTTGATGGGAGGGTCTTACCCTCTACAGGTCTGCAGTCAGTGTATTCTACAACCCCAGCTGATAGGGTGATAATTAAATATTAGATCTATTTTCAAAGATAACCTAATGGAATAATAAAGAAGAAGCCAAAGAATAACTGAAGAAGAATGGAAGGAACAAATCATAATGGTTTGATTATTATGATACAGTATATAAAGAGAAAAAGAGAAGGATAGGAAATGAAAAAGTAGAAAGATAATGATGAAAGAGGAGGGTATGTATCTAGCACAAGCGAAATTACCTCTGATCGATAAAGAATTAATCCTAGAGCCTTCCCATGTTCAGTTTCGAAAGTATTCATCATGCCATGCGAAAGATATAATTACAAACCTTTCGTTTATTATCTACGTATTCTCTTTTTCTTCTGATTCCATCTTTTGTAACGTCACGCGTCGTATCAATAGCTTTAACCATTCGCTTTGGTTCGTTTCACCTTTTATGTATTATTTCCCCCATTTTATTCCATTCCGTTTCCAGTCCATGTTTTTATTGTTTCCCACTTTTCATTCTTGATGAGATTGCTGCATTTTTTTAATCAAACGCATTGAAGACAGAATTCTGCATGATTTGATATCCAAAGCTGTAATCAGGAAATATATAATTTCTGATTTAAGTTTAAGATAATAGCTACATAGATAATTATACACGCAGACTATCTGTGCAGATCAAAATGTAATAATTATAATTTTTATATATAAGATTTTTTTTTATTCAGTTTAATCCTGTTTTCAATCTTACTTAATACAAACCTGTCTCTTGTTGCGTCCTTTTCCAAGAGATTTAAAGTCATAATATTTTGAATTATTCTGGTTTTGATAATTTATATAAAATTTATATAAAAAAATTCTTCTATACATTCCCTTCCCACTTCATCCTCCATCACATTAAATAACTCTATAGGAATCGTCGTTGTGTTTGTCATTTCATGTATGTTTCCTCATCCCAAATTTACCCTTGCAAGATACGCTGCATATGTGACAATTAAAGAACTGTATTTGGTGTTAAGATAAAACCTGGGCACTCTCATATAGCTTCTCAGAACTGCTGCAAACCAATATACTTTGCCACTGAATTGACACGAATTCCTTATTTCTCCTACGGAAGAACATGTGTATTATCATCAGTCATTTTTTTGCTATCGTGAGATAACATATGAATAGCAAGTCTGGCTTTGGTAATCAACTGATAGTGTCCTATCTATGAGTCAAACAGAATTCTTTGACATTTAAACCGTTTACAAATAAATAACTTACGTTAGATTGAACTCTTAGAGAGAGAACTCTTTGATCATTTAAATCTATGTAAACAAATGACTTGAGTCTAAATTAGTTGTTAGTGATAAATAGCAAAACTTTGAACCATTTAACTTTGTGTAAACGATTGAAAATGTTGAATAGAATAATTAGTGTGAAATAGCCATACTTGGAATTTTCTAACTGTGAGCCTAAATTGAAATATTGGTATAACATCGCAATACTTGAATCCATTTGACTGTGTGTAAATAACTGAATAGTGTCCAATAAAATGAATAGTTTTAAATAGCAATACTTGTAACTACTTCACTGTTTGTAAAAGAACGATCAATATTGAACTGTATTTGTGTTAGATTGTAATAATTGAAACAATTTAATTGAGTAGAAACAATACCAATAGTGTACAAACAAATATGTTCTAACTCATTTAAAATATCAAATTACCTACAGGCATTTGCAAATCATATATATATATATATATAGTAACGATAATTACTTAGTGAGTCAGGAACTAACCTACTATAGTTTCGCCTAAGTGGCTCATCAGGGTACCTAATGCCGAGTCGGGATTTGGTACCCTTATGAGCCGCTTAGGCAAAACTATTATAGGTTAGTTCCTGACTCTTTAAGTAATTATCATTAATATTTTACTCTACTTAGTATTGAGCACTTTTTGCATTGAAGCTTAGCAGCCTTTACGGTGTTTTTTTTTTCTTTTGACCAACCAATTGCGTGTCTTTTGATTTTTTTCAATTGGTAGGACATGGTTGGCCTTTTATTTTTTTTCCAATATAATTTTTTTTCCCTTGATAGTGATTTGTTGTATATTTTCATCTTCAAATCACTTGCCGGGTTTTTTTTCTTACCATAAGGGCTATTATTTAATATATATATATATATATATATATATATATATATATATATATATATATATATATTGATTGATTGATTGATTGTGTGCAAAAGACTAAAATCTAAAATTAAAATACTACTGTTACATAGCTAAACTTGAAACCATTTAACTGTGAGCAAACAAATGATTAATTGTAGATAGAATTATTCCTAATAGATGGAAATGCTGAAGCCATTTAACTGATTGCCAAAAAATTAACTCTAGCTTATTCAAATGTATAATTATCATACATATTTGATATATATGTATTAACGGGATTTAGCAGTGTGGCTAATACGCCATAAAACCCAACCACCAAACCAACTTACCAACCAACAAACTAAACATTTAGTCTTCCATCTATGCGTCAATTAGATGTTTGAAAATTATGACTATTGGATAGGAATCGGTAAAACCATAAAACTATGAAAATCCCAGGCATTAAAGGGATATACATGATACCATATTACTGCGTTCTAACAATTTATTTTCACAGACAAATAAAAGTGTGTAAATACTAGATGGTTTCAGCGAAACCTTGAAAAGTATATATAATTGTATTCAGACATTTATAAATGAATCAAATTTCGGCATTAAATAACCCATAGAGATTGGTTATGTTGTTAAACAAATAACCCAGAACAAACTAAAAACCGACATATAATTATACATATTGTTATTTTGAATTTTACGGTTTTGTTATATATTCATTTAGATGTTGATTTGTGCAAATGCTACACTCTGATCCTAAAAATATTGCCATGTAGTGCCACACTTTGATCCTAAGTTTGCCGATACTCAAAGAAAAAATTACAGAATGAAGAACAAGGAAACATTTGGAAAAGACAACTCTCTTTTTATTTTGTTGAGAGATTTTATTCATTTATGTCCCTCATTCGACTACTGGCTGATTAACTTAACAAAATCACCAAATTTCCATCCATTTTAAACATCACATATGTAGCAATTTCTGTTGGAACAAAAAACAATTACCGATATTCATAATTATGCGCGTGTAATGGTCTGGGAGACCGGGGTTCAATCCCAGGTCGAGTCATACTAAAAAAAAATTGGTACTTGATGCCGCCTTGCTTAACACTCAGCACTATAATGTAGGGATCAAGGGTAAAGTGGAGTAATCCAGGGAAAGGAGTAGCGACCTCCCCTACACCTCGGTGTCGTAGCTATAGAAAAGGGAGCCTTTGGGTCACCCGAGACTAAGGTCGACTAAAGTTTTATTTACGTTAACACACACACACACACACACACACACATACACATACCGAACGAATTGTGCACTCTGCTATCTGCTAAAGTATAAAATGTAAACAAACGAATGCTGGTACTTAATACCTTATAATTCCCAACTGACGTGGTAGGCTTGTTGGCCGAGCGGTCTGATACTAAGTCTGACGTAATGTTGGGTGGGTTTCGATCATAGCTTCAAGCGTCCTACGTGTCTGGCCACACTGAAGAGTTGTGATACAACGAAACAGTCTGTTTGTGGATCACTATAAATATATATATTGTAAAATCATGGAAAAGAGAAAGAATTCCCTTTAATAGAATGATATCGATTTCATGGTGTTATTGTATTGATTCCATTTTTCTACCAGTTTCAAGTTTTACATAGCATTATATATTTAAACATACAGACCCAAGTCTTTATAACAAAGCAGAGAAATTCATTGTGTAAAAAAAGTTGCTTTGCACTTTAAGTTTTTTATTCCTCTTAGAATTTGCAAGATTCTGCACAATATTTTCTGGAAATCTCTACTGAATAAACTACTGGCATTTCAGATAAAAGTTTATGTCACAGATAGTTAGAGAGGGAGAGAGAGAGAGAGAGAGAGAGAGAGAGGGGGGTTCACTCAAGCACACTCGCACTCCAAACATACTGACACACATACGCCGACACACACACACACACACACACATACATACACACTCAACATAAAGACACACGAAGTATATATTTCTCTCTCTCTCCTTCTCTCTCTCTCTCTTTCTATGTCTCTCTCCTTATCTCTCTATCTCTCTCTCTCACTCACTCACACACACACACACACACACACACACACACACACACACACACACACAATCTTAAACACGCATGCACATATTCACGCAGACTGTTCAAACGTTATATTTTGTTTACTAACCGTCGATACACATACACGCACGCGTATGCGCACTCAACATGATGACGCAAAAGCTCTCTCTCTCTCTCTCTCTCTCTCTCTCACACACACACACACACACACACAAACACACACACAAACACGCAGACCGTTCAAAACGTTATATTTTGCTTTTGAAGCGTAGAATTTTTATTTGATTTTATAATGCACACATATACATTGAAAATCATTTCGTTTCAAACATTTCTTACATTGTCTTGATTCATCTGAAATATATAATTTTTCATCAAAAGATATGCATCTTTGTAAGGATAAAGGACATTTTTACATGGAAATTTATGTTAACATAACCAGCGTCCATCTCAATCAAGTTAATACAGTGCTGAATATTGAACATTATACTAACAAATTCACATATCAAAATTGCTGTAATATCTACTTGCCTCAGGCAACGGATTTCTCTATTCTTGCCTTACATAGCTTTATAATATGGAATGAAATAGAAAACTATGCGTACTTCACCAGAAAACACGTAAGACATCTATCAACAGAAATCATTGAACTATACAATATAAGAGAGACGATTATGAATTACTATTTTAAATCTTTCCTGTATAAACGTTTGCAGAAATAACGAAAATATTGAAGGGTATAATAAAAAGAAATCTGCCTTAAAAGAAACAGAATAATACGTTTAATCGTGGTGCAAAATGGTTTACTCCCTCGATATAGAGCTGAAATTCTCTATATAATAAATAACGATGAAAAAGAACCGGACAGATCGATTCAGTTCTTTTCACTACATGGCTATCATGATACCCGCTAGTTTAAATAGGTTCTCTTGAGAATTGCGTCATACTTTTATATGCTCTACAGCGCTATTGATCCAAGAGATTCAAATAAAGCATTTTACTTAGAATTCCCGTCTGCTATCGAGGAACATAGTGAAACTGAAATTGCAATAAGTATATTTTCGGTTTACGAGCTGTTTAAAAATCATCGAGATTGAAGGTGTATTTAAAAAGAAAGAAATGAACAATGAATAAAATGAGTTTTTTTCAAAGAAATCCCCATGGAATTCTCAGTACTTATTCCAGCGAGTTTTCCATTGGTCGAAGTACCTTTGAAACTCCTGTTTTAATCTATTTCACCACCATTTTCCTTTTAATATCATCCCAGTGTTCATGTCTTAAATTTGAGTTGAATCGTGCGGTTAGTAGACAAGGCAGCAATTTATAGAGAGTACGGACTATTTGTTATGTAACTAAAAAGCAATCGGTAAGTTTCCGACAAGAAAATAACCCACAATGGGCGATCATCTTTTCAGTAAAAATTTGGCTTTGACAGTTACCAAATATGAACCTCTCAGTGAAAATACGCGTGGAGGGACCCAAAGTATACTATAGTTGAAATTTGAAACTGTAACCTGAGTTCAAATCGTGGACGAAGCTGTTAGAATATCGCAAATACTTTTGGGAAGGGTTTATATAATTCCAACTATTCTCCCTAAAGCTATGGGTAAATATTAGTGAACACTCAAAACTTTCAACTTGATTTGGCAACCGGTCTAGGAGAAAGAAAATTCTGAATTTCAGCATGATAAAATCCGCTTAATAAACTGACTTTGCATCGCATTCACCTTTGCGAAGGGGTCAGGAAAATATATGTGAGCATTTTAAAAAATAAATAGGGCGAAATATTTAGAACACTAAGAAATTTTGAGAAACAGTAGAAAAAATAACAACCTTAAAGCATCTCACAGCAAACAACTTGCTCAGCTTAATTTCATGCTTAATTTTACCGTTTGCTTTTCTTCTTAAACAGCTTTCTCCCTAAATTTCATGCTTAATTTTACCGTTTGCTTTTCTTCTTAAACAGCTTTCTCCCTAAATTTCATGCTTAATTTTACCGTTTGCTTTTCTTCTTAAACAGCTTTCTCCCTAAATTTCATGCCTAATTTTACCGTTTGCTTTTCTTCTTAAACAGCTTTCTCCCTAAATTTCATGCCTAATTTTACCGTTTGCTTTTCTTCTTAAACAGCTTTCTCCCTAAATTTCATGCTTAATTTTACCGTTTGCTTTTCTTCTTAAACAGCTTTCTCCCTAAATTTCATGCTTAATTTTACCGTTTGCTTTTCTTCTTAAACAGCTTTCTCCCTAAATTGCATGCTTAATTTTCCTGCTTGGTTTTCTTATCAAACAGCTTTCTTGCCTTTATTCTAGGCTAATTTTCCTGCTTAGTTTTCGGATTAAACAGCTTTCTTGCTTTCATTTTAGGCTAATTTTTCTACTTGCTTTTCTGATTAAACAGTTCTTGCCTCAATTACATGCTAATTCTCCTGCTGGGTTATCAGATTATACACCTTGCTTGCCTTAATTTTAGGCAAGTTCTCTTGCTTAAATTTCTTATCAAACATCCTTCTCGCCCTAATTTTTTGGCCTACATTTCTTATTAAACAGCTTTCACGCCTTAATAATTTTGCTTAATTGTACTGTCTTGTTTTCTTATAAAACAGCTTTCTCTCTTTATTTTTTTTTGTCCTTTTTTTTTTTTGCTTACAATTTTCAATTAAATTTTTCATTTAACAGCTTTCTTTCCTTAATTTTACGCTAAATTCACCCGCATGGTTTTTGATACCTAGGTTTTCTTCTTTAACAGCTTTCTTGCTTTAATTTTACGCATAATTTTGCAGCTTAGTTTTCTTATTAAATAGCTTTCTCAACTTAGTTTTTTGCTAACCTTTTCCTGTTAATTTTCTCATTATACAGCTTTTTCGCCTTGATTTTATACGTAACTTTCATGCTTGTTTTTCATATTAAACAGCTTTCTCGTCTAAATTGTATGCTTACTTTTCCTGTTTATTTAATTACCAAACAGCTTTCTAGCTTTTATTATTTTGCTTAGCTTTCTTTTTAAACAGCTTTTCTGTTTTAATTTTCCTGTTAGATTTTCTATTTAAACAGTTTTCTCGGCTTTATTTTCTTAAAAGAGAGGAAAGCTCTCCCTTGCCACAACTTATTTTGGACATAAGACTCTATCTAGATGAGCACTTTGCGTAATGGTTATCGTAGAAGTAACTGAAGTCGATTACTTGAGTTCAGATCATAGATGACCCTGTTACGTTTCATTTCACATTAAGACCCTTAGGAAAAGCACGAATCCATCTGTAGTCTATCCTTCTAAGGATAAATAATTTGGTAGACTGGACATTTTAGCTTCGATTAGCAACTAGAACAGGTGAAGGAAAACATGGAATTCAATACAGTTGCACTACGTTTAGAAACTGACCTTGTGTCACATCCGGAATGTGGCGTAAGGTTTTGGTTATTGCATAAAACCACTTTAACCACAAAATATTTCGTGGATATTAAGATTAAAAGTGTGATAACAAAAATAAAAATGATAAAAGAATGTTGCTTCATTTTTCTTGTCTCAAAGCTTATGTATAACGCCTAATAGAACGATGAAGTTAATAAAAGGTTAAAATTATCCTTATTTTATATTTTTCGATAAATTAAGATAAATCGTTTAGAAAGACGAATATCTTTAAAATTTTGACAAACAAATGGAGAAAGGAGATAAAGTAGGCTTTTACAAGTAGATTCATCTTAATTTTTCCTTTTAAAATGAAAATGATGAAATTAAAGCCTAATTAAGTAATTTTTTTAGAACGAAAAGGTAAATAAGTTAATGATGGTCGGGTTGAGTGTTCGCCAATGGTCCGGGAGACCTGGGTTCAATCCTAGGTCATGTCATATCAATGATCTTAAAAATTGTACTTGATGCCTCCTGGTTTAACACTCAGCAATATAAGGTACGTATCAAGGGTAAAGTGGAGCAATCCAGGGAAAGGAGTAGCGCCCTCCCCTACACCTGGGTGTAGTAGCTATTCGAAAAGGAGCCTTCTGGTCACCCTCGACTACGGTCACCAACTTTACTTTAATAATGTCAGGAATTGGCACGTTAAACATACAAAGGCTAAAAGTGAGAAATGAATCAAATGATAGACATGACCCACATATCAGATGACTCATCTGTGAGTTGATAATCAAGCAAAACAGGAAGAAGACATATATTTCTTTATATCGGTGAGGGTGGGGTAATGAACTCTTCCTATTGGCTACTGCTGACCATACATGAATGTTCGAGTATGTGCCGTTAGTAGGCGGAAAGTAATACGTAGCACAAAGCTCCCAAAGAATTTGTTTTGACATTCAGGACCCAACTAGGGGTTGCTTTTGGGGCCGTTATGATGTGCAAAAATCCGAAGGATGAAGACAGTACATCACTGAAGATCATTTTGGGGGCATCTGAAATGTATTCTTCGAGTTAAAGTAATTTCAAGCAGATCTTTTATTAATTACTTACGAGAGCTTTTCCTCAGTTTCAACTACAAAGTCTCATTCAGAGTAAAATTTGGTTTATTTCAATTTCAATGAGATGTTTTATAGACAGTGTATACCATAAAGGACTTTATTTTGTTTCTATTAAGAACCGAGTGCGATATTTTATATTCCATTTATGCTAATTAGAATAATCCTAAACTGTCACTACCTAACAATACAATTAATAAAACTATTAAAATAGCGAAGAACATCCTCTTACTGCTTGCAATTAATCTTAATCTTAATTCCAAATAAAAGCTGTGATCTTAAAATTAATTTACAAAATAGTCAGAGAATAACATTCAGTTTCAATTAACGTTGAATAAAATTTATTTTGGGGGTCACCTTCATGAAAGATCTGTTTTACAAATGTCTCAGCTTTTAAACTTATTGTAGAAAATAAGAAAAGAACAGCCTCCGAAAGTGACAAGAGCAATTTAAATAAATTGTTTCATTGGCACAATATCGTAATTATGCATGCGCATTCACGCCTGTAAAGTAATGCAAGCACGTGTTTTGTAATTGTTTGATTCTATGTAATTATTTCAAAGTGGATTTTTATTTAAGGCCTCAACGGTTTCTCTATTGAACATGTGCTGAGCAATTTCACTGAAAAATGTTCAGCTGTAAACAACTGAGAAATAATGCTATTGCCAATTACAATATCAATTTGTGATCCAATTTCTTAAGACGAAACTTTAATTAGAACATTGCATGAAATGTAAACTGATGAAGAAATTGTTAAAAAGATCAACGTGGGTTTTTGTTTGAGACGCATTTGTTTTTATTCTCTTATATTATGCACTGTTGACATTTAGTAAGAAAACAAATGGCAAAACAGAAAAATCTTAAGATCACCGTGCTATATAAAACATGTTGAAAAAAAAAGAACAGTATGCCTTTAAAACGCATTATCAGGACGTATTGTGTTTTTACATTGAATCGAGCTCCGACCCATTTTTAAAGATATGAAATAGAGGGCAACCATACATACTCGTGTATAACTTCAACCTTAATTTACAATAAAAAATGATTAATCAAAAGAATTAATTTTTGAAGGCAAAGTTTGCTCCAAGTTAAGGCTGAATTTCGATCTTACAAAACCATTCTGTCCTGGAGAATGAGACGTACAAACTCCTACGCGATTTCGACATAGAAACGGATCACCTAATCTCTGCCAGACAACCAGACCTTATTATAATTAACAAAAAAAGAGAACTTCAAAAATTGTGAATTTGGCTGTCCCGGCTTGACCACTACGTAAAATTGAAAAAAAGAGAAAAGTTGGATAAATACCTCGACCTTGCTAGGGAAGTGAAAAGACTATGGAAAAGGAAATTGACATTTATGCTTATTGTAATTGGTGCTTTTGATGCTGTCATCATTTTCCGAATGATTAATAAACGGACTGGGGACTTGGATATATGAGGACGAGTGGAAACCATCCAAACTTTTGCGTTATTGATATCGTCCAGAATACTGAAAAGACTTGTGTCTCTCCTAATAGCAGCAAAAAAGAACGCTATAAATCCAACTGTGTTAAAGCAAAAATAGAAAAAAACGCAACAAAATAGCAACCGTAGATTATGTGGTGATAAAAACAATACAATTAACTACACAATAAGCGATTCCTTCAAATTAGCACAAAAAGAGTATAAGACGACACACAACAGGGTGGGGAATGTGATACACTTGAAACTGTTTAAGAAATTGCAATTTGACTAGACAAACCAGAGTCTATTCTGGAGAATAAGACGCGCAAAATCCACGGGTAGAGTGAAATACAAACGGGCCACCTAATCCCGGCCAGAAGATCAAACCTTGTTATAATTACCGAAAAAAGAGAACATGCCAAACAGTAAACTTTGCCGTACCAGAGGATCATAGAGTGAAAATCAAAGAAAACGAAAAGAGATATAAGTACTTAAACCTTGCCAGAGAACTAAAAAAGCAGAAGAATATGAAGGTAACAGTGATACCAATTGCAAGGAGTGCACTCGGAACAATTCCCAAAGGCTTTGAAAGAGGACTGAAACATTCAATAATCAGAAGACGAGCGTCTCGCATGTCTAGCCAAACTGAAGAGTTGTGATACAACAAAACCGTCTGTCTGTGGATGACAATATTTATATATATATATATATATATATATATATATATATTAGTTTTTATATATAACTAAGAGCATTGAAGGTTGTCAACGACCACATGTTTCATGCCGTCTAATAAACGACATTCATGTGGTAGAGAAAGATATTGGAGAAATCGAAAAATAGTCAAAAGAACGTAAGGATTGTGTACAACTCTTTATGTTTGCGTGCTTGTGTGTATGTTTGTGTAGATTATAGTGGCGTATTATTGTGTGTGATCATAAGAGCGATATTAAGTATGTGTGTGTATGAAAATATAAGCACCGTACGGCAAATTTGAGGTTGTCTTCTGGATATATGAAGTGCGATGTGTAACCAGAGTCACGACACTTGGACTGAGTAATATTTTTGGTAAGCGCGCACGCGCGTGCGTGTCTGTTTGTATGTGTGTGTGGTAATGATTTTAACTAAAGAATGAAATATCATCATCACTGCATTACGAAGAAAATAAAGTTTTGATTTATAAGCATAATAGGCTTCGGAGTATGGTGGGTCAGACGTGATAAATATTGTGGTGATGAGAAACACGCACAAAGTGAGAAAATGACAACAAACACTATTAGAACGTATATATATATATATATATATATATATATATATATATATATATATACGTGTGTGTGTGTGTTTCCAGTTATACACATCTGCGCCAAACAAGAGATCGAGATAGCACCAATATACAATGATATCAAATCGATCCCAAACTTTTACAGAGTCCGTAAAACCATTTCTTTTCTGATGATAACCTGGTAAAAGTTTTATCAATCAATACATGCAAAACAGTTATCAATTCAGTAATTTTTGCTGGAAATTATTATTTGTAGACACTATAATGTATGCAAATAGATTGTTTTTTTATCATTATGTATTACAGATCCAGCAAGCGTTACATTAGAGCCAGAGTTTTCTCTCAATTGAAATTGTATTAAGTAGAATGAACACACATGTGTCAATAAGTATGAGATCATATTGTGCATATGCCATTTATTTGATGGTCAAATTTCAATTTCTGGCACATTTCCCAGTGGATCACTTTGTCCACACAGTGTTGTCTAGTTTTATACTCTTTCTGTGCTAATTTGCTTCATTCGCTTATTATATGATAGATTGTTTCGTCTCTATTACCACATTATCAACATTTGCTGTTTTGTTGTGTCTTATCTATTCTTGCTTTAATATGAATAGTTCTTAAAGCGTTGTTTTGTAATGCGATTAGGAGAGATTCGCTTTCTCTTTATTGTTTTCGTTTCTTAGCCACGTCCATATTTTCTCGACTGAGGTGTTGCTTATTAGTCGCTTAATACGTCCACAGAGTTCTTTTTCTTCCCGTTTTTGTTTTTATCGGTCTGTTGATCCTCGTATTGTCAGGATTGTTTCTAGAGGCTGTAATCAGTGTTTCTCCGATGTATTTATAAATAAAGAGTGCTCAATATTAAAGATGAAGTAAATATGTCTTTAAGTTAAGATAGAGCAAGCAAAGATTCAGTGGTACTTTTTCAACCTTTCGAGTATACGATATCCAAATATATATATGAAATCAGCGAATATCAAGTAAATCAATTTTTGATTTCTGGAATAGCTTTGATTTGTTTTGATTTTAAATCAATATTTTCATTTGAAAAACAAATTTTGTCGATACCGTGCATGTATATCAAGTATATATGTTTTCCTCGTATTCTGTACCACGCTTCAATATTTCCTTTTGTTTAGTTTCTTTGTCTTTTTGTTTAACATTCTAGACAATTTATGTTAGATATTAATGTACATTTTAAATTTTGGTTCCACAAAGGAGTCCGTTTGACTGAGCTTTTATTTTTCGATACATTGAATCTTTCATTTATTTTAAATGAATGGAGGATTCTAGCTTAAAAGATTTTATATTTTTATTTCACGAAGCAAAACAAAAAAAAAGACAATCTGTCATAAGATTCTCTGTGTGATGCGTTCTTGTAAACCTTTCAAGAGATTTTTTACGTACTTTCACTTTTACTTTCACTTGGAAAGACTCCGGAGAAAATTGTTAATAGTTTTATTTTGGATTTCTTTTTTATTTCTCTTTTCTTTTTTTTTTTTTTTTTTTTTTGATCTGTTTGGTAATATTGATTTGATTTATGCAAAACAATGTCAGAGTGGAGATCATTTCAAAAATATATGCTAGACAATATCTCTGATAATTTTTTTTTTGTTGAACATTTTGATATCTTTTCAAAAATGTTTCAACGGCAGCTTCAGCAGTTTTCATATCCGTATCAGATAAATGATTAATGTAGGATTGTTTTAATGTTTGTCATCCCGAACTACAACTCATTTTTCCTGACGACTGAAAAGCCAGTTCGAAAGATTACAGTCATATATTTTAAACGATCTGTAACAAAATTGCCTTGTGTTCTTGTACAAATTAATTTAAATTGAAAACACATTCCGTATTAAAATATGAAGATGTTTTTTACTCACAAGTTTAACAAGTTTTCCCAGGGAAGATAGGAAAATGGTCTTTTCGGAAATGATTTTCTTAGTTTTCTCCTAGACTCGAAGAATTATTCACTCGAAAGGTTTTCAGCATTCTTATTCCGTATTCCTCATGCCACCATAGCAACAGAAGATTTGACCCATGTTCGCTTAATGCGTATCCCATTTCCATCAACACTTCTTTTTGGAGCCACCTCAATCATCAATGATTGGCTCTTACCCGATCATCTGTCTATGCCATGGGCTAAATTCTACTCATAGATCTGCGAGTCTTGACCGTTACTTCTGGTCATGGATGACTGGTGAAAATAAACAAGTAGTTTTGGCTCGAGCTGTAGCGTTTTATAGTCATTTTCACAGGGTGTACCACTGTGTTAAATCTATCTATCAATCTATCTATCTATCTATCTGCACATGTTGGAGAGATCCAATCAACGTCACGAGCAAAGTTCCAGTGAGACGCTAAGAACATTGCCACCCAACAGACTCTTCATGACACAAGTGAAGAGGCTGCGAGATTTGCTATAGTACTTTATCATTAGTAATTTGCGGTGGCTATTAAATTCCCTTGATTATTCTAAGTGCTCCTCTATGAATGCTCCCCTATATCGCTGCCGGGGTGCAATTTAGCAGTCAGATCTCTGATCCATAAAGTTAAACAGATAGCAATGAAGCGCTAGATTTAGAGCATAATTCCGCAGGATATATATCGAATCTTCCAATGGAATTCTCGAGTGACAGCATTATTGACGCTTTCAGTTACTGTCTTGGGCCAATGTTAGGTCTGAGACACCAGTTTTGGAAAGAGTGGAGCAAAGATTCCAGAATATGAGAAGAATTTTCGCTGTGGTATTTTTTAGTAGGAGCTGGATGGGGTCAGGTCCGCAACCAATGTACATAAGTACAGAATTTGACAAGTTGAGAATCAGAAGAAGCTTATCAACTTCTTCATTAATTTCTATGGCTATGTCTGTAGGTTGGTTAGTTGTATCTACAGAACAAAGTGATTTCCTCTGTATATACGAGATCTGTCAGTGTACTTACCGGATCTAGTGTTGCAAACATCACTGATCTACTCTACAGTAGTTCGTCACCGACTCTGACTATTTTTTATTAGGAAAAACTGTATTGAAATATAACTGCTGAAACAGAGAGGGAGGACATTAGGCAGGAACACCGTAGATTTGAGTAGTAGAGGATCCACTGTTTTAAAGTCAGTTAAGTGGTTGTCCTTTTTGTTATTTTTTTTTTAAATTCTAGCAATTTCTTAACGGTCAGACACCGAGCAGAGATGTAACTCATTGTAGGACGATTGGGAATGAAAATGGCTTGTTGTACGGGCCGTAGCAACGAGGGATTTGATTCGCAAATTATGGGTAAGGTTTTACAGTAAATATCAATCAAAATTTCTTCGATAAGTTACCTTTAGAAATGATAAATAACAAGTGATATTTTAAAGAGGTACCCGTGGAGTAATTGTTATCGTCGTAGGAAATGGACACGGCGACACGAGTTCAAATCCTGCACGATACTGATTGCATTTCACATAGCACTAATACCCTTGGGAAAGGTATGAATCTAATCATTCTCCCTCCAGCTATGGGTAAATAGTAGGACAGACTGGGTTCTTCAGCCTTGGTGAGGAAACTAGTCTAGGAGAAGGAAAACATTGAATTTAAATCTGTTAAACTCTGCTTGTGTCATATCCTGCCCGAACGGAGGAGTTGGTAAATATGGATATTTTACAGAAGTTTTATACCATATATGGGAACGATTGGCTTACCATAAATATATTCCTAAACATTTCGTAAAACCTAAGTGATATTCAGATTGGCCAGTCCAATGCTTCCTACGAATGACATCTCTCAGAGAAATAAAGACTGCGTGGCAGTCGCCAACTTTTCAAGAAATATGCAGCGGGTTATAATGAGTTATATGATACCAGCAATACTAAAAAATCGGTATTTCTCTGACAATCAAATGTTCAAGTTTGTAAGCCATTTAAATTTAAGTTACTCCAACCGACGGGCTACTTACCCATTCATAGCGAGTGAAATAGATCCATGCCTTTCACAGAGGTTTTTGTGTAAAGTAAACGTGAATTGTCCAGACGAACATTCAAATTCGTTTCCTACCTTGTTGACGGGGCTTATAATTTGCTTTCTAAATCCCTTGTAGAGGATTAATTCCTAACCAAAAAAAAGTATCCTGTGACTGACACTAAATTGCATTTGATTCTGAGACAATTGTTCTGGAGCTCCGGTGAATTTTCAGTACTGATTTATTGACATAACTCCAAAGTTCTATTTGTCCGGAGTGGTTGTAGCTGTTAGGGTTTCATCGATGAGTCAAACAGATCTGTTTGCAGTCATAAATCCGTTTCTGTAATTCCAATCTCCTGACTGCTAACCTATATTCCGTCTGTTTATATCCTACGAAATAGGCTTTTCTGAAATAAATCTGTTCATTCAATATGTTTATTCCTCCATCTTCTTGCTTCGAAATGAACGTAGTTTATGTTCAAAGATTGCATTTTTCTCTTTTACAATATCCCCCTGTCCATCTTTGGCCATATCTTGTTACATCTGTTCACATTAGCAGTGCTTACTAAGAAAATATGTTAATACATCAAACAGGGGACAGAAAAATAAATTCCCTATTAAGAGGTATGATTATATTATTGTATGAACATGATATTTACTGTAAATCTATTAACTTTTTGCCCAGTCGACTTGGGCTGTAGAATACACTGACTGTATCTCTGGAGAGGAGTAAGATTCCCTCCAACGAGTGTCCTGATATGACTCTAAAGAATCTGATAGTAAGATTCCAATAATGCTGGAGCTTTGGAGAATGCGGAGTACTCCTTCATTGCTCCCCAGTCCACACTAGCCCTGAGTGGTAGCACCTGACAGGGCCCATATCAATGTGTCAAATAGAACTAAACGGTGTAATTACGCTAAAGTGAATTGTTTCAAATAGAACTGTTTTATGACATTGAAATTGTGTACCGATACGAAACTAAATTGTTTGAAATAGAACTTTTTATATGTATAAAGAATTATTATGGATTAATAACCTTCCATGGTTGATTTGCCATAAAACCAAACCAAATCAATTATCTTTGTTGAGGTTGGGTCACCCATTTAGTTCTCTCGGAATACACTAAACAGGACTATAATTGCTTGTAATTTGGTGTAGGATATAAAAAAAAACTCCAGAACAGGAACAGCCAGAGAAATGTTTTCTTAAATCCAAATTAAACAAATGATGATACTCTTCAACAAACAAGAATGAAGAGATCCTGTTTACATTTCATTAAAACTTTTGGGATTAACCAGGAAACTAAAATTACCAAATACAAGCAGTGAAAATTAAATAGAATCCCAGGATAAATACATTCCAGGACACTGCAGTGAAATAAAAGGGAGAAAGCTTAAATAATCTCTATGAAGGGTTTCATCATCATGATGTCGCGCCGCCCACACGGATCCCCCTGACCCTCTCTCACAACCCGACAAGCTTTTTGTGTCGACCCTTTTACCTATCGCCCGGACAACGCTAAATCTATTGCTGGTATTAGGTTGGACAATATTTTATTTCGGGATGTCTTTCAACCATAAGCGAACAGGGAAAACCATGACACAGAGATTTTTGAACAAGCTGAAAATGAAGACAACACGAAATGCACCATTTAGAATATAAATTATTTTATTATCAACCTCCCTCTCCCCCAAAAATAAAGGAATGTGTCGCGAAGTAAAATAGTTTTCGCGACAAAAATAAAAATCTATACATTTTAGCAATTTGGGGACAATTTACATAGAAATTTTCTTGTGATGATGTGTGCAAAAAAAAAAAAAAATTATGTTCTTTGTTTGCGGTAAAAACGGGGTCAGCAAAAAGTAAAACAACATTAAAATGAAAGCTTATCTTACTTCTCCCTCTCTCTCTCTCACTCTTTCTCTCTCTCTCTCTCTCTCTGATTTTCTTTTATCTTTTTTTTAAATCTATTTCTGTCTCTTTTGTGTGTGTGTGTGTCGAATTTCACCGACCGTTAATTTTTCTTCTTTTTTTTCTGGTGTCACGTTTCACCGATCGTTAATTTCTCTTGCTTTCTTTCTTTCGTTCGTTCTTTCTTGCTTTCTAGGTACATCTTTGAATTGTTTCTGGTTTTTCTCGTTGTCAGTCGACGAACAAAATAGTCTGACCTTTCTTATCTTTTCCTGGTGGTATGAGCTGGCCTGGGGGAGGCAATTTACTCTCAGCATTGCAGATACATCTGTCTGTTAAGGGATATATTGACCAACTGACTTGTATGATTTTCCTCTTTACAGATTCGACCTTCCCGCTACCTCGTATCACGTGGGCTTCTTGGCCAATTGGCATTCAGCCTTCAAATAGGTCGCTAGTTGCAAGGGGCGGCTTGCCAGTTAATACACCCATAATAGGGAAACTTGACTGTCAATCGGGCAGCACGCACCCTTGATCCGAATTGTACTCTTCAGACTTCTCCTCTGCTTTTACTGGTTTACGAGGGAAATGAAAAAAGGGAAGAGAGAGATAAAGAGAGAGAGAGAGAGAGAGAGAGAGAGAGAGAGAGAGAGAGAGAGAGAAAGAATCAGAGAGGGAATCTATATTCATGAGTTAAATATGAATTTGACTATCCACTTGGTCCAAATTCATAACAATATATATATATATATATATATATATTGCCGGGAAAACATGTAAGCCTATGGAAGGTGTGGACATGTTTATTTTTTTTTTTTAAATTGTGTATTTTTGAACGACCAGTTTCGTCTGGCTCTTTTCAAGATCTTAACGCCAGAAAAATACTTAAAAGGGGGAATGTAAATGGAAAAAAAGTAGAGGAATGGAGAAAAGGGAAGGAAAAAAAACACTAAGAGGGCGTAGTAGTAGCAATGAGCAGATGGTTAGAGAATAATCACATTCAATCCCAACAAACAATCCCTCTGCTTACAGAGGGAAGGTTGAAGGGATCGAACGTAAAGAGTCTCTAACACTTTGAGATGAAAACGCGAATGTGAACGACTCAGAATACTGAATCGGTTAACATTGAAGGCTGCAACACATTCCCTACTATTTATCATGTGCTCCGCAATAGAGGACCCGGATGTATTTGCAAGCTGCCCTCTTATAAGCCTAAGATTTAAAATTCAAGCTGGGAAATGTTGTCCTATACGGAGATCCAAACGATCGGAAGTTCCGCCTACGTAGTCACCGCCTCAACCACAAGTATACATATCTATTACCGAACATCCCCACGCATTGAAACAAATGCAGCGTGACTCTGAAAAACGACTCGCACAGCAGACAAAACCGGTCGTTCAAAAATATATAATTTTTTTTTTAAATAATAAACATGCCCACAACTTCCTTAGGCCTACATGTTTTCCTGGCAATCAGTAAGTTTTTAACCATTGATTATTTATATATATATATATATATATATATATATATATATATATATATAAACATGTGTGTGTGTGTGTGTGTGTGTGTGTGTGTGTGTGTGTGTGTGTGTGTGTAAATTAAAAATCATTTTTATGAAGTAACACTAAAATATAACTCACGGTAAAATGTGCGTCGCAAAAATGTGTGACTTTGAAACAGCAATTCTGTAATCATAACATTTTCAAAATCAGCTCTGCATGAATAATACGTCGCTGTCTAAGGGAAAATACAAGTTATATGATATGTAATGTTGAATGGAAAATGTTGAAGATGTGTGACTGTAATGAAGGGTAAAAAAATATCACTAATTAGAATTCTTGAACACAGCTAATTATTCAATAATATATCTGATTTTGTATACATCTGGGTTAATACAAAACAGTGTAGGTTTTGTGACATGACTTCTATGATTTTTAGTTGATGTAACTGCGTACAACCCTCCACACTAACACTCACACACATATATACAGACACACATACATGCACAGACACACACAAACACACTCGTGCATACACACACACACACACACAGATATATATATATATATATATATATGTGTGTGTGTGTGTGTGTGTGTGTGTGTGTGTGCAACCGTTGCAACTGCCTTCAGTTATCTTTAATGTCATCAAATGCAAAGTAGATTGTGGTAAACGATCTTATATATATATATATATATATATATATATATATATATATATATATATATATATATATATATATGTGTGTGTATATGGGGAGTTTGTGTGAGTGTTTCTATTTATCTAACTCCTCTGTCTGCAATATGTGAAAAAAAGTCGAATGTTAAACAGGGCAGAGCTGGTTTGATTTTAGAGTGTACTTTCTCCTAGACTGGTTACTTTATCAAGGCAGGGGTGAATAAAAAAAGAAATGAAAGAAAAAAAAAAGTATATATAGATGTATACATCTTCGAATCAAGACAAGGGTTTATGATTTATTTTAGTTCTGCATACTTTGCTAAAGGCGTAGAATGAGTGTCTGAGTCATTGCAATGAAAATCAAATAATGTAAAGATAAAAGAAAGAATAGTCCAAAAAGAATTCTACTTAACAGAGTTACATCTAATAAGATTTCAACCAATATGTCGACTTGTTTACTGACAGCCGTATGATGACAATCTGAGTGACACTCTGAAAAACAACAAAAACGAAGATAAAAGAAATGCTATTTAAAAATTAATAATGGTTGACACGTCTTCGTCTAATAAAAATTCAAGATATTATTTACTAATAATCGCTGTCCACAGAGAGTCTGTGTAGTTGATATTTTGGTACCACCCAAACTCGCAGCATTTCTTATCAAGGCTAAAATGGACGAACATTTTTCTCACTTTGTTCGACGTTTTTCTTCGTCAAATGGTGTTGCTTCCATCCACACTGTGTTCTCTAGATATGGAGAAGGTCTTGGCAAAGATTGTCAAAACATTAAGAAACTGTCAGCATCCAGCTATACACACAAGGATGTTCATAATTAGATAACTGAACTCGATTGATAAACAACAATAAAAAAGAAACCTTGTGATAAATTTTACTCAAAAAGTTTATTCAGTCCAGAAAAATTATTAAAATTTTAAGTTCTCCTGATAGTTCTAGTTTTCGTGTTGGTTCTTTCAGGAAATGCAAAATTGAAATTAATACTGACAGTCGTCAGAACGACTTTCGGTTTTAACTCAACGCTCTAAGCATTGACCCGTGATGACTTCACAAAAACTGCAACTACCTTGATCAACTCAGCTCTTCAGTCAAGAATTTAAATGCCAATCAATATGATTCTTGTTCCTGTCGGCGGTGCTTAGAATACGATGACTGTATCCTTTTCACAGGGGCAACCCCTCCCCAAAGTAGAGGTGACCTGAATATGACACTAACCTGCAACTTATAGTAAGGCTCCAGTTCGGGATATTTAAGGAGTGTGGAGTACTCAAGCGTTACCATTACTCTCAGGTTCATTCTGATCAGTTGTGGCAGTACATGCTATGGTCCCATCTATGGTTCAAAACGATCTGTTTAAAAATTATTTGTATTTGATTTGACCGGGGGCAAAAAAAAAAATTGATAAATGACTACACGTGAAATGCAAATATGAACATTCAGTTAACGAGAATCCCAAACATTTTCACAATGAATAAACCTAAATCCCATTACAGAAAATCAGTCAATCAAAATCTCTATTATATTAGCTGTCGGCCGATCCAACTGAAAAGAGTTCATTTTTCTAGTTAATATTTCATTGCATTGGATGGTTCGACGTAACATTACATTTTGAATGGGCTTAATTTCGAGTCTTGCGAAAAACATGCCATTTCAAATTGAAATTATATTTTCAGTGGGCTTAATTTTGAGTCTTGTGAAAAATATGCCACTTCAAATTGAAATTATATTTTCAGTGGGCTTAATTTTGAGTCTTGCGAAATTGAAATTATATCTTTTCGGCCTCACGTTCCTAACATATAAATAGATTTCGTAATTTCAAATACTTATATGAAGAAAATAATTTTTGATTTAAAATTTCCAGATTCAAAGAAGGATCCAATTTCCTAAAAATGCAATCTTTGACCCGTCTACTCGCTAAAAAATGGATAACTAAACCAGTGATATTCAGTATTAGTCTGATGTTGAAATTTTCAATTGTATATACTTCATAATCCCAAACTATATTCAACAAAGTTTTTTTAGACTCAAAAATTATCAGTCATTTTATCAATCACCTCGTCTCTTTTCTTCAAAGCTGTAAAGCAAAGTATTTTTTCCACTCAAATTAAAGTAAGATCCTATTTTAGCTGGTCTCGTGAATTACTCACTATATTTCTGTTCGCTTTAAAAAATCACACATACTACTTCAGTTAGCATCTGAAATTTTGATTAAATATACGAGTAAAAGCTAATTATGTTCTAGTATTAATAATAATAATAATAATAATAATAATAATGCGAAGAAGAAGAAGAAGAAGAAGAAGAAGAAGAAGAAGAAGAAGAAGAAGAAGAAGAAGAAGAAATGAATTTATCATCGAGTTGGCTTCGCCATTCAAGCAAATCCTTGAGTAAAAATCAACGAAAGTTAAAAACTCTACCTTCCCAAAGAACTAAAACGTTTTGTTGACATGAAAGTGAAAGTGATATTTGGAGTCCTTGGAACAATAAAAATAAACTGGAAAGGAGACTGAGCAAACTGGACATCCGAAGAAGAATTGAATTTACCCAAACCCTAAGACTGCTAAGATCAGGTAAAATATTTAGAAGGTTCCCCAAAGCCTATGCACACGTGATATCACAAGGTCTTTAGGAATGACCACCAATTACTAATGGTTTGAAAAACTCAGATACTAATAATGATAATAATAACAATAATAATGGCTATCAAAATGAATTGATGTTTACAAGAAACAGACATACACGAATGGATGATTAAAGGAAAGACAATCCTGATCCAAAAAGATACCTAAAAAGAAACTGCCTCTAACAACTACAGACGCATAACGTGCCTACCGATGATGTGAAAAATACTAACGGCACAAATTAGAGAAGAGTTTTACGACTCACTAATTAACCCTGGACAGTTGCCCGGGGAACAGAAAGGGTGCTGCAAGGGAACCAGAGGTACAGGAGAGCTACTATACATTGACCACCTTATCCTCAAGAAAACAAAACGAGACGAAAAAGCCTAGCTAAGGTGTGGATTTACTACAAAAAGACATATGATATGGTCCAGCAAAGGTAGATATTCGAATGTCTAAAAATACACAAAATATCCGGTGGAGTCATGAAGTTTATCGAAAAAACCATGAAAAACTGGAGAGTCGAAGTCACAACAGTAGGAAAAAGCTCAACTTTACAGAAAATCCAGAGAGACATATTCCAAGAGCATGCATTATCACCATTTCTATTTTTAATAGCGATTATATCACTCAATCACATAATTAGGAAATTATCCGGTGGATATAGGCTCCACAAATCGAAGAAAAAAAATTAACCATTTAATGCACATGCATGATATTAAACTGTTCGCCAAAAATGAAAAAGAATTGAAAACCTTAATACAAACAGCAGGGACATACAATGAAGACATGGGGATAGAATTAGGCATAGAAAAATGCGCCATGATAATAATGAAAAGCGAAAAATAACAAATGGAAGAGAACGAGCTACAAAATCAATAAAAAAAAAAATCAGAACGCTTAGAGAAAAAATTGCAAATACTCGGACATATTGGAAGCGGACACCATCAAATATTCGGAATTGAAAGAAAAAAATTAAAAAAGAATACCTCTGCAGAATGAGAAAACTACTCGAAACCAAACTACATTGCAAGAATCTCGTCAAAGGAATAAATACCTGGACTGTCACCCCTTGTAAGATAATCATGACCATTCTTAAATTTGAAAAGAAAAGAACAACAAGAAATGGACCAGACAATAAGATAATTAGTGACCATGCATAAGGAACTATGTTGACAGACAGCATGTGTGAAAAAAAAGAAGGTGGAAGAGAACTTGCCAGCATTCAAGACAGCGTCGATACATCGATACAACGACAAGAAGATTACATTTAAAAAAGCGCAGAAATAGAGTGATTACAGTGGCGAGAGACAATACTGACAATAGAAGCATCAACAGAATGAAAATAGCCAGAAAACAAAAATAGGAAGAAAGACAACTCTATAAACACTTCAAGCGATAAACAATTGAAATATCACATGAGAAGACTTGGACTTGGCTAAGAAATAAAAACCTCGAGAGAGAAACTGAATCTCTTCTGATAGTTACACAAACCAATGCCATAAAGGTTAACTATATCAAAGGAAAAATAGGCAAGACGCAACAAAATAGTAGATGGATATTATGTGGTGATATAGGCAAAACGATTAATAATTAGCGAATGCAGTAAATTAGTGCAAAAATAGTATAAGACAAGACATGACTGGGTGAACCAGGTGATCCACTAAGAACGGTGCAAGAAGTTTAAATTTGACCATACGAAAAAATGGTATAAGCATAATACAGAATCCATTCTAGAAAATGAGAAGCACAAAATTCTTTGGAATTTTGAGATACAAACGGATCATCTAATTTCCACCAGACGTCTAGATCAAGAGATTGTCAACAAAAAAAAAAAAAGAGAAGCCGCCGAATAGTGAACATTGTCGTTCTGGTTGATCACAGGTTAAAACTTAAGGAAAGCGAAAAAGAGAGATAAGTACCTGGATCTTGCTAGAGAACTAAAAAAAAACTATGGAAGATGAAAGTGACGGTGATACCAACTGTAATTGCTGCTCTCAGAAGAGTCACCGAGAGGATACCATCTAGATTAGCATATTTTTATGATCGGTCAGAATACTGAGAAGAGTCCCGGATACTGAGGAGACTTGTTGTCACTCTAACTCCAGTGAGAACCAATCAGCTAATGCTGGTGTGAAAAACTTTCAAAGGAGTAAAAAAAAAATAATAGTTCATTTGTAATGACTTTCTTTTAATAAACGCGTTACAGAGTTTCTGTCTTTATAAATATTTCTATTACTTTAAAATTGCTTGCATCTACGTACTTGTAAAATATGATACATTAAAGTAATGACAATTCTAAACACTTGTTATAATTATGATGCTTAAGGGAGAGAAAATTTTAAACTTCTACGAGATTTAGTTGATATACTAAAAGCACCATCGGCAAAAATGTCATATGTCATATTTTCTGACTCAGAACCCCCTCCCCCACTTTGTGAAAATTCTTCTATTCTCGACAACCACCCGAAATTTCTTATCCTAAGATGTTTAGCTAAGCAGAGTTCTCTACAGAAAATAATCTACCAAAAACAAGTCTGGCCTGAAGCAAAATTTGTTCGTTTAATAGATGGAAGACTATTTCCTGGTGAAAATGCAAGCTGATTCCTTATTGACAGCCGGGAATGAGATGGAAAAAATATTCAGAATCTTAGCAAAAATTTCTTACTAAAAAAAGAGAAAAAAACAGCCTTGCAGCATTAGAGTGCAGGTCGTTTGGCATGGGTTATCAGACTAGTATTCCAAACCAAATATTTGAGGGTTCGGTTCCTATGTGATACACAAACCCCTGAATCTAAACCGAGTAAATTTATTCAAAATATACCAAGATCTTTAATTTTTAATATGAGCCTCAAACAAATATTACCACTAAAATAACATAATGCCAAAAACTGTGTTTAGTCGAAAATTGCAAGAGATAAAAGATAACTTTTCTGATTGTAGAACGAATGATCGAGCCGAAATATTAGGAACAAAGAAAAATAAACAATGAATATGAAGATAATCTTTCAAAATAACAATGTACAATAAACAACTACTACTGACTCAAAACTGGGAAGAGACAAGTAGTTCTCGTTGGAAATGCTTATAACTTTCAAACTCGACAAACTGCAATAATATCACGACTGAGACCACTTTAGGCTCCTGAAAAAACGAAAGCGAAACACGCCACAATCCTGTAAAGGAAGGCCTTCTCAGACCAGGTGCCCAGTTGGCTAGGGCTGTAAAATACACTGACTGCGCCTCTGCAGAGGGGTAAGACTCCCCCCCAATGAGTGTCCAGAATTTTGACACTAAGCAATCTGATGGTGTGGTCACAGTAATGCTAGGGCATTGGGGAATATGGAGCACCCCTTCATTGCCATTGCTCCCAGGTTAACACTGGCCCAGTGTGGTAACACCTGATAGGGCCCTATCTATGGGTTAAATAGAACTAACGGTATACTTATGCTAAACTGAATTGTTTGATTAAACTGAATAGCTTGAAATAGAAATGTTTTTGACAATTGAACCGTACTTGCATTCAAACTGCATGTTTATGCTAAGCTGAATTATTTGAAATAGAACTGTTTTTGACATTGAAACTGTATTTAACACTAAACTGAATTGTTTAACATAGAACTGTTTTGAATATTAACCGTAGGTAAATAAAATCTGTATTTATACTAAACTGAATTAGCTGAATTAGAACTGCTTCACTAAAATGAATAACTAGAAATGTTTGTCACAATTAAAATGTACTTACATTTAAACTGCGTACTTATGCTAAACTGAAATGTTTGAAATAGAACTGTTTTTGACTTTGAAACTGTACTTGAACTAAACTGAATTGTTATATATAACTGCTTGAATAATTTGAAATGGAAATGTTTTTGACAATTAAACTGTGTACTCATGCTAAACTAAATTGTTTGAAATAGAACTGATTATTTACATAAAAATGGATTTGGCGTTAAATAACCTACAAAGGTTGATATGCCATAAAACCAACCAAACCAACCAACTAATCAGACCAGGTGATCATTAAATCTTCATATGCTCGGCAACGTCCTCGACCAACAAGCGATAATTCCTAAGAGCATTAGGGTGATCTGAAACGATTCGTTTTGGGTTTGAGCTAGTCATCCATTCCATTCCAAGAAAATTAGTGTGTGTGTGTGTGTGTGTGTGTGTGTGTGTGTGTGTGTGTGTGTGTGTGTGTGTGTGTGAATGAAAAAGAATGAGATTACTTGGCCTTGTGTGAAAAAGCTATTTACTGTAAAAATTTACCCCCAACAATAAAAGTCCGAGTTAAGCAACCCATCAAAATATTAACAACAGTAAAAGAAATGGTAGATGGACAGGTTTAAGGTGACAATTCATTTAAGTAAAACCATAGAAATATTAAAAATTGAATGTTGAGAAAGTGAATAAAACAATTAATACATGAGTTATCATCTAAAGTGATGACTAGCTCATGATTAGAAAATGAATTTGGGTATATGTAATAATAATATACGAAAGTTTTTACTCAGGAATTGCTTCGTGGTTGACATGAATGCTTCAACCATATCACACAATATATGTTATGATTGTCATGACAGCCACCTTTATAAATTCAATTTTTTATAATATTCAAAAATATCTTAAAACATTATTAAACATATACCCAAACAAATATGCAGTTTAATTTCATATAAAAAACTTCTTGTCATCAATATTGTCATATATGAAGTATTCACTCATCAAGTAACTCAGGTTATTGTTTCTCGGATTCAATAAAACTAATTTCTCAAGTCTTTTGTTAAAATTGAATTAAAGGGGTAATAATTAGGAGACTGGTGTGTGTAGTTAGATAAATGAGAAAAGATAACATTCTTATATTTTACCTCTTTTTTAGATTAACACTCGTAATATTATAAATACGAATATGCTCTCGATCATAGACACTTGCAATTTTTTAAAATGTAACTCTTTAATCATGACTATCAGCTCTAATTTCCTCGTCAGAAATTGCCTCTGGAGACTGGTAATCAGTAATTCCCCTAGAAAACTGCTCATTTTTGTCTTCGGCATTGAATAATCCTTACGGATTGAATAGTATAATTGGATATAATTCATTAATATTAGATCATTTTTCAAAATTTTATCATAATTTATATTGAATCAAAAAGAAGCCATTTATTTTTAGTATTATAGAGTTTGGTAGTTTTTCACAGCTGGTGTTTTTTTAATGGAGTTTTAGTTACAACAAGTTCTCCAAGTCTCTAGGACTTATCTTAATGCAATAATCAAACTTCTCTTGATTTATCCACCGATTTCCAAAACCACGAGTCTTTTTCCAAACCTTTGAAGACCATTCCAAGTGTACCATTTTGAACGGATTTCTCCATTACCCTCATATTTCTCTATAATTTCAGCTCTCTAGCAAGATACAAGTATTTAGCTATATTTTTGCTTTCTTTTACTTTTATTATCTGGTCTACCAGAACAAAAAATACTTTAGTTCTTTTTTTCTTGTCATGTAAGTCGAGGTCTGCTCATCGGGCCGGGTCTGGGTGATCTGCTCCTATCTTCAAAATCCCAGCATTTCTTTTTATTAATCTTATTCTCTTAAAAAAGCGTTCGTTTACTCTATATCATTTCCTTGCATGGTAGAAATATCACTATTATTTAACTCCTTGATAGTTTATCACATCAGCATTAGCTAATGGTTTTTCACTCGAGTTTGAATGAGAATAAGTCTCCACAAGTCTCCAGGATTTTTCTCGGTATTCAGGACAATCTCAATAATGCTGTACTTTGGATGGTCTTCGCAAGTCTTTCTATTTCCAAGTCCTCCAGTCTTTGTACCTATCCTTTGGTGATTGTGCCAAGAGCAGCAATTAAAACTGGTATAACCTTCACTTTCATATTCCACAGTTTTTTTCAATTCCCTTGAAAGGTGTGAGATGTTGTTTATTTGTCGTTTAAAACGCCCATAGAGTTGTTTTTCTTCCCATTTTCGTTGTCTAGCTATTCTCATTCTGTTGTCCATCGTATTGCCAGTATCGTTTCTGATGCCAGTAATCAGTCCTCCTTCTTTTTTTCTATGTATTCTTCGAGTTGTAGTATCGATGCGTCAACGCTATCTTCAATGCTGGCAAGTTCTCTTCCTCCCTATTTACTCCGTAAGAGTTTTTCCACATCAGTGTTAGCTGATGGTCTTTCACTAGTGTCTGAGAGAGAGCAAGTTTTCTCAAGTCTCTAAGACTCTTTTCGGAATTCTGACCGTTCTCACTAATGTAGTAGTTTGGATGGTCTCCGTCGATCCTGTCCTCCAGCCCCTTTAATAATTCTTTGATGAAAAGCACCAATCACGATTGGTATAATTGTCACTTTTATGTTCCATAACAAAGTCTGCTCTACTAGCCGAGATTAGGTGATCCGTTCGTATGTCGAAGTCCGATAGAAGTTTAAGTGTGCCATTCTCCAGGAGAGATGCTTGGTTGTGCATATACCACTTTCTTGCACATCCCCCAGTGGATCCCTTTGCCCTCACAGTCGTGTCAATTCTTAAACCTCTTCTATGCTAGTTTGCTGCATTCGCTTGTCATATGATTGATCGTTTCTTCACTATCTCCACGAAATCTACACTTGATATTTAGTTGCATCTCATCTATTCTCGCTTTGATATGATTAGTTCTTATGGCGTTGTTTTGTGCTGCTATATGGAGAGACTCTGTTTCTCTCTTAAGGTTTCCTTTTCTTAGCCACATCCAGGTTTTCTCGAGTCAGATGTTTATTTGTCATTTAAAAACGCCCATACAGTTATTTTTCTTCCCATTTTCGTTTTCTAGTTATTATCATTCTGTTGTCCATCGTGTTGCCAGTATCGTTTCTGATGGCTGTAATCAGTCCTCCTTCGTTTTTTTTTTCTATGTAGTCTTCGAGTTGTCGTATCGATGCGTCAACGCTGTCTTCAATGCTGGCAAGTCCTCTTCCTCCCTCTTTCTTTGTTACATATATTCTGTCAACGTAGTCTCTGGGATGTAATGCTTTATGCGTTGTCATTAGTTTCTTGTTCTTTGGTCCATTTTTTTAAAGTTCATCTCTGGTCCACTTCAGAAAGGGTCCGGAATATCTAACGATGGGTACAGCCCAGGTATTTATTCCTTTGATAAGGTTTCTGCTAGAGTTTTTTGTCTCGAGAAGTTTTCTCGTTCTTCTGAGATATTCTTTTTGAATTTTGTCTTTCATTTCCACTTGTTTGATAGTGACAGCCTCCAAGACCCCCAAGTATTGGTAGATTTCCTTTTCTTCAAGCGTTGTAATCATGTCTTTATTTGGCAGATGCATTCCGTCCGTCAGGTGTCGTTTGCTGCTTTTCACCTCCTGCATGGCGCATTTTTGTATGCCATATTTCATTCCTATGTCCTGAATGTATATACTAACTGCGTTTTTTAGAGTTTCCAGTTCTTTTTTTCATTTTTTGCAAACAGTTTGATGTCGTCTATGTACATTAGGTGATTGATCTTTTCCTACAATTTACGAATTTTGTATCCGGCTGTGCATTTTCCGAGTATGTAGTTAAATGGCATTATTGCAATTATGAATAACAACAGTGCTTATTATCATCATTTTACTGCTTGAGAGATTTTCACTGGAGTCTGAGTGACATCGAATCTCCTCTAGTCTCCAGGACTCTTCTCAGTATTCTGGCCAATCTCAGCAATGCTGTAGTTTGGACAGTCTCCCCGCTCCAGTTATTTCCAAGTCCTCTCGTCTTTTTACCAATTCCTTTATGACTGTGCCAAGAGCACCAATTACAATTAGTATAACCTTCACTTTCATGTTCCACATGTTTTTCAATTACCTAGCAAGGTCGAGGTACTTATCCCACTTTTCCCATTCTTATAATTTTTCTCTCTGGTCCACTGGGTCAGCAAAATCCACATTCTCTTTTTCGTTATTATTATAAGGTCTGTTCATCTAGCCGAGATTAGGCGATCCGTTTGTATGTCAAAATCCCAGAGGAGTTTGTATGTGTCATTCTTCAGGATATATTCTGGGTTGTGCATATACCATTAATTCCCTGAGAGAATTTCACACCAGAGTTAGCTGCTGGACTTTCCCTGAAGTCTGAGTGACAGCAAGTCTCCAGAACTCTTCTTAGTATTTTGACCGACCTCAACGTGGTTAATTTAGATAATCTTGGCAGATCATCTGATTTCAAATTCTTACTGTGTAACGTAAATGCCAAGGGATTTCGGTTCATGCCTTTGAGTTTAGTTAGGCTGATACCTTTCGGATCAGCACATGGGTTAGTTAGGTGCAACAATGAGGCAGGTGCTAACGCGGGTGCGCGCGCGTGGATAGAGGTGTCACTCAGATGTCACAATAGTCTGAGACAAAACGGGTGACGGAGTGTGAGTGACGTCACGCACCGGAAGCGCATAGAGGTTTGTGGGAGATTTGAAGAAAGTTAGAGAGTTGAATACTGGACGTCAAACGAGAAGGATCGACTTTTGGAGCTCGCAGACGCGAGACGAACTTGCGCCCTATGGGGTCCGCTCGAGATGGGGGCCAAATGAATAAGACAGCATAGAAGATTGTGTCTCTCCTTATGTCGAAACCTTTAACTCAAAGTTAATAAAAAGGTTTTATACCTGAACAAGAGGTCGTTACGTATTTTCGAATTTCGAGATTCCTATGTTCTTTATGTGTTCTACCGTTATGGAACAACTGCCCCCCTTACCAAGTCCTTATGGATCGTTCTAAGCGCACCAATTCGGTTTCATTATCTGACTTATGATGAAGGAACGTAGTGATTATATGCAATATCTGTATCTATGTATTTTCCTGCTTCTTTTGGTTGTTAATTTTACAATCATATTAATAGTCGTCTCCGCAGGAGACGAGCTGTTCCACGAAGTGCAAATCATTGTTTTTCATATCGACTGAAACTACCTGCTGTCTTGTTAATATGTTTATCTTACCCTTTCTTAATCTTACCCAAAGCTCCAAGAAGCATTTTGGAAGTTTTAAAGTATTACATCTTTTCAATTTCTTTTACCAGGATTTTGCGTTGAGTTATTTTATTTTTGGACTGATACGTTATTATCTTTTGGTACTGACACATCAGACCTGTTTTCTTTTTCCTTTATAGTCCAATGGATATAATGTTCTATTTCATCGTGCCTTTTTAATTTTCTATCTATGTTAGGATTCGGCAACCAGACACTGATTTTGTTTTTTTGTACGCACAACCAACATAATTGATTTAAGCCATCTTAAAAACTGTTTGCCTGATAATTTCTGCTTGGCAGGCTCAGGTCCCACACTGCTATAATTAGAACCTCTGTCTCTGCCAATTATTATTATTATTATTATTATTATTATTATTACAAAGGACGAACTCTCAATAATTTTTTCTAGTGTTATCTTAAATTATGTTTTTGTCAGAAGAGTATTCATCACATTTCACATCCTTCCACATTCTGAGTGCAGTAAAAGCTCTCCAGTGATTATTGATATAATCGCAACCCTTGTTTTTCAATTGCATTTTTAGTTCTTTGGCAAAGTTCAAGAATAAGTTCAGTTCTTATTGATTTTCAGTCTGCACGGTGGTTGCTGTAGCCGTTAACTTTGATTATAATGATTATATCTGGCCTTTTGTTTTAGATAATGAGATCTATTTAAAGTTTACTTTCACAGAGGAACTAACCTTTCCGTTCGACTGCACAGACTGCTTAACTTTTAGATAGGACTTAAAGCCAAAATTTGCAAAGTTGCCAAATAATGACCAATCATAGTCGTTCAGGGGATATCCTATTGAGAAAAAAATTTATGTCTTTTGAAGTATTTAATTATTAATTCTATTTTTCTGTTTTACTGAAGTCTGACTGACGGCAAGTCTTCTCAGGTGTCTAGGATACTTCTATATATTCTTGACTATTTTAATACTGCTACAATCTGAATGGTGTCAACTGGTCTCTAGTTCATCGAATATATTTTCGGTATTATCAAAGACTGTTCGAAGGACTCCAACTGTAATTGGTATCACTGTCACCTTTATGTCCCGCTCTCCTTTCAGTTCTGCGGCAAAGTCCAGATATATTTTCCAGCTTTTATCTTTTCCTTCACATTTTTTCCGTGGTCTGCTGACGCAGCAACGCCCATAATTTTAAAAGTTATCTTCTCCTTGTGAATTAAGACTACATCTGGTTTTTCGGCCTGGAATAGGGTCATCCGTTTGTATCTAAAAGCTAGAGAGAAGTGTTAACGTTTCATTTTCAATGATAGATCCTCGTTTGTACATACATCATTTGTTTGTACGTTCAATTTTCCTAGTGGATGACTTTCCTCAACCGCTTTACCCCTTTTAGTATTCTTCTTGAGTTGTTGTATTTTTTACTATTTATTTATTATGTAATTAACTGTTTCACTTCTAACTCCACGTTGCCTACACTTGCCGTTCTGCCACGTATTATCAATTTTGTCTTTGATGCGATTAATTCTCACGCATTATTCTGTGTTGTTATTATTAGACTTTTGGTTACTCTCTTCAAGTTCCTCCTTCGTAATCCTTTATGTATAATTTCCTTACTTTGTAACCATATTGCTTTTTTTTCCCCATTTTTTTTTCTAAAGTTTTTTTTTCCAGGTATTACTGTTATTGACTTCTATAATAAACATATCTTTCTGCTGTTCTTCAACAAGGATAGTTTTAGCATCAAATAACTCGGGAAGCATGCTGTGCCACTAAACAAAGAATCTAAACCAATAACTCAGTCTCTCTTTACTCCAGTTTATAAATTCTTCGTCTTCTTGTATTGATATAACCACGCAGCCCGCAATTCTTGAGAGCAGTCTTTTCTATATTTTAACCGTTACATAGATGCCGTCCTACGAGTGTAAGGCTTTGTGCATAGACATCAATTTCCTTGTTCTGTTATTGTTTTCCACCTGGTGAGTTTATTATTTTACTCCCTGAGAGTTTCTCAAATCAGCAGTTCCTGATGGTCTTTCACTGGGGTTTGAGTGACCAGTGTCCACAAGTCTCCAGGACTTTTCTCAGTATTCTGGCCGATATCAATAATGCTGTAGTTTGAATATTCTCCACTCGTCCTCTTATTTCCATGTCCTCCAGGATTTTTACCAGCCCTTTGGTGAATGTACAAAAAGCAGAAATTACATTTGGTATAGCCGTCACTTTGATGTTCCGCTTTGTTTTCTGTTCCCTAGAAAGGTCCATGTACTTATCTGTCTTTTCCCTTTCTTTCAATTTTACTCTGCGGTCAGCCGGGACAGCGAAGTCCACAATTCTGCAAGTTATTATTATGATTATTATTTACTCCTAGAGAGTTTTTCACATCAGTTTTAGCTGATGGTCAATCAATGGGGTTTGAGTGACAGCAAGTCTCCTTTTGTCTCCTGTACTCTGCTCTGTATTCTGGCCGCTCTCAAATTAATGTTATTATTTTTTTAGCTTTACTTTGGGAGCCAAGTTTTTTTCAATTGCTATTTCAAGGTTCTCATATTCACGAATCAGTTTCTATTTCTCGGCCACTACCTATACTCATAATTCTACAGAGTGAGATTTTTTCACACAAGAGTTGACAGTTAGTCTTTCATTGAAAGCTGAATGACAGCAAGTCTCCACACGTCTCCAGGACACTTCTCAGTATTCAGGGTGATTTAAAAAATGCTGTGATGTGGAGGGTCTCGAGCCTTCCTCTAATTTTTTTTTGTTCTTCTAAACCATTAGGGACCATTCGAAACGCATCAACTACGATTGGTATCACTGTTAACTTAATTTTTTCAGTTTTCTACCAAGGTCCAAATATCTGTCAGTATTTTCGCTTTCTTCTATTTTTACTCTTTTTTAAAACTTTTTGTTAAACAAAACTAAGTCTTGTCTTCTATGAAGGATTAGTTAACCCATTTTTATCCTCCAAATCTCAGAGAATTTCACGCATCTCATTCTCGAGGAAAGATTCTGGTTTGTGGATACATTATTGGTTATTAAGATCAAATCTTATGTTCTTAGACAATTTATCATCATCAATATTATGATTATCACATAACTATGCGCGAGTTTTTCACACGAGCGTAAGCTGATTTTTTTTCACTCAAGTTTGAAATAAAGGAAGTCTCCTCCATTCCCCAGGATTCTTCTCAGTATTAGTATCTAAAAAATATTGCTGTTTGAATATTATCATGATTAACTCCTTTTCAAGTTTTTCACACCAATGTTAGGCGATGGTTTCTCATTGGAGTTTGAGTGACAGAAAATCTCCTTAAATCTCCATGACTCTTCTCAGTATTCTGGACGGTCTCAATTATGCTCTTTTTTGGATAGTCTCCAATGGTCCTCTT
This sequence comes from Sepioteuthis lessoniana, assembly GCA_963585895.1. Classification (NCBI taxonomy): domain Eukaryota; kingdom Metazoa; phylum Mollusca; class Cephalopoda; order Myopsida; family Loliginidae; genus Sepioteuthis; species Sepioteuthis lessoniana. The sequence goes on along the minus strand of OY757906.1, from coordinate 106,581,353 downwards.
ATTTCCCAGTCCTCTATTCCCTGTATCAATCCTTTGGTGGTTGAATTATAATTGGTATCACCGTCACTTTCATGCTCCACAGTTTTTTCAATTCTCTGGCAAGGTCCAGGTACTTATCTCTCTTTTCGTTTTCTTTCAATTTTATTCAGTAGACAGCCGGGACAGCAAATTTGGTATTTTTTTCCTTTTTTGTTTTCTTGATTATTATTTAGTCTAGTCGTCATGCCGAGATTTGGTGATCTGTTTGTATCTCAAAATCTCAGTGGAGTTTGTGAGTCTCATTCTCCAGGACAGATTCTGGGTTATGTATTTACCCTTTCTCCATATGGTCGAATTTCAATTTCTTGCACAAGCCCTAGTAGATCACCTTGCCCAACCAGTCGTATCTTGTCTTATAATCTTTCCGTATTATTTTGCAGCACTTACTTCTTATGTCATTGTTCATTTCATATTTATCATTGCATAGCCTACATCTGTTGTTTTGTTGCGTCTTATTTATTCTTGATTTGATATCATTGGTCCTTATGGCGTTGTATATACCTGCTAACTATAATCATTATTATCATTATTATTATTATTATTATTATTATTATTATTATTGAATATCTCTTCAAATTACTCGGAACATTTTCTGAACTATTTTAATTCTTCCTCGAAATTCTTCTCCCTCCCAACATGATATCTCTGTATTTTTCACTATTCCATATGCCGAAACTACTATCACCACTATTCCTACCGCCATATTTCAGCATTTTTGGCTCTCAGATTAAGTTTTAATATTTTGTGATTAAATACTTAGCTTAAATCTCAAAATCCCGGGATATATTTTTTTATAAGAGCCATTTTGTTCGTTCTGATATCATGTGCTTATATGGTCGGAATCAAATTCTTTATAAAATACCTAGCTTTAATCCTCCTCCTGTGGACGTGTCTTCTTTTGGTGAAAAGTGAGGTTTCGAATAAATCATGCCTTTATAACCCCATTCAGTTATCTATCATGTTTTACATTCGGTGGGAAACAAATCACCAACACTTTTGTATAATGTATGTATCCTTTTCAAACAATTTTTTATTTTAATTTATAATGGCATTTTGGTGGTACTGTAACTATAATACGTGCAACTATCTTGTACTTATCAATTGAGTTAGTTTTCATTTGTTTTTAGAGCAACTGATTCGTTGTTTCTTTCGTGTTTTCAATAAAGATTTCATGTTTTGTTTTCATTTGTTCATAGATTTTTTCCTCTAGGCGTGCTAAATATGACATCTTTGCTATTGGTTTATTTTGCGTATCAGTTTGATTAACTCTTAGTTTATTTGAAAAATATCAATTTTGACTTGCCTTTCTGTTGATTGCTACGCATTGCATGTTCATCGAAAGGCAGAGAAAAAGAATTAGAACTTGGCTTGCTTTAAAAAAAAAAGTAAACATGCCAAAAGAGCGTAAGAAAAACAAGAGTAAAGGGGATATAAAAGTAATTGGGAATTTGAAAGAGACCGTATTTATCCAAGAGGAAAAGTTAATACGAAGTTTACTACATAGAGACATCAGTTATAGAAAGAAAATGATAATGGAAGTGGTAAAATCAAAAAGTAATAAGAAAGAGCTATTTGAAGAGAAAGACCGAACAGGCGAAGGAAGAAAAACAGCAGATGAGATTTCACATGAGAATAGATGAAATATTTATTTTTCTTTCTCTTGAATGGGGACATGATGTTCTCATAAAAATACAAAAGGAAATAACTGATGTATTCCAAGAAAACAAAGCTAAACTAGTTATTCTTTGAGAAATCATCATCATCATCATGTCGTGCCACTAGCACGGATATCCCTGACCCTCTCTCGCCACTTCTCCCTATCATTCATCGCTTCTGGCAGGTCTTCAGGGCTACATCCTGTATCCTCACATAGCTGCTGTATGTATGTTCGAGCTGGTCGTCCTGCTTTTGCATGGCTATATGCGGGGGTCCATAGGAGTACATCACTTATGAGCTCGTCCTTGCATCTCCAGCAGTGTCCTGCATGTTTGGTTCGACTAACTTGTATAGTTTTCGTGATGGGAGGCAGGTGGCCGTATAGTTGGTGCCTTATGGGGTGTTGCCACCAGGACTTGTTCAATATTGCTCGCAACATTCTTGTGTAATTGCCGTCTAACTTCTTTTTCAGCCGTTTAGTTAGCATCCAAGTAGTGCATCCATATAGTAGTATCGATACGACCGCTGCCAGGAAGAAACTGTTTCATTTTATCGGTCAGGTCTTATTTCCATATGATCGAGAGCCTATCGATAGCTGTCCATGTTTTTGTTAGCCGTGTGTTCGTGTCTTTTTCGGTTGATGAGACGCTGCTTCCTAGGTAGGTGAACTTGTCTACTAGTTTCAGAGAGGTTCCGTCTAGTGTGGAAATGTTGCCTGTTTGGTTATAACACATATATTCAGTTTTGTGTGCATTGACATGGAGGCCAATAAACATTTTTAAAAAATCAGAAAAAAAAACGAATTAAAACGATAAATTAAATGTATGATTTTGTTCTAATCCATCTCACTCTTTTTCGATTAATCTATCTGTCTATCCATCTATCTACCTATGTTTTAGAATGTATGTATATAAGTGTGTATATAAGTTTTTTCTGTCTATCATGACCAGTTCCTATCGATGTATACTACTATAACACTATCGATAACAATTTGGCTTTCAGATAGTACTTATTTAGAGATACTCATTGCACAGACACAGACACACACACACACACACACACACACACACACACATATATATATATATATATATATATATATATATATATATATATATATATATATTTGTCTGTGTCTCTGTGTGTATATATATATATATATATACTAGTGGGTATACCTTGCTATGCCACTGTATTATAACAAATTAACACCAGTTTTGTGGAATTCATTGTTAGAGAAAATAATAGGATTATGGACAATATTTATTGCAATGATTTTTTATCTACTGTATGTTAAACAGGATTTCTTTCAATATTTTAAAATACAACAACAGTTTCATTATATTTGTTGGTTTGTTTGTCTTTTCTCATTTCAATTCAATAATGTTTCTTCTTTATAAAATTATTTTACGCACAATATAATTGAAAAAGATCAAAATCTATGTTCAACCAATACTTTTATTGATAGTGATTGAATTTTTTTTTTCTCTGAAATTACCTTTTACAAAAGAAAACAACAGCTTTTGAAATATTTACATATTAAAAATGCAAACATAGAATCTTAAATAAATAAAACAATATTTTTATTTGATTAAATTTTTAGCTTCTTAATAATTTAATAACTTTTAAAATAAAAGTCATAATGTATTATTTTTCCATAACTTTTCATAAAAAAAGGAGAAGTTATGGAAAAATAATGCATTATAACTTTTATTCTAAAAGTTATTAATTTATTAAAAAATGTTTTAGATTCAAAATTCCATAGATGGATAATAAATTGAAATGTGTTTGTTAAAAAGTAAGGAAGAAAAATATTAACTGAAGATTTTTTAGATTTAAAAAAAAATTGATTCCTTTATTGGCTGTAAATAATTTCCTTTTGACTGTATATAAAAATGATTCCTTTAATGACTGTATTTAAAATAATTCCCTTATTGCCCGTATATCAAAAATGATTCCTTTATTACCTGTATATGAAAAATAATTACTTTATTGCCTTCATTGTAAAAATGATTCCTTTATCGCCAGTATAATAAAAATGATTCCTTTACTGTCCGTACATCAAAAATAATTCTTTTTTCTGACAGTATATTAAAATGATTCATTTAAAACACGAATTTAAAAAAAAAAATGAAAAAAACAGCAATCAAATTTTTTTATCATTAAGGGTTTTCAGACTCTTGTCTTCATCTTCATATTTATTTCAACAACGCTTTGACCGATATAGCCGTCCGGCTTGCGGCAGGTGTTTGTCGAACTCGGGAACCTACACGGAAATTCGAACTACGTCCTTTTTTGAATCCACGGGGTTCACCTCTTCTGATTCCCTTTGCAATAACCGAATTCAACTGTTAAGTATTCCTGTAGTTTTATTCGCCTGCAGTCAGGATTGAACCAGTCTCCTTTGAAGCTCAAGGAACCAACGCTTATGACCGTTATGCTATGTGTCCCGCTGGATAGTTTAGAGTGATTTTGGGGGACTTATAAACTTAATGTTCTTACTTGACTGGGATTACTATTATTATGTATGATTTTTTACCTGTGCTCATATTCAGGGGGGTTGTTTTGTTTTTATCTAACTTTTTTAATTATCCTATTTACCAACCCTTCCGCTCGGGCAGGATATGACACAAGGTCAATTTTTAAGCGGAGTTTAACAGGTTTGAATTCAGAGTTTTCCTTCTCCTAGAGTTGTTGCTTGACCAAGGCTGAAGAACCTAGTCTGTCCTACTATTTATCCATAGTTAGAGGGAGAATAATTGGATTCATACCTTTCCCAAGGGTATTAGTGCTATGTGACATGCAATCAGTCTCGTCCAGGATTTGAACTCGTGTCGCCGTGTTCATTTCCTACGACGATAACAATTACACCAGGGGCACCTCTAACTTTTTTAAATATCGGTTACCATATTGTTTCATGTCTATACCCTGTCTACTCAGCAGGTCATTGTATCCCAACATATGTGCTGATTCCTTAAGTTGTCTAATCCTCCAATCTTCAGCCCTATCAATTATTTCAACTTCATCCCATAATAGCAGATTGTTTCCCTTTTTCTTCGATATTTGGTCCGCCATACCCGACATTTCAATCTCACCTCGTACTACTGCCTTCCGGTATTCTTCTAACCTTACTTTTAGTGGGCGACCTGTCTCGACTTGGTATATTTTACCACAAGAGCAAGAGATTGAATAAACAGAGTTCTTAATCATGTTGAATTCCATTAGTGGTTTGACACGGAAGAGATATCTTCGGAGAGTTGAACCACTTGTGAATAATGTCCTGATGTCATGTGGACTGCATATCTTTTGGATCTTTTCGGCTAATCCTTTGACATACGGCAGACATACTGTGGTGAGTTTTCGGGTATTGTCCTTAGAGCTGACGTATGTATGGTATTGCTAGTCAGCCAATATTGGCGCATCTGATTGAAGGAGTCCACCGGAGAACGTCACTTATGAGTTCGTCCTTCCTTCCCCAGATGTGTTCATCTTAGATCAATGGTTTGTGAGATGAGAGGTAAGTGGCCATAAAGGTGGTCTTTTGCAAAATGCTTCCTCAAGGATTTGCTCAAGACAGTACGTAGAATTTCTGTGTAGTTCCTATTAAGTTTTTTCTCCATGCTTTTTGTTAGAGCCCAGATGGTGCATCCATATAATTGTATAAACATTGGCACAACTTGGAAAAATCCTGTAATATTATATGATCAGAAAGGTCAAATTACTTTCTGATAAACAACCAGTTAATAGTAGCTCATTTTACACAATTTTATGTCATCATCACTTCCATTAGATGAGATATTGCTGCCGAAGTATGCGAACTGGTTTCCTAATTTCATAAAATAGATACTTAAATTGAAGTTGTCTCTTTCTTGGCTAAAGCATGAAATTTTTTTATTTATTCACGTTCAAGCAGAGGTCAATGCTCCCTTCTGCTTGTCCAGACTATGCAAAAAAGTCCTCTTCAGGATTCGAACACAGTTTGCCTTGTTAATTTCCTACGGCAGTAACCATTACACCACGAACTCCACCATATGCACAAACGAGAATCTCTCCGAGAAAAGGAGATATAAAATCCTCTGAGATTTTGATAATTGTTGTGGCCCTGGAAAGGTTCACTAATGAAAACACAAACACGGATATTAGATAACAGATTATATTACACAAGAAAGATTCAGTAACATAGAAATGATAAGAAGTCTCGTACTGTTCGTATAACACCGATATCGATCTGCCTCTCTGGCAGCGAAAACTCTCAGTACTAATAACGGTGAGAAGAATTCATTATGGTGAGATGGGTAAGGCTCCCACAACACCCCTCTCCTAAGCCTTTTACCCCGTAAAAGTGCTGTTAACATATTTTTCTTTTTGGGTCGATCATCAACGGATTGGTGAATTTCCTTTTTCTCCCTGAGTGACGTTTTTCAGGTGTTGATTGAGGAGGATCTAAATCGAACATGTCAAAAATAGAGTCTATTTCCTCTTCTTCTGTTTGTGGTACGTCGTTGAAATCGTTCAAACGGTGTTTCTGTAATTGGTTCTTTAATTATTTTACGTTCCCAACAGGACGTGTTATTTTCATTTCTTTTAAAGTAATTTTTTTCTCCCGGGTTGAACCTATTTTTAGGTGCCAAGGTGGTCTTTCGCATCTAATTATTTTCGGGAGTAGCTTATCGCTAAATTCCACTTTCTATGATATACCCATATTCACTAATCGGTCTAGCTCTTTATTTATTTCTTCAGTCGCGGCGAAAGGTACGTTTCGCTTCTTTCTAAAAATGGGGCGTGTATTTTCCTTCAGTTCAAATTTTGCCTTAATTTTAGTACATTTGCCAAGACCAGCTGAAAATACTTCGGGGAAACTACCTTTTAGTTCCATCTAAAAGTTTTGGGGTGTCCTCGTGGTGTAATGGTTAAAGCGATGAACTGCGGAATCGTAGTACGCGAGTTCATACTCCAGTCGCGCTATTACGTTCACTTTCGGGCAAATACCCTTGGGAAAGGTATGAACCCCCTTATTCTCCCTCCAGCTATGGGTAAATAGTAGGACGGACTAGGTTCTTCAGCCTTGGTGAGGCAACTAGTCTAGGAGAAGGAAAACTCTGAATTCAAACCTGTTAAACTCCGCTTAAAAATTGACCTTGTGACATATCCTGCCCGAGCGGAGGGGTTGGTAAATAGTACCTTTTAGTTCCATCTTAATCTTTTTAGCTTCGGCCGTAATGCATTCTATTTTTTGGCAAAATGTATTAATTGGTTGATCCCAGAGATTAAATTTCTGAAACCAGTCCGACCCAAACAAATTTCCTGTGTTCTTCTGTACGAAGACTTTTTCATTTATTATTGGCCTATTTAATTTTTTCCAAGTTTGTAAGTTTATTATTGATAAATCAGAGCCAGAGTCTAACTGAAATCTTACCGACTTATTTAGTACTTTGACTGTTATGTATTTACGAACGATATTCTCTGACTTGTCCTCGCTTTTTGTATGTCTGACTCGGTTTTTAATTATTTTTCTCTTTCTACACTGTGATCCCTTATGTCCGAATTTATCGCAATTTTGACATTTCTTTTGTACGATAGGACAGTCCTTGGCCCAAAGTACTTTTCCACAGCGGTAGCAAGCGCTGGGTGTTTTTTTTTTTGGTTGTCACTACATTGCCAGTATTGAAATTTTGGGTAATCAGATTTTTTCCTTTTTTTTACCGGAGCGTATGATTGAGATCTATGCTTGACTTTACTTACGTAAGCAACACCAGACTCCTCGATATTTTTTGAGTCTTTTCTAACACTCACTATCCTCTGACAGTCTTCAACCAGTTTTTTGAAGTGTGAGATCGGGTTCGTTCTCTAATTTCGACAAAACTCTGCGTCTGATTTCCGCGTCTTTTGCCTACACGAGGCCTTGGGTGAATATCAGACATTTGAAGTTATCCCCTGACAATTCGCCGAGTTTAAAATCGTCGCAGTTTTTATTGAAGACCGATGCAAACCCTAAATAATCATCACTGTCACTTTTTAAGTTGTGACATTTCCATCATTTGTGGAATGGAGACGCTTTGGAGATTAATAATTCTGATAGTAATTTAATTGTTTCTAAAAAGCCAAGTTCACAAGTTTATTTGTTAAGATATAATCGATGAACTTGTTGTGTTCCGCAGTTCCTAGCTTTCGTAGAAGTAACCGGACCTTTTTTGCATCAGTCCAATCGGCACAGTCAGTAATATAGATATCTTCCTATCTTCTGTAATATGCCTTAAAGGTCTTATCCTCATCTGGTATGTAGGAAAATGTTTCGAGTGTTGGTAATTACTTAGACTTTTAAAAAGTGCTTCTTGTTGTTTTTGCAATTCAAGGAAGAACCTTTGTTGTTTTTCCGCTTTTTTCAAGATTCTTTCTTCGTGTTCCTTCCGAAGTTGAAGGAGTTTTTCCTCATTTTTTTTGTTGAGACTCCATTTGGAACTTCATCATTTGTGCAAACATTTCTTTAAGGTCTTCCATTTTTTTAGACTTTAAAAAACTTTCTATTCAAAAAAATCTTTTTTTTTTCCCCTGAAGGGGGAAGTTTTTTTTCTTCAGTAAATATCCCCAGAAATCCAGAATAATTACTGTGTGTGTGTGTGTGTGTGTGTGTGTGTGTGTGTGTGTGTGTGTGTGTGTGTGTGTGTGTGTGTGTGTGTGTGTGTGTTTTGTATAACACAAACTGTAAATGCCGATTTAAATTTTTCTCTCTGACGTGGGAAGAAAGAAAAATATGAAAATCACTTTTTGATTACATGACAATCTTAGTTACAGATTTTTTTTAATATCTGCTATCCGACACACTCCGTCATTTGTACAATTTGATACCTTGTAGTTGTTTAACAAAAATCAATGTATCTTCGCCATTATGTTGCGGGATTAACCCCTTTTGCTAATTGGAGAGTCCCTTTTTTCGTTTGAGATCCTCGTCACCAGTATGTTTATCTACAGTGTCGATAACAGATTATATTACACAAGAAAGATAGAGTTACATAGAAAAGGTAAGAAGTCTCGTACTGTTCGTATAACACCGATATCGATCTGCCTCTCTGGTAGCGAAATCTCTCAGTACTAATAACGGTGAGAAGAGTTCATTATGATGAGATGGGTAAGGTTCCCACAACAATAATTTAATGGATCAACCAATACTGAGTTAGAGAACAGATCTAATATCAACGCACAAGAGCTAAAAACTGGTCAGCTATTGTATTTTGCCGTTACAGCAATTGACAACAGAAAACGAAAATATAAAACGAAAATATAGACAGATACTTGGATTTTGCCAGACAGAAACAAAGATCAGAGGATGAATGAAAATAATTCAGTCCCTAGCGCTGGTTGAATCAAATAGAAAACTTAAAATTGTCCTATAGACCCAGCGAGACATGCTGTCATTCAAGCAATAATTCAAGACCAGCAGGTGAAACTATTGCAAAAAATTCACACAGGATAATAATAATAATAATAATAATAATAATAATAATAATAATAATAATAATAATAATAAATCAACGAATCTTTGCTGTATAAATATACGAAAAAACTCCCTCCCACCCCTGTTGGTCGACTTATATACATAAGCGGACCAATATTGGTAATGCCTTAAGGGGCTTTTTTACTGGGGCACAATCAGAAAAAGATAGCAACAATAAAGCACGTACGTTGACACACATGAGTCTTGGATTTATTTCTACTAAACATGGTGTCAGAAGGACGAACTTGACGATAATCTGAGTGAGTACTACTTTGTTTAAAAATCAAAAGATGATGTCAATCAACCCACCCCAAAGTTTTGACTGGACAGTAAGAAATTTGCATAAAGCCTTTGTGACGGTCATTGTATTTTTGTTCCGAGGTTATATTATCCTCAAAAGACAGGGAGAATATCCGTCGATAGTACCGTACCACCCAAGCTCTAAATTCTCCGTAACTAGTTATATTTTATTGATAGCTTTGAAAGCCCATATAACTAGTTAAGTATAAAGCTTGCGTATAGGTTTAATTTTTCGAGATACGGACGAATGAGGATGTTTCAAGATGTGATATAAATGAACACGTGGGGAATTCCGAACCGGACAAACAATATAACGCGTAGTTGTTTTTCTTCTTTTCTTTATATATGTATCTTTCTTGCATGTTTTATTTTAAAGAAAGCACAGTTGTAACAACAGAAAAACAAAAAGCAAAACAAATACAACAAAAAAAAATATACAGACATGTGGAGGGCAAGCCGCTTCCAATAGTATTTGACTATGTCCTTCCAATAAGACAAAGTTCTCCTTTTTCTTTTTTTTCTTTCTCAACTTGTTTTAAAATTATATCCGTATCTTGTTGCTCCCTTTACAATTAAAGGGAGGGAACTTGCTCGTTTTTTCTCACATTTGTTTACTTTTTTTCTTCTTCTTCTTTTAGCGAAGAACAAAAGTCTCCCCTCTTCGTCCTTAAAGTGGGTATACAATTTTAAACAAATACGTTTTCCGCCGAAACTAGCTGCTAATGAACAACCTCAAAAATGTTTCTTTGGATAGTCTTGATACGGACCTTTATTTAGGTTACATATAATATTTGTAATAAATTTTTTGACTAAACTTTTTTTCTTTACTTTCTTTTGTTAACTTTTTTCTTATATTCGTTATTTTCTTATTAACGAGACGCAAGGCACTAGTTTTTTTTTCTTTTACGTTGAGCCTCAGTTTCTTACCCAACGGAGTCGACGGCTTGTATTAGGCCATTCTGTGACTAGAATTTCCCCTTTCACTGGACCACGTGAAAAGGCGACCTTTCTCTTCCTTGGCGAAGCTTGGAACTGACTTTTGGGGTTTCGTTCTTTTTGGCGGTAAAACGCCCTCCCTCGACCAATGGCATGTCTTTTCCTTATCTGGGTCAAGACCTTTGCCATTTCTCGGCTGTTCCTTCACTGTTGCTAGGGCTCGAAGACCCGCCGATCGTCTCCCCCACTTCCGGTCCTCATAGTAGTCCTTGCTTTCCTGCATTATAAACCTACTGCGGTCGATGGCCGTAACACCTTTAACGAGTGGCTTGAAGAAGTGAATCTTTTTTTTTGAATTTTAGAAATTTGAAGGGGAGGGTAGAGATAGTGCCACTAAAGCTACAAATGCTGAAAAGAAAAAAAAGTTTGTTTATTTACCTTTTAGGAAAAAAGGGTCAGCAAATATACAAAACCCTAAGAATTAAAAATGCAAACGGAGAAACGATTGAAAATGATGACGAAAGAAAACTTGAAATGGTTATCAAAGCATCCAAGGACTACTGCAAAGCTATGAAAACATTGACTATAGACAGAGTGGAATTCCTACAGAAAGAACAAAGTAAAGGTGAAAGCTTTGAGGACTATTTGTTGAATTTGAAATCGAGTTCTAAAGATTGTGAATGGAATAACGTCACCGAGAACGATATGATAAAATTACAAATAATAAAAGGAATACACGATAAAAAAAAAAACGCACGAAATTCTTCTGAACCAGATTTAACCCTGACACAGATGCAGAGCTGCAGACAAATACGAGAAAGATATGAATGTAACTGGAAGAAAAAAACAATATGATTGCATTTATTGTCAGAAAAATCATGTAAAAAGAACAAGAAACTGTCCAGCTTATGGTCAGGAATGTTTTAGATGCAAAAGAAAAAAACATTTCGCCATATCAAGATTTTGCAAAGATAAATGAACGTGAACAAAACACCAAACAGCAACAACCAGACATGGCTGAAAGACAACCACGTCTGAAGAGAGTCACCGCAGGCAAGACACCCAACCGATATGGTGAATGGCAACTCGCATGAAATGAACACTTCAGACTTTAGTATGTATGGGGGATGTTGATCGACTTATAAACATAAGCGGCCCAATATTGGTAATACCTTAAGGGGCTTTTTTACTGGGGCACAATCAGAAAAAGATGGCGGCAATAAAGCACGTACGTTATCACACATGAGTCTTGGAGTTATTTCTACTAAACAACCCCAATAATTAGATGGCAGGGATCGAACTATTAGGGTAGATGGACGTGGTGTTCGAAGAAAATCGGGTCAGTAGAATTTCTTTAATTTTAAAAACATTGATTTTCCCTTACTAGAAAAATCTTTTGGTAAACTTTTGTATTTTAAATGGAAACTTTTAAATTCCCAAAATTATTTTCGGCAAAACTATTTCGAAATTACGAAGTAGATTTTTTTAAAATTTACTACGCTAAACTCAATATGGCTCATCTATGACTTCTCTCAATCGGTGAAAAAATACGTACCTGATATACATTGAAATTGCTTAGTACAGTTCTGTCCTCAATGCAACTAGAAAGATATTAGGAGCCTCATCTTTATTTCCACGGAGGCTGTACCTATCTTAATGAAGTCTCAAAATAGGGCAGTAAATATAAACTATACAGGTGATACAGGAAAAAACTGAAACTACTTCAGGTTATTTTGAGAAATAAGGCAAAAATAGCAAGATAATGGACCTAAACTAAGTTAAAAACTTGTGACCAACTGTTCAGCAACAGTCACTGACACTGTTCTCGGTCACATCTGAGCCAGGCGCGCAGATAATAAATAACTCTTTCATCTGGTATAGCCACGATATACCACCATAATAAAAGTGTTGAATAAATATGATACAACGTGAGACCCAGGCAAGATGCTTAGGTGTCATGATCGGCAGATGCTCTCCTAATAGCCAATATGGGATAATCTATAGTCATTCTACGAGTGTTGGATGTTCTTTTTCCAGGTACACGAATGATGATTTAAAGAAACACAAAAACCAGAGTGGTAAACGCAAAACATGGACAAGGGAAGATATCGATCTGGCAAATTCCAGACCATGATGGAATGCATGGTTTCTGGTTCAAGAAATTCACCTCTATTCACGACAGACAAGCACTAAAAGTGAACAGATGCTTACAAGGGGCACACGTACCCGAATAGATGACCAAAGGAAAGACCACGTTAATTGCAAAGAAACCGTCCAAAAAACTACTGACTCATAACCAGCTTACCGATAATATGGAAAATATTACCAGCACAAATAAAGGAAGAGATTTATTACTTCCTAACAAGCCGCGAAATGTTCCCTGAGGAACAGAAAGGATGCTGCAAAGGATCCAGACGCACAGCAGAGTTACTTTACATAGACCAGCACATCGTAAACGAGAGCAAGACCAGACGGAAAAATCTAGCTATGACCTAGATTGACAAGAAAAGGGCATAAGATATGGTTCCGCAAAGCTGAATACTAAACACCCTCAACAAATACAAAATACCAGATGAAGTCATAAACTTTGTTTAGAAAACCATGAAGACCCGGGGAGTGGAAGTGACAGGAGGAAGAAGAACCTTTGCTGAAGCAAAGATCCAAACATATATTTTTCTAGGTGATGCACTATCATTTATAATTAAGGAGGTGCCCGTAGTGTAATGGTTATCGTCACATGATATGGACACGGCGATACGAGTTCAATTCCTGGACAAGACTGATTGCATTTCACGTAGCACTAATACCCTTGGGAAAGGTATGAATCCAATTATTCTCCCTCCAGCTATGGATAAATAGTAGGGCAGACTAGGTTCTTCAGCCTTGGTGAGGCAATTAGTCTAGGAGAAGGAAAATTTTGAATTCAAACCTTTTAAACTCCGCTTAAAAAATTGACCTTGTGTCATATCCGCCTGAGCGGAGGGGTTGGGTGAATAGGATCATTTATAATTGCCAAGATGCCATGTACACATACTCAGGATACAGATTTAGTAGATCGAAGGAAATGATCAATCACCTAATGTACGTGGATGATATCAAACTATTTGCAAAAAATGAAAAAGAACAGGAAACTCTAGTACACACAGTTAGAATATACACTTAGGACATAGGAATGGAATTCGGCATAGACAAATATGCCATGCAAGTAATAAAAAGGGGCAAACGACATGTAATTGACGGAATGGAAATCATCCAATCAAGATAAGATTAGAACTTTCAGAGAAAAGGAAATCTACAAATACTTGTGCATCTTGGAGGCTGACACTATCAAAAAAGTGGAGATGAAAGAAAGAATTCAGAAATAATATCTCTGGAGAACTAGAAATCTACTCGAGACAAAAGTATGTAGCAGAAACTCTATCAAAGGAATAAATACTTGGGCTGTAGCCCTCGTTAGATATTCAGGACCCTTTCTGAAGTGGACCAGGGAAGAAGTTAAGCAATTGGACAAAAGAACAAGAAAACTAATGACCATGCATAAGGCACCACATCCCAGAGACAGTGTTGACAGACTATATGTATCAAGAAAGGATGGAGAAGAGGACTTGCTAGCACTAAAGACAACGTTGACACATCGATGCAACGACTTGAGGACTACACAGAAAAGCACGAAGGAGGACTGATTACAGCCATCAGAAACGATACTGGCAACACGATGGACAACAGAACGACAATAGCTAGGAAACAAAAATGGTAAGAAAACAACTTTATGTGCGTTTTCAACGCCTAATAAACAACATCTCACACGAGAAAACATGGACCTGGCAAAGAAAAGGAAACTTTACAAGGGAAACTAAATTTCTCCTAATAGCAGCATAAAACAATGCCATAAGAATCAACCATATCAAAGCAAGAATAGATGGGACACAACCAAATATCAAATGTAGGTTATGTGGTGATAGAGACGAAACCATCAACCAGATAATAAGCGAATGTAGCAATTTAGCACAGAAGCAGTAAAAGACTAGATACAACTGGGTGGGCAAGGTGATCTGCAAGAAGATGCGCAAGAAATTTTAATTTGACCATACGAATAAATGGTATAGTCACAACCTAGCATCTGTCCTAGAGAATGGCACACATAAACTCCTATCAGGCGTCAAAAAACAAACTAATCACCTAATCTCGGCCAGGGGATCAGGATTTATAAAAAGCAAAAAAAAAAAAAAAAAAAGTGAACTTTCAAAATTTTGGACTGAGCTTTCCCGGCAGACAACAGAATAAAACTGAAAGTATGTGAAAAGAAGAATACGTACCTGGACCTTACTAGGGAATTGAAAAAACTATGGAGCATGAAGGTGACAATTTTACCAATCGTGATTGGTGTTTTTAGCACAGTCATCAAAGGATTATTAAAGGGACTGGAGGCCTTTTCTAGGTTGGAGGACGAGTGGAGATCATCTAAACTATTACATTATTGAGAACAGGCAGAATTGTAAGAAGAGTTCTGGATACTTGAGGAGACTTGCTGTCACTTAAACTCCTGTGAAAAACCATCAGCTAAAACTGATGTTGAAAATCTTCAAGGAGTATAATAATAATGATAATATAGTAATTTTCAGATTCAAAGAAATTCCCTAATCCCAGTCAGAAGACCAAGGTTAGTGATAATAATGAAAAAAAAAAAGATAACGCACCGTGTAAAGGACTTTGCCTTCCCAGTGGAGCACAGTGTTAGCAAAAAATAGAAAAGAAAAGAAAATGTGACACAAATACATTGACCTTGTTAGAGAATTAAAAATGCTATGGAACATAAGGTGACTGTGATACAAATTCTACGATGTCGGTGCGCTTGGAACAGTCACCAAAGTTTTGGTAAGTTGGAACTCGGGAGAAGAGTTTAAACCATCCACACTAAAGCATTATTAAAACCTGTCAGAATAATGAGATGAGTACTGGAGACCTGAGGTGACTTAATGTCACTCAAACTTAAGGGAAAACCACCAGCGTTTCCTGGTGTGAACCACTTGCCAGGAATGATAATAATAATAATATTCACAAGTCAATATCTGTCCTAGAAAATAACACACATAATCTCCTATGGGACTTTGACATACACATGAATCACCTAATCACAGCCAGAAGACCAGGCCTTATAATAATCAACAAAAAAAGGGAAATTGCAAAATTCTCGTCTTTGCTGTCCCGGCTGACCACAGAATAAAACTGAAAGAATATAAAACGAAGGATAAATACCTAGAGAATTGAAAAAAACTATGGAATATGAAGGTGACAATTATATGTATTCTGATAGGTGCTTTTGGTACAGTAACTAAAGGATTATTAAAGGGACAGGAGGACCTGGAAGTTGGTGGACGAGTGGAGACCATTCAAACGACAACATTATTGGGAACGGCCAGAATACTGAGAAGAATTCTGGAGACTTGAGCAGACTTGCTGTCTCTCAAACTCTAGTGAAAGACCATCAGATAAAACTGATGTGAAAAACTTTAAAGGAGTTAATAATAATAATAATAATAATAATAGCACTATTTGTATTAATATGTGTAGTAGTAGTCATGGATACCTGGCGAGACTTACTTTCACACGAATATTTGTAAAAAAAAAACACCAATTACACTTGAGAGAAAAATTTTCGTAGAGATAAAACTATAATTTTAGTAAATATCCCAGTGACTTTGAAATTCAAAAAATATTCTAAAATCCAGACCAAATAAAGTAGAAAATATTATTAATCGCCAATGTTCCAGCAGGCCAAAACGTAAGATAAAATAAAAATGAAAGTTTGGAAAATTATCTTCGTTTTGAAAAAGAAGCGAAAAATTGTGAAATATTGAGGTGATGAAATACTTGTATACGTCGTTACTGGAGATATTGGGACAATTCAAAAGAATTTTTCAATAACTATGGGAGAACTGCAGATGTGAAATTGAATTGAAACTATCCAGACTCAGTATTATTAAACTAACTGAAAGGAGTGTTACTATATTGAGTCTACTTTCTCTTACTTGTACTTCTGTAAAATTTAAAAAGGCTGAGTGAGAGCGCAGCCAATCGACACCCACACGTGAAATCATAGCCCCAAGAGGCCCCAGGAGTAAAAGTTTCATTTGTGAAGTGGTCTCAAATAAATCAATGTTATACCGCGAAAATATTTTAAAATTATAAATCATTGTCTTCTATTAACACTGTATGTTAGAGATTGTCCTCATAAAACTTCACGGCACTAAAAACAAATAATACAATTGTTTTTTTAAATTCTTTTAGACATAAAGAGTTAGAAATAAACGTCTGTTCAAGAATTTACGAATCTTCGGTTGGGTGGACCAATAAACGTTTTTCCCAGGAGCCCAAACCATTTTCAGTCAACTCATGGATAACTCCTCGTTACAATAAGGGAATATCTGATAGTATGTAAGTAAAGTTGGCGCCCGTAGTCGAGGGTGACCCGAAGGCTCCCTTTTCGATAGCTACTACACCAAGGTGTAGGGGAGGGCGCTACTCCTTTCCCTGGATTTCTCTCCTTTACCCTTGATCCGTACCTTAAAATGCTGAGTGTTAAGCAAGGAGGCATCAAGAGCCATTTTTAAAATCTTTGGTATGACTCGGCCGGGGATGGAACCCAGGTCTCCCGGGCCATTGGCGAACACTCTAACCATTATGCCAATGTCCGGTATTAAATATATCCTCTGAAGTAAGGCTTGCTTTTTTCTCATATAACCGTTATCGCTGTTAGACAAAATCAGAGGCAAAAGCTGAAAGACAGCTAAACAAATAGTAGAAAAGTTAAGGAATATAGACGTGACAAATCTTATATCATACTACTTTGAGGTGTATCGAGAAAAGTTGGCGTGGGTAAAGAGAAAAGAAAGGGATAACTACGAGTTCATAACAGGAAAAGAAAGGTTAAATACATTGTCACAGAGAATTAGCATGGACTTTATGACGGCTGTTGCAGTCTCCCTTTTGACCGTTCTCGAAAACAGTGGTGAAATGGTATTCTTGATATTCTCGAATCGATGAAAATAAGACCAACTGTTCGACAAAGCTTAGCCTACACTTGCTAGCTCCTGATTTTAAATTCTTGCTTGTCACCCTGCCAGTCTTGTTAAAAATCTGCAGCTTTTGCGTCTGAATGTTTCTCGTACCAACGGCGAGTTTTTTTTTTTTTTTCGTGATTGATCCCTTGCTGTCAGTCAAACAACCCGGGAACAGATCTGTTGTGGTGGAAAGTGACTACTACATTACAATTAGCTAAATGCTTCAAAAAGAATAGAATATATTTTTACTCAACATTTGGTGACTTTAAAACTATCCAGTTAAGAGCATTTCATAATCAGCAAATATACAAAAAAAACCAGCCATTTAATAGCTACTTAAGAACACCACATCGAAGCGATGGGGTAGATTATTGTGGACACAAATTCTATTGGTTCATCTAAAGGATGAATAGGAAAACAAATGTGGTTTGATTTTACTGCTTAGTTATATATACCAAGTTGAGTCCAAAGTTCTTTTCGTATTTAAATCGTTAATTAACTTCTTCGCAGCATCTGTTCACAAAGATGAGTTTATAGAAATGTTGATTAACGGTGTTTAGTAAAAGACTAAGTTTTGTCGACAATGTACGAGCGATTGCGCTTGGTTGTTGTTCAACCATATTAAACAAATGTCGCATATTGCACCGCTGGACAATCAACGAAAAACTCATAGATATATAAACATATAATCTATATTTTTATTTTTCGACAGCGACGATTTTATGTCGTAGAAATACAATCAGAGAGAAAGTTCGCACATATCTTTCTTCTGTTGCGGGGTCCCTTTTTGTGAAGTAGTGCGATGGCCAGAGAACACACACGAAATGTTTGCTTGAGTGATTCTCAGGTATCTCTCTTCGCTTAAGCGACCAGTGGGTCTCTCCCCTTCGCTTGAGCAACCAGCGGATCTCTGCCTTCAGTCCAAAATTACAGACCCTATACTGTCTTTTCAAGTCCCCTTCTGAAGTATGAACATCCTCTTCGCCACACGTATTTTTCGGTTTTTTTTTCTCCGAGTAATTTGTTGATCTTATCTGCAAACGGAAATATTTGTCACTCTATCCATAGGCAATAAAATATATTCTTCGCCATCATTCTTTATCTTGTTTTTCCTCTGACTCACTTTGTTGATGTTATCTTGCGACCGCATTGAATCAGCTAAGTTCATCGGCGCCAGCAAAGTTAGTATATTACACAAGGTCTTATTTTCTACAAGATCTCCCTGACCATGGTTTGGTTTTCGAGAATGGCTTCAGGTTCATTTAAACGCATGAAACAATTTTTTGCCATATTATTGATTACTATTTCTTGACTTTGCGCATCATTGATTTTTTTGACACAGTCCTTGCATTCAGTCTTTCATCCTCAGTTAGAATAGAATGGCTCATATTGCAAAATTGTTACCACTCATTATTAAAGCTGTAAACTAAAGAATAAAGAACTAACATCAATGTGTAATACATGTAAATAATGAACAAACAATTCATCAACGATTGGGAGGGTTCTATCGAATTAATTATCTCAGACGAAGATACAAACTACCAAATATCATCAGTAAAAGCCGAAAAAAGATTCGACTTAACCTGAGAGAAACATGAATACCTAAAATCTTTATACACTTTGTTTAAAAAAATCAGATATCGTGTTATGCTACTGACAAAATTATTTCTTAATTTATATGGCGATATTACAGAAAACTGTGTGAGGTGAATTCTGGCGCTTTCGAAAGTTATTCGAACAACATCTGCTTGAATTATAATTCAATTCTTCGTATCTGTTTAGCCTGAGAGTAGCCAATATGCCATTCAGACATTTCAATTGCAAAATAATAATTAGATTGCAAAGAGTGAGTGCTGAGATTCCAATTTCTTTTTTCTTATTTGCTGATAGTTGATTTGGAGTCTAGAGCCGAACTGAGAAATGTCATTGATCGATTCATAGTAGAATAAATAATAAAAGGAATAAATAACTAAAATAAAAAAGATATTGCGACCAAATCTAATAGACAAACTTTTGAAGCGGAAGTGGAAACACATGTCAAAGTGGATCCGATCGATTCTGCTAGTTAGGGAAAATTTGTGTGTAAGATTGCTGATCAAATGAACTTCTCTAACCCGATCTAAATCATGTACTAGTTGTTGTTTTTTTTATTGTTTGAGTGGTGTCAGCTGTTTTAGTTTCATTTTTATATTGATGATTTTGTTTTGTTTTCTTTAATCTGTCTTTACAAGTTCGATGTTCGACGATCATTTCTGTGGATTTACATTTTTGGACATAAGTACATTCTTCATTTCACTTTTTACAACTTGATCGATCTTTCTTTCTTTCTTTCTTGTTGTCTCAAATCCTTTTTATCTAACTCCCTTTTTCAAAATCTTTGTTTCTTTTAAACTACTTTTCTTTGTTTTTGATTCTCTGTATCTCTCATTCTTTCCCTTTACTCATTTCTATTTTTTCTCTATCTCTTTCTCAATTTATCACTCAAAGTTTTTTCTCACGCTTCTCAGCCTGAGAATTTTTATTTATTGCGGACCTTTTTTCCTCATCTTGGTAGTTTTTTGTGTTGTTTCTTCTTTCACTACGTTTCGGCCAAATTTCACCTCTGGCCTTCTTCAAGTGATTTACCGCGACCTCGGATAGGAATGCTGAGTCTTGTAATCCTATCCCCAGTAATTACTGCCTTCCATAGTTGTTGTCTATCGCACCACGTTTTTGACCAAGTAAACCTCTGGCCGGCTCTTTTTCTTTTTTCCTTTTTATACTGCCTTCTTTTAGACTCGGTTTTCGTTTTTCATTCTGATTTTACGCCTTCTAATAAACCGGCTCAATGGCCCAGTGGGTAGAGTGTTCACCAATGATCCAGCAAACCTGGGTTCAATCCAAGGTTGCGTCATACCAAAGACTTTAAAAATGGTACTTGATATATCCTTACTTAACACTCAGCAATATAAATTACGTATCTTGGATAAAGTGGAGCAACCCAGGGAAAGGAGTAGCACCCTCCCCTACACATCGGTGCAGTAGCTATTGAAAAGGGAGCCTTCTGGTCGCCCTCAACTACGGTTGCCAACTTTACTATTACTGCGGAGTCTTCATGATGTAGATGTTTCAATGTTGGGCAACGAAATCGGAGTAAGTGTGTTCAAACTCCACTCACGCAACTACATCCACCAATACTCGCGAGAAAGATATGAGCTGCTTATAACGCCACATATAGGTTACATAGCACCCATACTTTTCTTTTTCAAGGATAGATTTGTCAGTAAATCACCCACTAACATTGATATGACTTAATAACAAAGAAACCAAACCAAGCCTACCATTATTCTTTTTGTTTTTCGGTTTGACGTTTTGATTTTGGATTTGGTTCTAATGAGACCCCTTTCAGAGCTATCATTAATATAGATGGAGGTGCCCGTGGTGTAATTGTTATCTTCGTAGGAAATGGACACGGCGACTCGAGTTCAAATCCTGGACCAGGCTAATTGCATTTCACATTGCACAAATACCCTTGGGAAAGTTATGAATCCAATTATTCTCCCTCCAGCTATGGGTAAATAGTAGGACAGACTTGATTCTTCAGCCTTGGTTGGGCAACTAGTCTAGGTGAAGGAAAACTCTGAATTCAAACCTGTCAAACCCCGCTTAAAAATTGACCTTGTGTCATATCCTGCCCGAGCGGAGGGGTTGGTAAATAGGATTAATATACATAGAGTTTACTTCTTCAGATATCCTCTGTGCATTCATGATGATATCGAGTTATCTAGAATTCGTTTTCCCGAATTATACATATCTTTAAGTTTTCTATTCACCCTCACTTCTTTTTGGGGAGATTGTTGCCTTTTATTTTATCACAACTTTTTTATAATACTTAACCTATCTAGTGAACTTGTTAAATCTCTTACTTACTGATTCAACTCCATCCTTAATGTTAATACTTTTCTGTTTCGAGTTTTTCACACTAGTTTTTCCTTTAAGTCTGAGTAATAGGAAAATATCCTCATATTTTCAGGACTATTCTCTGTATCCTAACCAATTTGAGCTGTCCTGTAGTTTGGACGATCTTGAGTCTTCTTTTGATCTCAAACTCCCCCAGTGTCTGTTCCAGGCTTTTGGAGCCGTTCCAAAAGTTCCAACGAAAATTTGTATCAGAGCCACCTTCTTTTTCAACAAAGTTTTTGGTTCTCTGACAAGATCCAACAAATTGCATAACTTTTCTTTTTCTTTAATTTTTACTTTATGGTCCGCTGGAAATAACTTTTATTTTTTCAACTTGACCTTTTCTTTTCTTCTTTCTTGTATTTCCAATTTATCTCCATCTCTTGCTTCCCAGATAATATGTTTTTATAATTTCCCTGCTGTCTTAATCTCTGCTTTATTTTTTCTATTTCTTCTTGCTTTCTTATTTTATCTTTCTTTACACTTTTCTTTCTCAACTGAACCATCTTCCGTTTCTTTTTCCTTCTAACACGTTTCATGTTCTTTCTATATACTTAACAATTCCTTCTATGTTCAATAACTTTTTTCTCTTGATATTTAGTACGTTTTGCTCCTTTTATTTTTTTTTAAGTTGAAGTTGATCTCTATAATTCTATCATTAGTTAAAAAATATACTTTTTTATTTCATTACTTTTCTGCTACAATTTATTTTTCTTTAAAGTAGGTTTTTTTTTTTTCCTTTAAGTAACATCTGAGTTAATTTGTTATTAATTTCACGACTTGATTTTTTTTACTCCAGTATCATCAGTTGTCTGTCACTGAAAATCAAATAACAAGAATCCCGATACGCATATAATCTCTATTTACTCTTACTGATCTTAGCAGAACTTTCGTCGAAATATTTTCGATATTTTTTTATAAACATATATTTCTTTTTTGAAAAATTTCTGAGTGACGATTCTAAGTTGTCCCATAATTATGAGCACAGGCACCCGTTTTATATTAGCAATTTTTTCAATTCTCTGATCAGACCAATATATTAGGTTTCTATTTTGATTCAATTAAGCTAAATAGAAAATTGTCTGCAAAGTCTGGTAGATATTCTGTTTATTTGCTTTAACTAGTTATAAATTACTTCCATGAATCCAATGATTCAATTTATTTTCCAAGTTTCAGAGTACTATTGCTTTTTCGTCTACAAACAAAATATGGCTCTGAGCATATATTATTGGTTTGAATGGCTATTTTATAAGCATTTGCATAGTTCCCAGTGAATCAATCTTACAAGTCCTACTATTTCCCATAACTTTGCTAAATTCCGCATTTGTTTATTATATGGATGATTGACTGATTATTGTGTTCCCATTGTCTATTCATTTTTAGCTTTAGATCTAATAAGAAATGTTCAAAGGTGGCATTAATAGGAATTCAGTTTAACTTTTCAGATTACCTCCTCACAAGCCTGAATATATCGTTTCCTATGACATTTTTTCTTCTGAAATATACCTGCCTATGACTTTTTACCCGTTTTTCATTTCCTGTTTGAGAGCTACTTTTAATTTAGTTCTTGTGTTCGTTAATTTTGATAACTCTTTTTATTAGCAACTTAATTTGCCGATGCTCCCTTTTGTGTATTTGCTAAGTCTTAATTTCAAACGGAACTTATTTCCAAGTAATACTATAGATTATTATATTACTTATTGTGATATTTTTTACGCCAATGTTAGCTTTTCGTCTTTAAGCAGTGTTTGAGTGACACCAAGTGTCTTCAGGTCTTCAGGTCTCTTCTCGGTATTCTGGTTGATTGTAACAACGCTCTAGTTTGGATGCTCTCGTCTATTCATCAAATTTCCGACTCTTCCAGTAACTTTAACAAGCCTTTAAAACCGTTCCAATTGCTACAACTACAATTTGTATCACCATAACTTATAGTTCTCTGTCAAGCTGATAGTACTTGTCTTTCTTTTCGTTTTCTTATATTTTCATTCAGTGGTCTTCCGAAACTGTAATATCCACAATGCTGCAGTTTCTCTTCTTTTGTTAATTATAAATAGGTCTTCTTGCCCGAAATCGGTGATCGGTTTTTACCTCAAAATCCCAGAGAATTATGTGTATCTCATTCTCCAGAGCGAATTCTGGTTTTTGCATATACCATTTGGTTGTAATAGATAAATTTCAATTTCTTGCGCAATTCCCAATGTATCACATTCTCCCATTCATGTCTATACTTATCCTCTCTTTGCACTTGTTTGCTGTATTCGCTTGTCATGTGATAAATATTTTCGTCTCTATCACAACATATCCTACAGTTGCTCTTTTATTGCATATTATCAATTTTCATTTTTAATATAGTTGGTCCTTATGGGATTATTTTGATCTACAATTGGAATAGATCCAGTTTCTCTCTTAAAGTATCCATTTCTTAGTCATGTCCAGGGATTCTTGGGTGAAATTTTGTCAGTTCTTTTTTTTAAATGTCCGCAGTTATTAGTCTTCACATTTCTATTTCCTAGTTATTGTTATTCTGTTAACGTTGCCATTGCTGTTTCTAGTGGCTGTGATTAGTCTCTCTTTGCTCTTTTTTATGTAGTGGTGAGGCACCTTCCTCATTTTTTTCGACATATACAGTCTAATTATATCATCTCTTGGGTAGAAGGCCTTATACATCGTCATCAATTTTTTTATCCTCTAAGCAATTTGTTAAAGTTCTTCTCTTGTGAATTTCAAGAATGGTCTCAAGTTTCTTATAAGAAGGACAACCCAGGTGTACATCCCTTGGATGGTTTTCCTGGTGGAGAGTTCCGTTTCAGGAAGCTTTTTCGTTCGAGTGAGATATTCTTTTGTTATTTTTTCTTTTATATCTGTTGTTTGATAGTATCCGCTTCCAGTATTGTCAAGTACTTTTGATTCTATCTTTCCCCATGTATTTATCGTCATTATTATTATTCTCATTGCATGCATGTTTTTCAAAACGGTTTTAGCTTATGGATTCTCACTGATATCTGAATGACAGTAAGTGGCCTCAAAGAGCAATTGCTACAATTCATATCATCGTTAATTTCATATTGAATAGCTTTCTTTGCTCTCCGGCAAGAACCAAGCATTTTTTTCGCTTTTATTTATTGTCACTGTATATTAAGCGGCAAAGTTAAAATCCAGAAGCTTCTGAATTTTTCTTCTTCTTTTGTTCTTCTTTTTAATTAACACTAATTCTAGAGAGAGATCGGTTCGGATCTCTATGTCCCAGACTATTTTGTGAGGCTCATTTTCTGGGAGAGATTCGGGATCGTGTGTATACCATTTGTCAGCATAATCAAATGTTTATCTCTTTCACAGTTCTCAGAGGATAATCTTAATCTATTTCCCAGTTGTCAGTGGATAACCTTTACCACCCTGTCGAAACTAGTCTTGTTTTCGTTTAAAGTCAATTTGAA
This sequence comes from Sepioteuthis lessoniana, assembly GCA_963585895.1. Taxonomy (NCBI): domain Eukaryota; kingdom Metazoa; phylum Mollusca; class Cephalopoda; order Myopsida; family Loliginidae; genus Sepioteuthis; species Sepioteuthis lessoniana. Next base: position 106,556,496 of record OY757906.1, on the reverse strand, counting down.
GCATTCGCTAATGTGATTAACTGCTTCATCTCTCTCACCACACAACCTCTACTTGCTATATTTCTGCTTGTTGTTGCTGTTGTTGATCATGTTGATATTGACCCTGTTGTGTAGAATCAAATCTTCGGTTCTATTGAAAGCATTTTTTTTATTACGTGGCATACCCGATTTGGAGGATATTCTGGCCAGTGATTACGTTTATCTTGTCTGCAATATGGTAAGGTAACATTTCTACTCCTTTCTTTTAGCATCTAGGAATCCGATGATCATTGATATTACATGAATCTTAATCCCCCACATCCAGCTGATTTAGCATCTTTTCTGTGATATATTTAATAATTACATCCTCTAGATCTGTTACTATTATTTCTTTTTACTTGTTGCGTGTTTTTCGCTCCAGTTTTAAGTCGTGGTATTTCAATGGTGTTTGAATGACAGCAAGTATTTTCAGATATCCAGAATTTTTATAAGTATTCGTGGTGATTTCATCTGTGTTGTCATCTGGATGGTCTCGATTCTTCCTTTGAGCTCCACTTGTACCCGTATACTTTTCAGACCTTTCGGAACCGTTCCAAGCACTGCAAATACTATCGGTATCACCGTCACCTTTATGTTTTACAGCCTTTTCAATTTTCTTGTAAGGTACAGGTATCTGTCTATATTTCTGCTTTCTTTTATTTTCATTATTTATCAATAAAGCGACGAAATACATGAGGCTACACTCTCAGTTCCTAGGATTTCAAGACAGATATCCCTTACGAATGATAAACAAATCAAGCAGTATAAACCTCTAAAAACGCTTAAGGTGAATTTTACAGAAGTTCGAATCTTTGTTTTCAGTTTCATAAACCTCCCAGGCTTATTTAATACCAGATCAATCCTTATAAAATAGCAGACGTGATAATATTGAACTTATATCTTGGAGGATAAGTAGGTTTCCCAAAGTTTTTAATCCGAAAGAGAACGTAATAGTTCGACTAGTGTTCGAACTTACTTTAGCCATTACACCACGGGAAATTCTCATATATATATCTAATTGCTATCTTTTTTCTTTTATCTTATATCCCATTTGAAACTGAATGTCATAATAAAATAGTTCCTTAAGAACAGAAGATATAGCCCTATTTAGGTATATTTTTGAGGCACCTAAAAGTAAGAAGGTCCACAACTATTTTTCATTCAATACTGCTTGAAGAGTTATTTTTTCTTATGTTTAAATTGAAAAATTATATTGTAACTGGTACACAAAATCAATATCTTGTCCAATAAACTTGCTGATATTTTAGCTTCAAAATTTGTCATCGAAAATATTTTTTAGAGTAATATCGTTATCTTTGCTCTATTTTTGTAATGTATTCCAGTGTGAATATTTTTCTTAATTTTTTCTCCAGCATAAACGACACTCTATGTTTTGCTTTTTCATCAATGTTTTCTTTTTTTATTTTCATCGTCTATATCATCACCATTGTAAAACCTAGAATTCAAAAGAATTACAAGAACTTTTTAAAAGTTGAATGCAGAGTTTAAGTTTACAATATATTGTTATATGTTAGCCAATATAATCAACATTCCCAAAGTTCTTACTCTGATAAATCCTACAAATTAATCTTGAATTTCAGACTAAAATTTCTATTTAAACGTTATTTACCTGCTGAATTAAATAATTGATTTAAAATTTAAAACAAGTTTGTCATTTCTTGTCATGTATGTCAATAATTAATGCCATCGTTGTAATTTGCCCCTTAAAGTCAACAGCGAACAAATCATAAGATGCAGTCCAGAATACACTGACTGTATGACACTAAACAATCTGATAGTGAGGTTCCGGTAATCTTGGGGTTTCGGGGAATGCGGATTATCCCTTCATTGATCTTGCTCCCAGATCCACTTTAGCTTGGCGTAGTAGCACTTGACAGGGCCCTATCTATGGGTCAAATAGAAATAAACTGGGTACTGATATTTGCATAAACCAGAATCCATCTAAGAAAAAGAGATAAAACATTGTCTGTGATTTTGAAATACAATAGTACCTTATCTCGAAGAGAATATCAGCCCTAAGGTTGATTAAGAAGAAAAACATTTCCGGTGGGTTATGCTGTTCTAGTGAACCACAGAATGAAAATAAAAGTAAAAGAAAAGCTAGAGAAATACTGGGAAACAAAAAAAATGCAAGAACATGTAAGTGATGTTGATATTAATTGGAGACGGTGCATTTTGGTCAGTCACCAAAAGCTTAGAAAAAAGACCGGAAGAGGTGAAAATCAGAAAAAGAATCGGGACCATCCGCACGAAAGACTGGATAAAATAATACACAGAATTGTGGAGACGTGAGGAGATTTGCTGTCACATGATCTCAATTGAAAGATGCCTGGTAAACGCTAGTGTGAAAAACTTCAAAGTAGTAAAATATTGATAAGTCTTCACCTCTAAGAAATAGATAAAAATAAAATATGAACCAATTTTATGAAAGAAAGAATACATATTACGTGGAAGAATAGCAATTGTTACTTTGGTGGTGAAATAGATCAAACAGTTAATCACGTGATACGCGAATGTAGTAAGTGGCACAAAAAGGATTAAAAAACTAGTTTCGATTAAGTAAGGAAGAGGGTCCACTGGGATAGTTCAAGAGATTCAAATATGACCATACTGACAAATGATATATGCCCAAATAAAAATCGTTTCAATAAGAGGAAACCTAAAAAATTCTCAAGGATATTTTAGATACTGTTGTGACAGAATCACCTACTGATGGACTCAACTATTCTTCATAATACCAGAACACGCAGCAATACGAAGCCAGTCTCGATCAGGAAGCTAACCTCGCCCCGCGTGGTTATGTGAACTAGCTTACCGTCCTATGTTCTTGTAACCATCCCTTGTTCTTATAAATATATACCTATATTATAACCGTGGTGTTCTGTTTCTCTTTGTGGCCCTTTCCAGGACCATAACAGATAAAAAGCGATGACCAGCCCTGGTCAGAGTATTAATTAATTTGTCATTAATTAACAAGAATGTATAATTTGTCATTTCATGGATTATACCTCTTCAACGTACCACAGTTTGTTGGTTTGTTTGTTTATTTGGATTTATGGCATTCAAACTTAGATTTGGCATTAAAAAATGCCAAATCCATTTTGATTAAAAAAACAGTTCTATTTTTAAAAATTCAGTTTAGCAAAAGAGCACAGTTTAATTATCAAAATCATTTCTATTTCAAGCTATACAGTTTAGTCAAACAGTTCTTATTCAAACAATTCAGTTTAGTATAAGTACACAGTTTAAATGTAAAAGAAGTTCTATATCAAGAAATTATTTTTCTTTACACACAGTTAAATGTTTAAAAAGTTCTATTTCAAACAATTCAGTTCAGCGTAAGTACAGTTTCAATGTCAAAACTTTTCTATTTAAAGATTTCAGTTTAGCATAAAACACTTCCATTTCAAACAATTCACTTTAGCATAAGTACGCACTTAATTAATAAATTGATAACTTAATTAATAAATCTTCTCAAAGAAATTATCACCTGGCCATACCCACTTCTAAGATACGTTCGATCATTCTTAAAATAAACAAGAGAGGAACTCTGACAATTAGACAAAAGCGACAAACTGGCTGATGACTATGCATTGGGCATTAACTCAAGAGTGACATAAATAGAGTCTATGAAATGAGAAAAGAAGGAGGAAGAGACGTCGCCAGCATTGAGGATTTCGTAGAGTCATTAATACAAGAACTTCAGGAATACTTAACAGACCACATCATTAATATCGGCTAGAATACCAAGAAGAGTGTTGGAGACTTCAGTAGATTTGCTGTCACTCAGACTTCATGAAGAACTCTTTTATTCCTCCCTTTAAAAATTAATCGGGCAAGTTTTCCCCAAAAAGTTTTTTTTTATAATTTGGAAGTTTTATTTTTACTCGATATTATTACAAGAAACTTACCCATATCAATGACAGCGTGGATGCATCTAAACTAACACTCAAGAAATACGCAGAAAAGTAAAGAAACAACCAATGAATCATTAATTAATTAAATGTATGGGTTTTGTCTTTGAAATTTTCATTGCCTCTAAGTACTTCATATTCAATTTTTCAGTCATTAAAATTATAATTTATTTTCCTTTCATATACAATGCTTTTTAGTTTGGTACGAATGGTTGGAGAATTATCTGAAATAAACAAAAGAAAAATAATAAGCAATTATGGTTGAAGAGGTAGAAGAAAACACAGTATTTATGTTGTAAACCTTAATATAACTCATATTCTGAACAAATGTTTAAACGAAGTCTATGACGATGAATAAAAATATTTTAGCTTTGTTTACACAAATTGTCGATATAATTTTTTCAGAACATCTGCTAGTAACTATTAATGATCATTCTTCATCACTGTTTTATTACTTTTAAAAATGCTCTTCCGCCTTTGTCTTATTAGTTTTAAGAAAAAATGTTAACTTTCCGCAAATTCTTTCTGACAAAGTCTCTACAGAGAGCGATGGCTAAATTGGCGCGATTTGAAAATTTAATTTCTAACGAGGGCTTCATTTCTTTCAGATTTTGTCAACGGCACAGCCATCTATAGTCAGTTTAGCACTGTCTGGAAGGAAAACAGAACCATGACGCGATTTACTCCTCCCGAAATGGCATGCTATACTGAATGGCATTCACGCTGGAAACCACAAAATCTCAGAACGTCTGAATGTCAATCGGAGAACCAATTCATATTAATATAAATGAAAACCAAACACCTACTTCATATCATTGAGTTTCAGATGGCTACTATCAATAGTGACGTTATGCTTTTATTCATCTAAATACATGGCTTCACTCTGAACAAGGAGGCCTATATAAAGTACACGGAGGAGGCTGTGCCTTCCTGGATCGTGTATGTGACTCCTGCTTGAACCTACATCAGGGAACATGAATCTGCTACACAAACAGGAGAAACAAATACTGGCAGTTAGAAGATTTCTGCGACCAAATCACCCTTAATATATGGTCAACTGATTGCAATCCTCTAGATGATAATATGTTGAGTGTGGTTGAGCGGGAGACAAACAAAACTCCGTGTAATACCAAAGATGAACTGATGGCAAGAATACCGGCAGCATTTACTAATTTATTCCAGGAGATGGTTGGAAAGGCTTGCCGGAGATTCCGAAGCTGTCTTGAGGCCTTGGTTGAATTCAATGGCAATTCCTCTGCATAGATTTCATCTTTAGTATATCAAGATATTTTCATGTAATTTTAATAAATACTCTTTTATAAAGTGAAGTGTAAGTTTTATTTTCATTGTAGCAAAATTTAGATGACAATACACCCATTGAAACATATAGTTGCTTCGTAGTTCAACCATCGTAGTCAGTTCCTATCTATCTATCTATCTATCTATCTATCTATCCTTTTTTGTTATTTTATACGTGTGTGTGTGCGCTTTCCAATCTATCTAAACCTGTTCTTATCTATCTATCTATATATCTATGTATCACTACATGTCCTGATCTATTTATCCATCTTAAACTTGATGATGTCGCTCTCAGTTTGTCTTTTAAGTTAGTACTTACCGGAACGCACATGGGCTCATCAAATTTACACACACACACACACACACACACACACACACACACACACACACACACACACACACACAAACACACACGCTTGCGCAAAAACTTACATAACACACACACATGTGTGAATTCTTTTCATCCGTCAGTTTATAGCGAAGAATCAACCTATAAGTCTGTCCAAATATATACGATATAGAATGTGGCTTGACGTTAATATTATTCTGTATTATCTACGATATATTAGCTTGATCGAAAAGTATTGATGGAATTGATATGTGAAAAATGAATGAAAAAATATGATGAATAAAATTCACTTTACAAACACTCACATACACACACATACACACTCACACATATATGCTCTTTCATTGTATTTCAAACTTTCATCTAATAATCTGCTACCGCAGTTGTTCTAATGAATCGTTTTTAGATTTTATCTATTGGCTAATTTATCATATATATATATATATATATATATATATATATATATATATATATATATATATATATATATATATCATCAAGATACGCTGCAGGGCTGGATCTCTTTGTCTCTCTCTCTCTCTCTCTCTGTCTCTCTCTCTCTCTGTCTCTCTCTCTCCATTCGACCCTACTATCCATCGCTCCCGGTAGGTCCTCCTGAATACATCCTGTGTCGTTACAGAGCTGTTGTAAATAATTTCTTGTTGATCGGACATGTGAAGTGGTCCGTGGGAGAACGTCACTTATGATTTAATCCTTACTTTTCCATCATGTCATGTTAATTTTATTTTGAGGGTTTTACACATTGGAAGTAAATGTCCGTACAGCAGTTTTTTTGTGTGGTGTTGCTTCCAAGCTTTATTCAATATAGCATTCTTGTGCAGTTCCCATCTAGCCTTTTTTCAATACATTTTGTCGGCGTCCATCTGTTGCATCTGTACAGTATTACTGAGACAACCACTGATTGGAAATTAAATCTGTTTTAGTTTATCGGATTGCTCAGATTTCTATATGATCAATCACCTGTCAATAACATTCCATGCCTTTGCTAGGTGCAGTGAGTAGAGTGTTCTCCAGTGGCCCGGAAGACAGGTGTTCAATGCTAGGTCGAGTCATATACACAATTCAAAGATGGTACTTGATACTTCTTTGCTTAACTATCCGCATAATAAGGAACATATCAAGGTTAATTGGAGCAATTCAGGTAAAGAAGTAGCTCCCTCCCAACACCTCGGTGTTGTAGTTATTTAAAATTGAGCCTTCAATTCGAACTTGACTACGGCCGGAGATTTTACAATATATATATATATATATATATATATATATGTGTGTGTGTGTGTGTGTGTGTGTGTGTGTGTGGAGATTTGTTGATAATCCATCGTTGACACTCAATCTCCTCCTGAGAGTCATATACATCAATATTTTAGCAATACCTCAGGTAGCAGATATTCTTATTTCTGCCGATATATTTTGAAGAGGTGCCCCACCACCATCAGTCATGCTGGAAGTATATTAACAGTATTCCCTGCAGAGAGATAAGACCCACCATTGATAAGAACATCAAATGCATTTGATAATAAAGCACCTACTTTGGAGATCTGGTAGGGTGTGAAGTGCCTCTTTATAGCCATAACTCCAAGGTTCTGGAAGAAAAGTATCTTTTAAAGTCTCATACATGGGTCAAAAATATCTGTTTGAAAGTTACTGTTATTAGATAGGTGTAGTTTATATCTTATAACTTTGTGAAAATACTAAGAAACAATACGTCAAAAATCTAAATATGAACGTAAAATAAACTTGAACGGGTTTACATGCCTTTAGAATCAATTACTCAATCATTTACAGAGATGGCATATGCCTCTTCGAAAAAAACTGCTTCCAACAATTCCCTTTCTTCATAGAAATCTATGTCAGCACTTTTTGTCTGAGACATTTTCTGATAATCACCTATCTTTTTTTTTCAATTCACCCTGTCGGCTGGGCCTGAGGCTCTAGTATACGCTGACTGCGTCTCTCTCGAGGATAATACACCTTTCATCGAATGATATTACTTTAAATCGTTATACTCACACACATGTACATACACGTATACACATACATATGCAGATGGCCACGAATATATATATATATATATATATATATTATACACACATAATCTTTCGTATATATATATATATAAATATATATGCACACATATATACGCATATACATATATATATATATATACTTTAAGAAAAAACAACAAAACCGGTCACATAGGATTATAAATTTATTTCAATCCTGTTACGCATTTTTGAAATTTCCAAAAACACGAAAAAATTAACAGGACTTCTTCAGATCTTTTTGATAAAAAACTAGAATAGACACATAAGAGTGGGAGGGGATAGAAGAGTGGGAGGGGATAGGAGTTGGGTGAAGAGTTACCTCTTCATTAAGCCCACTTCCGTTTTAAATGTAAATTGCGGTTAGCAATGTAGTAAAATTATTTTTTTTTTAAATTTCTTTAATTAATAATTTTTTAATTACATCTAGACCTAAATTACAGATTTTTTATTGAATGAGATTTAAACTTTAAATAATAATCTCATGTAAAGATACAGTAATAGATATATTAAAACTAAAAACAAAACAATTTTTTAATTTATAACTGGACCAAGAATACTTTATATATATATATATATATATATATATATATATATATATATATATATATATATAAACACAGAGATACACAAATATATATATATATATATATATATATATATATATATATTTATGAACACGCACAAATATATATATATATGTATATAATGATATATATATATATATATATATGTATATATATATACGAATATAAATGTACATGTACATATATATCTATGTATATATGTATACGTTTATATTTACACTCATATATGTCTGTCTGTGTGTGTGTGTGTGTGTGTGTGTGTGTGTGTGTGTGTGTGTGTGTGTGTGTGTGTGTGTGTGTGTGTGTGCACGCGCGTGTGTGTGTGTGTGTGTGTGTGTGCGTGTGTGTGTGTGTGCAGAGTTATATATATATATATATATATATATATATATATATGCATCTATTGGTTATTTGAAACCTTGTAGCTATGTGCACATTACTTCTATTAGATAGGAATATTTGATAAATAGATTACCAAATGTATAATGGCAATAAAATCATACAACTGAAAAGACCCGGACAACTCGTTTAAAGTTGTTAGCATCAAACTCTTCGCTTACAAATCATATATTTATAAAAACGGGATTTGGCATCAACTAACTCAGAAGTGTTATACACCATAAAACAACAATTATTAAATATTTTTCCATTATTTTCATTTTGTTGAAATATCTCCATTGCTAAAGAGAGAAACGTAAAGGAATTACAATTTTGAATTAAAGATTGTAGTTTTGCTAAATGAGTTTGCACAAGTGTTTGAGCAAAAAAAAAAAAAAACAGTTGTGCAAACTTATTTTGTAAAATCAGGTTTTCTATCGCTGATTTTCAAGGTAGATATTTATGCTCTACATTTAATTTTGTTACACTCTTCAATTATTTCTTCTAATTGATATTGTATCGATCACAACAATGGTTAATATATAGGTAATTCGGTAAACTAAGGATAAAAGGTAATTATTTTACAGAAAAATATAAGTTTATAAACATACCCTCTACTTCCAATTTAATTTGTAGGCTTCTTCATGTATCAGATCGAAATTTTATATTAACTATATAATCACATCACATAACCTCATATACATTCGTACCTCGAATAAGATAAGAAATACAACCCTATCAAATGAACCACATATACATGGTAGATCACATGACATGAGTTATATTATCGCATAAGCATATAATCATTTAAACATATGAACATCACATCACATGTATTATATAAACAAATGCCATAATCAATATATTCATACAAACATCGCATCCATAATCCATATAAACATACATACATCACATCGCATCACATTTCATAAGATATAAGATTAAATCACACCATATATATATATATATATATATGGTGTGATTTGATCTTATATATATATATATATATATATATATATATATATATATATATATATATATATATATATCTGACTTGATTTGAACCCATTCGGCTTAGTCTGTAGAATATACCGACTGCATCACTCTAGGGGGCAAAACTCTCCAACCAGTGTCCTGCCATTGACACTAAACTATATAATGGCGAGGCTCTCATTTATGGAGCTCAGAGAAATATGGAGTACCTCTTCATTGCTCTTGCTCCTTAATCCGCTCGGGAGTGGTTGAACCAAACAGAGTCCTATCTATAGGTCAAATAGAACTGTTTGACATTGAAACTTCGTGTGAACAAATGACTTAAGCTAAGTTGAAGTGTTAAAATTAAACGATTTGACCATTTAACTGAATGTAAACAAATGACTTATGTTTAAATGAATTGATAGAGATACATAACAATAGTTATAACAATTAGGCCGTGTACAAACAAATGATAAACAGTAAATAGAAATATTCGTGTTACAAATCCTTGATACCATTTAACTGTTTACAAAAGAGTTTAGAAATCATTTAATATGTGTAAACCTGACGGGGAAGTAAATCACCAGCAATGGTTGATATGATATAAAACCAGACCAAATATAAATCTGATTTGATATATATATATATATATATATATATATATATATATACCTTGTATATATATATACCTTGTATATATATATATGTAAATATATATATATATATATATATATACTGGAATAGTTGGATTAACTGAGATCTTTAACCTTGGTTTGGCAACCGAGCTAGAAGAAGGAAAACTTTGAATTCAAGTCTGATTAAAGGTTATGGTGATATACCCCATGGCACACTGCATGGACCCACCCCGAAACAATAAATAGTGACTGTCTCAATCCACGAGTACAAGCGAGTCGAGTCAGTTACAGGTAACGGTTACTGCCTGTATTTCCATAAATATATACTGCTGGAAACCTTACATCTCTTTGTGTTATTCATTTCCGACCCTTCAAGACGATAACATAAATTCCGCTTAAGAATTGAACTTTGTCACACCCTGCTCGCGCAAAGTGTTTTGCTAAATATGCATCTATCTATCTATCTATCTCTCTCTCTCTCTCTCTCTCTCTCTATATATATATATATATATATATATATATATCACCATATAAGCCATATATTCTTTTAAAATAAACAGTAGAAGCATGCGTACATCATATCAAATAAGCTATATCACACTTCCCATAGGTATGTACGTGTATCACGTTACGTTATCAATTTAATCTAATCACATTTGCCATGTATATATATATATATATATATATATATATACGCCCATCGCATCAAATTAGGCATATAACTACATCACAGAAGCCGTATATACGTACGTACATTATATTATATAACCCATATATTCCCATCACAAATTAAAATAACATAAGTATATCGCATCCCATAAACCATATATACACTTAACATAAATCACATAAACGTACATACATAATAACCTATCACATCACATAAACCATATATGTATATATAAATCAGTAAATCAATAGCCAAATTATCAGCTATACCTTTATTTTTTTTAAATCAGAAAATAGATAAAATATTGCTTTCATAATTTTATTCTTTTACTTCTTGAATAAGTGGCTACACTGTCGACTTGAAAGGGAGGAGAAAGTGAATAGCCACGTAACTTGAAGGTTATTTAAATATGTATTCAACAGACAAAAAATGTTGACATAAAATGTTATTTTAATTATGTGACTCTTAAACATTTAAAACGTCAACCTTCATTGTATCTTTTTGAATTATGAAAGTAGTAAACTATTTTTTTAAATCTGATAATTCCTGGCGACAGGAACAAAATTTTGAAAGTAAGATGAATAAAATTTTCTTTTTTTAATTTTATTCTTTTAACTCTTCTGCCTACAAATGACTATAATGAAGAGAAAAAGAAATGAAAAAAAATATATGGCAGAGAGTTTGTTTGAATATCTACAGAACAGACAGGAACGAAGTTTGGATGTGTGGTAAAACATGTTTAAATAAAATAATCTCTTAAGTTATAATAAATCATTTTATTATAAAGAATCACAGTTATGTTTAACTTGTAATAGTATGGTGTACCTATTTTTACATTTAATTCTATATTAAACATAGATAAACACAAAAAGCCTGATTAGATTGAAAACGGGATAGATTGACTTATTTTTTTTTTATTAGAATTTTTTAATCTTTTAAATTAGAATTGATTTGACGGGCTGACTCGGTGGCGGTATTCTTCATTTGAAGAATAACAGGTCACAGATGTGACTGAAGCACGAATGATAAGGTGTCTGGTATAGCCACAATGTATTACCCATTAAAAATGACAAAGATAAATACAATAAGATGTTGAACATAATAAGCAGGTATTACCTTTATAACCAACATGCAAATGTTAGCTAATTTAATTTCAAGTACTCAAAAATTTCCAAAGCAACGATTCATGAGAAACACACCTAAAAAATAAAACAAATTAAAGATAGCAAAAATGTAATCCACTGCTATTTAAAAAATAACCCAACACAAATGATTTATAGGAAAAATGTTGATAAAAATTTAGGAAGAAACTGCTAATTTCTGTATAAAAATAAAAAAAATGACTTGTAGACCAAGCAAAGATGATTTTAAAGAAAGGTTGGTTTTCTGCTCTCGAAATAATGGAAATATAGAGACAAAAAGTCATGCGATATATGAATAACATGAGCTATCCAAAGGAGATGAGGCACAAAATAAGGAAAACTTATCCTTAAAGGAAACCAGCACCATAGCGTGAATATTAAAATCAAATGAAAGAAACAATGTAGAATTAATAGAAGAAAGCCTGACCATAAAGCGAAAGATATTAATATAACAAGCTTTTGGTTTCTTTTTGTTTGGTTTTATGGCATATCAACCATTGTAGGTTACTTAATACCAAATCCATTTTTATACATGTAAATAGTTCTATTTCAAACAATTCAGTTTAGCGTAAGTACAGACTTTCAATGTCAAAACTGTCCTATTTCAAACAATTCAGTTTAGCATAAGTACACCGTTTAGTTTATGTGGCCCATAGATAGGACCCTATCAGATTCTACCTCTCCGTGTAAGAGCGATGGCAATACAGGGGTACTCTGCATTCCCCAAAAATCCAGCATTACTGCAGCCTCACTTGATTGTTTAGTGTCATAACAGGGCACTCGTTGGGTGAGGTCTAACCCCTTTGTAGAGAAGCAATCGATGTATTCTATAGCCCAAGCCAACTAGGCTCATTTTTTCGCTCCACGGCCTATCATCCATACATCAACCAATGACGAAACTTATTTAAGACATCATTAAAGAACTTGATGAAATCCTTAATTGTTTCATATCACCAAAATCTAAAGAAACACACTTGTAAAATTTACCGACCAATCACATACCTTCCTGCTGCATATAAAATTAGAACATCGATTATAAAGGAGAGAACTGCCTATTTACAGAATGTAATGGCATATTCCCTATATAATATAAAGGATACAAAAACTTTAATAACTGCAAAGATCAAATCCTCAACAAGATGATCATGGAGAATCATCGATTCAAACAGGAAAAAAATTTGAGTATGGTTTAAATTGACCACAAAAATGCTTGTCATAGCCTACTTCACAAATGGATTCTAAAGGCTCTAAACATTTTAGAGATAATCCCAATCATATTAACATTCCAAAAACACAATATGGAAAAGATAACATAATAACCACAGATTAATCCATGAAAAAGGCAATCTGAAACATTACCAATGGAATCTTCTAATCTTACACCTTTTTTCTTATAAATCTAACACGGGAACCCTACGGTTTTTCGCACAGAAGCGATTAGTTCGATCGGGGAACTACTACTACTTATCTATAAGGGTGGCTTCTACAGATGAGAATAAAAACAGCCACTGAAAGATAACCATGACCCACACTCAAACCACATGTCCAAAACGCATCGCTCTTCGTGCGGGTAAAAAAGGGGCGCATCCTGCTGAGTTTGAAGCCCTGGCCTCAGTGTTCGAAAAATCAGCTACAGAGCTCAAACAACAAAAATTACTAGAATGCAAACGCACAATACAAATACCAACATTTAATGTTCGAACATTTTTTAGAATAGGAGAACTACCGGAGCTTACTGCATCTGCCATAGATCATAAAATAGACATAATATGCATAAAAGAACACAGATACACACATAGCGAGGATATTAAATATCACGATACTGGCAATGGATGGATGCTAGCCACTGCATCAGCATGGAAAAACTCTGTAAATGCCACGATAGGAGGAGTAGGTATGCTTATAGGACCACAAGCCCTAAAATCACTAAATAGCATAGAGGAAATACACCCAAGGATGATGGTAGCTACTTTTAATGGGAACCCCAGAGCAACAATCATTTGCTGCTACAGCCCTATCAATGTTAGTGAAGAAATTGAACTAGTCACCTACTACGATGAGCAATCCTCTCTTGTGCGCAGCATCCTGAAATACAACGTTCTTGTCGTTGGTGGAGTCATGAATGCTCAGTCGGGAAAAACGGAAACCACAAATACAGTCTACACAACTCGACACACAGGAATCGACAATATCATAGATTTCACGATAAAAAATAGATTAACATGCCTGAATACAAACTTTCAAAAAAGAAAAAAAAGGAGGGAAAATTATGGACCTACACATACGTAAAAAATACTAAAGCACAGACAGACTACGTCTTTATAAACAAGAAATGGAAAAATAGCGCAGGGAATTGCGAGGTTAACTCCTCTTTCGTGGGTGTGTCCTCCGATCACCGAATTGTCCCTGCAAAAATACGATTGAGTCTACGAAAGAATGCCGCCCGAACAATGACCACCATACACTATGACTAGGCCCTTCTTAATTACAAGGATATTAGAGATAAATATATAAGAGCATTAAGAAACAAATTCGAGGTACTACAGGAGAAGACAAAAACACGTACTCCGAATGACGAATATGAGAATTTCGTCCAAGCCCACCAAGAAGCAGCAGCGAAATACATACCAACAAAATATAGAACTAAATATAGAGTCCCATGGGAGACATTAGCGGTTAGAGAAAAACGTGCAGATGTGAAAACTGCCTCCAAATGCAATAGGAATAACTCAACGAACACAAATGCCCTGAATCTAAAAAAAGGCACAAAATGAATTAGCAAGCATATACCTAAAAGAACAGACAGAATGCATACAAAATCAGATAGATAAGATTAGAGACTCGGTGGAAGATAGGCAATCTAGGATAGTGTGGCAAACAATAAATGAAGTGAGCAGAAGGAAGATCACTGCCAAAGCTAAACTGAAAGCTTCAAACCAACAAGAACGAATAAAAGTGTGGAAACAGCATTTCAAGGAAACCCACCGAAAGTTCCACATGAACCAATCACGAGAATTATTAGTAAGCAATTAGACATTAAACTAGGACCATTTACTCTAGAAGAACTTGACTCAGTACTTAGAAAAATTAAAAATAGAAAAGCAGCAGGGCTTGATGTATGGAAGACCAGACAATTCGATGACATACTGCTCCGACACTGTAATGCAGTTTATAATCAAAATTTCATTGACAGATGGATGAAAGGATGCATCCCCACTTTCCCTTGAAAGGACTACCTCGGATTAGTCCGGAACTACCGAATTATAACACTTACATCGATAGCAGCCAAAATATAAGATGCCCTACTACACAACTCCATAGAAGAACCAAAATGGCTTCCGGAGAAATAGATCCAAGACCTCACAAATATTGAATATCCGTAGAATTCTTGAAGGCGTACGGGCAAAAAACTTACTGGGGACAATATTATTTTTCGACTTTACAAAGACCTTTGATTCCATTATCTGAGGGAAGATGGAGCAAGCCCTATTCGCATACGGTCTACCAAAAGAAACCGTCGCAGGCATAATAATTCTCTATAGAAACACCATCATGAAAGTGCGTTCTCCGGGTGGAGACACAGGCTACTTCGACATTGTAGCTGGAGTACTACAAGGAGACACACTTGCCACATACTTCTTTATCATCTGTCCAGACTACGTGCTTAGAAAATCGATCGATAAAATCAAAGGAAACGGTTTCGAGCTGACAAAGGAAAAAATGCAGAAGGTGCCCTGCAAAAACAATTACTGACGCGGATTACGCCGATGGCATAGCGATTCTGGCAAATGCATCATCCCAAGCTCAAAGCCTACTGCATAGTCTGGAGCGAACTGCAGCAGGCATTGACCTCTATGTCAATGCACACAAAACGTAATATATGTGTTTTAATCAAACGGGCGACATTTCCACACTAAACGGTAGCTCTCTGAAACTAGTAGACAAGTTCACCTACCAAGGAAGCAGTGTCTCATCGACCGATACACCCATCGACACCCGACTAACAGAGGCCTGGACAACTATCAATAGGCTATTGGTCATATGGAAGTCAGACCTGACCAATCTAATGAAACGCAGTTTCTTCCAAGTAGTGATCGTGTCGATAATGCTATATGGATGCACTACGTGGACGCTAACTAAACAGCTGGAGAAAAAGCTATACACGAATGCTGTGACCAATGTTGAATGGGTCCCGGAGGCAACACCCCTCAGAGCAGGCAGCAGCTGTACGGACACCTACCACGCATCACGAAAACTATCAGAGTTAGACGAACTAGACATGCAGGAGACTACTAGAGAAGTAGGGACGAGCTCATCATTGATGTACTCCTATGGACCTCTTCACATGGCCGATCAAAAGCAGGACGACCAGCTCGAACCTACAAACAGCAGGTCTGTGAGGATACGAAGTGTAACCCTGAGGACCAGCCAGAAGCGATGAACGGTAGGGAGAGGTAGCGAGAAAGGGTCAGGGATATTCGTGCTGATGACACGACAAGATGAGGATGATGAACATGTCTCTCCAGAGACTTAAAAACACAGTCTATGGATAGAAATTTTACTAAAATATTAAAGCATTTATGCTCTATGAATTATTTAATGTTTTATACAAAAAATTACGACGATTTAAAAGGGCCTACTAAGCCCTTTAAACAGACATAGTGATGATAAAGGGATGCAATTTGTCATGGAAAAATATGTTAAAGTCACATTTGATAAAGTCTTACAAGTAAAGTCGAGAACTGCATTCTTGATATAATCACGGAAGTTACGGTGCTGGAACGCAATAAAACCAATAAATATTTAGAAATTATTGAAACGAATTGTATCAATCATACTATAATTTAAAAAAAAATAAGATAATTTTATAAGAGAATAAGAGTCATAATATCAGCCGAAATGAATGCAAAAAATAAAGTTATAGCAGTTAACACCCTCGCAAAAACAGTAATGACGTTTTAATATAATAAATTGGATGTTAGCTGAAATTTAAAAAAATGATGGATACCAAAGTTTGGAAATTAATAACTCTCCCGTGAATTCCTCCGCTAAGAGTAGAAAAAGAATGTCCCTATCTCAAGAGAGAAAGTGGTGGATGAGGAATTATCTAACTAGAACTAACCTAAAAAAATCAACCACAATAGGATTAAAGAAATACTTGGACACTACAACAGATTGGATGCTACAGTTAGTAAACACACTCGAGGAGCAAATGAAAAATAGTCAATTAGTAAAAAAAAAAAAAAAGTAGTAAATTTGCTAATCAATTCGACCTCGCACCGAAAGAAATTGACATAAAAGATCAAGCATTAGGGACAGCAAAAACATTAAGACAGAAGCAAAAACACAAAGAGTAAATCAATTAAAATCGCCTAGGAACATAAAACGCTACATGGACGAAACGCACAAAGAATAGAAATGCTGACATAAATATAGTAAAGACTAATCGATGGCTGAAAGGTTCTGTAGTGAAAGCGGAGACAAAGGGATTGATAATAGCAGCACAGGACCAAAGGCTACCAACTAGAAACTATCGGGTAAATATTAACAAAAAACTGATCAAAGACAATACGTAGATTGTGCAAAAAAAAATAAATAAATAAATAAAATAAACCCATTGACCACTTATTATACGGCTGCCTGACCGTAAAATCAAGTGGAAATAAAGAAAAGTATGATAAAATTGGATATTACACTCATTGGAACGTATGTAAACACTGTGGTATATGGGATTTAGTAAACACGAAATACGTCATGAGAGAAAGTTGTGGAAGACGATTAATCCAACGAGAATTGACTTAAAAACAATCACTATAGGGTTAAAGAAATACATTGACACTGCGATTGATAGGAGAGGTCAGTTAGTAAACAAACACGAGAAGCAAAAAATCAATTTGTAAAGAAAACAATAAATGTACTAAATAACTCGGTCTCCCATCAAAAGGACTGAAGTTTAAATAGAGCAACAGAGGCAGAAAAGGCATAACGAAAGAAGCAAAAAAATGATGGGGAACAAAACAAAAACAACATGGACGATACATACACATGCAAACACACATACATTTAGAATTGCATATAGTAAAATTTATTCAATGGCTGAAAATATGGTACAGAACATGGAGGCAGAATGATTTTTAACACCAGAGCCTACGAACGAGAATCTATAAAGCAAACTTTATCAAAAACGAATCAAACCCAATACGTTTATTTTGTGAAAAAAAGTCAATTGACACCTAGTTTTCGATTCTCCAATCTTTACATCGATAGGATATACAGAAAGACGTGATAAAATGGAAAATTATATTCATTGAAACGTATGTAAATATGATGGAATATCAAATTGAGAAAATGGTAAATATACACGCTGGAACCAATAACAGAAGCAAAATATGCAACTATTCTCTGGGACATTGCTATCCAAACTGATACAAAAAAATTAATATATAGAATATATAATTACGTTCCTTCATCCTAAGTCTTCTTTAAAGACATGGTGAAGTATTGTAAGAAACTCAAATAAAAACTTAAAATTGAGTTGTTGTAGAAGTAGTTGTCATCATCATCTTCATCAAGTTGTGCTGAGAGCACATTATTCCCTGAGACTCGCTATCCGTCCCTTCCATATATCAATCCCGGCAGATCTTCTAAACTACGTCCTGTGTCTGCACAGAGCGTATGAAAATAAGTTCTTGCTAGTCGACTAAACACTGGCACGTCCCTGTGACGACGTCCATAGATGAACGTCACTTACGAGTTCTTCCTTTCTTTAGTATACTATGACGTGATATTTTTTAAGAAATAAAATAAAAACGGTAGAATAAGGCATACATACATACATACATACATACATGTGCTCATATCAATATACGTATATTCATTTTCACCAGGGAGAAATAAAATTATAAAAATAGCGAAAAAAACAATCTAATTCAAATATTTCTTTTTTTTTTCAAACCAAGCAAAGCCAAAAAAAAATGCAAAATATGATTTATTCATCTCAAAGCAAGGTTATAATAGGAAAAAAATCAAACAGCAAATTAAAGTAATAACATCTCACCCAGTCGGCTGGTGCAGTAGAATACAACGACATCACCTCTTCATAGGTGTGAAACCTCACACCCAATTAGTGTCCTAGGTATGTCGCTGAACCATCTTATGTTAAGACCCCAGATCTCGATCTTTAGGGAATCTAGAGTACTTCTTCATTGCAATTACTCCCAACTCTGGCCCTGCCTGGTCATACCTATCATGGTACAATCTATGGGACAAATATAAATTTTTGCTCTACAAGGACCTATTTAACTGTGTGTAAACAAATGTTTAATGCTAAACTGAATAACTAGCATTAGATACAATTGTGATACCACGATTGTCACTGTACCAAATGTGACACTATGTCTGGCGACAGTACTGAATACGATACTATCCTGGTAATGGCACCAAATGTGATACTATGGTGGTAACACTACTAAACGTGGTACTATGTCTAGTGACGGTTCTAAATGTAATACTATCCTGGTAACGGCGCCAAGAATAATACTATAGGTGTCACGGTATTAAATGTGATACTATGAGCGCGGAACCAAATTTGATATTATGGTTGAAAACGGCACCATATGTTATACTATGGTTGGTAACGGTAATTTATTGTTACCTTAGTTCCATTACTACAACATGCGTATCCGGGTAGTTTGTTTATCAATTCCTTATGTGGCCACATTGTGTTTGAAAGATCCATAGATGGGGGATGACACAATCTATCCGGAACTTCTTCTGACGGTCGGGGTGGTGTGTTAGAACAAGTTGTTTTTAGTGTTGGCAACTCAAAGGCGAGAAAAACTCTGTTAACAATTAACACTTATTTATTGAAACACATTGGTGGAACAGTAATATATTTTATATATATACTGAGAGAGATTGTCGCCTTATTATACAGTCTACATACGGTTTTTCTAGCAGTCATCGAAACACAAGAGACAGAGACAGGGTGAGAGACAGAGAGAGACAGAGACAGTGTGAGAGAGGGATATAGAGAAAGAAAAACATCGTAAGGGTATATATATACGAACTCAAGTTAGTAGACACAAAGAGGAACCCCTCAACCTGACCGATTCGTACCAAAATCAAATCACAAAAGACTCCTTTTCAAAAATTGCTGATTTTTTACATTCTAAAATTCACTGTATAATTAGTGTGATGTCGTCTCACTAAGTTATGGTGTCATGTCATCATAATCATTACACAAGTTCCTCAATTTTCACCATGTTTTTATTTCACCTCAATCAAACTTATAAATAGACATGAATCTATTTTATTTTCGTTTGTTCTTCCTGTCTAGAGATGGCAGGTGTCCCCAATCATCTGTTCGCTAGTGCACCTACTTGATCTTTAGAATTTGACTTACATTTCCACTCAATGATTTTAGCTTACTAAAAGACACCAGAACAATTCGCAACCTGACCAAAGTAATATTGAAATAATTAATACAGTTAACTATCTCAGGAATTATTTCACCCAATGCTTGAAAGTAAACGAGTGAATAATGTTCAGTAGAATTGTCAGACATGATTACTAATACTTGAAAACTTTTAGGGTCCTGGGTATAACTTAAAAGTTCATTTGATGGTGAGGCTCCAGTTCTGGGGTTTTAGAGAATGTGAAGCCCTCCTTTATTACGTTTACTTTCAGTTCAACTCTGATACAGAGTAGTTGTATTTGTTAGGTTCACATCTATGGTTAAAATAGAACTGTTCAATCTTTATTATGAATTATTAATTATAATAAATGGAATCATTATATTTAGATATCAATACTTGGAGATTTTGAATACTGCGTAAACAATAAAAAAGCAACACTTGAAAACATTTAACTGTGTGCTAATCGAATTGTTTGTGTTAGATAGTAATACTTGAAAATCTTTAGACTTATTAGTGTTAGCAGTACTGAAGGTTTTAATTGAGGGCAAAATGATTAATATTAAATAGATTAATTAGTTTTAGATATTGTGTGTATATGTGTGTATGTGGAATGAATGAGCTTAAAAGGGTTTGCATGACCTTAAACACAAAGGTAACTTATTATTAGGACTAATTATTTTTTTACTATCTACAGCTATCTGTAAATCTAGATGCGACTTGGAAAAATATTTCATTGTTTTACATTGCTTCAAAAAGTGCTACAACGTCAACTATACAGTTGGTGAATGATAGACGACATCAACTTTTGTGCTTCCAAAAGTGCCAGTTTGTCTCTGCCAGATTCTCCTTTGCCGCTAACAGTCTCCTCATTATAGTCTGTGTGTCATTTACCAACTAGTCTAACTTTTCCTGATTTAGCACAGCGACCTATCAAAACGTGACAGCCAGTCATAATCCCAAAGGGGGTTTCCGATTGGTTTACTGTTCATGTTCTATGGCTTGATCACAGGAAGAATGTTGGCTTCACAGTAACAACGAAATGATGTAAGGGTGTGGGGTTCAACTTAATGCTTACCTCGTGGATGAATTGGTAGCGTATTTCTCACTGATATTACATCTGGGATTTTGACTTCAATTAAAAATCGGCATTTTAAAAGCTGATTTTCAAGACCAGCAGATTTTCTACAATCTAATGAGATGTGGAACAAAATTTTCGCTGCCATTTTCTTATCACGATGTCATTATCCTCCATGTAGTAAACAATAAGTAAACCAAAGAAAAAATTATGTGAGTCGGTGTAATATTTGACGGTGGAATTGATTTATATATAAGGTTTATTATATTAACCAATTCATCTTCATTACTCTTATGATCATTCCTCCATATATTCTGCGAATAATCATATATATATATATATATACATATGTGTCTTGGAGTATTGGTATTTGCTGAGGTCAGAGTATATTTTGCAAAATTAACTGACTAATCATGAGTATTTCACATGTTTTCCCTAATAAGACCTCAGTGATATATACATTTATATTGAATCAGATGGGGCGGTGGGCAAACCGTTGAGAAGAAGACCCTGAAAAGGTGCAAATTCCGTCCTGATTACCCTAATATGAAAAGAAAAGGATTAAGGCTAAAACATTCCTTTACCGAAAAAAATCACATTATGCAAAGTTACAGTGTGGAATGTCAATGGCAACAGAAGCCGCTATCTGTCCGCTCACTTTTTGGTGAGTATCAATTACTTATTGAGTAATTTCCTTCTATTTGCACCTGTTTTCCCACCTCATTTCTCACATGCACACGCTCTCTCTCTCTCTCTCTCTCTCTCTCTCTCTCTCTCTCTCTCTCTCTCTCTCTCTCATATATATATATATATATATATATATAACTTCGACATAGAAAGTGTTATATATATATATATATACATATATCACGCTTTTTGGGTGAAATTAATATATGAGAAAAGCCAATTTATCCCTATTAACATAGAAACTTGTACACAAGTATGAAATGAAATTCATTGTCTGACAGACAGTGAATGATGGGTAGAATGTGTGAGTGATTTAGAAAGTCATAGAAATATCTTATAAAGCAGAATCGTTTGCATTTAGTTGTTTCGCTCAGAAAGCAACGTACATGAAACATTTAATGGAATCTAATGATATTGAAAATCGTGCAGGTGACTTTCTTTGGGAGTTGTTACAATCATGACAGCTGTTTACAAACAAAACTATTTTCTATTATTCCACGTTTTCTCTCCGCATTTTATTGAAAATATCAACTGAGCTGAGTATTTCACATTCCACTGTAAGAAAAAACTTGAGAGTAAGTTTTTGTGTACACTATTTAATGGATCCTGACATAACCAGCAATCGAAAATGAAGAGGAACGCAGAGATATTATGCTTATATATAACATAATTTTCTATTACTTCACACAGAAATGATGATTTTAGGTCGAGAGATATTTATCTTCACCCCATTAGATTTACATGCTACTAATTCGAAGTAAATACTTGACAACGAGGGCTTTTCAACATGTGATATATTTCATGTCAATTCTTTATGATTATTAGTAAAAAAGATGATATGAAATTAATAATCTTGGTCACTGAAAAAATTACGCCATTTCACTGAATGCCAGAGACCATTCTTAGATTCCAAGTAGAAAAACAAGATTTTATATGATTATTTCGTTAGCATGAAGACGTTATACCAAGTAAAAACTGGGTTACACAATATTTAATGTATGTGATCACCAGTTATACTTTTGATAAACTAAGTTATGAATATTCTAAGCTTAAACTGATGAATGGAATGTGAATTCAAATCTTTACGATTTCATATTATTCACGTTAACTGTTGAATTGTATTGTATTGTGATGAAAAGTAACAGTAAAATAACAAATAATAATTCTACTTAGGAATATAAATAATCCAATATCCATAGACGATTGCGTTGAAATATGAAGCCCTGGCTTATTTTTGGCATGGTTTAATTATTTATTAAAGAAAAATAAATTAATGGTCAAATGAGAAAACACGTTTATTTCTTTGATGGAAGCAAAAAGAGTTATCTACCCGTTTTTCTCCCGAATTCAATGTCTGATAACGTCTCTTAAATTTAGCCAGAATCAATTACAAAGGTCACCTTGCGGTTCTTATTCGTCTATCTTTATCTATCCATCTCGGCTGAATTCGTAAAATTGGCACGGATTGAACTATGCGTGTGAGGCATGACAGCCTTAACTTTGCTAAAGGCTGAAACAAAGAAAGAAAGAAAGAAAGAAAGAAAACGATTAAATGATAAAGAAGAAAGAAAAAGATGGAAAATTTTAAGGAAATGAAAGAAAATTTAATATAGAAGTTAAGAGATAAATAGTTTGCCTGGTCAAATGAACTGTTTTAATTATTGTATAATTTGGTATGAAACGCAGTTTCTTCCAGGCAGCGGTCGTATCGATACTGCCATATAGATGCACAACTTGGACGCTAACTAAACGACTGAAGAAGAAGCTAGACGGCAATTACACAAGAATGTTGAGAGCAATATTGAACAAGTCCTGGCGGCAACACCCCACAAGGTACCAACTATACGGCCACCTGCCTTCCATCACGAAAACTATAAAAGTTAGACGAACCAGGCACGTAGGACACTGCTGGAGAAGCAAGGACGAACTCATCAGTGATGTACTCCTATGGCCCCCCGCATATGGCCAAGCAAAACGGGACGGCCAGCTCGAACATACATACAGCAGCTATGTGAGGATACGGGATGTAACCCAGAAGACCTGGCAGGAGCGATGAATGATAGGGAGAAGTGGCAAGAGAGGGTCAGGGATATCCGTGCAAGCGGCACGACATGATGATGATGATAATTGGGTATGAAACTGAAATAAGCCCTCTACTAGATGAAAATATGACTACTCTGTGTTCATCATTCGTTATTGTTGTACCAGAGACAAAGTGTGAGAGCAACTGTCACCATTTAAGAAGATCTGAGTAACATCTAACAGCTGTAATTGATTCAACGTCTGACTGTAAAGAAAGTGGTGTACATAGGAACGGGAATAAATAATAAACGTAAGGAACACTGGAAAATCAAAGTGCTACAAGTAAATGCACACCTGTATTGCTTATGCCCTCCGTCTGAAGAAGCTGAGTATGAATAGTGACAAAATATTAGAAACGCTAATTTAAAATGAAAAGCTGGTGTATTTGTAGCGCTATAAGGACTTGTGCCGCGCTAAATTTTACAAGTAGACTGTGGGAGAATTACACGATAGAGCTTTGAAAAAAGGAAGTGATTACCAAAAATAATTTGACTAAAAAGTAATTAGAGAACGTAAATTGAATTATCACCTTACACATTCAAGAACAATTAGATTTTGAAACTTAGATTAATTCAGGTTTAACCAAGTTAGATGGAGCAAAACCAGCAAACTCCGTTCCATCTGATATTGAATAAACAGTCCGTGATCATAAATGTAGATAAAACTTGTGTCGCCGCAGGCCAATGTTAGGAAATACATTTGTCTAAATATATTACTGTTTTATAAAACGAGATAAAAACAACGAGGCGGGTCACCTCGTGGTGTAATGGTTATAGCGATGGACTGCGAAATTGCTGTAAGTGAGTTCGTACTCCAGTCGCGCGATTACGTTCACTTTCGGGTAATTACCCTTATGAAAGGTATGAACCCCCTTATCCTCCCAGTTATGGGTGAAATAGTACCACTACTGTTCTTCTAGGAGAATGGCTTTGGCATTAAATAACCTACAAAGGTTGGTATGCCATTAAACAAAGAAACGAAAACTGATGAGTAAATTTTTGAGGGTGATGGATCGATTTCAGGCCCTACAGTTATGTAAGAGAAGACATTTGATAGAGGTACTCTCATGATTCGTGATAAAAGCTGGTATTTTTACATGGTAATAGAAATTAATAGATCAATGGAAATTTAAGATGATCAAATGGTTGGTGTGAACGGTATTCTACCAGTTTCGCCGTTCATTTCATGACAGTGATGTTAATGAATGTAGATATTGATTACCCACACTGCAATCTAGGGAGTACTGGTAGAGGTTAACTGATTCTTTTAAAATTCAAAATATCAGCGCTTGAGTTAAGTGCTACCGAGAAATATAATTGGTTTAATATGAAATACTGATAAGGCAACTACAAACGTTCTGAGAACTCACAAGGCAAGAAACCAGATATGACTTATCAAATGATAGGATCAAGATTCAAAACACAACGGATACACGCAAAGGTTCTTGAGCGTCACGGCAGAAATGATGAGATCAACACCGTAACTACAAGAATATTAGTTTAAATGAATTAATTTACAAAGGATAAATAGCTGAACCAAAACTAATATTTAGAAATAGAAAAAGTAAGAAAAATGAACGAGAAAAAGTTAAATTAAGATTAGCAGTAAATTTAACGATTCACTTGATTATGAAAAAAAAAATATCCCGTATATTCAAGGCAAACAAGCTTTATTCTCTTTGTAAATATGAAAAAAAGTGAGAAGATAAAGAAGGAAGAAAGAAAGAAAATGGAAGTTACCGGCAATTGAGGCATAAATTATGGATAAAACTGCGTTAATGACATTTTTAAAAGCAAAAACAAGCCACAAATATTTAGAGTCAAAAGAAAAACGAAAAGGAACATTAATATTAAAAACAATAGAATTATTAAATGACTAGTACTTCCGATTAATGTTATCCCCCAACTATATTTCAAAGAAAATTTCATCTTCTCCTACACTATAAATATAACAATTTTATCATTTTAGAGGAAAAATAAACGGATATCCAAAGGTGTTATTATTTTACAAAATTTTACAGACGGAAACGCCATGATTCAAAACTAATTTTTAAAATCTTCGTAAGAAAAAATGTGATTTTCTAGATATATATCTGGTGCACTTGTTCTCAAGTACGATATACACATATTTTTGGTAATAGATTTTCCATGCTGTAGAGATTTATAGTAAATAATACCTTGTTATTTATCCTTTCAAGATTGCTCGCAGCATTTTTGTGTAATTGCCGTCTAGCTTCTTCTTCAGCCGTTTTGTTAGAGTCCATGTAGTGCATCCATATAGCAGTATCGATGTGACCGCTGCCTGGAAGAAACTGCCTTTCATTTTATTGGTTAGGTCTGATTTCCATATAATCGATAGCCTATTGATAGCTGTCCATGTTTTCTTAAACCTCGTGTTGATACACCAACTGCACGGCCACCTGCCTCCTATCACGAAAACTATTCAAGTTAGACGAACCAGACATGCAGGTCACAGCTGGAGAAGCAGGGACGAACTCATTAGTGATATACTCTTATGGACCTCCACATATGGCCGTGCAAAAGCAGGACGACCAGCACGAACATACATTCAGCAACTATGTGAGGATACAGGATGTTGTCCTGAAGACCTGCCTGAGGCAATGAACGATAGGGAAAAGTGGCAAGAAAGGGTCAGGGATATCCGTGCTACCAGCACGACATAATGATGAGGACGATGATGCTGATTTATCATTTGAGTGCATAGTGTTCTAATGATAATCATAATAATAATAATAGCTAAAAAAGGGGAAAAATGAACAAAAAAAGGGAATTTCTTCTGATAGCAGCAGAAAACAACGCCATAAGGAGTAATGATGTCAAAGCAAGTATAGACATGACGTATCAAACTAATAGATATAGATTATATAGTAACAGAGGCGAAATGATTAATAATGTTACAAGCAAATGCAGTAAATTAGCACATACTAGACTCGGCTGGGTGGGCAAGGAGATCCAATGGGATATGTGCAAGTGGGTTTGAATCTGACCATACTGTGACGGTGCATAAATATGTATCCCAGGACGGAAATTTTATTTTACGCACGTCTTGCACTTGACCCCTCGCAAAATAAGTCCTTGTTAAGATTCTTTTTCGGGCATATGGGAACTGGCAAATAATGTGGGGGTTAATTTTGGGCTAGACTGACCGCTGCTTGCAAGGGGGTTTCCAAATTTCATGTTACACACACCCACCAGGCTACTTCGTCTTCCTACCCCCTACGCTAACGGAAGACATGGACCTCTAGGTTGAGATAAAATATTATTATTTACTGTAGTCGACAATTCCAATTTCCCGTGTAATGTTTTTAAAGGTGCATAGGACATTTAGCGAGAATAAATTGAAGCGAATGAAGTTGAAAAAGATATACATGCAAAACAAGGCAACTCACTAGGTAAATAGCACAACAAATAAATTTCAACGAGGGGACATTTAAAATATTACCAAAATTTTAATAGTCGAGGTCCAAACAAATATTTATAGGGGCCGGCTATATTTTGCCAACACACAGTCTCAAACACAAATGTCTTTCTTTCCTTTTTCTTTCTTTCTTTCTTCTTTCTTTCCTTTTCTTTTCTTTGTACATTTCTTTCTTTACTCTTTAACCTTGAAAAGGTGGCTAAGTCCACCCATTCGTTAACAGTTTATGAAATGAATCTTTCCATTCTATTTTTCTTCTTTTTTAATGCATATAACTCTTTATATGCTTCTTTCTGTAAATTGAGAGAGAGGGCATATAATTGCAATACTTAGGAAGGGTGGAGGGAAAAAACTGTTTTACGGTTTACCAAGATTTTTCGACGGGTTTCTTCGGAGATTTATTTTCTTTTATGTGCTAGCGGAATTCTGTAGAGCTTGGCTTGAAGGCACCAGTTACTCTACTTGTCCAAGATTCTTTCCGCGCTTCCCCGGAGTTTCGGCGACAGTTTCAATACATCTTGTCACGCCAACTAGTCTTAAACTTCCATTTCTTTTCACCGATTAGGTACCCGTGAGTTTGTTTGGCATCAGGTCAGCACGTCCTCTCACGGTGACCTCCGTCCTAAAAACTAGATTATTTATCCCTAGTTCCTCTGACGAAAAGGGTACTACTTCCGGTGCTAAGGCTTCGGCCAGTCATTTGGCTTCTTTCTTCCTCCTCCACACCCCTGTCATGCTATCCATTCAGGCTACTATAATGACCTCTATATCTCCTTCTCTGTCCAACCAACTTGAGGTTATGGAGTGCAGATAGCTTGTGCTCGATTTCCAACTACCTCAGCGATCTGTCGCTGGGCAGTTAGTTCAAACGCAGACGGGGAAGGGAAATTAAATCTTACTTCTTAACTCTCAGTTGCATAACACGTGACAATACGAACAAGTTGTATGTACACAACCCGAAATCCGTCATAGAAAATGAGACACAATTTTTAAGGGGGAATTTGAGATACCAACGGATCATCTAATCGCAGCAAAACGACGTGACCTCGTGATAGTCAAAAATATTTAAAAAAAAAAAGAGAGAACCTGCCGAATAATGGGTAAAACTGAAATAAAGCGAAAGAGTGATAAGTATCTAAACCTTGCTAGAAAACTAAAAGAATATGGAGTAGGAAAGTGAAGGCGACACCAACTGTAATTAGCACGATCGGTGTAATCACCAAATGATTGGTACAGACTGGAAGACTTAGGGGATGAGTAGGCACCATCCAAACTTCAGCATTATTGAGATCGGCCAGAATACAAAAAGAATCCTGGAGACTTGAGGAGACTTGCTGTCACTCAGACCCCAGTGAAAAACTATCAGCTAGCACTGGTGTGAATAACTATCAAATAAGTAAAAATCTCACAAGGAGTAAAATAATTTTAAAAAATCTTATTATATTTACTTGATAAAAAATTAACCTTTTATTTCAAAACTAGATTACGCACGTCTATAATGACGATTGAATTTTATTTAAGATATCTTTTTTATAATCCAAATTAAAAAGATTTCAGAATCTAAAGAGAATAAATCAATAGATGTAATTATCTCTTATGTTATTGTAATAAAAACACTACTTTCATGTAGCAAATTTAGACTTATCTGAAAAATCAAATTGTCTCTGTCGTTAATAATTGGAGACTCATTCATTTTCTCTCTCTTTCTCTCGCTTCCTTGTTGCTTCAAAAGATACATAGCCGAGCAGACGAACTCAAAAACTGAAGAAACTTTTCCGTTGTGACGTCAGCCAGCTTTCCCGACAACTTGTTTGCTTTATTTTCATTTCTATTTTGATGTAGCAAGCAACAAATCACATGATTCTTTATTTATTTATTTATTTATTTATTATCACTAAGGCCAGTCTGCTGTTACGACTGCTGACTTGACACCTGGTCTGCTTTCTTTGCTTTTCTCTTTCGATAGAGCAAGCTAAAATTCACATGATTCTTTCTTACTTTCTTTAAAGATTATAACATAAACGTCAGAGATCTCACCTTCTGTTTTTTCTTTCTTTCTTTCTTTCCTTTTTAAACATTATGTGTACTTACACACAGCTGTACACTCAGAACACTTGTGTTTTATATTATTAGGAGATTGCTAGAGGTGTATGTGTTTGCTGTAGGTAGAGTGAATAAGCAGAATAAGAAAACAACAGCCTTCGTCCGTTTTCTGACTGTGGTTAACTTCTTATTTTTACCACAACTTTAGTGTCTTTTAAATTCTCTTATCTAAATCAATCAAAACTTAATTGATTTTTTGTGCATGCAAAAGAAGATTAGAAAGTAAACATGTGAATATGACAACAAAATAATAAAGATGTGGTTGGAAAATGAAAATTTAATTGAATATTTTGTTCCAGAATTTTAGTAGGTGTTCAAGAATGCCGGATGGTAGACAGATCGATTTTTTAAAAATCCAAGTAAGTAAGTTAAGCAGAATAGACGTAATAATCAATAAAATAATAAGAATATTGTATTTTGGAGATTCCTTCAAAACCGAGAAGATATTATAAAGATGATAAAGACAACAATAAAACTATTAATACATAAGTTTCATGGTAAATATCAATATTTCATACGAAGAATTCAGATCATAATCAGAAAAGTTAATGAACACACTGCTTGAAATTTAGTGATGTAAACAATGAAAATGTGCATAATAAAAAAATAATACAGTCAAACGTTACGTTATTTATTGGCTTCGTAGCGAGAACCACTTTTTTAACGTAAATCGGATCGAATGTTTTAAATATGATTACACACTGTAAAAATAGCCTTAATAACTAGCGAAACAATATAACTATCGATAAATCTTAAAGAACAGTAAAAACATTTTAGTGGCAGTTTTTAAAGAATAAGTAAATGTAAGTAAAGTTGGCGACCGTAGTCTAGGGTGACCAGAAGGCTCCTTTTTCAATGGCTACTACACAAAGGTGTAGGATAGGGCACTGCTCCTTTTCTTGCATTGCTCCACTTTATCCTTGATTCGTAACTTATATTGCTGAGTGTAAAGCAAGGAGACATCAAGTACCATTTTTAAAGTCTTTGGTATGACGCCACCTGGGATTGGACCCATGTCTTCTGGACGGTTGGTTAACACTCTACCCACTCAACCAATAAACCAGTATGTTTTTAAAGAATAATAAACTCAATATTATGTTATTTACCTTGCTTTTCACCTCGAAAATGCCTCAAGTAAAGCAATGAACACCTTTGAACTGGCGTAAATAGCAGAAAGAAGAATTTTATCCTCGCTAAGGCATTAAAGATTTTAAAGAACATGTTTGTTTTAAAATGTAAAAAATCATAGATAAGATGAAAAAAATCATGTTATTTGTTTTATGGCGAAGATTTTATCGCATTTTTTCAATATAATTATTTTTACTGCACTGAATTTTTATATGGTGTTAGGGTTCATTAAAATAAAATGAGATTTCTTCCAAGAAGCGGTTGTATCCATACTACCGTATACATGCATCACGTGGCTGCTACTAAAATTCATTAGGAAAAGGCAAGATGGGAATTACATAAGAATGCTACGTGCAGTTTCAAACAAATCCTGAAAGCAACACCTCACGAAACAGTATTTATACGGCCATATGCCTCCTATCTCACAAGTAAAATGAGCAAGACACTGTGGACATTGCTGGAAGAAAATCACAAGCCACATTCTTTTATGAACTCTTACACATGGATACGACATTGCTGGCCGGCCCGCAAATGCTTACATAGATCAGTTCTGCGTGGACACTGGATGCAGACTAAAGGACCTACAAGTTGTGATGGATGGCAGGTATGGTTGACGAGAGACATTCAGCAGCACGACTTGATGATGATGATGATGATGATGATGATGATGATTTTGAAGATGTTTGGATTTAATTTGTTTTTTTAGCTTCTTTTATCTTTTATTGTTACTTTTAAATATATTTATATTTTTGAGGAAAAATTTGTATCATATTCATTTACAGAGGTAACGTTGCTGAGAAATGATGTTACTGGATAGAATTTTTTTCCAGAAATGTAACGTAAAAGTGAAATTACGTAAACTTGGGTTCTACTGTATATATCATGATGCTAATAATTCATCTGAATATTTAATTGGACGATTAGAAAAGTGTGGTAACGTCCAACCCAAAAGAATATCACCCAAAAAAGAATAAATTGAATACTAGAAAAAATCGTACTCAGTATAATGACCATAATTTATCTACGAATTCTCTTCAATACTCAGAACGACCGTATTGGTTGCAACACAATGCTCAGAAGAAATAAGAAAAGGATAATGGTTGGAATAATAAATTCAAGACTGACGATTATTTATGGAAGAATTTATTCCAATGATGAAAAACCAAAACGGTGAATCGGAGAGTTAACATTAACAGCGATAACTTTCATCGACATCTGTAATCGTGTACTAAATTTATTTTCTGTCATAAATATAAAAGACTTCTTTTTAGGTGTCCTTTGGGTCTCAATTTTGATCCCATAACCAGGGATTTCCGGAAAACACGGCACGTTAATCAAAATACTTGATTTGCTCCCAAAAAGGATCGAAGATGGAAGATATTTTTGGGACATAGTTACATTTACGATTCATACAATCCCTTAAATATTGCTGCTTGCACGGAACCTTTGAATGGATAGTTTATTGATTGATGCTTTGTAGCATATCAAACCTTGTGGGTTATTAAATGCCAAGTCCTTTTTTTAGTTTGGTTTGGTTGGGTTGGGTTATTTGGTTGAATGATATATCACATTTTGAAGGCTATTTAACATAAAATCCTGTTCCCACACACCACACACATACAATATATATATATATATACATATTATTATTATTATTTGTAAGCGAATACATTGTAGGTTACAGTATTTTTTAGTGTTTTAGCTCATTAGTTGGCATAGTTAAATCGTTTTAAGCATTACTAACCCTAATAATCCTATTCAAAATCAATCATTCGTTTGTACGCTGTAAAAAGGATTCAAGTATTGCTAATAGTAAGTAAAGTTGGCGACCGTAGTCGAGGGTGACCCGACGGCCTCCTTTTCGATAGCTACTACACCAAGGTGTAGGGGAGGGCGCTACTCCTTTCCCTGGATTGCCCCATTTTACCCTTGATCCATACCTTTTAAATCTGAGTATTTAGTAAGGAAGCATCAAGTACCATTTTTTTGAGTCTTTGGTATGACTCGACCTGGGATTGCACTCAGGACACTCGCGCCATTAGCGAACACTCTAACCATCATGCTAATGAAATTTATAATTCTATTTCTCAATTATTCTTATTTAATTGTTTAAAAAATTTTGTACACAGCGGTTTTGTTTAATTAGCTAATAATAATTATAATAATAATAATCACCTGTCCTTGAAAATGACACGCACAAACTCCTGTGGGACTTTGATATACAAACGGATCACCGATTCTCGGCCGGAAGACCAGACCTTATAATAATCAATAAAAAAAAAAAGAAAATCTGCAAAGTCGTCGACTTTGCTGTCCCGGCAGACCACAAAATAAAACTGAAAGAATATGAAATGAGAGATAAGTACCTGGACCTTGCTAGAGAATTGAAAAAACTATGGAACCTAAAGGTGACAATTATACCAATTGTGATTTGTGCGTTTGGTATGGTAACTAAAGGATTATTAAAGGGCCTGGAAAATTAAGAAGTTGGCGGCCGAGGGGAGACCATCCAAACAAGAGCATTACTGAAAACTGCCAGAATACTGAGAAGAGTCCTGGAGACTTGAGGAGACTTGCTGTCACTCAAACTCCTGTGAAAGACCATCAGCTTACGCTGATGTGAAAAGCTCGAAAGGAGTAAATGATAATAATCATACATAAATGATTTAAAAGTTATCTTTGACCCATAGATGTAACCCTAACAGGTACTATGAATCCGGATCAGAGTGTGGCAGCACAGCCACTCTCATTGAATTCGGGGTGATTCCGTTTTCAATCTGCAGGACGTTCGGCTGGTCGGATATATCTTTGGATAACATGAATGTTTCGTTATCTGCACACGTTGTGTTCTATAGATCCATATGACGGATCACTCGCTCGTCTGAGTCGCAGTACGAATGATACCGATCAATTAAGGAAAAAAAAAAAAAAAAAAAAAACGGCAACACCAAGAAACTGAGAACAAACACGGCTTTGCAAATGTAAAATTTTTTTTTTTCAGAATTGTTACATGAGTTGCAAGATTTTGTCAGAGACCGGCTAACGTTTTAGGTTTAACTTTTTCTCTCTCCTTCTTTCTATACAAGTCACTCTTAAATGGTGCCTAGTTTGTTTTCTTACCATGTCGTATTATGGACGGCTTTCTCACTTTCTATACTCAGTGCCGTCGGGCGCAAGGCAATCTTAAATGGTGGCTATGTTTGCTTTCTCTCAGCGTCGTATTATAATCGTCTGTCTTCACTTTCTATATTCGGTACAGTTTGGTACCAGATAAAAAAACCCCCACAAAGCTTAGGGGAAACTGCGGTGGCCTCGCTCGCTCGCTCACTTGCTCATGGTTTACATTACAACTGTCTTAGGACAAAACAGTCAATTTATGTAAATTCTCAACTGGGTTAGAGAGGAGGGGCAATTAAAGAAGTGTCAATTTCCATCCATTTTAATGGTTTAGAAAAGGCTAAATTCCATATTCTATATTTAGATGAAAGGTCGCTTTGGATAATGAAAAGTAGCATTGATCCAATTAAAGTTTATGGTAAACAAACACAGTTGTTTCGTTAATTTCTTTACCATCAAAATAACCTAATTTCCATGACAATTTGCTTCCTCATCAAATTCCTTTTTTCATAAAAAAAAGTTTTTCGTAAATTCTTTCCTTATCAAAATAACCTAACTTTTACGAGAGAATTCCTTTCTCATAAAAACAGAACATAATTGTTTTCTGAAATACACTTCAAAATCTCACTACACAATTACACATTCGTAATATATTTCTCTATTCTTCAATAATAAAAATCGATTTCTTTTTTCTCTGGTTAATAAAACTGCTCTAACCGGTCTCTGGCCCCTACAGGGTCTCAAGAGTGAAACTGGTTATATTAGTAATGAAGGGGTACTCCAAATTCCCCAAAGTCCAAAACTGTAGCATCAACATCATAGGGTTTAGTGTCGTATCTAGGACATTCATAACGGTGATGTTTTGCTCCTCTGCAGAAGTGCAGTTGAAGTATTATACAACCCCTATCGATAATGCGGGAATCTTTTAAAAAAGAAAAGTTTCTTATTGTGTTCTAAGAAGTTTTCTTTAAGGAAGACGTGTAGGTTCTTTGTTTCATTCATTTAAACCATTAGAAGTGCTTATAAATAGTCAAATATTACTTCACGAATTATTCAGATTAAATTTTACTCAATCTAGCTCAGGACCAAGTGAATCGAACACCTGGGAAAGATTGGTATAGTAGACCAATAATATAGCAGCCTATGGTATATTAGACTATCTTGCAAATAGATTTGTAGAATATCTTCCAAGTGGAATTATAGAAAAACCTATCCATTTATGTTATTATTATAATTGATGTCCTCATATGGGAAAACGACGAAAATTTAAGCAAACATAATTGTAGGAAACATAAATCAAAGAAAAGAAAACTTTAAATTATATAAGAAAAATAATGCTAGAAAAGAAAGAATATAAAATAGGAACAACATTCGTTGTGTCTGAAAGAAAGGAGTCCGCAGGAAAGAAACACTCAAAACTCGAAATTTAAGGAAGAAAATAGTAGTCGCTTTTATTCATAGGGACTACAGCGGGTGGTAGTTAAAAAAAGTTTGTTCGATAGCGTTCTTCTTACTTCCCATTCTTGGGTTGACAGCAGCGTAGTTGTAGCGGCTTTGTTGTCGTATTGTTGACAGGCTGGGTGTGGCATGGGTCGGGGTGTCCTGGACCTCTGTTGAACCTGTTTAGAAACCTGCCTTGAACTTCCAAAATCTCGTTACTTGATTTCTTATATAGAGATTTGATGGATCAATTTGAAGGTTTTAGAAGGCTCAGTGACACCAGTGAAAACAATAGTGTAGCACGTGAAAGTTCATGCGTGATTATATTAAAATCACGCTTGAACTCTACAGGTCATTCTGCCTGCACGCGCTTGGTTCCTGACATTTTTCAATGATTGATGAGAGCCGATGTGCTCGCGCGTTCTCAATAACAGTACCCGTCCGTAATATTACAAGAATTCTCACAGACGAAAAAAAAAATAAATAAAAATAGTCGAGATAACCTAACATTATAATATTTTTCTATGTCTCTGTCATTCAGTCTGTCTCTCGGTCAGTCTATGAGCCTGTGTGTCTCTGTCTCTCTGTCTCTCGCAAATCTTCCATCTTCTATTATATTTTGCCTTCCAGAGAAAGAATGTAAATGAAGATAATATAAGATGAATGTCTAACCACTTCGATATTCTTTTAAAAAAATACTGTTGGTTATTTAAAAAGTTTTTTTTTTTCTTGCATAGACACCTCCCAAGCAGGAGCTGAAAATCAGCGAAAAAAATTCGAAAATTCGCAAAATTTTACAATATTCCTCGCAGCCAAACGTAATATAGATTGTGAAAATGATAAGAAGACAACTATTGGGAATATATATATATATATATATATATATATATATATATATATATACGTTTGTGTGTATGTGTATGGGTGCGTGTGTATGTGTGTATCACTTGTCATAAGTTAGTAAAAAAATAACCCAGAATTTTAGCTTAAAATGCGTAGTTTTGAAAAAGTAAATGACATCTCACAAAATTGACAGAATTTGTTGCCATTAGCATGGCAAGTTTTGGATCTAGTCGCGCTTTCCACTTTTGAGACTTAAATTCCGGTAAAATTCTTTTATAATAGAATAACATTAGTCGAAAAAAAGATATTTTCAATGAGTAACTATGCTTCTAAAATCTTAAAAGTCATGCTTCAAATCTTTGACTATACAAAACAAGTTTTTTGCTTTCTCAAGTACTTATGAACAGGACTCTATAGAAACTAATAATCATGAACATACGTTGGTTGGTCGGTTGGGTTTTATGGCATATCAACCCTTGTAGGTTATTTAACGCCAAATCTATTTTTATACAAATAATCAATTCCATTTCAAACAATTAAGCTTAGCATGGGTACACAGTTTAATTGTCAAAAACATTCCTATTTCAAACTACTCAGTTTATTCAAGCAGTTCTAATTCAGGTAGTTCAGTTTAGTACAAGTACAGATCTTGTTTACACACAGTTAAATGTCAATGTTAAGCAATTCATTTTTGTTTAAATACAGTTTCAATGCAAAAAACAGTTCCGTTTCAAATAATTCAGTTTAGCATAAGCACGCTATTTAAATGTAAGTACAGTTTCAATGTCAAAACATTTCTATTTCAAGTTATTCTATTTAGTCTAACAATTCAGTTTAGCATAAGTATGCCGTTAGTTATATTTAACCCATTGATATTGCCCTATCAGGTGCTACCACGCCGGGCCAGAGTGGACCTGGGAGCAATGGCAATGAACGGGTACTCCGTATCCCCCAAAGCCCCAGCATTACTCGGATCTCACCGTCAGATTGTTTAGTGTCATAACCAGGACACTCATTGGGGGGGGGTCTTACCCCTCTGCACAAGTGCAGTCAATGCATTCTACAGCTCCAGCTGACTGGGCAAATGAACATACGGGTGCCAATGCATAGTTTATATAAATATTGAAGTTTCAAGTTGTAGAAAAGGAGACATTAGTAAGAAAAAGAAATTATAGCTTCGTAGCTATAATTCTTTTTCTTGCCAAATTTCTCGTTTTTACATAAAGGTGAAAATAATTTTGAATTTGAAAAGAATTGAAAAAAATGAAAATAAAAGCATTAGTCCAATACGTAGTGTGGCTACTATTTCCCTTAATCTTTTTGAATTATTTATAACTCTCTTGCCACTCGTCTCGATCGTCCATCGCTCTTGGGATGTCTTCCAGTCTACATCTTTTATCGGTACAGAGCTATTGTATATTGGTTCTAGCTGATCGTCAAGCCTTTGGTCGTCCTGCCTTTGCTTGTCCATGGGAAGGGGTCTACAGGTGTACATCATTTATGAGTTCGAGTCTTATTTCTCCAACAGTGTCCCAGATGTCGGGTTCGTCTAAATAGGATGGTTTTCGTGATGGATGGTAGGTGTCCGTACAGCTGCTGTTTTGTAGGGTGTTGTTTCCATGACTTGTTCAGCATTCTTGTGTAATTGCAGCAAGCTTTTTCTCTAATCATTTCGTTGGCGTCCACGTGGTGCATCTGTAACATAACCATATACGGATATGTAAAACGTACATAGAATGTTCATAACATATATACATAGAACATAGGAATCCCGAAACACGAAAAACACGTACGACTTCTTTGTTCAGGTACGGAACTTTTTATTAACTTTGAGTTTAAAGGTTTTTCGACATAAGGAGAGATACACCTGACTTTTCCATCCGCCCAAAACCACGTGTGGCGCCCGCCACAAGGCTTCTGCGAGCTAGCGAAAGTCACCCTTCTTCTTCCGACTGCAAGACCCAACTAACTGACTTTTCTCAAATCTCCCCAAATCCTCCGCGCACGCTTCCGGTGCATGACGCCATTCACATCGCCAAGTCCTATCTGGGATTTTTATTTTGACATCTCTGAATGACACATCCTCCCCGCACGCGCGTGAACACTTGCGCTCATGTTGCACCAAACTAACCCATGCGTTAAGTGAAAGGTTCTCAGCCTAACTAAACCGAAAGGCAAGGTATATAAAACGAAATCCCTCGGCCGTTATATTACACATTCATATTGTCGTATTGACACGACCACTGCTTGGAAAAGAAAATGCGTTTTATTTTATCTGTTATGTCTGACTTCAATATAACCGATAGCTAATCGACAACTGTCCATGCCTTTGCTCGTCGCGTGTTGATGTTATTCTCGTTTGATGAGACACTGCTTCTGAGGTAGGTGAACTTGTCCACTATTTTCAGAGAGCTCCCCTTTAGTGTGATGTCACCTACAGTCTATATACATGCTTTAATCTATTTCTTAGGTCGAATAATTTCTAAACATTATAAATGACCTTTAGATCTTTATCTTCTTGATAATAAACGTTACTGCGAATGAATCGAATACAACTTGGTACATCATGCTTGATATTGTTTTAGTTATACATTTTTCTGTCTATTATAGGCATTAAAAAAGCAGATATATCCAACACCTTCTGCCGTGAGATACCAGCAGATATTAATAATCCATCTACTAAGATTTATAGATGGGATAACGAACTTAGGATAATATTGCTTAGCTTTTCTTTTCGGGAAATACTTTCAACAACGACTGATAAAGCCCAAATAATCCATATTTGGATTAATCGGTTCAAAAATAATTTCATTTGGCCAGCTAAAGAGTTTTTTGTATTATCGGGTAAATGTGAACCGTCTAATCGTGTCGCTTCTCTTTAAAAATGTTGGCACTTTTGATTGGGACTGCGGAATATGCCGACTGAATCTCTGCAGAGAGTTACGACCCCTCACTTACTGGATATAACGCTAAACCATCAGATGGTGAAGCTGCAACCCAGCCTGGATCTTTGGGGAATATGGAGGATGTCTTCATCGCTATTTCTCCTAGGTTCTCTCAGACTTGGAGTGGTAGTAACGGCGAGGGTCTCATCATTGGGTCAAATATAACTGTTTAACCATTTAACTAGTTGCAAGCAAATGTCGGATATTAAATCGATTTTTACTGTTAGATCACAATATTTAAAACCATTTGACTGTGACAAAATAAATGAGTGATTCTAATTTAAAATCATTCGTGTCAGATTGATTTATTTGGAATTATTTAATTGTGTACAAACAAATAAGCTCTGGTTTGTTTAAAAATGTTACCTAAAAACAAATCGTTTACAAATCATATATTTAATGTTTATAGGTATTAACAGCTTTTGGCTTTAAATAACCTACATAGGTTGATATGCCGTAAAACCTCATCAACATTGTATCTTTTTCCTGCAGCTCTTTCAAATATTCAATACTTGAATAGTCATTTCGAAACAATTGATCTGAAACATTTTTACGATCTGACAGCATGGAGTTCTTTTCCATAGGAAACTAATTTAGGATTAAAGAAGAGTCGAAAATAAATAATGAAAATATAAGTATTACTTCCAATTTTAGTGTAGATTCTATTGATCTTTCCCACTTGAGTTTTTGGTGTAAGATTAACTTATTGATAAGTTTCTTTTCTAATACTGGATCTAAGAATTTAGATTTATTGCTGTGTAAAATATATGTTGCAATGTGAGTCTATCCCACCTGTAACTTTAAATCTATCTAGGGTCCCTCCTGATCAATGGGATTTACATCGGGATTTTGGAGTTGCCAGTCAATGTTGCATAATTTCCAGTTTTCTCTTTTCACCAAACTGTAACATATTGTCCCTCGACCGAGCTGTCAATTAAGAGATGCACCTATGTAAATAAAAGGTACATCCGGTCCAGAACATCAGGGTATCACCTTGACTTGTGGACGGATTGAAGCACAAGAAGCAGGTGGTTGTCAAACAATTATATAACCCGGTGCTACAGATGCTTTGGGTTAGTTGGAGTCAGATGCATTTGGAGTTCGAGTTGCAATTCGAGGCAGTGAGAACCAGCTCGAAACAGAGAGCTTGTGGCCCGCAGGACCCTGGTTGAGCAGCCCAGCAGAATGAGAAAGAA
Source organism: Sepioteuthis lessoniana (assembly GCA_963585895.1). NCBI lineage: Eukaryota > Metazoa > Mollusca > Cephalopoda > Myopsida > Loliginidae > Sepioteuthis > Sepioteuthis lessoniana. The sequence goes on along the minus strand of OY757906.1, from coordinate 106,515,977 downwards.
GTGCTGCTGTAGTCAGAAGAACTTGGGGGTCACTATGTTGCAGTCTGTTCCGTCTCCAACTCACGTCTCACACAAAACCCTTTCGCAACCCTTTCGAGAATAAAGTATGAGAGGTATATTTTTCTAAAGAAGTGTGTTCGTTCGTCATTATTGTTGATTATGTTTCCGCATGTATATGTATACGTATAGTTGTATCACGGCTATACAACAAAACAAGTTCTGCACGAATTAAGAACCGTTATTTGGCTCATTATTTTCTTGATAATAAAAGATACGACCTAAAAGTAGAACATCACTAGAGAACCGTACACTTCATAAATATTTGATTATGATTTTTATTATCTTGTGTTTTTTTTTTTACTGGCAAAGACATTTATCAAGCAAATATCTCCAACATCTTCAACAGAGAAAAATTCCCTGTTCCTTAACTCCCTTATCCATGGTTCATAGATTGGACAAAATGCAGAAGAATTTATCACTGAATTTTTCTCTTCCTCGGCTACTATGGCCAATGAGTTTAATTTTGCGATTAGTCAGTCAAAAGAATTGTTCTACGATTCAGTTGTCAAGTTTTTGAATTTCCAGGCAAAATTAAGGTGTTAAGTCTTAGAAACTTTTTTTTAGTAACTTTTTTCTTCAACTCTTTGAGATAATCCATACTTTATAAGTTGTTTTGAAAATTTGACCTGGAACATTTTAATGATCTAAGTGCCAGATTTTATTTTTTAGCAAACTTACGAGCATATTTCTATTGTTCTGTACGTGAAGTAGTTAAAGATAATATTATATCAGATGAATTTAGCTTAAGAGATCTACCTGCTTTTGCCTTATTTTCAAAATCAGCTCTTAATCATCATCATCATCATATCGTGCTGGCAGCACGGATATCCCTGACCCTCTCTCGCCACTCCTCCCTATCGTTCATCGCCCTAGGTAGGTCTTCAGGACAACATCCTGTATCCTCACATAGCTGCTGAATGTACGTTCGAGCTGGTCGTCCTGCTTTTGCGCGGCCATGTGTGGGGATCCATAAGAGTACATCTCTTATGAGTTCATCTCTGCTTCTCCAGCAGTGTCCTGCATGTCTGGTTCGTCTAACTTGAATAGTTTTCGTGATAGGGGGCAGGTGGCCGTACAGTTGGTGTCTTGTGGGGTGTTGCTGCCAGGACTTGTTCAGGATTGCACGCAGCATTCTTGTGTAATTGCCATCTAGTTTCTTCTCCAGCCGTTTTGTTAGCGTCCATGTAGTGCATCCATATAGCAGTATCGATGTGACCGCTGCCTGGAAGAAACTGCGTTTCATTTTATCGGTTAGGTCTGATTTCCATATAATCGATAGCCTATTGATAGCTGTCCATGCTTTCGTTAACCTCGTTTCGATGTCCTTTTCGGTTGATTCGACGCTGCTTCCTAGGTACGTGAATTTGTCTACTAGTTTAAGTGGGGTTCCTTAAGCAACAAATAATATATATTCTCTAAATTACAGAATTGAATAATGTTCTCTTATATTTTTCTGCAAATTCAACCCGTATGATATAATACGAATATCTTATTCAATTCCTATATAACCGATTGTTTGTGTTTAGGCAAGTTTCTATAATCACGATGTAATACTTAAAAAACAATTTAATTCAATTTTTAGCCATGAATTATACTTTGTTTTAAATGAAATATTGCATTAAATTGCTATTTGCCTTTAGAAACAAGTATTTAACTGAAAGTGATTGAATATATATCAGAAATTCATTCAGATATTTTAGATAATGGGCTTAAAGGTATGCACACAAATGCATTTATTGCAAAGTTACAAGTATTTAAGCAAGGAATAGAGTTTTTAGCGGGGGCAAATTTTTTATTCAGCTATTTTCGATTGTTTGCTTAATTTATATTCTCGAAATCAAGGTTACACGGATTCATGACGGATGATTTCAAACGGTGGATAAAACCATTTTTTATTCGCGCTCACATGAAGTTTTAATATGTGGTTAATATGAATTTCCATAGTATCATCATTATCATCATGATGTTGCGCCACCAGCACGGATCTCCTTTGCCCCTCTCCTGCCAACTTTTTTCTATCGTCCATCGCTCCCGGTAGGTCTTCAAGGCTACATCATGTATCGGCACAGAGCTAAGTTCTAGCTGGTTGTCCTGCTTTTGCTCGTCCATATGTGGGAGTCCACATGAGCATGTCGCTTCTCCAGCAGTGTCCCGCATGTATGCTTCGTCTAACTTTGATAATTTTCGTGATGGGTGGTAGGTGGCCGTACAGATGCTTCTTTGTGGGTTGTTGCTTCCAGGACTTGTGTAAGTGCCGTTAATCGTTCTTTCCATACGTTTAGTCAGCGTCTATGTAGTGCACCCATATAACAGTACCGACATGACCGCTGCTTGGAAAAAAAGATTGCGTCTTATTTTATCGGTCTGGTCGGACATCCATATGACTGAAGAAGCTATCGATAGTTGTCCATGCCTTTGCTAATCTCGTGTTGATTTCTGTTTCGGTTGACGAAACACTGCTTCTTTGGTAGGTGAACTTGTCTACTAGTTTCAGAGAACTACCGTTTAGTGTGAAGATATCGCCTCTTTGATAAAATCACCTATATTCCGTCTTGTCTGCATTGGCATGGAGGCCTATGCCAGCAGCTGCTCGTTCCAGACTATGTAGCAGGGTTTCGGCTTGTGCGGATGTATTTACTAGAAGCGCAATGACATCGGCGTAGTCCGCGTCCGTAATTATATGTGTGGGGTGTCATCTGCTTCTATCCTTTGTTAGTTTAAAACCGTTGTCTTTCATTTTATCAATATACTTTCTAAGCACGTAGTCTAGACAGATGATAAAGAGGTATGGGCCTAATGTGTCTCCTTGCAGCACACCTGCTACAATGTTGAAGTAGTCAGTGTCTCCATCCATTCTATCGTATAGTTGTTTAATTAGGAATAGAAAGCATTGTTCTTTATGATAAATAATAAATGCGCATTTTTGGTGAAAGAAACGATAAATAATATTGTGGTTAGTGAATATGATTTGTTAAATTAAAGTAAGAATTTACCATTCACATAGCAAATATTATTGGTTCCTTTTGAACTCATAAAACATAAGTTCTCGAATTAGACTATATTGCACGTTCATCTGTTTAGAGAAAAATGTACAACGTGTCTGCGCATTAGCAACAATACTACCAACCACAGGGGATTCCTACTACTATTTGAACGGCATCGGTCACATGTTATACAGGAACCAACATTTAACAACGTATTGATTCAATCTAGTATATTAATAAGATTATGTATGAAGCGAGATGTTTCTTAAATTTGACTTGCAACACTGAATAGTTTATAAATTTCTGATGGGGCTGATCACCAACATGCACTATTATGAGCTTGAAATATTTTGAAATATTTTCCTTGTTAGTCTATAATGGAATTTTCATTTTTTGACTTTTGATTAGAAAATCGAAGGAAACAATTCGCATAGCATCCAATAATTGGTGATTGGTAAAGATGAATGCTTTTTTAAGTTCAAGTGAAAATATCATAAATATATAAAAAGTTGATAAGTGTAATTGTTATAATCAACCCAAAGCTAAGATTTGTTATTTCAAAAAAATAATTTGTTACTCTTACTGATATATTATAGGGGACTGATTAGAAATAATGAAGGGAGGATTAAAAGAATCGTTTTGATATGACATAAGGTTATTCAGGGACAAATAAAGTAAAAAAGTAAAGTTGGCGACTGTAGTGGAGGGCGACCCAAAGACTCCCTTTTTAGTAGCTACTACAGCGAGGTGTAGGGGAAGGCGCTAGCCTTTCCCTGGATTGCTCCACTTTACCCTTGATACGTACAGTATAAAGCTGACAGCCAAACAAGGTGGCATCAAGTATCATTTTTTAAGTCTTTAACTAGGCTAATGAGCGGGTTAGTGGGTAGAGAGTTCACCAATGATCCGGAAGACCGGGGTTCAATCCCAGGTTGAGTCATACCAAAGACTTAAAAAAATGATAGCTCCTTACTTAACACTTAGCATTATAAGTTACGTACCAAGGGTAAAGTGAAGCAATCCAGGGAAAGGAGTAGCGCCCTCCCTATTCACCTCGGTGTTGTAGCTATTGAAAAGAGAGCCTTCTGGTCACCCTCGACAACAGTCACCAACTTTACATACAGGGACAAATACTTTACCCAAAATATGTATAAATTGTTCTCTGTTTTAAAGAAACTTTTGTTAAAACAGGAAAATAATCTGAAATAGTAATCGGAAATACTATTACTGTTAATAGGAGATGGTGTTTTAGATGCTTGTTTACGATTCCTCAGGTTATATATATATATATATATATATATATAAATGCATATATATATATATATATATATATATATATATATATATATATATATAATAAAAATATAACATATATGCTCTGTATATAAAACAAAAGTATCAATATCAGGACAGTTGATCCTGATATATCCCATAGTAGTATTCATATATTCTTTTACGTACTGATTCACCAGAATTTGTTAAAGAAACAAACACTTCGCTTTATTCGCATTATTTAGCCTCTCAGGAGTCTCCCTGTCTCTCTCTATATCTTTATATATATATATATATATATATATATATATATATATATATATATATATATATATATTGTGCATCAAACACACGTATGAAAATTGTCTGAGGGAAATGTGTATTTCATCATATTGCCAGTGAGAGTTGTTCAAAAACTGGTATCCATAATGATTGCGAAATAGGAAATACGCGCTGCATACCCATATCCCTAGGATGTTGGAGCAGTGCATTGTTCCTGCATCCTTTTTCTCATTTGCTTCTGAATCATATTAAGAATTGAAGAAAAAATAAACATAGAGAACAATTAGAGACTTTTGTTGCGGCATTTTCCCCGTAATTATTATTTTGCCTGCTTTATATAATCATTTTTTGTCAAACATTTAAAAAACATCACAAAAATCAATGGAATAGACATATTAGTTATAAATTATCTAGAAAAGAAAGAAACTGATACGATATATCTTTAGGACGTTGACCGTGAAATTTTTAATACCCACCCTGTTAATTAGATAAATAGGTCGATTCTTAATTAGCTGATTAGAAACTGAAAGAAAACATAAGTAGTTGGCAGAATGTTACAACAGCTGAAACTAGGTGACGATAACAAACGAAATGAGGGCACCGTTTTGAGTGCATCAGTGAATAAAATAAAATCATTTAAATATTGGGCTGAGCGAGTCAAAAGTTTTGCACTATTTTGGTATATGAAAATTTTCGGTGTGTATAGCACGTGATCAAAGTATTTCAAGATGGTTGTAGCGCAGTAGTTGATGTGTTGACATATATATTGCTTATCTCCATGTGTAATTTTAAAGTCACACAAGATAAACGTGCAATATTATTCTTTACGAGTTTCAATTAGGCAATAACACTGCAGAAGTAACCAAAGAAAATTTGCTGTGCAAAAGATGAATTTAATTACCGTACAATATCGAGATAGTTTAAGAAAATTTCTTTGGTTGGCAAGATCCTTGATGATCAGACAAGGTCCGAAAGGCGTAAAACGGTAAATATAAAGCTGCGCCCAAAGTCATAAAAGTCATGGTAGTAAATCCATCGAGTAACCAAAGGAAATCCTATGTTCAAAAGGGGAAGTTGTTCACTGTACAGAATCAAGATAGTTCAAGAAATTTCCCTTGGGTTGCAAGACCCTTGACGATTAGACTTGGTCCGAAAGAAGTAAAACGGTAAATGTGAGGCTTTGCCAAAGTCATAGAAGTAAATCCAGCGAGTAAAACTCGGTGATATCAGGCGTGGTCGGTAACTCACAGTTATGTGTATTTCGTCACCTTCATGTGTGCCAAACTGCAACATTGTTGTTAGCGAATTTGAACTCCAGTTGTACAACTGCGTTCACTTTCAGACAAATACCCTTCTAAAAGGTATAAAACACATTATTCTCTAAGCTAAAAAGTACCATTACCATCCTTGTACAAGGATTGTTTTGGCTGTAAATTACCCATGAAGATTGATTTACTTAAAGCATACGGAGTTACCGAATTATACCTTATATTATACTATGAAATTGCAAAACTTTTTGACTCACTCTAGTATTTTTAATTATAACAATAAAATAGAATATACGCTTTATATTTTTAATAAAATACATTTAGCCCCGAATATGATCAAAGAAATTTAAGTCCGGACTTCTTTGTTATCAGATAATGTAATGTATACTTACTTTATTTTGGATACATTTACTTAATTGATAGTTAATTTCAAAGTAAGTTTTTCATTTGCCTTTTTCGTGTGCATAAACACATTATAACCGGTAGATGAATCAAGTTTTAATACTTTTCAGCTAGTGGCATGCTGTTGTATGGTAAGTAAACATCAAAGTTTAAACACATTATAACCGGTAGTTGAATCAAGTTTTAATATTTTTCAGCTAGTGGCATGCTGTTGTATGGTAAGTAAACATCAAAGTTTAAACACATTATAACCGGTAGTTGAATCAAGTTTTAATACTTTTCAGCTAGTGGCATGCTGTTATATGGTAAGTAAACATCAAAGTTTAAACACATTATAACCGGTAGTTGAATCAAGTTTTAATACTATTCAGCTAGTGGCATGTTGTTGTATGGTAAGTAAACATCAAAGTTTACCACCATGAAATAAGAGATACAATATAATATATATTTATCTTTATAACAGAAAAGAAATTGATTAAATCTGAGTATTCTATAATTATGGATTTTGAACAGACTAAACTAAGTTTAACATGAATTTACACCACCTCGCCATTGGCAAGATGAGACACAAGGCTAGTTTTTTAAGCGGATTAAAGCTGGTTTGAATTAAGGGTTTTCCTTTTCCACAAGTGGTTGACTAACCAAGGCTAAATATACCAATCAACAGCACTATTTATTCATAGCTGGGGGAGAACAGATGGATTCATGCCTTTGCCATGGGCATTAACGTGAAGAAAAAATGCAAAAATCCTCGTCCGGGTTTTGAACTCAGATCGCCGTTTCTTTTTGTCATCACAATAACCATTACTCCACGTGCATCCTGCGAGGTTTTGTAAATATATGTTGTTCTGTTCAGCATTTATCCGAATTTTAGACCCCAGATGTTATCTCTGAAGGGAGTTCTCTCTTCACCAAATCTATATTGATGTAACCTTTTGGCAGAATATCAATATTTGATAGAGAAGAAAGAAGTGACAATTGAATACATACTTATACACGTAAATATTTGCATTTATTGCCATATATTATTGTACTGATTCAATCTGAAATTATTGAATCAACTTTTGGTAAAGTATATTTTTCACAACTATATACATTCATGATTACATATTTTTAAAATGACATGAGAGAATTCACGCCGTTTGTGTAAACATTCAACAATCTAAAGGTCAAAACCAGATTCCTACATAGCACAGTGCTGTCATATAGCTAAAATTATCCCTCAATAAACGCAGTGAATTTGATAAAAAATAAATCTATGTTTTCGATATTGTAAATGTCACTGTTAATTTGGGATTATTAACTCTGTTGTGTGGTAAATATTACTATATACGTAAAAATCAAAATAAGAAGTAAAAGAGGCAGCCGTAATGTTGGAGTCAGAAATATATTTAGAGTGGGATATTTAATGTCATATCCATCCTTTTAAAAAGAACAGTACGAATATTATTTAACCTATAACGGAGCAGATAAGGGATTTCATGTATATCCCAAAGTTCCCCGCCCGAAATTGAACGTAATAGCACGACTTGGTTTCGAAGTCACTTACTACGACGCCACAGTCAAGCACGTTAGCCACAACACCATAGAGACTCCTTCAAAATATCGCAGAGAAGTAAAGATAGAGTCACACATTAATGTGTGTATGGTATAACATATTAGATTCCCATCATACCAGCTTTTTCTGACAATCAAATGATGTCATGAGTTGTTTTAAGCATTTACATCAATATAGTTTGAAGGAAAGTCCACATAATATTGTGGTTTGGTTTTGTTGGGTTACATTTGGTTTGGTTTGGTATAGTTTGGTTTTACGGCATATCAAACTTTGTGGGTAGTTTAATACCAAATCCTCTTTATACGTATATATTAAATATGAATAATTTGGTTTGGTTGGATTTTATGGCATATCAAACATTGTTGGTTATTTAATACCAATTCCTCTAGATACACATATATTAAATATATATGAGATGGTTTGGTTGGGTTTTATGGCATATCAAACATTGTTGCGTATTTAATGCCAAATCCTCTTGATACATATATATTAAATATATATGATTCGTAATTTTCTTTTTTTTTTTTTTGATAACATGTGTAAATCAGCCTTTTTTTTTGCAAAAAGTTAAATGGTTTCATGTATTTCTATGAAGCCTGAATAAACTTATTTACCACTAATCATTTGTATACATACAGTTAAATTGTTCCAATTGCCGCAATCTAATACTAATAATTCTATTCATCATTAGCAATTTCTTTACACACAGGAAGTTTATGTAGATATCGGTAAATTTAGAAAGAATGAACAGACCAATAGAATTTTTACATAGATATTTTGATTCAATTTATCGTGAAGAGCAGAAAGAGGTCCAAGAAACTAGGCCCTAATATAAAAAGCTATGCCCTGATCAAAGATGCTAAGCTCTGATCTTAGGTAGAAGTGATAAAATTTATCACTCGGAACTTTGGTGGGACTGCCAATCCATACATAAATGATCTTATAGATCAGATGGAACGGTGGCCGTTTTATAAAATTTCTTAACGAAATAATTCAGTTTTATATAGTTTTCCAAACCAGCATATAATTCCGTCATATTGAAGTAATACTTCATATTTACATGGCATTTTTAAAACACTATTGTTTTGCTTTCTTTGTTTATTAAATGGTTTATCAAACTTTGTGGCTTATGTACAGCTTAAAATTTTCTTCCAAAGGACATTAGGGGTACTCTTTAATCCATACCTTAGAGAATTATGTGGACCATACCTTTGACTGATTCAATACGTATTTAGTTGAAGTAGAAATAAGATATTTCAAAAAAATATTATGATACAATGATAGGTCTGATATTACAAGAATATTTGATAAATTTAGTAATTTAACAAGAAATTTGTCAGCAAAAAAGAGAATGGATATATAAAATCAAACAACGTTTTCCAAAATATTATAAAGAAAATTTATTTTCACGGAAGTCATTCATTTTAACAAATGAAATGTTTATTGTCTAATTGGCGTAGAAAATAAAGAAACATGCTCGAAAATAGAAAGTTAATATGTAAATGATTAATAAAGAACAAATGCAGATCCTTACAAAATATATCTTAACCAGAGATGATTTGATTTTGTTCCTTTGCTTTATGGTATTTCCCCCTTCTTAGGTTATTTAATACACAAAGCCATGTTTGTAGAAAAACAGACGTGATGCTATTTAACCCATTGCTGTGTGAGAGATTCGGGAATCCATAAGTTTTCTATGGTTTGTTTGTTTGTTTGTTTGTTTATGTTTAGGTTATTTGATGCCAAATCCACTTTTAAACAAATAAACAGTTTTATTTCAAACAGTTAATAATCAAAAACATTTCTATTTCAAGCTATTGAGTCTACCATAAGTACACAGCTTACTTGTTAAAAATATTTCTATTACAACCTACACAGCTTAGTCAAGCAGTTTTATTTCAAACAATTCAGTTTAGTATGAGTATAGTTTTTTTACACAAAGTCAAATGTCAAAACTCTTCTATTTCAGACAATTCAGTTTAGCATAAGTAGGCAGTTTAAATGAAGTACGAAGTTTAAATGTAAAAACAGTTCTATTTAAAGCACTTCAGATTAGCATTAGTACACAGTTTAGTTCTATTTGACCCATAGATAAGTCACTATCAGGTACTACCCCTCCGGGCCAGAGTGAACAATGGGAGCGATGGCAATAGTGAGTACTCCGCATTCCCCAAAGCTCCAGCATAACTTAAACCTGACCATCAGATTGTTTATTGTTATATCCGAGACACTCGTGGGGGATTGGGGACCTTACCTCTCTGTAGATAAGCGGTCAGTTTATTCTAACGCCCCAGCTTACTGGGCAATTTCTCAATCGGTATTACCCTGAAGGGAAACATAATTACATGACTGGAATTCGAACTCGCTTATTACGATGTCGTAGTACCAGTTTGGGTCACATCCATGGATCAAATAGAACTGTTCCATCTTTTACTAGGGATTATCTTAAATATTATATAGAATTATCAATGCCGAATGCTAATACTTGAAACCATTTATCCGTGAGTAAGCAAATGTGCTCTTGCTTGTTTAAAATATTACCAACAAACTCTTCGCTTACAAATCATATGCACAATGAGGATTTCTTTTTAAATAACTCTCAATGGTTGATATGTTATAAAGCCAAATAACTCAAACAAGAATAACCGAGTCACCACTATTGTTTACGCAAAGCTAGTAAAACCCAAACTGCTTAGTCATGGATTTGAACCCTGGTCACCAATTCCATTTCTTACGACGATGACCATTGCGTTAAGCTTGTTTCCAGTTTTCTGAAAAAGTAACATCCGAGATAAAACTTATGTGTGTGTGTGTGTATGTGTGTGTGTGTGTTTTTTTTTTGTTATTATTTGTGAAAAACATTTTTTTTCCAATCGTCGGGATCAAGTGATGGCCTTCAGAACACACACATAGCACCACTAGAAACAGTCTGGAGTCTTTTTATTTTGTAGTTGACTGCATTAGAAATATAATGAATAACGAAACTACCAGGAAAAAAGTGATCTCACGGATTACAGAGTGGTGTACTGAACCTTGAGATACAAACAGAATTTGAATCTCGAAGAGAAGACCAGACCTTGTGATAATTAACAAGAAGAACATGACATCTAGCAGAATTGGCTGTTCCAGCAACCACATAGTAATTTTTTTCTAAAAAAGCAAAAAGATTGACAAATTCTTGAATGTTGTTAGAGACATGAACAATCGGTGGAGCATTAAGGTGACAGTAATACCACTTGTAGCTGGTGCACGAGGAACGATCAATAGATGCTTGTAACAAAGACAGAAGGAATTGGAAATCAGATGAAGAATGGAGACCATAGAAACGACATCACGTCTAAAAATCGCTTGTATTTCTCACGAATGTTGCCGAGACCTGAAAAGTGTTGGTGTCACTAAGACTCCTGTGAACGGCACCCCCTTGTTAAAATTAGTGTGAAAAACGTGCAAGGATAAAAAGATGTCACAACTAAAATCTACACAAATCATTACAAACAACACAAATAATCAAAACACTCGAGGAATAACTAAGCAAACTTTATTTTCATTGAAAATTCTCTATTTAATGTTCTTCTGAGGGAAAACTACTTCTGCAGAACTGTAATATTTAAAGAGAGGCTTAAATTCAGCCACTTTAAAACATCCTTCAGTAAAATATTTGTTTCGGTATGGTAAACGATCACTTCAGTAGAAAACGAATTTCTTTACCAAAAAGCAACTTTTTCACTAAACTCTACTACTAAAATAAACAATTTATATGGATGATGTAGACTCACCTAATTAAAAAATTGGCATTAGACTCGGAGGCCACTGATTGAGTGGGAACTATACAAATAAGTTAGGTTCGGCTCAACAGATAAAATATGATTAAAAACTTGAAAGTACTTGAAGATAGAAGAAAATGAAAATAAGCAAGGATTTTCAGAAGACGCACGCTTTGTGCAAGTGATAAATGGTTTTTAGCTTCCTTTCCAATGAAGCACGACTTGAAAGAAAATAGTGAAAATATTTTATGGTTGGTTGGTCCGTGGGTTTTTCACATATGAACTCTCGTTGGTTAATAAACGCCAAATCCTGTTCACACACTCACACACACATGCACATACACACACACACACGCGCGTGCACAAACATACACCAAAAAATTACATATGTATATATATTTATATACATTTATATAAAACTAGAAAATTAATATATATGGTCAATTACAAATTTATATATCTTTTATTAAAAAATCATATATATGTTTATATATATTTAATGCCAAATCGAGTTCACACACACACACACACACACACACTCACACACATATATATATATATATATATATATATATATATATATTGAATAGATATAGTTAGTTTTCATATACAATTAATTGCATGGATGCTTATCCATGACCAAATATTTCATGCCGTCTTATTACGACAATCTTCAGGCAGAGAATATCATATTATATATATATATATATATATATATATATATATATATACATATATATATATATAATTAAAAACTAAAAAAGTTCATAGATACAGTCCATTATAAATGTTTCTACAGTATAACAACAGGGTCTTCAGATAGATTTAAACATCTTTTTTTTCTTTTTACCCACTAACTCCGAGAAATACATTTCATCTTACGTTAAGTTCTAGAAATCATATATATATATATATATATATATATATATATATATATATATATATATATATTAAACAAAACAACTAAACAAACAACATATATCTATATTTATATATCCCGGCTGACAAAATCCAACGATATATAATAGGTAAATCTGTTGTTTTCTTTATTTCTGGCTTCCCTTTGTCATTAATCTTTCTTCATTTCTTATTAGTAAACATATGCCGGTTTCAAAGATTTTAATAGAATTTCATGTAAAGATTTGAATTCTAAATTTTTTAAACTTTTTTTTTCTATTATTAGGATATATATTTTTTATAATCTCGTAGTATTACGTACCTTAATTCTGTTTGTATTTTAATTTAAATGTAATCAAATTTTTAATTGCTTTAAAATTTACTGATATCTCTGTATATTTTGATTTTTAAGTGTTATCTGACGATTTGGATACTTTATCCATCGTTTTAATCAGTTGAATTTTAATTCGCTTAATTTTTTTTTAATTCATCTATTTTTGATATATGTTTTTTAATAAAAATTTGGTAGTATATCCTTATTTCTTTTTGTATTTTGATATAATTCAATCAGATGTCTAATCAGTTGAAATTTAACGATATCCACGTTTATTTAATTTTTTTTGGTAAAATTATCAGATGATATCGGATATTTCATCCATCGTTTACATCAGTTAATAATGCAACCATTTGTCTAGTAATATAAATTTATTCATATTTATTTTAATACTATAGTTATTTAATTTCTAATTTTTAAGTAGGGTAAATTCTTTAAAAGTTAACTTTTCTATCGATCCACAACATCACAAATTTGGACTATATATCGAATTCAAGGTGTACATGCAAAAACCTTGACGCAACAATATTATTTGTCGACTTCTCCAAGACCTTTGACTCCATACACAGAGGGAAGATGGAGAAAATACTACTCGCCTACGGCCTACCCAAAGAAACCGTCGCAACAATAATGATGATATATAAAAACACGAAAATACAAGTCCGCTCCCGGATGGAGACACAGACTACTTCAACTTTGTAGGTGTGATACAAGGAGAAACATTAGCCCCATACCTCTTTATCATCTGCCGAGACTACGTGCTTAGAACGTCAGTTGATATAATAAAAGAAGACGGTTTCAAGCTGGCAAAGGAAAGAAGCAGAAGATACCCCTCAAAATCAATTACGAACACACACTACGCCGATGATATAGCGCTTCTGATAAATACACATGCCCAAGCCGAAACCCTGCTACATAGTCTGGAACGAGCAGCTGCTGGCATAAGCCTCCATGTTAACGCAGATAGGACGGAATACATTTGCTTTAATCAAAGAGGCGACATCTCAACAGTAAATGATTGTTCTCTGAAACTAGTAGACACGTTCACCTACCAAGGAAATAGTGCTTCATCAACTGAAACAGACATCAACATGCAACAAGCAAAAGGCATGGATGACTATCGATAGGCTATCGGTCATATGGAAGTCACACCTGACCGATAAAATAAAATGCATTTTTTTTTTTCAAAGCAGGGGTTGTGTCGATACTGCTATAGGGATGCATTACATGGACGCTAACTAAGCGCATGGAAAAAAATTTGACGGTAATTACATAAGAATGTGAGCGATATTGAACAAGTCCTGGAGGTAACACCCGAAAAAAAACCCCAGCTATACGGCCACCTACCACCCATCACAAAAACTGTCCAATTTAGACGAACCACACATGCAGGACACTGCTGGAGATGTAAAGACGAACTCATAAGCGATATACTCTTGTAGGCCCCTTCACATGGACGAGCAAAGGCAGGAAGACCAGCTCGAACCTATATACAACAGCTCTGTGCTAATACAGGATATAGCCTTGAAGACCTCCCGGGAGCGATACTCGATAGTGACGGGTGGCGAGAGAGGGTCATGGAGATCCGTGCTAGCAGTGCGACATGATGATGATGATGTTGTTTGTTAATATGAAATTTTTTTAATAAAAACTTAAAATTTCAATGCAAGTATAAATCTATATATAATTCATAAGGGAATAGATTATAGGTAATATTCTTTTTAACAAGTTACACCTCATTTGTTTGCACCCAGTCTGACGGTTTCAAGTACTGCAATTTAAAACTAACAATTATGTATAATATTATTAATGATCCTTACTAAAAGATGGAAGAAGTACTAACACTCCGGGTCCGAGTAGACCTGAGAGTTATCATAATGAAGAGGTACCCTGCATTTCTCAAGCTCCAATAGAAAAGCCTCACCATCAGATGCAGTTGAATCTAAATCCCAGGACACCTAATCGTTTCAAGTATTACTTTCTTACACTAATAATTCTACTGGATATTAATAATTCGTTTGCACACTGTTAAATAGTCTTAAGTATTGCTATGTAATACTAATAATTATATTTAACATTAATCTCTTAACCTGTGCATCTCTGCAGGGGTAAGACTCCTCCACTAATGAGTGTACTGAATATGATACTGTAGCAAACAGAATTATCTGCCAGAAGAAAATGATAAAACTCTACGTCACCACAATATTCTACCGACCAGCCAATCAAAATATTTAGAATTTTCCACGCGCGAAATTTAAAATATTCTCTTATTCCGTTCACCAGGGCATAGTAAAGACATTTTTTTCTTTTCTCTCATTGTTTATCTTAATTTCACAGCAGCACATATAAATTCACTTAAAAATTAACACAGACATTTTTCTCGAAATTGACAGGGGTTTTCTTTTTTAAGAAGACTTTTTGGAGTTTGTATACATTATAAACATTTCATTCGTTCCCGTGTACATTCAGTGTTACAATACATAAAGCATTGTTTTGTTTAAATATCGGGATTTTTATTGCATTAATTTTTCTTTATTCTATAACATTATTTCATCATGTATGATATTTGTCGCTGCCTCCCACCAGACAGGACTTGACACAAGGTCAAAAGCCCGAAGGCCGATTAAAGTGGGGATAAAGGGAAGTGGAAGGTCGGGAACGAGCCGAGACTCGAACCCTGCTGGTCTGTGCTAATCATCGAACCAATAAGTGCAATGTGGGTTTAATGAGGCAAGCAGTTTCACGAATCCAAATTTGGATCCGGGCACGTATGCCGGGTTATAGCTTAAACTAGACAGCAATGTCTAGTGCTATACATAGGGGACAGAGGTTGCAACTCGCCCACCCGAGGGTGGCCCAACCGATGCTGGCAGCCTTTCGGCCTCGAATCTGCCATTGATTGATACCCCATCCGACACGAATGCCAGACGGCCCAGCCAAAAGGCCAGGTGATTAAAGAACAAAAACATTAAGCTATCTGATGTTGAGACTCCAGTCATGGAGCTTTGCAGAATGTCGAATATCACTTGATTGTCATTACTCCCAGATCCGTTCTGATCAGGAGTGGAAGTTCTTGCTAGGATACCATCTCTGGGTTAAAGAGTTTTATCTAATCATTTTTTATACTTGAAACCATTTAACTGTTCGGAAACAAATGACTGATGTAAAAATGAATTGCTAGTATTACATAGTGATACTGAGAACTGTGGAAAAATGAATGAATAATTGTATAGGATTACTGGTGTTTGATAACAATACTGGAAACTATTTAATTGTGTTCAACCAAATGAAATCTAGCTTGTTTAAAAATTGTTACCACAAACTATTACACTTACAAATCTTACATATTTGATAATCGTATGAATGAACGGAATTTGGCATTAAATAAACAAGAAGGGTTAATATGCTATAAAAAAGATAACCAACAGGTCATACATAAGTAAAAATAAATCTTTTTTCTCGTATTCTATCTTTCATAAAAATTACTCCAAGTACAACATTAGTTATCAAAGATCTGTATAAAAGTTCTGGTACCACAAAATTCAGTTATCGAAAATCTGTACCAAAACTCCGGTACAACAACTTAAAAAATATCATAAATGTATATTACAAGTTTGGTTGAGAGGCTACAAGATTTCGGTGAGCAACAAAACTGTAAGAATATTAAACATATTTAGTAGGCTTTTGTCGACAAGCTGCCGCAAAAACCAGACATTTTTTATTAAAATATGAAAACGTTCATGTATTATAAATATTTTATAACTGTCACGTCTGGTCATTTTAACATTTTATTACTTTGTTATATATGTAGATCCCATACACACATATGTATTCAGAAATGAATACATATTTCTGTTCATGAATATAAATGTGTATGTATGGGCATCTTTTCATCTTTTAGTATCTCATTCTGTATCTAAACGAAACTACGTCAAAACCGACGTTACCAAAAACCTTAGTAATTTACGTCATAATCTCAATAATTATTAAATAATTATTATTCAATCTTGATTAGAATCTTATTTAGAAATGATGTCTCTTCGCCTAAAAGTATTTATGAGATAGATTTGCCTTAAAACAGCCCATGTTATTAATGCCTTTAAAATACTGCAATGTATATTTTGTATCACGAAGAAATAATGGTTGACATAATATATGGCTTGGATAATTTGTTAACTGGTTTTAATAGAGATAAATATTTACATTGTAGTATTGATTTCCAATATTATCTTTATACTCAAACGTATTAAAAGTAACTCTAGGTATAATTTTAAATTTAAATAAAAAAAAATAAAATAAAAATAAGTATAACCATCTTATCTAAATTCTTATTTTGTTTAGTCAGTCTTTCTAATTCAATAAGATATTTTCTAATTTAATATATTTCAATGCATTAAACTTAAATACTTGCGCGCGAATGGCACATACTTTTACTAGTATAATACATTACAAATAGATATTTATACTATTTATACTCACCTGAACTTTATCACTGAGTATATATATATTTATATATATATACACACATAATTTCTCTCACGGCCCCGCTTACTTCGCCTAACTCTCTAACTCCAAATATATATATATATATATATATATACATATATATATATATATATATATGTGTGTGTGTGTGTGTGTGTGTGTGTGTGTGTGTGTGTATATAATCAAATTATTTCTTGCCCTAGAAGAGTGTCGGATACCATACAGAGTCTTTCGCGGCATTTCTTGAAGCAATGAAGATTACTTGACAGAACATAAGACTTACCCAATTAATATGCGAAACAGTGTACTAAGTTGCATGCTACCAACAGCGAGGAATAAGCATTCTTCTAACTTGTTGAGCGATGTGAATTCCTCTTTTCCTAGGGCCATTTATTGAAATTGAACACAAACTAAGTCAGCTGGAATGTTAAATAGGGTCATTGATCTTATGTTCAGTGCTGCGAAGCATTCAAGCAACTCGACAATTACATACCTAGCCCAGCACTCCCCAGTAACAACCCACCCACAGACAAGTATTAATATCCTAAAATCCAGTTAAAATCGTCGGTAAAAATGAGGAATTCATCTTCCAACATTGTCTTCGCATTACTGTCAGTTTCATGAGCTGTTTATAAAAAGTAATATATATATATATATATATATATATATATATGTGTGTGTGTGTGTGTGTGTGTGTGTGTGTGTGTGTGTGTGTGTGTGTGTGTGTGTGGTTCGGCAACTGTCTTTCATTTAAGGATGTTCGATTAAATAATAAAAACAAATTTTCTCTTTACAATTTTATAAGGATCTTTTCAAAACTCTTCAAAAACACTCTTTACACATGCAAGCAACCCCTGGTGATGGCATAAAAAATTCCTGAAAGCGCTCAGGACAATTTTGGTAAATTCATCCACCGATTCCAACCTGAAACCATGACACTTATCAGGAAATATGATAGGATCCTAATGAAATTATAAAGACAGAATGTGTCTTTGTTATTTCATCAAACATGCTTTATATATATATATATATATATATACACACACACACACACAAAAAAAAATATATATACACATATATATATATATATATATAACCGAAATAAATCGGAGTTCATGGATTCTAAAAACATCGGTGCCATCTGCACATCAAATAACAAGCCCCCGAATTTAGTAGGCGTTTCAATATACCTCAGGAGCAATATCTTATCAACTGAAAGCAATGTCAACATTTGCATAGGAAAGTCCTGGTCGGATATCGACAGATTATCGACTGTATGGAAAATAATCTTTCTAATCACATAAAACCAGAATTTTTCCTTGCTGAAGCCGTGTCATTCCTAATATATAGCATCATTACCAAAAGAAAAGTTACATGAAATTCATGCAAGAACGCTGCATTCTGTATTTAAAATATTTTGGAAGTAGTAAACCCCAATGAACCAGCTGCCGGTCTCTTGTTTCTAATGTCAGAAAATATCCAAGTAAGATGAACAGGACTTGCTGGAAAAAGCTGGCGAAGGAGGACCCAATTCATGATCGAATTCATCTTTGGACTACCACACGTTTACACACCAGTGATGACCGACCAGCAAAGATTTAAAAAGATCAGCTTTATGCAGACATACTCTCTAGAGGACCTGTCAATAATGATGACCGATATGAACTGATGGCAAAAGAAAGAACAAATGGGATCTGTGTTAACAATATGAATTTATTATATATATATATATATATAGAGAGAGAGAGAGAGAGAGAGAGAGAAAGAGAGAGAGAGAGAAACGTAACCCAAGCAGGAGAGATTTATTGAGGAATAAAGTCGACGCTATTATGTTTTGGTTTTAATGAACCATCATCAGTACGAGGAAGGATGATATCTACTGATGTTAGATCACAGATGGATGTTTACAAGAATACAAAAAAAGGACCCAACAATGTATATCAGGAATGAGGAAATCATTTAATCTGTAAAACTGTGTTCATGTTTTAAAATATGTCATAAAACTGTGGAAAAATATTCTGTAGAAACTATTTGTTATATTTATTCATTAAATAGTTCCACTACTGTTCTTCTAGGAGAATAGCTTTGGCAATAAATAACCTACAAAGGTTGATATGCTATTAAGCAAAGAAACCAAACCTATTTATTCATAAAGAAATATTTTGAATAAGAAGGTAAAAGAGAAAGAAAGAGGAAAAAGGAGGAAGAAAGATGGAATAGAAAAGAAAAAAACGCAAGAATGGGAGTAAAGCCAAGAACTACCGAGGTATAACCCTTACCTCCATATCGGCCAAGATACACAATGCTCTACTACGCAACCGCATAGAACTCAAAATTAAAAAGATACTTTGGAAGAACCAAAATAACTTTCGGAGAAATTGATCCACATCACAAATTTTGACTATCCGTCGAATTCTTGTAGGTGTACGTCTAAAAACCCTACACGCTACGATATTATTTGTCAACTTCTGCAATACCTTTGACTCCATACACAGAGGGAAGATGGAGCAAATACTACTCGCCTACTCAAAAAACTATCGCAGCTATAATGATGCTATATCGAAACACAAAAGTAAAAGTCCGCTTCGTGGATGGAGACACAGACTACTTCGACATTGTAGCAGGTGCGCCGCAAGGAGACACATTAGGCTGATACCTTTTTATCATCTGTCTAGACTACGGGCTTACAAAGTCTATTGATAAAATGAAAGACAACGGTCTCAAGCTGACAAAAGAAAGGAGCAGAGGATACACCACACATACAATTACGGACGCGGACTACACCGATGACATAGCGCTTCTGGCAAATACACCTGCCCGAGCTGAAACCATGCAACATAGTCTGGAACGAGCAACTACTGGCATAAGACTACATGTCAATGCAGACAAGACGGAATACATTTGCTTTAATCAAATTGGTGACATCTCCACACTAAACGGCAGCCCTCTGAAACTAGTGGAAAAATTCACCTACCCAGGAAGCAGTGTCTCATCAACCGACACAGACATCAACACACGACTAGCAAAAGCATGGAGAGCAATCGATAGGCTATCGGTCATATGGAAGTCAAACCTGACCGATAAAATGAAACGTAGTTTTTTCCAAGCCGTGGTCGTATCGATACTGCTGTATGGATACACTACATGGACGCTAACTGAACATATGGAGAAAAAGCTTGACGGCAATTACACAAGAATGCTGCAAGCAATATTAAACAAGTCTTAGAGGCAGCACTCCACAAAGCAGCTGCTGTACGGCCACATACCAGCCATCACGAAAACTATCCAAGTTAGATGAACCAGGCATGCAGGACACTGCTGGAGAAATAGGGACGAGCTCATAAGTGACATACTCCAGTTGACCCCTTCACATGGATGACCAAAGGCAGGATGACTAGCTCGAACCTATATACAACAGCACTGTGCCAATACAGTATCTAGCCTTGAAAACCTCCCGGGAGCGATGGACGATACAGAAGGGTGGCAGGAGAGAGCCAGGGAGATCTGCGCTGGCGGCGTGAGATGATGATGATGGAATCTAAAAAGTTTGAAATGTTGAGCTGTTAAAGCCAGAACTCTCTCGACGTATATATATATATATATATATTAGGGTTGGTCGATTTTGGAACTGTAAAATAGGCATTTAAAGAAAGTTGCAAAATAATGTAAAAAGTCACCACAAGATATATCTTTCTTTAAAAATCTGTATTTATTTGAGGAATCAAAATTAAAGACCAAATAAATTGGGATTTTTATCACGGTAAAGTTGTCACCGGCAACATGCGTCGCTTAAATAAAACCCAAGTTTTAACAAAAATAAAAAAATGCAATACACTTAATAATAAATATTTTTATGTTTACTTTTCCTTTTCTTTAGAATAAAAGAAAATATGAAAATTAAAAAGGAATAAAATCACTATAATATTTAATCTAATATACGAATAAATATTTACATATGCCGTTTTATTAATTGCATATTTTTTATGATATTCACCTGTTTAAATTACCTCCCCCTAAACGATTGTTTACTGC
This sequence comes from Sepioteuthis lessoniana, assembly GCA_963585895.1. NCBI lineage: Eukaryota > Metazoa > Mollusca > Cephalopoda > Myopsida > Loliginidae > Sepioteuthis > Sepioteuthis lessoniana. Next base: position 106,494,639 of record OY757906.1, on the reverse strand, counting down.
TTACGATTTTAATTATCACGAATACCTCTTGAATTTATCATTAAAATAGGCTTAACCATTAAAAAATACAACTTATATAATTATTCTGATTTGTTTATATTTTTAAAGTTAGAGTTTATTCATTAAAAAAACTGTTTACGAACTAGATACGGTAGATAAAAAAAAAAAAAAGAAAAAGTAAAAAGGAACGAAAGGGGTCAAGAAAAAAATTATATTCAACACCAACAGCTTCAACATCAAATCTCCAGGATTATGTTTCTTTCCACTCCTACTCATCTTCTCCAAGTGAAGAACCAGAAGAATATTTGCAGCCAAAGATTCATCCAAAAGGGTCTTATAGCCTTATCAAATTTCTAAGATATGCTCCCCAGTTAGTCAGGTAAGACATATCTTCTACTCTTGGAGCCAGCCTTGCCAATGCCTTAGTCTTGGATTTGAAGGCCCTGGGCCTTCTTATACCCAGTATTAATATAAACGATATTAGTTTTGATAAATGTAAAGTAGGCAGGGCAAAGACTAAAGTGAAAACAACTGCCAAACAAAAACATGATCAAAGTATGGAAAATCTTATATGTATTGCAGTTGATGGGAGACTGGATAAAGACACATTGCTGTATAAGGAAATTTGTGGAGGAAAATGAACAGAAAACTAGGAAAAAAACTAAGGGACCAGAACGCCATTTAACTTTTACAAAGGAGACACCATATGAAAGTAAATAGCTGACACATAGAGTTCTTCCTAATATTGGTGCAACAGGTGCTGTTCTTGCAGAGCAAGTGGTGGATGTTTTGCATGAATTCAACAGTAAGAATACTATCAAGGCTATCCTTGTTGACAACACAAATGCTACTACAGCTTGTGAAGGTGGAATGGTTGCAATTTTAGAGAAAAAAATTAATCTTCACACAATTGGTTTCTCTCTGCAACACAATGAACTACCTTTCAGAGCCCTTTTTAAAAATTCAGATAGTTGCGCAAAAGTCCTTAAAGCATTCAGTGACCCCCTGGGGAAATTATTTTCAAAGGATTGCCATGAATATACCCCAAATATCATTTTCCAATATTAGCAGACCTCTGGATTCAATTCTGAAAATTGATGAAATTCATGATCTCAGTTGCGACCAAAAACTCCGGTAAGAATATGCAGTAGGTATTTTCAGAGGGAAGGTTGACTGTAGATATGCCTCCAGGAAAATTTGTCCTTTAAACCAGGCAAGAGGTTTAACTTTGGCCACCAGGCTCATGTATTTATGGACTCGTGGTGCATACCCGTAAAGGCTCACTACAAAACTCCATAGTTTAATAAATTTTATCGTAAATGTGTATTCCACTTGTTGGTTTGAAATTAAAAGAAATAATCAATTTCACAACCAGCAACAGCAAATTTTTAATATGATCCAGAGGATTAAGGAGCAGCCTCATGAAATCCAACAGATAACATTAAAAAAATATACAGGGCAATACATGTTGTTTACTGCCAGAAAACCTTCCATATTCCATGGTCAAATCTGAGGAAGTTTATGTAAAAGAAGCCTTAAAAAATATTTGGCCATTTGGTAAGTAAATATTTATTCATATAAAACTGCCTCAATTATTCCAATTTATAGAATCATTTTTAAAGATTTTATCTAATTTTACCATAATTATTAAAGCAGTAAAGATTGGAATTTTTTAATAATTCAATTAATTAATTTTTACATTCTTTCAGGAGTGCAGAGTCAACCAGGAAAAGGTTAAAAAGAATACCAACTATTAATTTTAATGCCACACATTGGATACAATTAATAGATTTAACATTATGTGGCATTTTAACCACTAATGATGAAAGATTTTCTGAATCTGAACTTCGAGAATCATTGTTACATGGAACAAAGCTTGACTTGCTAGATTTGCCCTCACATTCTCAGGCCGGGGAACGGGCAGTCAAGTTAACAACGGAAGCTTCACAAACTGTATATGGTTTTGAAACAAGGCATTAACACATAACAGCCACTGTTTTGAGTCTGAAATTGAGAACGGCATTTGTGTCTAAGGGCTTTTATAGGGAGCAATTTAACTCTACATATTAAGCTCTATTAGAATAATGTTTGTTTTTCCTTATTTTTTTGTTTGTTATATTTTAACTTTTAACAGAAAAAATCAATCTTTAAGGTATTCAAATCCATAACGTTAAAAAGCATTTTATAGAAGCAGATACTGAAAATGGCGTGGAGGGCAGATTTTCAATTTGAATATTAGTCATCATTTCTTTAATCAATATCATTTTTATAAAATAAAAGGTCAGTCTCTGATTTAGATACTAACATTATTTGGTTTTCATACTAATATTCAAGCCGAATCTTGCAAAAATGAGGAATTTTCGGTATGTTTTTGATACCAAACGCTCAAAAAACCGTTGATCTAATTTTTTGTAAGAGTACTTAATAGGTCCATACACAACTTTCGGTAAGTGAGATTTCCCAATATTTTAAGAAAAGTGAAAAATCAACCTATATATATATATATATATATATATATTCAACGCCAAGTGAGCTGATGGTGAGAACGATTCTATTTTAGGATTTTCTTTCTTCAATATCCATGAAAGTAAAATCCAAAAGAGAGTTTACAGTGAAATAATAAGTTGTAAAGTTGGCGACCTTTGTCGAGGGTGACCCGAAGACTCCCTTTTCAATAGCTACTAATTCATTCCTTGGACTGCTCCCCTTTAACCTTGATCGGTACGTTATAATGCTGAGTGTTAAGCAAGGCAGCATCAATCACCATTTTTTTAGTCTTTGGTATGACTTGACCAGGAATTGTACTCCAGTCTTCCGGAACATTGGCGAGCACTATACACATGAGGGTAATGACATAATTCCAGATAAAAGAAAAAAACTTTGAAATCACCCATATTTTTGCGATAACATTTATTTCAGCAGACTCTACATATAAAAAAGGAGTTATAAACTGCATCTTTAGACCAAGAAATTTTTTTTTTAAATCCTTTGTTTGGGAGTGCAGCTCTAACGTTTAAAAAGATATATGGTGTACTACTGAATATTATTACTAATGAATATTATTAAAAAAAATTTGAGTAAGTTTAAATTATATATATATGTATATATATATATATATGTGTGTGTGTGTGTGTGTCAGCAAATGATTTTAATTTTGTTATTTAGGATTTTATTATTTCACACATTTTAGCCTACCTAGATTTTTGGAATTTTCGGCCAATTTCAGAGCTAATGTAAGGAAAATCATCCTATTTCAATACAAATTTTGGGGGAAAAAGCTGGTGAAGCTGTTTTTTGTATTTCTTTGAAATGACGGACGATAATATTTGAACAGCTTTACAAAATATGAAAGATAAAGATCGAAAATATGAAATATTTTCCCAACTAGATGGTTAAAAATACATTTTTCAACAATTTAACAGCATAAATAAATTAACACACCTTTTTTAAAAATCCAATTTGAAGCCTATCTAAATCTTATTCATATGGCAATAAAATAGATTAGACTTCAGAAAAAATTAAGTAATTGTCTAGTGGTACGCACATTTTCGTCTTTATTTCTTTGAGTGGAAACACATCATTCTATTCATTGAAGAATGGTTTGAATTTCAACATCACTTTATTATTTTCTCTGAACGTAAAATGTTCTTCTTGTTTAATGTTTTTTCAACAGCAATGCTTCTACAAATATTATAATCCGTTCTGCTGATTATGCACCTTTATTACTCTAACATATGAACATCTTAATCTACACTGCTTCAACATAACACAAAATCTTTTACACATACAAAATATATTATCTCGATATAAATGGAAATAAACTGTTATTAACTTTCTTCTTGTTGATATCATATTGTCGCATATCAACACTCTATTATATCTTGCCAGAAATGTTAATGTAACTTTTACTTTTTGTCACGCAAATTAAATTAAATTTAATGAATTTATGCTATCCATCACACACACACACACACACACACACACACACATATATATATATATATATATATACTCCCCTACCCCCGTAGGGTTGAGTTCTCTGGCAAATGAAGTAATAGTATTTCCATTAGCGTTTATTGCAAGCCTCTTCATATATGAATTCAGGTCTCGGTAGCCGTTAAACGGATGTATGTAAACAATAGTAATTGTGATTCATAACCGTTTAAAATTTACTTCGATGCTATTAGCTCCTCGTGGCTGAAGGGTTAGAAGCTTGGATTAGCGTTTAAGTCACCGGGTTTTGATCCCAGGTACGAGAAACTGATATGTCTAGACACACTGCTGAGTTCTGATAGAACGAAACAGATCCGTCTGTGGATGACAATATATATATATATATATATAGCTTGGTCAGGGTTCAGCTGCCATTTCCTGATTTCTTGACATCTACTAATGTATAATATACACATTGCATGCAGAATTACATTTTATTGTATTTAATAGATTATTTATGACTCAATATATTCTTATTATATCATTATGTGCGAATGTTATATGGAATTGAAGTGTTTTGAACGCAAATCAACAGGATGTATAGAATATGATTTTAACTGCGTGAACAGTCGAAATATTAAGCACCTGTATTTGTGATTTGATTGAACTTGTAATTATTTCAATAATTACATAATAAGCAGTTTTCAAAATTACTTTGATGTTAAAATATTATTGTATATGAGTAAATTGTTAAATAATTTTTTCTAGCACTTCTTTCATCTGTTACCTTTTTTCAGTCGAAAAAATCATGTGTCTTTTTGCTAAATAATTCGCAGAAAAATACTGATCTGTATATTTCAGCTACATATGTTTCCTTGTCCTAATAGAGAAATTATGGTCGTATATATATATATATATAGAGAGAGAGAGAGAGAAAAAAACAGAGAGTAGATATACACAGAGAGTTAAAGAATATAATTACTAGTATTACCTCAATTCAACGCAATTGTGATCACACTGGAGCAAAAATGTCTCGATGAACTCATCCGAACGATAAAAGATAGAAAAAAGATTTCTTTTTTTTCTTATCTGATGACACTATCTTCGTTGAGGGGAAAAAGTGGGTCGCGTCCGCTGGTGCAAAATTAAGAGCACTGCATCCAGGCACTTGTTTATCGATGGCAAAAATGCATAGCGAAAGCCGGTAGCACTGTGCAAAAATGATATTCGTCGACGGGAACTTGCTCTATCAATCAATTTCCTGGAAATAAATTGAAGATATTACGTTTGCATCGAATATCTCTCCAAACTTCTCTCTGTCTCTGTCTCTGTCTTACACATGCACGCACACAAGCACACGAGTGTGATATTTACCAAAACATTATTTCAGCTGCTCTTACATTGAACACACTTATGTTTCTTTATAAAATGAACAGACCGATTGATATATATATATATATATATATATATATATACCAACTCCTCCGCTTGGGTAGGATATGACACAAGGTCAATTTTAAAGCGGAGTTTAACAGGTTTGAATTCAGAGTAATCCTTCTCCTAGACTAGTTGCCTCACCAAGGCTGAAGAACCCAGTCAGCCATACTATTTACCCATAGGTGGAGGGAGAATAATTGAATTCATACCTTTCTCAATGGTATTAGTGTGATGTGAAATGCAGTCAACCTCGTCCAGGATTTGAACTCGTATCTCCGTGTCCATTTCCTACGACGATAACCATTACACCACGTCGACGTATATATATATCCAGAGAAAATGAGTAGGGAAAGATTCAAATTGAGAATATATAAAAGGATTCTTATAATTCTCCAAGAGTGCTCAATGTATAATCTTTAATGTATAAATGTATAATTTTATGAACCTGTAAATATCATACTGGGCAATTTCATATTATTGAAAGAAAAGCTCAATAGACAGCCAATAGGCTGTCTATTGAGCTTTTCATTTCAGATGACTACTTATGAAAGCAACAAGCTCTTCAGATACACATCACCTAATAGAGTGAAAGTGTTATTAAAAAAATAAACAATTCAAGAATTTGCCTTTTTTTAACAAAACTTTTTATGACCTTTGCTCTACATTTTGTGATGACTATCTAAAGAGGTTGTTTGCTTTTAACATTTGCCAACTGAACTAAATGTATGATAGGCAAATGAACGTCCGTTGAGTTTTTCTTCCAATTATATATATATATATATATATATATATATATATTATATATATATATAATGCAATTAGGAGAAAACTCAAACATAGTTAAATGTCGTCGTTATAAACTTATTTCGGCGAAGAATATCATTATAATCTTTTTTTTCAACCTCAGAGCAAACGTGTGAAGTTATCTGATGAGATGAAGAGTATAATGATATTCTTCACCTAAATAAATTTATAATGACAATTAAACCAGATGTTAGTTTTCTAAGTGTATTACATACGCTCTGTATGTAAATTTTATTATATAAACCTGGATTGGGAATATACAACAAAAGCCATGCATCATGTACTCCCATAGATTTATATGAAATTCCCCTCATATATATACGTGAATAATCCACACCCATTATCTTCGGACGCTAACTGGATATATATATATATATATATATATATATATATATATATATATATATATATATATTATTTATTATTATTATTATTAAATTCCGGGTACAGGAGAATATATATATATATATATATATATATATGTGTGTGTGTGTGTGTGTGTGTGGAGAATATATATATATATATATATGTGTGTGTGTGGAGAATATATTTATATGTGTGTGTGTGTGTGTGTGTGTGTGTGTGAGTGTTTAATAGCATATCAACCTTCTCGGGTTATTTAATGCCGTAGCAATCCTTTTAAAAAGGACAGCAATGACACTATTTACCCATAACTGGAGTGAGGGATTAGGGGGTCCAATGTGAGCGTAATAGCAAGACTGGAGTTCGAACTCGCTTACTTCAAGATAGCAGTTCCCCACTTTTTTTTTTTACGCCAAAGTGACTTCCAGCTCTCTATATATTTAAATGAATGAATCCTTAAAAACGTTTTTTCTTAAATCAGAAGAGTCCAAATACTGAACGATAGACCAGGATAAAACCTGAAATAACTTATTAAGGATTTCAAATAACCACCTCCTGCTATTGCTTTTTAAGTGGACATCTTCTAAGTTTTCCTTCAAGCCAGCAGATCGGCATAAAACCTCAAATAGACATTTGTTTTTAAAAATTTAAGAAAAAAAATAGAGCTCAAACAATTGAAGGATTATTATTTCGCGCTTTTAATGGTGAAATAAACAAATCCTTATCAATTTTTTTTAAGGTTTGGTTTGGTTTTATGGCATATCAACTATTGATGGTTATTTAATGCCAAATTCATTTTTATGCATATAAAATGTTCTATTTCAATAAATTGAATTTAGCATCAGTTCTCAGTCGTGTCGATACTACTATATGGACACTAACAAAACGTATGGAGAAAAAGCTTGACGGCAATTACTCAAGAATGCTGAGAGCAATATTGAACAAGTCCAGGAGGCAACACCCCACAAAACAGCAGCTGTACGGCCACCTACTACCCATCATAAAAACTATCCAATTTGGATGAAAAAGACATGCGGGACTCTGCTGGAGGTGTAAGGACTAATTCATAAGCTATATATTCCTGTTGACCCCTTCACATGTACGGGCAAAAGCAGGACGACCAAGTAAAACCTATATTCAACAACTTAGTGCCAATACAGGATAGAGCCTTGAAGACCTCTTTGGGTTGATGGTCGATAGAGACGGGTGGCGAAAGGGACTCAGGGCGATCCCTGCTGGCAGCGCAACATCATGATGATGACACAGTTTAAATGTAAAAAAAAATTCTATTTTAAACACATTCAATTTAGCGTAAGTACAATGTTTAGTGTTTGACCATAGATAGGACCCTATCAGGTGCTGCAGCGCATAATGATGATGATACCACATAACATAGGACCCTATCCGTGCTGGCAGCGCAACATCATGATGATGACAGAGTTTAATGTAAAAAACAGTTCTATTTTTTTTTAAATTCAGTTTAGCGTAAGTACACTGTTTAGTGTTTGACCATAGATAAGACCATATCAGGTGCTGGCATTCCGAGCCAAAGTGGACCATTGCGTGATAGGAATAAAGGTGTAATATGCATTTGTCTAAAGCTCCAGTATTACTGAAGCTTAACCATCAGATTGTTTTTTGTCATAGAGAGGACATTTGTTGAGGAGTCTTATTCTGCAAAGATGCAGTCCGTCTATGTGATATACCAAGCCAACTGGGCCCTTTTTTCTGAGATTATAAAAGTACACACATTTCCTCCGATTTATTGTTTTGAAATAGAATAAATATACAGAGTACGTATTATCATGAGAATGATATGAACGGAGGAGAAATCACTTATTCATTTTAGATTATATTTTTTCTTTATTCATACTTCTTATAAATGTTTATTTTTTAATCTATTGCATTAGCTTTTCTGAGAAAACGGAAGGTACATCTATATATCTTGAAATAGTACACTATCAATGATAGTAGAACACTAAGAATCTTTTTCACTTTTCGTTTCATTTTTTTTATTTTAAAAATATTTTCCGATTATGCATTTAACATCTGCTACTAATCGATATGAAAAAAAAAACTTGTTGGCATATTGTCATTTATAAAAAAAAAAAAAGGCCTCAGATTTTTTTTTCATATTTCTATATTTATATACCATTGGATTTATTTCCATTTTCAAATATATATATATATATATATATTATATATATATATATATATATATATATATATAAATATATATATATATATATATATATATATATTCTACAAAATAACTAGCTCAAAGTAATTTTGTAGCGTCTGGACATTAGTATGGATTCTAGCGTTCGTTTCTGTTAGCTTGAGGCTTTCCAAATATTGAACTAACCAGGAATGCCAAGAACAAAAGATAACAAAATTAGATAAGGAAAGATATCTAGAAAGGTGACAAGAAAGAAAATGAACTCATGTCAAAATCAGTAAAAATTTACATCATCTCTCACATTACCGGTGCTTTGGGAGGTTGCCTATTTTTGCTGGTCTTCTGAATAATTGGCAACTTTGGCAACATCTTTTTTATGATTTTACTAATCTTTTTTGACGCATTTTGATCACATTTGAGGTGATCAGACAAGAGTCTACATCCTGGATTCGGTCAAATATTTTAACATTTTCATCACGATCTTATGTTTGCCAGATTAACAACCATCTTCATTAAAACATGAGCATCGAAATATTTAAGAAAGAACAAAAATTATAACAAGATAAAAAAAAAAAGAAGTTTCCTTCAGTGAAAATAGAATGGATTGAACAAAGAGATAAGAATTCGTTATTCTTGATAGTGAGGAAAAGCTTCTAGTATTCTTTTCGCAAACTGAATAAGTTAAACATGCAATCAACCTATTGTCAATCAGTTATGCTCTCTTTGAATCAGTTATGGGTAGTTTTTGTTTGAGAAGAGGGCCATTTGAGACATGGCTCTTCATTATCCCGACCGTTTTACCGAAAAAGATTAATAAAGGTATTTTAATGTTTCAATGTATCTAAAATATTTTCCATACAGAAAGTCATATGCGTCATCATATGCATTAAAAATTAAAAAAAACTTAATTTTCTTTTCGGTAAAATGTTATTTTCTATAAATGCAAGCCTTTCAGAAAGCACTTTAACCGCGAGTTCGCCCATCAGTACTTTAAATGCTGACCAATATCAATGCTAACTTTCTTCCAAATATTCTTGGATTTTAAATGCTAAAATCATATTTTTCCCCAATAAAAAAATCTTTATTTCATCTGCTAACATTATCATATATATATATATATATATATATATATATATATATATATATATATATAGTCATCCACAGACAGAATATTTCGTTATAACACGACTCAAGTGTAGCTAGAGACTTGAAGCTGAGATCAAAACCTGCCTAACATTACAGTAACTGGAAACCCTACTGCACAGCCACCAGCTATCACAGGATAAGCAAATGGATATTTACATATATTTGGTTATATATATATATATATATATATATATATATATATATATATATATATATATATATATATATATATATATATATATATATATATATATATATATTTCCCATACGCAGAAACCATCATACGCTTTTCATTAAAATAAACAAACGTGTTGATAAATACCTTTGATATGCCTTCTACAAACAGTTAAGTCTTAATTGATAACTTAAGAGAGTAATAAATATTCTCTAATTGAGAAATTTCTTAGAGAAAACCATAGAAAGACCATCCGAATAGAATTAACAAGTCATAGTAAAACAGACGATTGCACCTTTGTTGGAAAATATTTGGCTCAGTGAAATAGTAAGCAAAAGAAATTCTCAAGACCAAAAATACAGCTAAGCATATGATTGGGAAAGGAAACTGAGCTACATAAATTTGGTTTTAGATATGGAAATAAATCGTATTAACAGAAAATAGACTACGACAATAGAGACAAAAACAGCAGCAGAAATATTTCCAGATGGTAATCAAGAGGAAAAAACAACAGCTGAATGAAAGATAGAATATTTTCAAGATCAGCAAAGGCTGTTATGCATGGGGATAAAAATTCTATAAGAGAAATAAAAACAATTTTGAATGCAAGAAAAGGTTTATATTCGAGGAAAACAAAACAAAAAAAAAAGACTAAACCTTTTTTGATTCTGCATAGTTTCGTTCTAGGGAAAGGGTGTGCTATTTGTCTTCCATCTTTATTTTAATTTAACGCCACTACCTGATGTAACTACGAATTTACAATATCTAATCAACAGCTTTTCAGTTTTAGATTGGATGATGCATTTGCAAATCCCTAAATAAGTTTACATCTTTTGATTCTCTTGAAGATATTCTGCTGTTTGTAAACCTCACTCCCTTGCACAATTCCAAATGGCTTCCGTTCCAACCAATGATATCTTGTATTTCTGAGTTAATTTGCTAACTTCTCTTACATTAAGTGAAAAATGAACTTTGCTTTTCTTCTGTCTTCAGTATTTTCCATTTTATCTCAAAATGTCTTAATGTAACTTGTTCCGATGAGGCTATTCACCTCTATAATTTCAGATTAAATTTCATACTGGGTGTCAGTGCATATTTTTTCTTTTATTTTTAATCTAATTTTATTATACGCAGTGAATGTTTTGCTTTGTAAAAGTTAATGGAAGACAATATATACAATCAAACAGAAAATTTGTTGCAACCATAAAGCGATACACTGCTTTTCATGAATTGATATAGAAAAAACATTGAAATCTATTACATTATGAAGTTTAATAAAACTCAAGACTTATTTTTATATCCTCCGAAACTTCTTCTTCTTCTTCTTCTTCTTCTTCTTCTTCTTCTTCTTCTTCTTCTTCTTCTTTATTGTTACTCTTCACACCAGAGTAAGCCGATTGTTTCTCACAGGAGTTTGAGTGACAGCATGACTCTTCAAGTCACAAGGACTCTTCTCAGTATTCTGGCCGATTTCAACACTACTTTAGTTCGGACGGTTTCAATTCATCCTGTTTTTTCCAAGTTCTCCAGTCTCTATACTAATCTTTTGGTGACTGTACTTAGAGTACCAATTACATTTGATATAGCCGACACTTTTATTTTCCTTACTTTTTTCAATTGCCTAGCAAGGTCCAGGTGCTTATCCCTCTTAATGCTTTTTTTTTTCAATTTTACACAATTCGCCAAGATTATTATTATTATTGGTTATCTTTCAACAAGTGATGTACTCCTACGGACCCCTGAACATGGACGAGCAAAGGCAGGACGACCAGCTCAAACCTACATACGGCAGCTCTGTGCCGATACGGGATGTAGTTCTGAAGACCAGCTGGAGGCGATAAACGATAGGGAGGAGTGACGAGAATGGGACAGGGATATCCGTGCTGATGGCGTGACATTATTATTATTATTATTATTATTATTATTATTATTGCGAGTTTTTCACGCCAGCGTTAGCTGGAAGTCCTTCACTAGAGTCTGAGTGAAGCAAGTCCCCTTACGTCTCCAGGACTCTTCTCAATAATTTGTCTGATTTCAACTATACTCTTGTCTGAACGATCTAAATACTTCTTTCGATTTACGATACTCTTTTCAATTCTTTGAGGACAATTTCAAGAGTGCCATCAAGAATCAGTATCACCATCAACTGCACGTTCCACAGTCTTTTTAGTGTTCTGGAAAGATTCACTTTCTTTTATTTTCACCTTATGATCCACTGAAATGGCAAAATCCCCTCCACGACAAGTACATATTTATTCATATTTTATCAATAAGCACAAAGTCCTCTCTTCAGGCCAGGATCAGCTCAGTCAATGGGGCTGTAGAATACACTGGCTGCATCTCTGCGGAGAGGTAAGACCCCACCACCACCACCACCACCGAGTATCCTAGATATGACTCTAAACTACCTGATGGTGAGGCTCCAGTAATGCTAGAGCTTTGGAGAATGCAGAGGACCACTGCATTGCCATTCCAAATCCACTCTGACAATACTATGGGTCGAATAGAACTGTTTGTCATTAAGACTGTGAAAACAAATGATGTATACTAAATTGAATTTTTAAAAATAGAACTGTTTGATGGTTTAACTGTGTGTAAACAAATGACAAATGTTTATGTGAATTGTTTGTTATACTTATAAATACTTGGAACCATTTAAATTTGACTCACGATAAACGGAATTGTTTGAAATGGAATTGATCATTTAACTGTGCGTATAAACAAAATTTGATTACAATATCTTTTTAATGCCAAATCCTGTTTTAACCTATATAATAGATATATATGTAAAAACAGAATTTGGCATTAAATACCCAAAAATGGTTGATATGCCACAAAACCAGACCAAACCAAACCAAATCTGGCCGAGATAAGGAGATGCATTTGTATTTTAAAACCCAAGAGAATTATGCGTCTCATTTACAAGAACGGATTCTGGTATTTACTTTTCAACTCCAATTTTAGTTTCTTACAATCATTCACCAGGTCTTTAGCCAATATCTAGAATGATGGATGTTAGTTTTTATATGCATTCTATGCTATTGTTTTTTTTTAATTCTTATTTGCTTTTGTTTTATTTATTTATCTATTTTGTTTTGTTTTTCTTTTGAGCTGCCTCTTTTGGACGTTGTGTCTTTACACAGACAGAACTCACCAAAACAAATGGACAGTTAACCAAAGTGCAATAATTAGTATTATCATTACTCCTTGAGAGTTTTTCACACCAACATTAGCTGATGGTCTTGCACTGGAGTTTGAGTAACAACAAGTCTCCTCAAGTCTCCAATACTCTTCTTAGTATTCTGACCCACCTTAGCAATGCCGTTTAGTCTGAGCTAGTCCTTCCATTCCCAACTCTTCCAGCTCCCTTTCCAATCCTTTGGGATCGTTCCAAGCGAATCACATGTATTATGAAAATTAATTATTATTATCATTTTTATAATAATAATAATAATAATTATTATTGTTATTATTATTATTATTATTTAATAATGTTAATATATCACTTCTTCTTCTTCTTCTTCTTCTTCTTCTTCTTCTTCTTCTCATTGGCAGCTGCTCTTTCATTGGACTGAGTGACAGCAAGTCTAATCTGGTCTCCAGGACTCTTTTCGGTGTTTCAGGTTTCATTGAGGGCGGTAATTGTTCTTAATTAGCGCTTTCAGACTAATATCAGAAGCATTACATTTTGATCTATCAAAAGAAGGCGCTCGTAAATCATAGACTTTATCGCGGATAATTTAAAGAAATCTAATTCGTGCTTTCAAAATAGTTTAGTTGCAAAATTCTGGGGAAAATGCCCCCGTTTAAATCACAAACGTTTACCGAAAGATTTCTCGAGCAACAAAATCTATCATGCATTTTGAATTAAAGACATTTTTTACTAACCGGATTTTTTTCATTTTCGAATAGCACAACGAAGATTCGATCCTTGTTATTCTATTCTTTTGAAAATGTTCCCACCAGTAATGTTTTAGTCTTTGTGAGTTCATCACTTCAGCCCTAACTCGTGGATTTTCTCCGAAATCTGAGTTAGAGCAACACACTTCAAAGTATCCCAGCTGATTTTAGCAGCGCTGCGATCTGGATGGTGTCAGTTCTTCCTCTGGCCTTCAGTTCCTTCACTCTCTTTTCTATGTTCTTGAGGATTATTCTTATGACAACAACTACGAATCATATCACTATGATCATGTTCAACAAATTCCTTGCTTCTCTAACAGGGAACACGTATATATCCTGTGGTGTAATGGTTATCGTCGTAGGAAATGGACACGACGACACGAGTTCAAATCCTGGACGAGGTTGATTGCATTTCACATCGCACTAATACCCTTGGGAAAGGGTATGAATCCAATTATTCTCCCTCCAGCTATGGCTAAATAGGGCAGACTGAGTTCTTCAGCCTTGGTGAGGCCACTAGTCTAGGAGAAGGAACACTCTGAATTCAAACCTGTTAAACTCCGCTTAAAAATTGATCTTGTGTCCTATCCTGCCCGAGTGGAGTTGTTGGTAAATATGTATATTCACTTTTTGCTTTCCCTTCATTCTGTCATTTAGTGAAATAGCAAAATTACTGAGATGGCAATTTCTTTTCTTCTTGTTTATTAAACTAGGTTTATTCTACTGGACTGAACTGAGTGATTTCTCTGATTCTAAAATTCGCACATAATTTTATTCATCTCATATTTTGGAACAGATTCTTTTTAATACATATGCCCTTTATCCGTTTGTAAACCTCAGCTTCTCGCATAATTCCCAGCGGATCAGCTTTCTCAACCACTCAGGTTAACCCATAAAATTCACTATAAAATAATTTCATGTAAAATGCTTCCACTTTTGTATTCCTTTTCTGCTGGTTTTTTGCAATCACTCATGTGATAAGTTGCTTTCTTTATATCCCCCTGTAACTCACAATTGCTATTCTCCAGCGTATTATCAATGTTTTTCTTTATATAGTTAGTTCTTTTGGTATTAAATTGTAGAGAGTTGAGGAATTTCTTGAACATGGTCATAGTGATATCATTCGTATTTGTTGTCATAAAAATAATCCTCAAGAACACAGGAAAGAGACTGAAGGAGCTGAAGGCCAGAGGGAGAACTGAGACCATCCAGATCACAGATTACTTTTCTGTATTAAGGTTTCTCCTTCTTAGCCCTGTCCAGGTCATCTTAAGTGCAATTTCGTTAGTTTGTATATTGAAGTAATCATACAATTGATTTCATCCTAATTTTTTTAACTCGATCTTTTTACTGTTGTCTTTATATCTGTTCTGAAATTGTTTCCGTTGGTATCGCTATTACTGTCAGTTTTAACCAAACTATTTTTGTATTTTTTGTATATTCTTTGAAAGCCTGAATTTTTGCATCAACGCAATTTTCAATGGTGCTGATTCCTATCATTTCTTTTCCAAGCCATCGTAGGTGTGGATGCTTCATCTGTCGGAAATAAATCCTTATGCATAGTAATCATTTTCTGTGTTTCAAATACTGAAAAACACACACACACACACACACACACACACACACACACACACACACACACACACACACACACACACACAAACATATATATATATATATATATAGATGAACTCATAAGAGATGTACTCTTATGGATCCCCACACATGGCCGCGCAAAAGCAGGACGACCAGCTCGAACGTACATTCAGCAGCTATGTGAGGATACAGGATGTTGTCCTGAAGACCTACCTAGGGCGATGAACGATAGGGAGGAATGGCGAGAGAGGGTCAGGGATATCCGTGCTACCAGCACGATATGATGATGATGATGATATATATATATATATAGAGAGAGAAATATATTTATGTTACATGGTAAAGTCTGTGACCCTGGGTTTCATGCAATCAGCAATCGTCGGACTGAGTGAAGGTCTATAAAAAACGATTCATACGGTTGATTTATCGTTCGAAAAGAGGGTGTTATTTGTGTGTGTGCCTAAATTGGTGTGTTACTGAATGTAAGTATGTTTGTGTATGGGCTGTTGCTCGTACGTACATATGCGAATATGTTTGTGTATGTACTGGTATGTATCTTTACATATTTACACACATTTCCGCTGTCTGTTGATGTGAAGGGGCGTGGCAAAGAAAGAGAATGTGAGAGGAGAAGAGTGGCTGAGGGAGGATAAAATAGGACGTTGGAATCAGGATTTCTTTTTATTTCTAACTTTATCGTAGCTAAAGGTTTATTTTGATTTGAATATGAAATGTATGTTTTGTGGGGCATTCTGTTGAGTGGTGATGATTAAAAATAGATTCATCATATTGTTACCATTTTTTTTATGAAATATGGTATTTATAGGCAGGTTATAAAAATGATAGGTTTTGGGAATATGTTGCAATAACAATAAAAAATATATATGATAATAGCAATAATATATATATCTATATATAATAGAATAATGAAATTAACAGTTATGATCATAATGGTCTTTGACAATACTTATGGATGTTTATAATGCAATGAAGTAAAAAAAAGTGCTTATCATTATTAACAATACTAAAATGTTACTTAGATTAACTGTAGGTTTTCATGATGTGATAATGTGAGAAAAATGGTACTTACGGTCGGTGGTTCTGTTGTATAATTAGTGTGATGTCGGAAATGGTTGATGGATGGTGTGACAATAAGAAAGGTGTTGGAAAAACTCTCGGGATATAGTGAAAAGACAAGGAAGAAGCTTTAGTAAATAATGTGAACATAGATGGCAGAAATATATGTAAATATGAAAATAGTAGTGGGGCTTAAAAAATGAGAAGGGAGAAGGAATTTAGTTTGTTTTGCTTGAGTGTTTTGGTAGAATTAGGATAAATGTTGTTTTCGTGTCGACATTTTGAGATTATCTTGGATTTACAGTTTAAGTGTGTATATTATGATTGGTCGGTAATCATCACAACTTTTTCATGTAGGCAAAGTAGCTTTTTCTTGATATTTTTTGTAGGCGAGAGCTGGTTTTATTCATACTGGAACAATACAACATTAGCAGAATACATATGGAAACTGAAAGGCAAGAACATTACACCAAGCATAACTTGGGAAGTTATAAAATTATATATATATATATATATATATATATATATATATATATAGAATGTAGATATACATATATATTTAAAGGGTTGAAAAGGCGAGCTAAATGTTTTGCACCACGTTCGCCAGAGCTATAATCAAAGTTATTATACGTTTAAACAAAGGAAAACTATATGTAATGAGTGGAAAACGATAATATGGAAGGGCGTATTAGATATAAACAGAATACGTGCGCTTTAATCAAAGAGGTGACGTCCCTACACTAAACCGTAGTTCTGTGAAACTAGTTGACAAGTTCACCTACCTAGGAAGCTGTGTCTCATCAACCGAGATACATATCAACATGCGACGAGCAAAGGTATGGACAGCTTTCGAGAGGATATGGAAATCAGACCTGACCGATAAAATAAAATGCAGTTTTTTTCCAAACGGCGATACTGGATATACTGCATTGACGCTAACAAAACGTATTGAGAAGGAGCTTGGCAGCAATTACACAAGAATGCTCTGAGCAATATTAAGCAAGTCCTAGAGACAGCACCCTACAAAGCAGCAGCTGTACGGCCACTTACCACCCATCACGAAAACTATCCAAGTTAGACGAACCACACATGCAGGACACTGCTGGAGAAGTAAAGAAGAACTCATAAATCACATATTCCTGTGGACCCCTTCACATGGACGAGCAAAGGCAGGACGACCAGCTAGAACGTACATGCAATATCTGTGCGGATGTAGCCTTGAAGACCTACCGAGAGCAATGGATTATAGAGAAAGGTGGCGGGAGAGGGTCAGGGAAATCCACGCTGGCAGCATGACATAATGATGATGACGATGATGATATATAAAATACATCATATCCAAGATAGAATTCCCTTGATTTACAAAGGGAAGTCTGTCTGGACTTAAAAAACTTAATTTCAATAAATTTTTGTTGAAATTTAAAGTATGCCTTGGTTAGAATGGAAAACAAATATACGAAACAGGTTAGCAAGCATTTTCTTTTTTATATATATATTGCTTTTAATTTTCAGCATTGTCAATAAACAAGTCTTCTAGAAGCAATTATAATATCCTGTACCATAAATAAAATCCCCCCAAATCGGCCCATTGATATGGGGGTTAGAGTGTTCGCCAATGGTCCGCAAGACCAGGGTTCATCCCAGGTCGATTCATACCAAAGACTCAAAAAATGATACTTGATGGTTCCTTGCTTAACACTCAGTATTATAAGGTAGGGGTCAAGGGTAAGTGGAACAATCCAGAAAAAGGAGTAGTTACCACCCCTACACCTCGGTATAGTAGCCATTGAAAATTGAGCCTTCGGGTCACACTTGATTTCGGTCGGGCAACCCACTTTATATATATATATATATATATATATATATATATATATATATATATGCTGTGTGTGTCTGTGTTTTGTGCACACCCTACTCAAAGCAGCATTAACTTTCAAAGGCTATAGTTTTCAGACTTCAACTTTTTAACTCGTACTCATTCCAAAGTATTTGACTGATAAAACATTATGCTCTTAAGAATGTCCGCAAAGAAGATGCCAACATAATCATATAACATTGATAGACCTGTAGGATCAGGAACCGAATTGGATGAAAATGTAAAATATCAAGAATACCTAGCAAAAATGTCTATAAATGGAAATGCTTAATAGGCAAGGAACAAATCTCTTACTAAAGTATGTTAAGAGTTTAAAAAGAAAAGAAGACTGAGAAAGACAATATGTTCCAAAATAGACATTGTTTCAGAGGTGGCTAATAGGATTTTAAATTGCGAATAGTAAGAGAAAATTGAAATATCGGGATATAGAAGAAGAAGAAGAAGAAGAAGAAGAAGAAGAAGAAGAAGAAGAAGAAGAAGAAGAAGAACAAGAACAAGAACAAGAACAAGAAGAAGAAGAAGAAGAAGAAGAAGAAGAAGAAGATTAATTCAACTCCTTATTAAATACATGAGCATATAAATAATGAATAAATTTATATGAAGCGATGCGTATATATCATTTGTTTGATTACTTTCTTTAATGACACATAAAGCTTCGTGGGTTATTTAATACCAAAGCCATCCTCCAAGAAAAACAGCATATATATATATATAGATATATATAAACATAGAGAGAGAGAATTTCAGGTTTAACTTGTTTATTATTTAGAATTGCCGTATTTGACGAAATGTAAGACGCATGAGCGTATAAGACGGTTTCAGCAGAGCAAGTCAAAAATATATCAATGCAATAAAATGAAACGTTATGAAATTAATGTAATAAATGTTATCAATATTCTTTCAATCAGCATAATAGCTTTTTAAATTATAATAATAGGTATATGAAAGTTGCCCAAAAGTCTGAGCTCCCAGGGGTTAACAGGGAGCTATTTTCAGTCGATTATCGTGAATTTTAAACCAACATATAGTATATAAGACGCAGGGGAAATTTCAAAGATATTTTTATCAAAAGAAAATGTCTAATTTTATGTTTTCAATAACTCTCTACACCCAAAGTATGATTTCTCTCTGTTCTATTTTGTTACCTTGCAATTAGAACTGGATCTCTGATTCAGTCAGTTTATATCCCATTATGTCTGATTTTTCAATAATATGTTCATTTTAAGTAATGATAATTCCGTCTGTATGGTTTAGACTTTTTTGAACAACCATCATGTAAAAGTGGGTATAAAATAATCACACAGATAGGAGAAACAAATTGAAAGTCAGGTGAAAGATATATGATATGTTATATCTCAATATATTAGCAGTTGATCTGAAATGGTTCATAGGTCACTTTGTATCTAGCCAATTCATCTCGGGTACCGTTTGTTATCTGTTCATATATAATATTTGTGTGTTTTCCATTTTTTGCATGTCTGTGCATGTATATATATATATATATATATATATATATATGTGTGTGTGTGTGTGTGTGTGTGTGTCCAGATTTTCCTTCAACGTGACTGATTGCCCTACCATGATTTGAGAACCTAGACTGTCCTAATATCTTACCAACACCTGGGAGTGGGGATGAACGCAAGCCATTCCCATAGTATTTATGCAAAGTGAAACACGAACAAATTCCTCGAGGATTTAAACGAAATTCATTTTCTTCGAGGATAACTCTCGTGCCACAGGCAATTCCAGGTTCAGAATTCTAAACGTTACGAATCTGTGCATCATCGGTAAACCATTATTCCGTCATCAATTCGTCCAAAAAATTTCAATGGTTTAATAGAAAGCTTTATCACAATAAACAAATCCCATTTGTTCTTAGTCTTATGTTTCGCATATTTTTCTGAATTAGTGAAGAACTACACGCAATAATTAAACGGAGTATATATATATATATATATATATGTTTATGTGTTTTAATGCACAACATGGAAGCTAACAAAACGTATGGAGAAAAAGCTAGATGGGAACTGCACAGGAATGCTACAAGCTATACTGAACAAATCTAGGAAGCAAAACCCGACGAAACAATAGTTGTACGGCCACTTGTCTCCAATCTCTAAAACCACAAAAGTTAGACGAATAAGACATACGGGATACAGCTGGATAAGAACGGTCAAACTCATAAGTGATGTTCTTCGGTGGACGTGCCAGTGTTACCCAGCCAGCAAGAACTTACCGATGACAGCTCTATGTGGACATAGGATGTTGTTTGGTAAACCTTCAGGTAGTGATGGATGATAGGGATGGAGAAAGAAAGAGTCAGTGAAATCCGTGCTAGCAGTTCAACTTGATGATGATATATATATATATATATATAAAGAGAGAAAGCGAAAAAAGAGAAAGAGCTCAGCACGCTATTTTACATTCAAATACAAACACAAACCTTGTGCATGTGCTCTACAGACATATGCGCACTTATCCATGTACACATGTAATTGTAGTGTCATGTGTGTTTAGAAGTGAAAAAATAAGTTTATATATATATATATATATGTGTGTGTGTGTATGTATGTAGAAGCAAATAATTCAATTGATTTATCACACAGTTCAAATGCGTACCATCCTTTCCAAAAAATATTTTCCCTTTTTCTCATTACAATGAAGAGTGAACACAATCGGTGCTTTCCTAGTTGACTTTGAGCTAAGGAAATTATATCAAACAACCTTTGACCCGGACGAAGCTTAGTAATCTCTTTTCCTTTTTAGCAAAATCCTAAAATATTCCAAACAAATCCACTCGGACCTAGCTTGTTAGGATCTGATATAGCCCTAACGATTAGTTAAACTGATATATTTAAAAATCATTCGTACTAAATAGTTATACATGAATCCATACTGAAATGTACAGAATGTCTCTGTTTGATCGGAATACAGGATATCATATAAATATGTATGAAATCTCTAAAGAAACAATACGCATAATTCCCTAACCTCTCGTCAAAATTTTTCTAAACGGGTAAAAATGCAGTTAGAATATAGATATGGGTAAATAGTTGGGCTGACTGGACTAATCAACCCTGTAAAAGCAACCAGTTTATGAGAAATCAAACCGATTAAAAATCAAATTTTATCACGCCAATATTGAAACGGAGGGTTTGGTATTTCTTATTGTCAAAAGTCATTCTTGACACTTGGTTGATATATTCTGTTTTGCATGTGATCGTTTGTCATTCTCTTAGGACTGTCTGACTGACCCCATTTCCAAAAATTCTCGGTGGTTCAGCGACTCGTCCTCTGGCAGCTGTAAATTGTTTACCTCGAATCTTCTTTTTTGTGTCTGTCTTCTAATATTTTATATTGCATCTGCAAATTCATCATCATCCTCATCATCATCATGTCGTGCCGCCAGCATGGATATCCCTGACCTTCTGTGGCCACTCCTCCCTATCGTTCATCGTATCCTCAGAGAGCTGCTGTATGTAGGTTCGAGCTGGTCGTCCAGCTTTTTCTCAGCCATATGACGGGGTTCATTGAAGAGCATCACTTATGAGTTCGTCCCTGCTTCTCTAGCAGTGTCCTTCATGTCTGGTTCGTCTAACTTGTATAGTTTTCTTGATGGGAATTAGGTGGCCGTACAGCTGGTGATTTGTGGAGTGTTGCCTCCAGGACTTATTCAAAATTGCTCCCACCATTCTTGTGTAGTTGCCGTCGAGCTTTTTCTCCATACGTTTAGTTAGTGTCCATATAGTGAATCCATACAGCAGTATCGACACGACTGCTGCTTGCAAGAAACTGCGTTAGCAAGCATATATCTAAAAGAACAGACGGAATACATACAAAATCAGTTAGATAAGATTTGAGACTAAGTGGAAGATCGGCAATCTAGAATAGCCAGGCAAACGATAAACCAAGTGAGCAGAAGGAAGATCACTGCCAAAGCTAAACTGAAAGCTACAAACCAACGAGAAAGAATAAAACTGTGGAAACAGCATTTCGAAAATCTACAAGGAAACCCACCGAAAGTTACACATGAACCAATCACCATAATTATTAGTAAGCAATTGGACATTAAACTAGGACCGTTTACTCTAGAAGAACTCGACTCAGAACTCATAAAAATTTAAAATAGGAAAGCCGTAGTGCTTAATGAAATTCCCCCAGAAGTATGGAAGACCAGACAATTCAACGACATACTGCTCCGACACTGTAACACAGTTTATAATCAAAATCTGATAAACAGATGGATGAAGGGATGCATCTTCCCTTTCCCTTAAAAGGGTAACCTCGGATTAGCCAAGAACTACCGAGGTATAACACTTAAAACCATAGCATATAACACTTAAAACCATAGCAAATATACAATGTCCAACTACGAAACCACATAGAACCCAAAATTGACAACATTCTTAGGAAGAACCAAAATGGCTTCCGAAGAAATTGATCCACGACCTCATAAATATTGACTATCCGTAGAATCCTTGATGGCGTACGGGCAAAAAACTTACAGGAGACAATACATTTTGTCGACTTTACCAAGGCCTTTGATTCCATTAACAGAGGGAAGATGGAACAAATTCTACTAGCATACAACATACCAAAAGAGACCGCCGCAGCAATAATGATTCTCTATAGAAACTCCAAAGTGAGAGTAAGTTGTCCGGATGGAGACACAGACTACTTTGACATTGTAGCAGGAGTACTGCAAAGGTACACACTAGCCCCATACCTCTTTATCATCTGTTTAGACTACGTGCTTAGAACATCAATTGATAAAATCAAAGAAAACGACTTCGAGCTGACAAAGAAAAGAAGCAGAAAGTACCCGTAAAAACAATTACTGACACTGACTACGCCGGTGACATAGGGATTCTGGCAAATACACTTGTCATAGCCTGGAACGAGCCGCTGCAGGCATTGGCCTCTATGTCAATGCACATAAAACGGAATACATGTCCTTTAATCAAACAGGCAGCATTTCCACAGTAGGCGGTAGTTCTCTGAAATTAGTTGACAATTTCACCTACCTAGGAAGCAGTGTCTCATCTACCGAAAAAACATCGACACGTGACTAACAAAGCCATGGACAGCTATTGGTCATATGGAAGTCAAATCTGCAAATTTCAACTAGTGAATTATTACACAGTTAAGGCTCACTTATTATTGTAATGATAAAATACAATCGATATTTTTTTTTACTTAAAAATGTATGTTTAATGTCAAATCGCACTCACTCAATTTTCAAGCAATGATAATTTTTAACCCATATCATTTTTCACAATGCATAGCACATCAACTTTATATATTTCTTGTTGGTGTTTTTCATAAACAAGGCCACTTACTTTGCAGAATATATTTCTAAGAATAAGTGAGTGAAAATATACTTGTCTAAAATGACATTTATTCATTTGTATATCTACCTATTTCTTTTTTTTTCCTTATAAGTGGTTACGTCTTTACAGCTCCCATCTCGAAAACCACCCAATTTAGACGAACCAGACATGCGAGACACTGCTGGAGAAGTAAAGATGAACTCATAAGCAATCTACTCCCGTGGGCCCCTTTTCATGGGCGAACAAAGGTTGGACTATCAGCGAGAACCTATCTATAGCAGTTCTGTGCCGATATGGGATGTAGCCTGGAAGACCTGCTGGGAGTGATGGACGATAGAAACGAGTGATATGAGAGTGCCAGGGAAATATCAGTGAGCAGCATAAAAAAATAATGATCTTTAGCAAAACAAAATAAGATATCTGAAAGAGATAGGCGTTTTTAGAAGTACTAAAGATTCTATGAAACCAAAAACCAGTAACTATGAAACTTTATGAGAAATTATGATTTATGTTTAACAGATTGTTGAAATTGTTTCTCTGAATATGTTGATGAGGCTTAGAATACGGTGAATGCATCCCCTGGAATGGGGAAAGATTCCTCCTGAATATGGGTGTCCTGAGTATGACAATAAACTTTATCTAATGGAATTTCAGTTCTGGAGATATGTGGAGTGTGTAGTACACCTTAATTGCCATTACTCCCAGATCCACTTTAAGCCGGGGGGTATAGTACCTGTTAGAGTGGCATATATTGGTAAAATAGTTTGGCAGGAAATTTATTAGAATTTGATAGGACTGTCTGCAAATAAAAAATCTTTAGAAACAATGGCACATAAATTTATAGTGAACACGAAAGGCACAAAAGAAACCAATACATGTTGACATGTTCATTAAATATACCATTTAATCCAGTTAAAACTCTTAGGAGAATACTTTATCCATATATTTTGATCTGGGATTATGTTAATATCTATAAGTGCTTCAAAAAAAAAAATGCGAACGTCTTTTGACGATTTTAACTTCAAAACGATCATTTAATATGATTGGAGAATAAAGAGAAAATAAAAAGATGATTTGGGGGTATATATAATTAACTTTGTGTCATGTCCTGAAAAAATGTCCTGAAATGCTTGAAAAACTGATCATGTGTTACATCCAACTCGTTTGAAGAGGTTGCAAGCTACATGCATTGTTGGCAGGAGATGCTATGGGGAATTTCAAGACTTTATGTTCCAATATAACTTTGACACGAGCCCAAATGGTTTGGTCGACCAAAATTTGCAGAAAATTGGGCCTAGAGATAATTGTTGAAACCTCGGAAAATATCTCTTGATAAATACGTTCCAAAATTTTCCCGCCACATTTAAAAATAAAATATGCCAGTGAACAGTATCAAATCTAGAAATAGAATTGAACAACCTGATTTCGAGACACCAGATCTCATGAAAAGCGTCTCATGCTCAGACCTAGTTCTGGTATTGTCATCTCAATACATTCAACAAATTTTGTCCAATGACAACTGAGAGTGAATGACTAAATTTCGGGGTATACTAAAGACTAACCGAGTTTTAGTTAAACGGGTTAGAAAACATTAAAAAGAATTCAATGTGTCAGTCGGTCAGTTAGTTTATCAGATCTCATTGCAAATACTCACAAATCAAAACACTCCTTCTAATACATTAACGCTGTGAATAGTCTGGTAAAAACTAATCCCAAATTCTCACAAACATAATTCATCACAAAGGATATAACATGTACACATGCAAAAGAATTTTCAGTAAGTAGTATTTCCCTCAATTCTTAATATACGATCACACATAAAAAACACTAACATTTTTACAA
The DNA here is from genome assembly GCA_963585895.1 of Sepioteuthis lessoniana. Taxonomy (NCBI): domain Eukaryota; kingdom Metazoa; phylum Mollusca; class Cephalopoda; order Myopsida; family Loliginidae; genus Sepioteuthis; species Sepioteuthis lessoniana. Next base: position 106,468,981 of record OY757906.1, on the reverse strand, counting down.
AAATATTTTTTATCCAGCTATGTCACATTTTATTTAATAAATTTATATTTGTTATAATTATAGACATTCGGTTTCAACTTTTATCAATGTTACCGGGAACATGCAATTCGTACAGCTTCTCTCTTTCTTCTTTCAACACACCCTCTTTCCTGATCCCCAGAAGGCAAAAAAGGGAATCTTCCAATTTTCTTTTTTTAACGAGACCGAAAGATTATGTTGCAATAACTATATCCACGCTGGAACAAAACAAATAAAAATAGTAGATGATGTTGAATCAAGAGTCCTGAATGAATAACAAATATCTGATGAAAAAGTTAAAAGAAAAGTGGAGATGGAAGCGAAAAAACACAAAAGAGAAAATGATTGGAAAGAAAAAGTTTAAAAAGGAAGAAATAAAACAACAAACTTCGGTTTCATTTTTGCTTTTTGACTATTCATAAAGTAATAAAAAATAGTTTTTTTTTTTAATTCAACGTGACGGCTGGGGCCTCCACACAGGAAAAAGTAGAACAAAAAAGAGAGAAAAAAAGAAAGAAAAGAACCCGCCATCGCCAAAAAAAAGTGACGATTTGTGCAAATGCAGACATCGATAGAATCTTTTTTTTTTTTTTTGTCATACCAAAAGAAAAATAATCTGAGAGATGTAAAAATAACTTTTTGTTAAGATATGAAGTTTTCCTGTTTGAAAGATAAATTGTATTTTTTTTTTCTGTCGTCAATGTTTTGTTTGTTTGTTTTTGCTTTTTTCTGTTGTTGTTTTTTTTTTAACTATTTTGTCAAAATGTGGTAAATGTTATATTTTAGTTTCATGTGTATATTTTTGGAAAGTCTATTTTTTTTTCTAATCGTTTTTTTTTCAGAAGTCTGAGAGAAGGACAAATGTTTTAGTATACAGAAAGGCTGATGAATCTAATAACTTCTATGAAGTGATAAAATGCATATACTCGTGTGAGACAAAAATTATTGTCTTGGAAAACAAAGAACTAATGAAAAATTGAAGAGGGAGTCGAAAGTTCTACAATATTTTTTTTACGTGTGATGCAATTCGGTAACTCCTGTCGCTTTTGCCGAGGTAGTGAATGTAGCAAGCTACATCGGATTCTTGAGATGCAGGACTTACCTGATACTCTCCGTGTGTTTCAAGATGCGTATGCTTTGTTTCTTTGGTTTTTTTGTTTGTTTGTTTAATGGCATATCAACCATCTAGGGTTTTATAATGCCAAATCCATTCATCTAGAAGAATAGTGGTGGTACTATTAAACCCATAGCTGGGAGCCGGGTATGCATTATTTTTTTAAGCATCACCACAGAATCCACGGATTTAAGTCTATGCCTTATCGTCTAGGTTTTGGCTACTCGAGCTAAACTTCTTTAACCACCTGTGATCAAAGGCGCCTTTACCTTTCTCACTACAAATGTTTTTGGTTGCTCCCTTGGCGCTATGGACTTGTTCGGACTTATAAAGTATAATTCGTCCAATTAAACAATGTTGAATGTTTATCTGTGCAGCTTTCGAATCACAGACGCATCAAAGCAATGAGCAACTATTCAGCGCACCACCTAGCACGATACTACCAACCATAGCCGGAACCTACTACAGCATGAACTGTTTTGATCACCTTATATATGTGCTGTAAACTAGCACGTACCAAAATATTGTAACACTTTTGACATACCTTATTATTTTTTTTTCTTAATTCCTTGTAATGTACTTTGAAAATCGGTAACTTTTAGATTTCATCCCTTGAAAACGGATAATGCTTTCGGACAAATACAAAGCGTCGATTGAATTCAATATCTTGATTAAACGAACGGTATGCAAAGTAGAAAGAAATGTAATATTTTTAAATATGAAAGTATCATTTCTTATGCCGAAAATTTCAAATGTGTAAAAACAAAGATGGTCAAGAAAAGAAAAAAAAAAAAAAAAAAGAAAAGTCCTATATTTTGAGAAGTTAGGAATATTCTTTTAATGGAAAAAGATTTTATGTTATAATTGGGTGGTTCCTCTGGGTATAGAGATATGTATTGGGCCGAATTTCTGGATCGATATTGCCAAATCTTCATGTCATCTTGTTTGTTTATTTGTTTGTTTGTTTGATGAGTTTTAAGGCATATCAACCTTTGCCGACTATTTAATGCCAAATCCATTTTTATACAAATGAACAGTTCTATTTCAAACAATTCAGTTTAGTCAAACAGTTCTTTTTCAAACAATTCAATTTAACATAAGGGTGCAATTTATATGTCAAAACAGTTCTATTTCAAGCAGTTCAGTTTAGCATTAGTACGCAGTTTAAATATCAAAACAGTTATATTTCAAGCAATTAAGTTTAGCATAAGTACGCATTTCCGTTCTATATGACCCATAGATAAGACCTTATCAGGTGCTTCCACTCCGGGATAGAGTGGAACTTGGAACGATGGCAATGATTGGGTGGTCTGCATTTCCCCAAAATACTCTATTACTGGAAACTCCCCATCAGATTGTTTAGTGTCATAACCAGGATACTCGTTGGGCGGGGGGTCTTACCCTCAGCAGAGAAACTGTCGGTGTATTCTACTGCCCCAGCCTAGTGAACAATTCATGTCATCTACATGTGGCCCTATTATTAATTTATTCAGTTGAGTTTCGGAGCATTAAGATCTATTCATTTAATTGGATAGGCTGGGGTGTAAACAGATTTTACTGCATGTTGTTGACCAATCCCTCCACTAAGATCAAGGTCTTTTTTTTTCTACGGAGTACAACGGGTTTAAATTCAGAGTATATTTTCCAGACTGGTAACTTTAATTAGTTTAAACATCCTAAACTGCCCTATTGTTTATTCGAAGTTGAAGAAAAAACAGATGTACCCATACCTTTCTTAAGAGTACATTACATAGAAAAAAAAAACACTAACAACCTAGTCAACTATTTTAACTAGAGATAGCTGATAATGCCGGAGTGAATTTCACGGTGCTACGTCCCGATAGAATGAAAATATTTCTCTCTGTATGAGGCACAACCAGATGTATATATCTTTGTCGAAGATTTGACCGAGCAATTAGTCAAGGTTCACAATCAAAGGCACAGTCAGTTGATGGGGAATCAAACCGGGAAGAAACATGGATAGGCGGTTTGCTTAAAGTCAGCCGATCATCGAAACGGGAAGCCGAAAAATTTCTTTGGAACCTGTAATGATAACGAAAAAAACTTTAAGTAAAACACAAAGTGATTCTTCCTTTACGAATAAATTATACCTTAATTTTTACTAAACTTTGCTGGAGAAAGGTGCGATTGCTAACTCAAAGTATTTCCATCTCTTTCTGTGACTTATAAAAAAGCCCTGTTGGTTCGGGCTGTAGAATACACCGACTGCATCTCGGCAGAGGTATATGACTCCGCCAACGAATATCCTGGATATGATACAAAACAATATGATGATGAGGCTCCAATAACGCTAAAGCTTCGGGAAATATGGAGTGCCTCTTTATTACCATCGCTCCCATATCCACTCTAGTAGCACCTGATCGGATTCTATCGATGGTCAAATAAAACTTTGACATTTAAACTGTGTATTTATGCTAAACTGGATGGTTTGAAATAGAAGCATTTGATCATTTAAATCTGTGTAAACAAATGGCCGATGTTTAATTAGATTGTTAGTGATACATAGCAATACTTGAAAACATTAAACTTGAGAAAACAAATGATAAATAGATAATAGAACTAGTCGTATTAGATAGAAATTAATGAAAGCATTTAACTGTGGAAAAATGAGGTCAGGTTGGTTAAAAAATGTTACATACAAAATGTGCTTAGAAATTATAAATTTAATATATGTATGTATAAAAAGGATTTGGCATTGAAGAACCTATAATAGTTGATATGCTATAAAAACCAAACCAAACCAAACCAAACCTTTTTCTATAACACATTTCGTATTTGATTTCTCATACATATTTCACACTTGTGTTGGGTTTAAGTCTTTCGTTATATTAGAATATATCAAAGATGAAACGCTTACCTAAATAATATTTCCTAATTTATCAGTGTAGAAGCCAGACTAATATAGATATTTCCTTGAATCTTGTTTTTCTTATGTCTTCTTTATTGATATTTAGGACTGTTCCTTTTATAGAAGTGAATCTTTTAACAATCTTAATACAAATTTTGCTTAGTTTTATGATATTTTACTGTCTTTTGATTATAATTTGTGATCTTCTAATGGATTTACTAAAGATCTTACTTTTATGATCTAAACGACTTTTTAGAATAAAAATTGAATTATTAAACGTATGTATCTTGTTGTTATGTTAATTCAATACTTCATCCTATCTCCAGGGTGCATTTACCCTAAAATCTCTCTCACGGCAATGTTTTTGTCTCGAAAGTTATCAGTAATGTCATTTTTGCAAAGTGCTATAGAAATGCATTCATCTCTGCAATCACCCTATTTCAGTAGAAAGTCATGTTTACACTTATAAGACTTGCATTTATTTGAACTGATTTGTCAGTTACGTAGATTTTATAGAATTTCTTAGTCTGGACGACAATTACCGGATACAAAGACGAGATGAAGGAATGATAACGAGTTCACATCGGATAAATGGAAAAAGTCAAACACGTGGTCACAGAAAAAGATAACTCGTTTTATTACTGTCTTAACCTCCATGTAGACTTGTTTTAAATAAAGAAGTTTAAATTAAATGGCAGTAATCCACTTATTGCCCGTGGTGTAATGGTTATTGTGGTAGCAAATGGACACGGCGACACGAGTTCAAATCCTGGACGAGACTGATTGCATTTCACATAACACTAATACCCATGGGAAAGGTAGGAATCCAATTATTCTCCTTCCAGCTATGGGTAAATAGTAGGACAGACTGGGTTCTTCAGCCTGGGTGAGGCAACTAGTCTAGGAGAAGGAAAATTCTGAATTCAAACCTATTAAACTCCGCTTAAAAATTGACCGTGTGTCATATCCTGCCCGAGATGAGGGGTTGGTAAATAGGATTAATCCACTTATTTCCCAACCAGAGGTTATATAGTACTGCGGAAGCAAAATATAGAATAATTTTTAAAATGTTATTTTTTATTGTCTGGTTTGTCCAATTTTTGAAAAAAAAGCGCGATAAATTTTCATTATTAGCTCTATTATTCAAGCGCATTTTTATAAAATTCAGCCAAATATGAGTGAACAAGAAAAGAAATGACAGAGAATTTAAGATATGCTTTAGGCCGAAATTGGGCTAAATTTTGTTTGTCTACCGTATGCAAAGAATTTTTCTCAACAGAAAAAGAGTATTTTAAGGAAGACGAGAAATTGAGGATTGAACAAAAACACGAAATGATGGCTTTTTATGTTACGGCGATTAAGAAGGACCTCACAACGCCAATAATAAAGCACGCAAATGAATTGAAGGCCCACGAGAAAACTGTGAGGACAATTAAACTCGATTTATGTCCAAACCTTAACCTCCTTGATTACGCTAAATGTGGCATTTTAGAAAAGAAAACAAACGAAACTTCCGATCAAAATATTCGTTTCGAAGGAGTGATGATACAATGATAAAAAAAATGGCGGCCATATGAGTAAATTTACTGTTTTGTGTCTATCTTCTTATTTTATTGGTCTTTATACTTAAAATTAATCTTGTTCTATTATAGAGTCGTTTATTATTATACTAGAATATTCCTAATTTTGAGTCCGTACCTGTAATACCGTTCTTTTTCACAAGGATGGCTTTGACATTAAAAAAACAATGCCATTAAACAGATAAACCTAACCAAACCAAAATGTAAATATGAAGGTACAATGACCACGACTCACTAATTCTTGGTATAAAATAATCCAAGATACATTGGCATGCCGTTGAAATAAATTAATCATTGGATTCCTTTAAAGCAACCAGTATTCTAACTCATTGTCTAATTAAATTATGAGTTTATATTTAATCACATTTTAAAAATTTTATTTTAGTTAACCTATTACTAACAAGCTATCTTCTTTACATTTATAAAATTAGTTGTTTGCCCTTGCACTTGTTAACAACTCCATTGACTTCTGATTAATTTATATGATTTACGCGCATGTCCAGAATTTTATTTTTGTGTTTTCCGCCATTCTTTGTGGATTTATTTTTCTTAGATTTTTTTTAACGCAACCCATTCCTGTTCTCTTTCTGCTTTCCCTACTCTTTGTATTTCATTTACCAACACGTCTTTTTCTTAACCCATCCTGCTAGAGAATTCACAAAGATTATTCCACTGCGATGTTGTCAATGCGTATTTATTCATCACTGCCAAGTGACCTATCCGACTACATCTCGTTCGAAGGAGAATCTCGTTAGATCGTTATCTCAACTACCGCTTAAGTGAACAATCTTTTGCCGAGTTTCTTGGCCTTTGGCCACTGGCCAAGGGCCAGCAGCCAACCAATGTGAGATATGTGTTGAGATTCTGCTTGTTTCACCATCCATCTACAACTTAGCTGCCGTTGTAAACGCTTCTCTTTCACGTCCCCTATTTCCGTTCCAGCGTGATCGGATCTTTAAACAGATATCAGCAGTACGCCATTACACTTCATTGTACAGAAATGGCTGACAAATTTGCTTACATGAGACGTGATCGAATAGCAGTTTTAAGGATAGGAAAGACAAGAAAAAAGCAACGAAAAAATTTGCTAAATATTAAATGTCTAAATAGGAGATATACGTTGTGTAATGTTTACCTTTGTAGGAAATGGACACGTCGACCCGAGTTCAAATTCTGAAGAAGACTGAAATTCACATAGTGCTTGGAAACGGTATGCATCAAACTATTCTCCCCCTAGTTACAGGTAAATTTCAAGGTGGACTGGGCTTGTAAACCTTTGTAAAGCAAACGATCTAAAAGAAGGAACACTATTTAAAAACTGATCTTGTATCACAAACTTCTTTTACAGAATGCTTCAGTAAATACATAAAAAATAGCGGACAAATTTGCTGAGTTGGGTAATTAGTCATAGTTTAATGACTAAAGAGCTGGATTGAGGCCTCGAAGTATATGAGTTCGAACTCCAATAGTGCTATTATTTTCACTTATGAACCCCCTAAAAAATGGCCTATTGCTCAAGTGGGTAGAGTGTTCACTAATGGCCCGGGACACCAGGGTTCTATTCCAGATCGAGTCAAAACAAAGGATCAAAAAATGTTTCTTGATGCCTCCTTGCTTAACACTCAGCATTATAAGGTATGTTTCAAGGGTAAAATGGAGTAATCCAAGGAAAGGAATAGTGCCCTCACCTTCACCTCAGTGTAGGGGCTATTGAAAATGTGGCTCTCAATGACGGTAACAACCTTACTTACTGTTCTTCTACATGGATGCCTTTTGCATTAAATAATCCACGAAAGGTGATAAGAGCATTAAATAAAGTAAGAAAAACAAGTTTTAAAGATAGAAAATACAAGAAAAAATATACACAGAAATTGACTTTATATTAAATGTAAAAATCTTCTTTTTTGAGTGGCAAAAATCAACTAAAACAACATTGGATAATTTCTTTTTTTATTTGGCGGGTCACCTATATTATTAATTCTTTCACTATTTAAGATAAATTAGAGATGCTTACTCACATGTTAACCGGGCCATTGGCCTAATGAGAAGAGTGTTCATCGGGAGACCGGGGTTCAATACCAGCTCGCAGATTTAAAAAACGGTACTTGATTTAGCCTTGTACTATAAAGTGAGGATCAAGCGTAAATCGACCAATCGTGAGAATTGAGTACGCCCTACTCTACACCTCGGTGTAGTAGCAATTGAAAAAGGAGCCTTTGGGTCATACTCGTCTAAGATGGCCAACTTACTTTTTACTTACATGTTTATACAAGCTTCTATTCCTTACTTTTAATGCAGTTTAAGAGCGACATATGGCTCTGAAAACAGTCATAGAAAACAGAAGAAGGGTTAACTTTATAAAATTGCTGGTAAGACTAAGTTTAAACGAATAAGAAAAATGTTTAAAAATCTTTGATGTAGGTAATATTGCAAATTATCATTTCATATCATGGGTTGGTAAATATGATATCATGACCAATATAAAGTTAATTTTCTTTACCTGACTGTCATGTGGTAAAGTGTAGAATACCCTGACTGTATGACTTGTTGAGGAGGAAGACCCATCCCCCCGAAAAAAGAACAGATCTCTAAAGTAAGACACAAACTTCCATCTGATTGAGAGAACTGGGAAATATGGAGTACTCTTTTTTACCATTGCTTCCAGATCCACTTCACTGGCAGGACCTGTTAAGGTCCCGTCTATGATTCCAATAGACCTATTTGAAAATTATTTTATTGGATTGGAATAACTACAAATTATTAGCATTGTTTTTAATTTACTTAAAAAAATAATTGTTTCAGAGGATCATCATGAGGTATTTGAAACCACATAAATGTGTACAAACAAATGACTATAATCAGGTAGAAAGTATTAAACAGAAAGAATGTCTTCAAGCAATACAAACGCATATAACTTATTAGCATTATATAGAAAGAACGGCTCATTTTCAAGTGGGTAGAGTGTTCGCCAATGGTCCGAGACCTGGGTTCAATCCCAGGTCGCGTTAAACTAAAGACTTCAAAAATGGTACTTGATACCGCCTCGTTTAACACTCAGCAATATAATGTACGGATCAAGGGTAAAGTGGAGCAATCCAGAGAAAGGGGTAGTTCCCTCCCTACACCTCGGTGTGGTTGCTATTGAAAAGGGAGCCTTCTGGTAACCCTCAACTACGGTCTCCAACTTTACTGGTATTGGATTGGAATACTTGATATATGATATCACTGCGTAAGAAACTCTAAAGAAACTCCAAAAAATATTTAAAATTTACAATGAAATCACTGACAACCTCTTCGCATAATATAACAATAGTCGATTTGATGTGTCGCTAAAATCATTCACTCTTTATTTGCGTCATTAACTATCAATTAATCTATATAAATTAGTTTGTTAATCTACGTCTTTCGTTGTTCGTATGTATGAATTTATATATATATATATATATATATATATATATATATATATCAACTCAGTCGATTGGGGCTTTAGAATACAGGGACTGCATCTATACAAAGTGGTAAAATACCGCCAATGTGTGTCCTTCATATAACACTAAATCATCTGATGGTGAAGCTCTAATCCTAGAGTTTTGGGGAGTGTTGAGTATCTCTTCTTTGCCATTACTACCAGGTTCACTCTGACTCAGAGTGATGGTATCGCTTAGGGTCCCATTTACAGGGGAAATAGAAGTTTGCCCATTGAATTATCTGCAAAAAACCACACTGATTTTAAATTGAATGTTTTGGGTTACATTGTAATACAGCCGTTGTTTTTGGAATGATCAAACGCGTTAATATTGTTGAAAAGAATTTAGTGTTGTATAGCAATACTTGAAACCATGTAACTGTGAGAAAATCGAATTATTAGTGTTAGATACCAATAATCGAAACCATTTAAATTTATATGAACAAAAGATCAATATTAAATAGAATTATTTGTATTATATGGCAATATTTAAAGCAAATTAACTATGAGAAAACAAATAAGTTCTAGTTTGTTTACAATGCAATCTATAAACTATTCGTTTACAAATAATGTATATTTGATATATTTGTATGAACAGGATTTTGCATGTATTAAACTACAGGAGTTGATCAACCATGAGGCCCAAACCCTCATACAAACGAATAACTTTATATATATATATATATATATATATATATATATATATATATATATATATATATATATATTATCGTGTTACTATCAGTTCATCTACTTATTTATCAATGTGCCTGTTGTTCTCCTGCAGGCTTTTCTAATACATCTTTCTATTTGGAAGCAATAACCTAGAAATCCATCCATCTGTCTACCAGTTTGTCACGATGTCTGGTTGTATGACAAAAGAGAACTAATTTATCTTTGTAACCAATTGCTATGCCAAAGCTTGGTTAAGGAGATATCCGTCTTAAGAGAATTTTCAAATTTACAGATAGATAGATAGATAGATAAACAAAACATTTCGAATAAAGCTGAAGTCATATATATATATATATATATATATATATATATATATATATATATATATATAATTTCAGCATAATTCAAAATGTATCTTTATTTTTGCCTTACTTATGACAGGTGAATATGATATTCAGGCTTCTTAAGATTCAAGGTGCATCCAGCAAAATTTAGACATTTACTAAGTTTAGCTCACACAGTGCAAAAATATAGGTTGTTTTAATGAGATTTATTCATAATTATCATCATTATTATTGCTCCTGGTGAGTTTTTTACACCAGCATTAGCTGATTGTCTTTTATGTGTCTGAAAGACAACAAGTCTCTTCGATTCTACAATACTCTTTTCAGCATTCTGGCCGACTTCAGTAATGTAGTTTCGATGGTCTAAGGCCGTCCCCTGATTCTCAACTTTCACAGCCCTCTCATCAAAACTTTATTATAACTATTTTTACTAGTAGTAGTAGGAGTAGTAGTGGTAGCAGTAGTAGTAATAGTCTTCGGTTGGTTGGTTGGTTGGTTGGTTGCGTTTTACGGTGTATCAACCCTTGCATAATATGTTGGTAACATTTGTTTTAAACGATTCTGACAACACAGTTAAACGGTTTTAAGTATTGCAATCTAACACTAATAGTTTTATATGCACACATGTAAATAGTTTTAAGTATTACTGTCAAATATTTATTTGCACATGCTTAAATAGTCTCAAATCGATAGCCTATTGATAGCTGTCCATGCTTTCGTTAACCTCGTGTCGATGTTCTTTTCGGTTGATGCGACGCTGCTTCCTAGGTAAGTGAATTAGTCAACTAGTTTAAGAGGGGTTCCGTCTAGAGTGGAGATGTCCCCCGTTTGATTATAGCACATATATTCCGTTTTGTTTTCATTGACATAGAGGCCTATGCCTGCGGCTGCTCGTTCCAAACTATACAGTAGTGTTTCGGCTTGGTCTGGTGTATTTGCCAGTATCACTATGTAATCGGCGTAGTCGGCGTCGGTAATTGTTTTTGCGGGGTACCTTCTGCTTCTTTTCTTTGTCAGCTCGAAGCCGTTCTCTCTGATTTTGTCAATCGATGTTCTAAGTACGTAGTCTAGACAAATGATAAAGAGGTATGGAGCTAGCGTGTCCCCTTGTAGTACTCCTGCTACAATGTCGAAATATTCTGTGTCTCCATCTGGTGATCGTATTTTTACTTTGGTGTTTCTATAGAGAATCGTTATTGCTGCTACGGTTTCTTTAGGTATGATGTACCCTAGTAGGATTTGTTCCATCTTTCCTCTGTGAATGGAATCGAAGGCCTTGATAAAGTCGACAAATATTAATGTCGCTTGTAGGTTTTTTGCCCGTACACCTTCAAGGATTCTACGGATGGTTAATATTTGTGAGGTCGTGGATCTATTTCTTCGGGAGCAATTTTGGTTTTTCCTAAGTATGTTGTCAATTTTGGGTTGTATGCGGTTTCGTAGTAGGGCATTGTAGATTTTGGCTGCTATGGATGTGAGTGTTATGCCTCGGTAGTTCTTGGCTAATCCGAGGTCCCCCTTTTTAGGGAAGGGGAGGATGCATCCCTTCATCCATCTATCTATCGGATTTTGATTGTATACTGCGTTGCAGTGTCGGAGCAGTATGTCGTCGAATTGTCTGGTCTTCCATATTCTGGGGGAATCTCGTCCAGCCCTGCAGCTTTCCTATTTTTAATTTTTCTGAGAACCGAGTCGAGTTCTTCTTGTGTGAACGGTCCTAGTTTAATGTCTAATTGTTTACTAATTATTCTGGTGATTGGTTCATGTGTTATTTTCGGTGGCCTCAGTGTTCGAAAAATCAGCTACAGAGCCCAAACGACAAAAACTACTAAAATGCAAACAAACACTACAAATAGCGACATTTAACGTAAGAATCTTGAGCTAATCGCATCGGCCGTAGAACATAAGATAGACATAATATGCATACAAGAACACACATACACGCACACCGAAGATATCAAATATCACGAAACTGGCAATGGATGGTCGCTCGCCACTGTATCGGCATGGAAAAACTCTGTCAACGCCGCAGTAGGAGGGGTAGGATTGCTTATAGGACCAAGAGCATTAAAAACGCTAAATGGCATTGAGAAAATAGAACCTAGGATGATGGCGGCTACTTTTAACGGCAACCCCAGAGCAACAATCATCTCCTGCTACAGCACTACCAATGTTAGCGAAGAAACTGAACTAGGCACCTTCTACGATGAGTTATCCTCATTAGTTTGTAGCATCCCGAAGCACAACATGTTAGTCATTGGCGGAGACATGAATGCCCAAATCGGGAAAAACGGAAACAACAAATACAGCCTCCACAACACGTCAAATAGGAATGGGCAACATCTAACAGATTTCATGATAGAAAATAGATTAGCATGCCTCAATACAAACTACCAAAAAAGGGAGGGCAAACTATGGACATACACTTACGCGAACAATAGTAAAGCACAGATAGACTACTTCCTTATAAACAAGAAATGGAAAAATAGTGCAATGAATTGCGAGGCATACTCCTCTTTCGAGGGTGTGTCCTCCGATCACCGAATAGTCACGGCGAAAACAATTCTTCTTCTTCTTCTTCTTCTTCTTCTTCTTCTTCTTGATTCCTTTTCATACTATTCTCCATACCTTTGTTCATTTTCTCCTAAATGTGTTCATACTTTTTTTTTCTTTATTTTTCCACGTTTTTACTTTCTTCTGGAATCTCACTTTGTCACTTCTTTCACTTTTCATGTTACTTTTTTTTTCCGGCCATTTTTACATGTTTTCCTCCTCCTTTTCTTACCATCATGTTTCTGATTTCTTTCTTTTGCTCTCCATAATCTTTCTAATACGACATTATTTCTTGCCACCAAGTTGACAGGAACTATACAATAGACTGACAGTTCTTTTGCAGTTGGGCACTCCCTTTAAGAGTGTTCTGATTATAAACCGCATCAGATTGTGGGGCACTTATCCGGGTGCATTAGGGAATGTGGGGCACCTTTTCATTGCCATTACTACCAGGTCTACTCATACCCTGAGTGGTAGTGGCTGTTAGGGTACCATATATAGATCAAAGAAGATTATTTAATTATCTACTATACTTGAAACCATTCATCTAAATGCAAATAAATTATTGTCATTGAATAGAATTATTAGTGTTGGATACCAATTTTTGAAAACAATTTAATGTGTATAAACAAATGAGTAATTGTTCGTTTTAAAATTACAAATAATTCGATTATATATATATATATATATATATATATATATATATATATATATAACAAGATTTAGCATAACATAATACGGAAGGGTTGATATGTCACGAAACCAAACCAAACCAAACCAAACCGTTCCTTCTTAACCCTTTTCTTTTTGTTTTCCATTTTCTCTTATTGTTTTTAATACTTACCTTTCGTTTTTATAAATAACTTCTTCTTCTTCTTCTTCTTCTTCTTCTTCTTCTTCTTCTTCTTCTTCTTCTTCTTCTTCTTCTTCTTCTTCTTCTTCAATCATGATCTATGTATGTAAATAGATGTCCGAGAAAATATTTACAATAAAGTAATTTTATTTAATTTTTTTTTTTTTAAATCTAGATAATTGTCTCTGGTCTTTCTCACTCTTAATATGTCACTTTGTTTCTGTCTCTTTTTCTGTCATTACTTTCTTTTGTCACACTCTCTCTCTCTCTCTCTCTCTCTATATATATATATATATATATATATATATATATAAACATATCCCTCTTTATATCTTTCTCTCATTGTCCATCTCTATTTCTCATTCCCTCCATCTCTCTATCTCTCGCTCATTCTTTTTTTTTACTGCTCTCTCTCTCTCTCTCTCTCTCTCTCTCTCTCTCTCTCTCTCTCATAATATGCTTTTTATCTTTTATCCGCTGTCCTATTTTTTACAACTCAAACTTTCTGATAGTCTATGTCACTGAGTTGTTCACTCACACTCACATCTTCCTGTCTTTACTTTTTATGACTGGTTGCTATGTTCATCCCCATTCTTTACGGCCTTGGTACATCCAGAGATAGTTTCTAATCTCTCTCTCTCTCTCTCTCTCTCTCTCTAGCTCTCTCTCTCTCTCTCTCTCTCTCTCTCTCTCTCTCTCTCATATGTACAAGAGCGTGATCCTTCGCTCACACAATCTTAGTTTGGTTGGTTGTTTGGATGATTAGTTTTTATGGTATATCAACTTTTGAAGGTTGTTTAATGCCAAATCCAGTTTTAAGCTAATACTCAGTTCTATTTCAAACAATTCAGTTTAGCATAAGTACGCTGTTTGAATGTAAGTACACAGTTTAATTGTCAAAAACATTTCTTTTTCCAGCAATTCAGTTTAGTCGAACAGTTCTAATTCAAACAATTCAGTTTAGTACAGTTTTGTTAAATACAATTAAATACACAGTTAAATACAATTTAGTTTAATATAAATATACTCTTTTGTTCACCCAGTTAAATTTCAAAGCAGTTTTATTTCAAACAATACAGTTAAGCGTATGTAGTTTCAATGTTAAAAACAATCCTTTTTCAAACAATTCAATTTAGCATAAGTTCGTAGTTTATTTCTATTTGACTCATGGATAGGTCCCTATCAGTTGCTACCACTCCGGGTCAGAGTGGACCTGGGAGCGATGGCAATGAAGTGATACTCCGCATTCCCCAAAGCTCCAGCAATACTGGAACCTCACAACACACTCATCATATTGAACGACAGATACATCGGTAATTTCTCATCAATGTTGAAGTTACGTTGCTAACTTAATGTATATGTGTGTAGTTCATATATAAAATGAATGTCTCATTGGGTGCCCCATTCATTCGGCCTTTTGTGGAGCACCTTTTTACGTGCAAAGAGCTTCGTAAATTACCATATATAAAATGAATGTTCACGCATTGTTTTATGTGGGCATATGGCCAACTTGTTTAATAAACTTACAGAAAACGGGTAGTGAGCACCTTTGAAAACGTCAAGGACCCGAAGAAACATGATGAAAGCCGTGCTAGAGAAAGAAATATAATTAAATAAGATATCAATAAAAAACCAAAATATATTAAAAAAACAAAACACAGAACACTATTAATCAAAAGTTTAGACTACTCTTATTAAAAACATATTTTTGCCGTAATAGGCGAAAAAAAAAATTGTGCTGTGAAGAACAAACACACTAATTAGCGAATTTTTTGAGAGAAAAATCCCATAAACATCCAAACATACTGAGCGGACAATAAACTCCCTATATATATATATATATATATATATATAATCAATTACTGATGGTAACACAGATTCTCTTCATTCTCACTATCACCATCTATCCCTATTGTCCATCGTTTTTTATAGGACCTCCAGACGTTATCTAGGGTCCGCACAGACCTGATAAATATAGGTGATTTCTGGTCTGCAAAAACTAGTGTGTATGCCTGCAGCAAAGAGGAAAAAATCGCTTAAGATTTCTCCCCTGTTTTTTCCAACAGTACCCAGTATATCTTATTAGTCTTAATTGCATGATTTGTGAGATAGAGGGAGAGTGGCCATACACTTGATGTTTTGTGGAGTACCATAGCCATCATTTATTCAAAGCAGCACGTGTCTATATATTTTTTCTCTCAGCGCTTTGTTAAAGTGCACCTGGTGCAGCCTTACAATAATATTAACATGACTTCAGCCAAGAAGAATTTCCTTAAAATCTCTCGTTAGAGGGATAAGGGTTTCATATCTTTCCCAAGGGGTTAGTCCTAAAGGAAAAGTAATAAAGCAACTGTAATTCAAACTCCCTTACTTTGAATAGTTGGTTGGTTGGGTTTAATGGCATATCAATCTCTATTGGTTATTTAATGCCAAAGCATGTTTACGCATGTTATATGTATGGTTTGTAAATACAAAATTTATGGTACCATACTAAAACCAAACAACTCATTTACTCGCATACCAGTAAATATTTTCAAGTATTTCTATATGACATTAGTTTATTTAGTGATGATTGTTTTTTTATTATTATTTCTCACTACTATTTCTGACTCAAATATAATAGTATTTCTATTCAGCAATATTTTACTTTCAGTTAATTAGTTTGTTGTGTTTTCGGGATTGTAACCAAGTCTATATTTTCTGGTACAACCCGGTCTCTTCTAAGAACGACAAAATATCTTCCATGTGGACGTTCTCAAATAAGTACTTCATGGTATTTGCGTGGAAATAGTGCTTTCTGGTGTTATTAAAAACTTTACTCTCAAGGAGAACGTGTTTGATTGTGCAGGGCGTTTGGCATGTCGAGCACTGTGGTTGCTGTTCTTGTTTCGAAGTCACAGTCAGGCACTTTAGCTATGACGACACAGACTCTCCTCCTTTTCCATTTGGTCGATATGTGTGTGTGTGTGTGTGCGTGTGTGTGTGTGTGTGAGTGTGTGTGTGCGTGTGTGTGTGTGTGTGTGTGTAAAACTACTAAGCTAATTAAATTAATTTTACGTCTCAAAACATGATTGACATGTGCTTAACAAGCAGGCTCTATGACGTGGTTACCGGAAGTCTCTAATTGCGAAAGCAAAAAACAAAGATTATGAATTTTGCTTAACATTCCCGTAGAAGAGATTCTAAATGCACCATCTTAGAAATACCGAGATAAGGTTAGTACGCATTGTAGTTATTTCTCGTGTCACAGTCTTATGTTTGTGGATTTTGCCTCCTAAATTGACTTTTTAAAATACATGCAGACTTTTATACGAAAAATATAGCCCAAAGAAAAACCATAAAGAAAATATTTTTTTGAAAATTTAAAAAAAACAGTTTGAATAAATTTTAACGAAAATGAAATAATTTAAACAAGAATTAGCAATTAAAATCAATGGGATGAAATGCAAAATAAAGTCTGCTTTTTTATTGAAAGATTTTGAACTTAAACTCTTTCTTTATTTTATGCGATTAAATTTTTTTTTGTGCTTCTTTTCATTGGTATTATAGTCCATTAAAGCTGGCTAAATTGTCTGCAATTGTCTGGTAGAAAATGTCTTCTATTATAAACTGCATAATGTTCTTTTTCCCGAAGTTACTAAAAGCGAAAGTTATCTTAGAAAAAAAAATATCTATAAGAATTTAAACTTGATATTTCTTTTTATTTTTCACAGTAGATGAAATGATTTTCTAGTCAGTGAGCGAACAACCATCGTTTTATACCTCCACGAATGAAAAGTGCTTCTTACGAAGAAAAAAAATTCAAAACAGTAACTCGGTTCACATTCAAATTTGTTTAGAGTATTGTTGAATATCATTACAAACAAAAGATCTATCGAAAGACGTTACTGAAAGAATAATAAGTTTTTTTCTTCAATTATCGATTGGTATGTGGGTTGGTTGGTTGGTTTTACAGCATATCAACACTTTTCGTGTCATTTAACGCCGAATTAAATTGCACTCAATTCAGTTCAGCATAAGCACTTTGTTCAAATGTCCAAACAGCCCTATTTCAAGCAATTCAGTTTAGCGTAAGTACACAGTTTAGTTCTATTTGACTCATAGATAGGACTATATCAAGTGCTACGAATCCGGGCCAGAGTGGAGCTGGAAGCAATGGCAATGAAGGGGTACTCTGCATTTCCCAAAGCTCCAATATTACTAAAGCCTCACCATCAGATTGTTTAGTTTCATAAGCAGGACACTCGTTAAGGGAGTCTTACCCCTCTGCAGAGATGCAGTTGGTGTATTCTACAGCCCCTGGCGACTGGGCCAGATATTAACGAACAAAACGATTTCAATAAGACATCAATTCACAAAAGAGTAATCTGAATTTTTTTGTGCATATCACTTGAAATCAAAATCTGACCCGACTCCATTATAAGGTGAATTATATTCAATAATTCCAAAACATTATTCACATATTTTAAGATATGTATTTCTTTTAGAGTGGAAAATTCCATCTTGGCGTTGGATTGTTTGAGGGCACCCAGATGGGTATTAGCCATCTACGAATTACTAAAAAATATTTATAGACTTGCCTATCAGCAGCAGTAGTAGATGATCAATCAGAGAATACTAAAGCGTATATGAAGAACGGCGACGTTCAAGCCTTGTTACTTAGAAAGCGTACTTTTTATATTGCACAACTGAAAATAAGATTCCTCTTCGAATTTAAACACTGGTAGTTAATTTAAAGAATGGAACTGTGGTCACCTGGATTTTGTCCCTGCTATAACCTGTCATAGGCTATAGCTACTCTCTATATTCTTATTTACTGTTGTTTTTTATTTAACCGGTTTTCTAGCAAACTTTTGCTCTGTTGTTGGCGACCATAGTCGAGGGTAACCCGAAGGCTCCCTTTTCGATAGTTACTACACCAATGTGTAGGGGAGGGCGCTACTCCTTTCCTGGATTGCTCTACTTTACCCTTGATCCGTACCTTATAATGCTGAGTGCTAAGCAAGGAAGCATCAAGTACCATTTTTTGAGTCTTTGGTATGACTCGACCTGGGATTGAACCCAGGTCTCCCGGGCCATTGGCGAACACTCTCACCCCTGGCCCAGCGGTTAGAGTGTTCGCCAATGGCCCGGGAGACCTAGGTTCAATCCCAGGTCGAGTCATACCAAAGACTTTAAAAATGGAACTTGATACCACCTTGCTTAACACTCAGCATTATAAGGTACGGTTCAAGGGTAAAGTGGAGCAATCCAGGGAATGGAGTAGCGCCCTCCCCTACACCTTGGTGTAGTAGCTATCGAAAAGGGAGCCTTCGGGTCACCCTCGACTATGGTCGCTAACTTTTTTTTTTTTTGCTCTGTTGCATTATCGTCCGAATATAAAAAGCAGCAAGAACATCAGACTCGACCGAAGGCTCTATCCAGCCTGGCCAAAGAGGAACAAAGCGAGGCACTCTTGCAGCTGTTTTATACAACCGGCAGTCCCCGCCTCTTTCAATCTGGTACTAGCTACTCCCAGCTGTTTTCGGCCTGCCCACTACTTTCTTGCTCAGGGCACTCTTTTTACCACTACTAATAATGACATTTTCAGGGCACTACTCTTACTCCGACAACTACAGTCCTTTTCATTTCTCTCCTCTTAACACATCTACTAAAGTCCTTTTTCGAGCCATTGTCTCACTACGACTACTACAAGACTTTTCATAGCACTCCTCTTAAAACTACAACTACTGCCCTTTTTAGGGAAAGTCAACAAACGACCTAGGTTAACACCTACTACGACGATGAACGACTTGTAGTTCACCAGGCTATGTAATCTAGGCCGCCTTCCCAGACCGATTATCAGCAAGACGTAGCTGAAACAGTACAAGTTGACTTTATTAGCTTGGTCGCTGCTAATACAACCAAACCCTGGGTCACCTGCCGATCAACAGTTAGGTCTTTGTCTAGCTTGCATCAGCAATCGACAGGTCTAACCCAAGAGCCGTCGACAGACTACCTGACTACATAGCTGTACCAGCAATTCATTCAGGTATAATCCAGATTAACTGTCTACGCTTTTGACATACACAATAAATCCCCTCAAACACAATTCTTGTTATTCCATGTCAAACGTATGCCTTGAAGAAGGTAAAGTTCTTTCTCCAAGATGTTCAGTTCCTCAGCAAATGGCCGCTTGTTTTCAGCTTATATGACGAGAGAATTTTCAGGGATTTCATTTTCAACCATAGTCTGCGGCTTCGATGATTGTTTCTTTGAATGTTTACTTTCTTAATTTTTGACAATCGTCAAAAAAGACGAGTTGGTTAAAAAGAAAATTTAAAAAAATTGAAGATTAATAACTAAAACAATTCGGGAATTTAATTTGATTAATCGTTAATACGGCAATATTTTGTTATTGCTGTTATTGTTGTTCTTATGAACATGACAAGGGAGATAACTCTGGTCCAGAATTTTTTTCATAAAAACTACAATATTGATTTATATGGAGAAAACATAATGTTCATTAATTAGTCCGGGTTAAAGGCGTCATGCGTGTGACTCGAAGCCTGAATTTTCAGACCTTTTTTTTCCGATGCAGGCATCAATGAAGGCGGAGAAAATTTTTGGTAAACGAGCAAACGTGTTTTTTTTCCGCAATCATACAAAAAGGTTCGGCTTCTGGTTAACCTTAGAGCTCTTTTAACCGGGACTAACAAGGCGAGAGAGAGAAAGAGAGAGAGAGAGAGAGAGAGAGAGAGAGTTTTTTTTTAAAACAAAACGAAAACCCATGGTTATTAATTCAATCTTTTAATGGCAAATTAACAAAGAAAATGAATTGAATTGTTTTTCAAATAGAAAATAAATCGGAAACACTTAGTAAACGTGTGAACTAATTTTAGTTTCTCTGCAAGGCATAGAAGACCCGTGGCACTCATTCATATAGAGGAAAAATTCCGCCAAAAAAGTCCAAAAATTAAAAAAAAATACATTATCGTGTTTATCTGCAGTTTTACTAGTCGTCGTGGCAAGTGTTTTTTGGGGGTGTTATGTTTTCATAATGACAAAAAGTGTAACGTAATAGCCATAATGTGATGAAGTTGGTTGTCATAATGTTGTCTGGAAGTGTTTTCGCAGTAAAGAATTGTGTTCTAAATTTGTAAGAAGTTTTTAAATCTATTTGCCAAGTAATGCTGTGGCTCTAAAAATGTTTTTAATAAAGCTAATTGAAACGGTGGTTGTTTTTTTTATAAGAAAGACACCGAACCTTTCCGATTTCATCTGTTTATATAACTCCAAGTCTTATTAATTCCAAACAGTGTATATCTATTTAAAGACTTAGATAAAAAAAAATTTAAAAAAGGGCGATAAAAGTAGCTTCCCAAGAGCACAGAAGAATACATTAAAGAAAATTGCTTAAACGGTATTGCTTAAAATCTTGTGTGAACCACAGTGGAATGAAAAATGTCAAGTATGTAATTTACAATTTAGATCCAAAAGATTTTTACATAACTATTATATATATATAAATATTTGTTCTGAATAATTGTTTTTTCTTTGATGGGGTTTGATGCATTTGATTGTATTCATATGTTTATTGATTACTTTCTTATCAACTAATCCTGTGCAATAACAAGTGAAGAAAAAGTATTAAAGAACATTCTCTCTGTAAAGTTTGTTAGATAGATAGATAGATAGATAGATAGATAGATAGATAGATAGATAGATAGATGTGTGTATGAGATATATAAGATAATTATATAACCAACACACGGAAAGACAGACAATGAGGCAAAGACACAGATATGGAAAGACCGAAAAATAGAGAGGGGAGTGAGCAAAACAAAATTTCCAAGACACGTGAAGAAAATCAGCATCGAAATATGCCATCTATGAAGATAGATAGATAGATAGATAGATAGATAGATAGATAGATAGATAGATAGATAGATAGATATGACCAGACAGAGATGAATTAATTGAGGGATATGAAGAGAGAGAGAGAGAGAGAGAGAGAGAGAGAGAGAGAGAGAGAGATTGTTCTAGCCCATTCAGGATTATTCAGTTATGAATATTCAGAAAGTCTTATATAGAAAACGTTCAATAGAATTCTTTTTCTCACCCCATTACTTTGTGTTATGAGTTTGGTTTTCATTATTTGTGACTTGTCGAATACCATAAATCCGTATGCAGAGACCCCCATCCTTATATGGCGGGGCATATATTGTCAATACAGTCTTCCAGTGTTTCAAAATTCTCCAAGAGACAACCCACTCACCAAGTGCCAAGATTCGACTACACTGCAGAGACAGTGCAATTTTTCATTTTTTTTTTTTTCATTTTATTTTTTATTTTTATTTTTATTTTTATTTTTTATTTTTTACATAGACACAGGCATCTGACATAAAAGTGTAGGTCCCTATTTTTCTAGAGGAAGTTAATGACATTGATAATATTAATGATAGTAATATTTTTCTTGATAAGAAAGACAATTGGGGGTGGCCAAAAAAAATCAGGCCAAGATTATTTAGGATATTGCATAGTGACAAATTTCAAAAAATAGTAACCGATGATAAAGATGATAAAATGAGTGAATAGAAGAATGAAAATTAAAATACGGATGATTATGAAATTAATGAAAGTCATATAATTATAAAAAAAAAAAAATTTTAAATGGTAATATTATTTTGATGTTTTGAATAATGCGAATCAAAGCAGTTATATAATATTTCAATATTAAAAAATAATTCAGTTACTTGAAAATGAAACCAATAAATATGCTGGATATTTAAAGTTACTTATTCGTACCCAGTCTCCAGTTGCAGCCAGTTAGTATCTGAAATGATCATGCAAATAAAAAATAGTTATATGTATGTATATATTAATGGTTAAGAAATTATAACCGGCGGACCTAATACATGAGTGAAGAACAAGGAGATAACTTTTTCTGTTCATCGACATGTCTGCTTCCATTAAAAGACAGGCGTCCATCAAAACTACCTAAAAAAACTCTCCAAATATAAAGACCTAAAATTAGTAATTGGTGGAATATGGTGTACGAGGACCACATCAATACCAGTGTTAATGGGTGATCTCGGCCTGGTTGAAAAAGGGATTGAAAAATACACAAAAAAATTCTTGCAAAATCAAGATATAAGAAGTCCTGATAATTGCCTTCCTCGGCACTTTTTACATAGAAAGGAGGACTCTATCAAATAATTATGATAGCTTAGTCCAAGGAACGGACTTGGGTCTGTGAGTATACGATTCTGGACATTAAGGAGAAACACTGAATAATAATAATAATAATAATAATAATAATAATAATAATAATAATAATAATAATAATAAACGGATACTAATCGTGGCTAGACGTCCAGAGCTCGTGATAATAAACAGCAACAACAAAAAATTAAAACAAAACAGAACCTACCGAATAGTGGCTGACAACAGGGTGAAACTCAAGAAAAGTGAAAAGAAAGATAAATACTAAGACTTTGCAGGAGAACTGAAAAACCTTTGGAACATGAAAGTGATGGTTATACCAATCGTAATTAGTGCGCTTTGTACAGTCACCAAAGGATTGGTACAGGAATTGGAGGACTAGGAAATAACAGTAGTGGAGACCATCCAAACAACAACATTGTTGAGATCGGCCAGAATAGTGAGAACATTCCTGGAGACTTGAGGAGATTTGCAGTAACTCACACTCCATTAAGAAACCAGCAACTAACACTGGAGTGACAAACTCTTATAATAATAATAATAATAATAATAATAATAATAATAATAATAATAATAATAATAATAATAGTAATAATAATACTTGATATCACTTGAATGTCCAGTCTAAGCCATGGGGAAACTCAAATACAACTCATAATGAATAATTTGGGAGAAAGTATCGGAATTTTAGTGAGATTTTTATTCACTCGAACATTTTAGATGACAAAAAAATCCTATCTGGTTTGAAGAAAGAATAACTGCCGTAAATGTTGTGAAGGACACAATTTTATAAATAGAACAATATCAAAACCTCAAAAAAAAAATGGAGAAGCTGTAGAAATGAATGTGAAAGGAGTCACAAATAATTACTGTCTCATTATGGAAACCAGGTCAGTAAATTTAGTCTATAAGTTAAAGAAATTGGAGTAACGAAAAATATGTGAACTTATAAAGACGACGTCGGGCTGGATTATTAAAGTACTGAAGAAAGAACTGGTGATACGAGGATAACTGCTGTCACGCAGTTCCATGTTTCAACAAAAAAACATATAATGAAAACACAGATAAATAATAATAATAATAATAATAATAATAATAATAATAATAATAATAATAATAATAATAATAAATAAAAGTTACGAAATAGTGCATATATGTGTGTGTGTGTGTGTGTTTATTCGTATATATATATATATATATATATATATATATATATATATATATATGTGTGTGTGTGTGTGTGTGTGTGTGTGTGTGACTGTTGATTTAAATGGAGTGCATTTTCATTATAATTTTTGTACACACTAGCTTGTTCACATTCATGCATATATATGTATATATATATATATATATATATATATATTCCCATGAACATATATACACGAATGCTTAAGTGTACGCATAAATGCTGAAATATATGTGCATACATTTTTCTTCGGAATAAGTATAAGTGTACACATACATACATACATACATATATTTCAGTATTTATGAATGTGTGTACTGTATATGTATGCACATACATAAGCACGTATATATATATATATATATATATATGTGTGTGTGTGTGTGTGTGTGTGTGTGTGTATATATATATATATATATATATATATATATATACACGTATATATATATATATATATATATATATATATATATATATATATATATATATACACGTGTTGCTGATTTGTTTCTGAGTGTGTGTACGTGGATGCGTAAGTGTTCATCTATTGTGTGCCTGCTTGCATTGTTTTAACTGGTGATATTACATTATTTTTTAGGGTGCTTGGGGATTTTATATACGATTATTATTATCAATGTCATCAACTTCAGGACAAAAATGTGAAAATTTGAAAGAACAAGAAAAAAAACGGATCATCATTTGTAAATTAGAACAAAGATAGTGCGAGAAAAGGTGATGAAAATTTAAAATCTATTTTCTACAATCTCTTTGCTCTAAACTATTCTTTTAAACAAGATAAAAAATAAAAAATAAAAAAACTTACCGATTGTTTAAAATAAAAATTAAAAACAAGCAATTAACTGCTTCGCATTCTTAATAAATGTATTCTTTTTTTTTTTCACTTTTTAAAAATTTTTTTTTTTTTTTTTTTTTTTTTTTTTACTTTATTCTGTTTTCTGCGAACCCTTTATGCTATGAATTCTTGATTTATGTACGTTTATTGCTGAAAAAAAACATAAATTCAGATAAACTATAAACTGAAATTCAAGCGACATTATTATTTTTTTGCCATTTTATTTCTACGCACCAAACTGACATTCTTTTTTTCAGCCAGCCGTCGTAGATACAAAGATATATATATATATATATATATATATATATATATATATATATATATATATATATATATATATACGTCTCAAATTAAAACCGGTAACGAATTTTGCGAATTCATTCAAGTCTGCCGTCACTAAATCATCTGCAGGTTTAAACAATTTATACAGATTTATAAAGAGAAATTAACAATTACTCGAATGTGTAGCCAGTGTGGACGAAGACCAACAACTTCTTTTATGTAATGATAACCATATTTCCCGACATCAAAGAGGCACCGATTCCAAATTATATTTCTATTTTTCCAGCATTTTTTGTGCGGTTAATGTGAGGGTGTCTTTTGGAGTGGCTATGTAAATAAAGAATGTAAGTTTTATTGATTCAATAAAGAGTATTCCAGCAATTCAAAATGTTTCATTGAAACCACAACGAAAGACAAAGTTAAAGTAGCCAAAACAACACTGAAATGGTATTTTTGTGAATTGCAGTAGTTTTCTTTCGTATGTGCTATTCCGTTGATTCTCATCGCATGTTGTAGGAACAGATGACTTTTCAAGGGAGATAATAGATATGTAATGTGAATCTGGGTGCAGTCAATATGTGTAGAACTCACTAAAATCACTCCCAACTTGTTAATATTAAATTGAATGGTTTAAATTACCCTGCCGATGCTGCAGAAAAATAGATGAATATATGTGAATATTTGTTACTATATTAATTATTACAGCAGATAATAGTTTATACGGATCATTCTTATATCTTATACAAGTGATGAAATTACAGCCTAGAATTGAAGCTTGTTCTCTATGATTCGAGATAAGTTTATACGCAATGAGATATTCAAGATCGAAGCCACTGTGTAACATTTTTGGTGGGGATGGGTAAGAAATAAAAGTAACATCAGCGATGTCGGGAGAGATGGTATATCTATTTTTCCTTGACTTGCACAGATAGCAGCTTCAAATTGGCTGCTACATTCTAACAATAACGTTTTTATTTAACAATAGATCCCGGCCGTCATTTGGGGCTTTGTAATTAGATTGTAACTGAATTAGAATGACACGTTTTTTGTAAATAAAGAAACAATTATTGAAATATAAATTGAAAAAAAATAATAACAAGTCATTTATGATACAGAAATGAAAAAAATATACCTGTAAATTACAGAGATGCAAATTGTTTGTACAATCAAACGATTGCATATAAAGAAAAATATTTGAAATCTCTCAAATAAAAAAGAAAAATCAGTCGGTTTATTAAGTAAATGGAAAAATTTGTTAAACTATAAAGCAATATATATATATATATATATATATATATATATATATATATATACATATATATATATATATATATATATATATATATATATATATATATATATATATATATATATATATATATATATGTTTGAAGAATTAGCGTTGTATCTACTGATATGTTCAAATAGTTATCTTCGTTTTACTTGTCGTAAAGCACGAAGAATATGGACATGTTTTTATTTTTTATTTAAACCAACATTACTTGATAATTTCATCTTTTTTTCAATGCGGTACTATAGTTACTTCATTAAAAAAAATCAATTTTTTTTTATTTCTCAGAAAAAGGTGCATAAAAGTTAAAACGTGATCTGTTCAAGAAAAAAACAAATAAAAAATGTGTGGACAAAACGAGGTTTGAAAAGTTGAACACATGATTATTATTTTTTTTTTTTTAATCTTTTCTTTTCGAAAAAAAAACAAGATAAAAGGCAATGATAATATTATACAAGGCAGACAGCTGAACTGTCAGTCACTCTCAAACCACACCTCTTCTCTTCATTCACTGGCTGCAACCTAAATTTAAAAATAAAACTTAGGTATAGCCCCACCCACCTCACAACCTTATATCAAGTATAACAGTGTACATACCTCGGATTTTTCTTTCTCTCTTTCTTTTTTTTTTTTTTTTTTTTTTTTCATACATATTTTAGATGTATAGATCCAACAAATGATTTTAATTTCTCTTCTGTGGGGATTTTTCCGGCTGCTAGCAACAATTCATCAAATGTACATTGTGCAAAATTACGAACTTAATATACGTTGTTTCTAACAGTTAGTAACATTTTTCATATTTCTCTCCTGGGATATTCTGATTTTAAACTTTCACGTAATAATAATAATAATAATAATAATAATAATAATAATAATAATAATAATAATAACAAATGGTATATGCACAACCCAGCAACTGTCCTAGAAAATGCCACGCATAAACTCCTATGGGACTCTAACATACAAACGCATCACCTAATCCCGGCCAGAAGACCAGACTTAATCATAATCAACAAAAACAAGAGAACTTGCAAAATAGTCGACATTGCTGTCCCGGCTGACCACAGAATAAAACTGAAAGAATGTGAAAAGAAGGATAAGTACCTCGACCTTGCTAGGGAATTGAAAAAGCTGTGGAACATGAAAGTGGCAATTATACCAATTGTAATTGGTGCGTTTGGAACAGTAACTAAAGGATTACTAAAGGGACTAGAGGACTTGGAAGTTGGCGGACGAGTAGGAGACCATCCAAACGACAGCATTATTGAGAACGGCCAGAATACTAAGAAGAGTCCTGGAGACTTGAGGAGACTTGCTTTCACTCAGACTCCAGTGAAAAACCATCGGCTAACCCTGATGTGAAAAACTCTAATGAGTGAATAATAATAATAATAATAATATATGATTGGTCTTAAACCTTCATGATAACACACAATACACTACCATTAATAATAATAATAATAATAATAATAATAATAATAATAATAATAATTATAATAATAATAATATATCACTTAATCTAGGTCAGAAGGCCAGATTTAGTTCCAGTAATCAAGAAGAATAGAACGTGTCAGTGGATTTCGGTGTTCCGGCAGACCACGAAGTAAAATAAAAACAACTAGGAAAATAAACATAAGTTCATTAGCCATATCAGGTCAGAAAAAAACAATGAGATATCCGAAGTATTGAAATTATCAGTTGTGCCAAACATAGACTGAGCCTTGAGAACAGTTCTGAAGGGCCAATTAAAAAAAAGGGCCAATTAAAAAAAAAAAGAGTTTCAAGATTTGTAAACCTGATAGAGAATCGGGATCAGACGGCATAAATAAAAACTATCACGTATATTTTGGCGCGAAAACTCAATTATTACAAACAACAGCAGCAACAACTACAACGACAATAAGCATCATCTATGATGACAACCTATTTATCTTGTCATTGCCTAAAGTAGAAGAACTTTTATCGTAGAGCATATGTCGATATTCTAGACGATCCAAGAGTAAACTTTAAAAAGTGGAAAAACAAATTGTGGATCTCGAAAGGACGATAGTAGTAATCAACATAACGGGGCAAAATGTTAAAAAGTCTCCAATTGCCTGTCATCGTGTCTGGATTAATTCAAAAGAGAATCTAAATTATCGAGATTAAAATCTAAATCAAATAAGACCCCAGCTCTGAAATATGGAAGGGATTGCTGTCGCTTGAGCTTTTGTGAAGTATTCTCTCTACATTAACATAAATATTTCAAATGACAACAAAAAGACAGAAGCTGATCCTCTTAAACAAAGAAAAGACGACCTGCTGTCTTATAGATGTTGCTGAACACGCGAACCATAATGTGCATATGAAAACATAAAAAGTTGAAAGATTTATCAAGTTTTAACACAAGAATTGGAAAAGGGTGGAATAGTTAGGTTAGAATCGTGTCCATCATAATCGGCGTACATAGAATAGGGTCTGGAATACTATAATCTTGGTTAGATAAATTAAGAAAGAGAAGACATTGGTGGGATCTGTGAATATACAAAGAAAACTACTGGAAATTGTCGTGGCTCGCTAACACTCGATATCCAACAACAGCCACCTGTCATCCAGTCAGTAAATCCATTAAATAATAATAATAATAATAATAATAATAATAATAATAATAATAAGAAGAAGAAGAAGAAGAAGAAGAAGAAGAAGAAGAAGAAGAAGAAGAAGAAGAAGAAGAAGCTAGAGACAGAGCATCTAATCTTGGCTTGACGACCAGAACTAGTGATAGTAAAAAAAAACAAAAAAAAACAGAACCTGCTGAAAAGTGGACTTTGTTGTTCCAGCTGACTACAGGGTAAAACTGAAGGAACGCAAAGAGACAGAAAAGTACCTAGGCCTTGCTAGAAATCTAAAAAGAAAAAAATGAAACATGAAAGTGACGGTGATACCAATTGTAATTGTTGCGTTCGGAACAGTTACCAAAGGACTGGAACCGGGACTGGCAGACTTAGAAATTAGAGGACGAGTGGAGACCATCTAAACGACAGCATTGGTAAAATCAGCCAGAATACTAGGAAGAGTCCTGGAGACTTCAGGGTACTTGCTGTTATGAAACTCCAGGAAAAATCATCAGCTTACGCTGGTATGGAGAACTCTCAAATTAGTAAAATATTAATAGTGGTGGTAGTGACGATTTTATCGAGGATTAGAATAGAGTTAGAAACTGTCCCAAAGACTCAGAAAGATTCGAAAATGAAGAAATCCGAGAAAGAATCAAAATCATCCTGAAAACAGATTTGAAAAAGAGGGGTATTGAGGAACGCTAGTGAAAATCATCGATTAGTATGAACATTCCATGATTATGATATAACTGTAGCATTCTAAAAAATCCAACTCTCTTTAGGCGTGCACATAGTTTTAGTTACTGACCTGATTTGAATTGACAACAGAATAATAATAATAATAATAATAATAATAATAATAATAATAATAATAATAATAATTCCTTCATGTTCTCCTCTTTTGAACAGAGGAACTTCAAATCCGAAGAATTGAAACTATCCTGTTTCTGTTACAACCAGTTAGGATTCGTGGAAAGTCCAGGAGACCTTAAGAGACATGCTGTCACACAGGGAATGCTACAAGGTAGAGCTGATATAAAAAAAAACTCGCAAGTAAAATAATATTAATAATAATATTAATAATAATAATAATAATAATAATAATAATAATAATGATAATAATAATAATAATAATCACACAAACGCCAGTGAAAAACCATCAGCTAACACTGATGTGAAAAACTCTAGAGGAGTAACATAATAATAATTATAATAATAACGGAGAAAATAACTCCGTACCGCTTTGGAAAAGGTTAGAAGTTACAAGAAAATCGGGAATAATAATAATAATAATAATAATAATAATAATAATAATAATAATAATAATAATAATAATAAAATGAGGGGACATACCAAGAGAATAAGGTGAATATTTCTAAATGGAATTTACTAATAAAAGTAAACTTAAGCATTATTGGAGACTTCGAAATCTAGAGCAGTTGAAAATATCTCAATTACAATCGCAAAATTATGAAATTAAATCTTTTGACTAACAATATTCTATAGTCAGTAGACAAAAGAACAAAAACTAAAAACAAAGAAAATAGATATTCAA
The DNA here is from genome assembly GCA_963585895.1 of Sepioteuthis lessoniana. Classification (NCBI taxonomy): domain Eukaryota; kingdom Metazoa; phylum Mollusca; class Cephalopoda; order Myopsida; family Loliginidae; genus Sepioteuthis; species Sepioteuthis lessoniana. Next base: position 106,438,541 of record OY757906.1, on the reverse strand, counting down.
AATTACCTTAATTAGATAATTAACAAGATAATGAAGCACGATAGTTGCTATTACTCCCCTCATTATGTGAATGCTTCGAACAATCCTCTGGAGTCTTTCCGAAGTATTGGAAGAAATAGAAATCCGAGGAAGAATGGAACCCAATCATGGCAATGTGGGTGTAATCAGCTAGATTTATGAGGATAACACTAGAATATTACAAAAAGAAATTATTGAAATCCCTAAATGCCGAAAGTGTGTGAAAGGTGATCGTGCATAAATAATCATAATTCCGGAGCGAAAAGATTCAGTCACAAAATAAGATGTACGTTACTATTTGAATGAAAAGAGCATAATAATAAACATTATTCTTTAGGGACACGGATTCACATGAAAGTGTTAGAACCACTAAAAATTGAACCTGTCGACCATTACTATAAGCATAGATTTAGACGCTGGAGATAGAAAATTGAACAAAGTAAATTTACTGGACTTTTAAGAAAGTCTTATTCAATCAAAGCCAGGAGACCAGATCGTGTCATCATAAACAAGAAAATGAAATATGTTAAATTAATGGCTAAGCTGTTACCGCAGATCATACATTACAACTGACAGCGAGTGAAAATATTGATTAATATTTTGGAACTTGCAGCAGGAAGAATATTTTATGGAAAATGAAGAAGACAATCGTGCTTATCGTTATTGATGTGTTTGAGATCATCCGGAACAGACCAAAAAAAAAAAAAAAGATTCGAAATCTTAAAAACTCGAGGAAGAATCCAGGAAAAAGTAGTTTTTAGAACAAAGAAAATCTGCATGTTTTAGATTTACTGTCAGTAGATATCCAGTGAGAAACTCTGGATACGACTTGTGTAAACATACCAACATATATAGTAATTCCAATGGGTTTGTGTGAGGAGTATTTGTGTTAGTATATACGTGAGTAATTGCAATTATTTGTGTGTTTTTGCGCATGGATTTTTTGGTGTGAATACTATTGTGTATTTTTAGTCAGAAAGTGTTTGTGTGAGAAACTGTGCCTGTTTTTATATGGGGTTCTTTGTAATGGTATATTGCTTCTCTCAGTTATTTTTTAGAGAGAAAACTGTCATTTTCTCACGTTAAACTGTATGTAATAGCACGAACCGAGGAATGCAATCAGTTGATTCCCGTGGATTAAATAGTTAAGTTTGAAATGTTCAGAATATTACCAAACAAAACAGAACCTGAAGAAGAGCGTAGTATATAAATCTCGGCACCTTGAGGTATCCAAGGAGGCGACATAAGTCAGAAAAGGTGAATATACACAAACCCTGCTTAAAACAAGCAAGAAAAGTGAACTATAAAATACAATAGTTGAACATCTATTTCTAAAAAATAAAGTATATCTACTTCTTTTCTGTACTTCATTGAATGACAGTTTACACTAAAATAATTTTTTGAATGCATTGCACATCATATATAAAAAAAAGTTACACTTTATTATGCAAATTGGTTTTTAATAATTATGGAAAATCAGGTTGGTTTAAATTTGCTAGATCTCTACATATTTCACAAGATCTCATATGTAATAGACACCAGAAATCGCTTTTCTGTCAAAGATTTTTATAGTTTCAATACATCCACTTTTATACAAATAAATACCCCATATCCTATTTCGAAAATTTATTAATCCGAGTCTACACTGGTATAAAATATATAATAATCAGACGCACAGCAGCAGATTTTCTTTCCTTGAAACAACTATATCGACCATACTCCTTTTAACAAATAGATATTTTGGGGCATTTACTAAAATTTCCCTTTCTAACATATCTGGTAGAAATAAACAAAATTAAATAAATAAAACTTATTGTTTTTTAAAGTAGGATTAACGTTGAAGTAATTATATAAGTGTCTTCAATTTTATTATAGCACCATCGTCTTGAAGCCAGCAATTGGACGTTTCTTTAATGATGTTATATCGTTCTCTGATATGCGTCATTGCAGAGTTTTCTTTCCTTTCCATTCTTGGTAGAATGGATACTGATCTTTGCTCTTCCTATTAAATCCCCACGTCTTCACAATTTAAAGTTCTGTCAATATATGATTTCTGAACTTTATTGCCCCATTTGAATTAAATATACGTAATTGTTTTTGATCACATACAATTTTTCTGTCGCGAACATGTGCCTATTATTATTATTATTATTATTATTATTATTATTATTATTATTATTGTTGTTGTTGTTGTTGTTGTTGTTGCAATATAGTATAATTTTTATTCTTATTAATTGTGATTTTATGATATATAAGTCACTGTAGAAATTGGTATGCACTAATGAAACCAATAAAAATATTTTCCTATTGCATAACCAAAAATTATTAGAACACTTTTTTTTCTGAATATAAGAAATGAACAAACTTATATTAACTGTAAGTATATACTTTTGAGCTTTAAAATTAATAAAACTGTTTACATATATTACTATATGCCTGTTACATCCAAGGCAATAGATTAAAACACTTCAAGGAACTCAAGATGGAGGTACACGACATATACTTATTTCCCCAAACTTTAACAAGATCATTTGTGTTTTCAAATCATTTTTAAGATATATTTGATATACCAAGCAATCTGAATAAAAAAAAAAATTCACTAAACGGCGTATATTTCATGAATTAGAGTGAAAATAAACATTATGTTCTCTGGAAATATTGTTCTTTTGATTTAAGTTAAAAGAATCTTCTTTTTATAAAAGTGATTTCTTAAATTGAATTAACATTTCTCATATTCGTAAATAATTTATAAGCTACTATTGGATTGAAAATAATTAGTTTTCTAGACATTATAAACACATTTTAAGCATACCTACTGTTGGAAAAATAGAAACATGTTGATGTAAGTATTGTAATAATGACGCATTCTCCCGTCTTTTCGTGGTTTTGTAAGATATATATCGACCTCGTAAATTCACAAAGAAAGTTCCTGTTGTATGGGGTGTTTTTTTTTTTTTTCAATCTTGCCTGATGCCCGATGTCCAATTCTGTCTCTAATTCGTTTAATTTAGAATTTTCTAAAAACATGAAGATACTAATATGTAATATTATCTTAGTGTTTTAGATAACATTACACGTACTCTTAACATACAAGAATGGAGTACATTTTGAACTATTATAATGAAATACAGTGGTTTGCTTTTTTTCTATTTGACTTTAAAAATTTCATAACCAGTCATTAGTTAGAAACGTATTGACTGGTCCAATTTAATGTTATATACAGAAACAACGTATTTTATTTGTTATGACAATTTATAGAAAGTGTAAGTAATTCTGATAAATTTGAATTCTGCGATAATCTATAATACATTTTCCATTGATATTTTGGGATAGTTACTTCATTAATTTTTTGGTTGTATTATTTTTTTTTTAGTTTGAGCAAAAAGTTTCAGCTGGTTCATTCTTCATATCTCCTCAGGTCTATCAACAGGTGAGTATTTTGATACCGCATCTTATCAAACAATATCCATTTTAGTCTAGTCATTATGTGCGTTTTCATAAGAGAAGCATGTAAGATATTTCAAAGGAATAGTGGATGCGTATGCAGTTTTGAATATGCTAGTCTCCTCTTATTATTTTAAGGATCAGACATGTAATAACGTGTCACTAATATATATATATATATATATATATATATATATATATATATATATATATATGTGTGTGTGTGTGTGTGTGTGTGTGTGTGTGTGTGTGTGTGTGTGTGTGTGTGTGTGTGTGTGTGTGTGTGTGCCTGTCTGTCTGTCTGTCTCTCTGTTTTTCTGTCTGTCTCTACAATAAAAGAGAGAATTTAAAAAGTATGCACCAAATAACTGCATTGCTATAACCCTTATAACACTAATGAAAATAGAACATATATCCATATTTAAACAAAGACTTACAACACGATCGAACGAGAAGTCGTATGACAGTATTTAAATGAAAGCTACACAATATGATTTTAAAGAAAAAAAAACTGTGTCTAACATAACTCTACAGGTTAATTTTACACCTGAAGATGATTACCCATTAAACCGGCTGAAACATTATGATCATTATAAGAACGATGAAGATACTCATCCAGACTATCCATGAAATAAAGACTCATGTCTTATATATATATATATATATATATATATATATATATATATATATATATATATATATATATATATATATATATATATATATATATACGGATTAAAGATTAAACTTATTACTGTTAGCATTCGTTCTAAAATTTCTCCCTAACTTGCAGTCATTGTACACTGTTCCCAGCGGAAAATTAAAAAAGAAGAGAAAGAGTGTTCCCAGGAGTTGAAAAAAGCTCTTAGGAATATATTTTATAATAAAAAAAGTGTGTTTTTCATTTCAGTGTCTAAAATCATTTCTTATTTTAAAGAAATTGTACACATTGCAGAACGAAATTACAACAAAAAACAAGATAATTTTTTTTTTTTTTTTTTTTACTATAAACAATCGATTTTCCGACAACTGGTGGTCATACAGGGATTTCTTTGTACAGAAATTTATCAATAAGACATTGTTAATCTTCTAAGTGTAGTTTCATAAATATTTAATATGATTTCATACTAATGTTTTCTTCACAGCAGCTTGATCTTTACCGCGATAAAGCGACGCATCATCATTGATTAATGGATTTATTTATCAAATCAATAAATATAGATTCATTTTATTTTATCACAAATTCTTTTAATTCCGAAAAGTCAGAAAACCAAACGTTTCGGAAAACCGATTGTAAATTTTTAAATTTTGAACATTCATTGATATTTTTATCGCTTTTTTATTCTTTAGTGAGGAGCCTTTTTTTATCTTTTCAAGGTGACACTAAAAGATTTCAGTGATCACCAGACTGTCCTTTTTTTTTCTGTGAATAAGAAAAAAACAAAACGAAAAATTCTCATTTCATTAGTCCAACTGCGACTTACATGAAATAATTCCAAGTGAGGGATTACAGTCAAAAATCCATGACTTAAACCCGATTTAAAAAAAAAAAAAACATTTCTAAAATGTTGCTGCCAGATTTTTTAAATATTTTCTATTTTGATATTTTTAACATTTTTTTTTTCATTTTAAAGACTGTACAGAAAGATTTTAACAATCATTAACAAAAAAAGTTATTGTTCAAAACTCATTCGCACGTTTTTGAAATAGATTAATATTATTAATAATCAAGATAAAATTCATCAAACGACATACAAGTTGAATTGTCTCTTGCCATACTTGCAAAATCCTTCTTTCTTTATTCTACAGTCAGTCTGTAAATTCTTTTGTTTGGTGAAAAAATTGGAACTGTTTGGCATGTAAAGACGTGGCCTATGCATTGCTTTATTCCCCTTTTATCAATATTTTTTAATGGCCACTTAGCTATAATTAATAATTAACCGGTTTAATTTTATCATTTTGAAATCATGATTTAACCGCCAATAAATCAAGACCTCCAAATTGACCAAAATATTTCCAGACCCCATATAATTTTTCTTCTTCTTTAATTGACATTCATTCATTTAAAAATGTTTTACATATATACATAAACAAAGACACACACATATATATATATATATATATATATATATATATATATATATATATATATATATATATATGTCTACTTCAAGATTTAGTTGGAAAATGAAATTATGCTATATATATATATATATATATATATATATATATATATATATATATATATATATATATATATATAGTTAATTACGCTTAAATATACAGTACTAGCTAAAGTTATTCTTACACCAATGCTAATCAGAAGATATGTCTTATACAGAGAAATGTCACTAAATGTAATGATTTTGCACCGCACCAAGCGATGATGTGCATAAATTTTGATCGGTTGCTTGGTTGTTTGGTTTTCATGGTTGGGTAAGTTTCAAAATCGATCTTCAGTTTTAGCTGTGAATTACGTGAAAAGAGATAAGACAAAAGACATATCACGTCAATAGTGATTCACAATACTATTCGTATACGAAGAAAAAAAATTAAGTGAATGGGGTAGGCCTATTTTCAATTTTGGATTGATTGTGGAGGATTTTTTTTTTTTTTTGCTTAAAGAATGTATGATTCTTCAAACTTCAAATATTCTTCGTTTTAATCAAATTTCGAGTACATTTTTTTTTAATTTTATTTTTATAATTTTTATTTTTGTTTTTTATTTATTTATTTTTTTATCTATATATTTGTTTATTTTTTGCACTCTTTTGTTAAATTCAAATTTGCGCAAAAGCATTTTATGAAAAATAAACGCATGATGACAACGGACAGAGAGGAAGCTGACGTAAAATCTTAAAGTCGTTGAAAAAATTCCGCTTGTTTCAACATCCATGGCACCTATCAATGAAAATTGGCGTCAGATGACGAGCTTTATTTTTATGAATATCTGTTCCTTCCAAATATTTTAACATTAACAGTAATAACTTAAAATACTCTTCATGTAACAAGTAATTTTGGAATGCTTTGTATAGGATGTACATGATGATATATAAAGAAGGAAAACATTATTTTGAACAGAATTATATATATATATATATATATATATATATATATATATATATATATATATATATATATATATATATATATATAAATTGATAACAAGCTAATCCAAGTAGAAAGAGAGATTTAGTCAGAAGCAATGTCCACACTATAGCGTTTCGGTTCTAATGAACCATTATCAGGAATGTGAGGGACGATTTTACATCCTTAATATCGTCCCTCGCAGTCCTGGTTACGGTTCCTTAGAACCGAAACGCTGTAGTGTCGACTTTCCTTCTCAATAAATCCCTCCTTCTACTTGGATTACATTGTTATCAATTTTTCTTTATATATTGTCGGATTACACTCCAATATTTACCTCCATATATATATATATATATATATATATATATATATATATATATATATATGTATGTATGTATATTTGTATGTATATATATATATATATATGTATATATATATATATGTATATATGTATATATATATATATATGTATATGTATGTATGTATGTATATATATATATATATATATATATATATATATACGTGTGCGCATTTGTGTGTGTGTGTGCGCGCGCGTGTGTGTGCGTGTGTGTGTGTGTGTCTATTACAATGCAATAAATTGTAAGTCATCATTTGCTTCTTTTATTATTTTGATTTTCTTTAAATGACATGCACTTAAGCTTTATAATTCTCCGATAAATCTTTTTTTTCTGAATTTTCATGATATATTCTACGCTTCGAAAATCTTAGCGCAATGTTAAATGATTCTATGAATATATCTGGTTAGCTAAGTCCCCATTAGTAGATGGCACCGCTTTTTTTAAAATTTTGTTATTCAAAAACGTTGCCACAACATAGACTTGAAAACCGACTTCAAAAACGCAGTTATTGTATTTACAAGATAGGTCATGAATTATAGTCAGCTGAAGTCATTAAGGTTTCAGGATTGATTTCAAAGGCTTCCAATTTAGAAATATGGGTTTGAAATCAAGATTTATCATCTTACTCGGTGAAAAAGTAAAAAAAAAAAAAAAAAAAAAAAAGGAACAGTTCAAAAAGTAATTGTTTTCTTTCTTTAAAGGAGGGAATGAACATTCTATAAAAATCCTTTTACAAATTACGGATTGATGCTCAGACGTAAAAATTGTATGTGGCTGCCGATTGGAAATGTGGAACTTTATCGACAGCCAAGCAGACTCGTTAACTTGAAATATATTTTTTTTCAATTTCTGAATTTCTAAAGTATTTCAATATATTTTTATCATTCCCATTCATGATATATTTTTAAACTATTTTTATTACTAAAATAAAGCGGAATTTTTTCTATTTGTTTGTCTTTATTAATTTGAACAGTCATATTTTTATTGCAAAGCAGATATTATTTTTTCTGACAAGCAAAGCAAAACGACATACGAATTTACTGAGGTGAGAAGCTCTAGCCACACAGAAGCAAAAAAGGGCCAAATGCCGATTAGTTTGTTTGTTTTAAAAATTGTTTTGCTGATTTGTAAAGAAAAAAGCTGATTTATTTTTATACGTCGAAACGTAAATAAGCAATAAAAGCAATAAAAAATATAAAGGCATTTTTTTCAGTCTTTTAACTTTTTAGCTGAACAATTTTTAACTTTTAATATATATATATATATATATATATATATATATATATATATATATATATATATATATTAAAAAACAAGATTTTCTTTCTAAATGCTGATGATGACGAAGAAAAAGCGCACGTGCTTAAAATTGATTTTTAAAATGAAGAATTTGAAAAGCGAACTTTAAAAAGCGTAAATTGGCACACAGGGAAATAAGAAAAAAAAAAAGCAGAAACATTCCAAGAAATAAAAAAAAAAAAATAAGCGCTAAAACGGAAAAAAAAGCATTATTTAAAAAAATGTTTTTTTGTCTTTTTAATTTTTAATTTTTTTTAGAATTGTTTTGTTTTTTTGTTTTTTTGTTTTGTTAAGATTTTTTATGTGTTTTGCAAAGTGCTTTTTCTTAAAAGTATTGTAGATATTTACAACAGCAACATAAAATAAATTATTTGCATATTTGTTGCGATTTTTTTCCAAATGCATTTTTTTTGTGTTTGCTTAACAGTGAATTATTTTTTTCGTCAGTCTGGACTATCCACACGCATAAATTTCTGACCATTCACACGGACAAACATTTACATAAATTAGACATACAAACATGCACGTATGTTGAAAGTCCTGATGAGCACAAAAGTTTGTAAACATGTTTTCCATCCTCAAAGGTATTGATGTTTACTCAAATTCCATTCAAAATAAATACGCCGAAACATTCATAGTCACAATTACAAATAGTTCCACTGGTATTCCTTTATATATTTTCGTTCCGTTTTATCACAACGTTTTCATTTTTTGATCATAAAACTAATTTGAGAAAAATCGAAATAAAGATCTAGTTTCAAGCTCACGAACCATACATGAGAGCTCGTCTTTCAAGAGCGATGACTTAAACTGTTAAGCTAATAAAACTCTCATAATTTCACCGTCCTCATCTTGTCCTGTACTATCATTTTTTTCTTCAGACACAATTCTTTGTTGTATACTTTCGTGATTATACTTTCTTTCACAAATATATTCAGTTACAGATTATCCGCTTTCTATTTCATTTGACTTTTTTTTTATTGTTTTGTAAGTCTCACGATTTTATTTAATTCACCGAACATTATAGTTAAAATTTGTAATGTTAAAAACTCAATGTAAAACTCCGACTTACACGAAAATTCATTTTTCTGTTGACTAATATGTACAGAAGTGAATTACATATTCTGATACACAGTTTCGTCAAAACAAAAACTTAAAAGAAAGACATAATAACAGCCTTATTAACAAATACAATTATTTCAATGTGTGCTACATTTAAAAGAAGCTAAAGCCTTTGCATGAAATGGTAACATTCATTATTTGTCTTATCGTTAATGATTATATTCTATAAGATCAAAGACACAGAAATGATCTTCATTGATTTTTATCAGCAGCACTTTCCCTTATGGCCACAAAAGGGAAATATATGTTTTTTGGAGCTTTGTAACCACGAACGTTTACCTCCCATGAACACAATCGGGTGAGTTAAAGTTCAAATCACAAAATACATCTCTCCATTTTCTCTCTCTCTCTCTCTCTCTCTCTCTCTCTCTCTCTCTCTCTCTCTCTCTCTCTCACATACACACATACGAACACATACGCGCGAGCCACACAGACATCCTCTCATCCAACGGTAACTCAACAGAGATTCACTTTCTAGAATGTTTTAAGCCATCAACTGAAAAAAAAAAATTAATTTATTATACTACAGAATTCTCTTTCTACCATAATATGCACGCACGCACGAACACACGCACGCACACACACACACACACACACACACACACATATATATATATATATATATATATATATAAAATTTTACATGGAGAAAGTAGTGCATAGTGAGTTATACTCATATTGGACAGAGGCTACAAGAAGTCATTTGAAATTTGATTATCACCAAATGTAGCAATCTGCTGCAACTTAACATATGCACGAATTTTCAACCTATAACAGCTACGTTCATAGGTGTTTCACAATTCTCACTTTATTCCTGTTTGCTTACATCCCTCCAGCCCTTGACTGAGTGATGATGCCACACATCTAGTTCTTATAACATTTATAATTAATTCTTTAATCTTAATTCAATAGATTCTCTTTCATTTGTCGTCCGAGTAAATTACAAAGATCGATCTTTTAAAAACTTACAAACATATATAGATTGGTGTAAATGTGTAAAAATGTCCTCATCTGTAGACTTGATTTAAGATGTATATCTAATTGAATACAATTGTATAAATATACTGAACTGCTGAGTTTTCTTTTCATAAATGATTAATGGAAACTTATAAATTAAACACAAACACACGCCATAAAAAATTTTAAAAATTCATCGTCTGCTCCAACTATTCTTGGAAACAGACCTCCAGATGAGGATCGTTTAAATATAGCCACAGGAAAACAACTCGCAAAACCACACATGAAATATACGCTACGAAACACACTTACAACATATTTCGGATGGGATATATAAAGATTTTATATCCTGTCTGTTTCAAATAAAATGGAATAATGATCCCCACCATAATATTTTTCCTTGCCTTTGACATTTTATCGGAGATATTTTGATTTAATACATTTTCCAAAATATCTGATATTTACAAATCAAAATTAGAAGAGGAATAGTTTGTGACAATTCGATCACCAATTAATATTTATCGATTGATTGTAACACCAGTTTGCATTTATGAGATTGTACTTAAGGAAAAGTTATCGTTTTTGTTTTTTTTTCATATGAAATCTTCAAAATCAAATTATTTGTGATTAAGTAATCCTAATATATATATATATATATATATATATATATGTGTGTGTGTGTGTGTGTGTGTAATTATGTGGAACTTGATACTTTTGTTATCATTTTGATGCTGGTTTTACTTACATTTGGCTAAATGTTTATGTAAATGTTTTTTATTGAAGAAAAAATCGTTCATTTGAATTGCTTCTTTGTTCATGGAAATTTCCCTTAACTGTGGCATATATATATATATATATATATATATATATATATATATATATATATATATATTGTATTAATGGATTTCGTTGTTGTACTTCATTACCTGTCTCATTACTTATTTAAAAGTACTGTTGATGCGTGTTGGGGTGTCGAATATTATAGTGTAAGTAGGGTATGTTCTTAAGTATATATCATATAAAGGATGGTGAAATGACTGATTGGTTGGTTGGTTGGTTGGTTGGTTGGTTGGTAGATATCATCTTGTCACATTTGATGATGCAAATCTCTTTTTTATTGGAGATTTTGTAACCACACCTAACCATGTCTCATTAGTTCAAAACGTTTGTCTGTGTTGTTTTAGAAGGATTTGAAAAAGGCAAATTTCTATTCGTACACCCATATAAATATCCATATTAATCCAAGCACTTACATACATCACAATACATATTCACACCTATACATACACCACATACATTTGGACAAATTCTTTTAAACATATATATATATATATATATATATATATATATATATATATATATATACCTACAAAACACTTATACGTGTAGTAATAATTTCATGCATATTTAAGCATTCGTGTATACATAAAGTCATTTGTATGTATGCTTACGTTGGTTTTACATACACAACTTAGGGTGTAATTTATAAAAAAATAATTAGGGTATTTGAGGATTTATTCAGATGGAATATACTTGTAAAACCCATTAAATATTGTAATTTATTAAACCAAATTTAAAATTTCGACACTTAAAAACATTGGACATTTTCAAAACAAAAAAAAACAGGTGATTTGATGAGGACCAATTAAAAAAACTAATTTGTTAAAAGAGAATATATATATATATATATATATATATATATATATATATATATATATATATATATATATATATATATATATATGCAGAAAACATGTAAATAACGAGGATTGCACATATACCTGTATGTGAATATGTTATTATCCATGGCTCAATATATATATATATATATATATATATATATATATATATATATATGCAAATATAAACACATGTATTTATCAATATAATGCTTACATATAAATATAATGCTTACATATAAATGTAAGCATCAATAAATATGTGTATATAAACATTTATGATAATCAATTAATTTTACATATAATCCAGTTCTATTAATTGACGTTGAATTAACAGGATGTTTCAATGGCCATTGTTTTTCGAAGTGTATCATGTCTCAAAATTTGATTTCTAAATCTACATTCAATTACATATATATAATATATATAAATATCATATGTAATGCCTATGTTCATGCATGTACATATATACACATAAACATACATTTTCATACGTATTATGATTGCTTGGTTTCTTTGTTCAATGGCATATCAACCTTCGTCTTATAATGAATATGAGATCTATTTACATACATTTACAAAATAATCAATAGTCTAAATAAATTTCGTAAAGCTTTCGTATGTTTTCAATATTGCACTTACTTTTAAAAACCAAATAATGAGAGACACCAATATTGTATTAATACACATTCACAATTTACACCTTCTCTCTCTTTTTTCATGCCTCACACCGGTAATATATATACTCACTCACTCACACACACACACACACACACACACACATATATATATATATATATATATATATATATATATATGAGTGTGTGAGTGTGTGTGTGTGTGTTATTAAGAAAATTAAATGATTAGGACAATGAGAAGAGTAAAGGGCCACTTATACTATGGGTACAATTTTTTTTCTGATAATTTCATAGATTTTTGTCTGAAGATTTCTTCGAAAAAGGGAATGATAATATTTTCGTTAACACAGGGTCATCGGCTTCAGTGAGGAATTACAGATGTCAGTGTTTGAAGAAGACGACGTCACCCATTCGGGACGACTTTCACAGAAGATTTAATTAGATTCATTTCTTACAACCGTTATTTAATTTTTTCGATTTACTTTTAACTGGGCATTTTATTTGTCAGTTCATTTTTATTTCCGAAGGAAACATTTGGTACAAGCTTTTATCTATTTGATTAAAAATGTCAATTTAGTGTCAACTCAATTGTTCATTAAATATGTTGTAAACCTTTGTTTTTGTTGACTGATGCATTAATTCGAGAAGAATGTTTGTGTGCATGAGTGATAGATTTACAATAGCTGGAATTTATAGGCATAAATTTCAAATCTTTTATAACTGCAGGTGAGAATGATCTGATGCAATTTATCCTAGGTTGCATTGAATGTCTTGATCACCTCAATAATATATATATATATATATATATATATATATATATATGGGGTGGGGGTGGTAGGTGTGATTGTGAGTGTTTGCCACGCTTAAATGGACCAAATGACAAAGACTCTTCAAATCCACGCGCACAGCGGTTTTTAAATCATTGTATCCATTCCAATTTGTATTTATCCATAATCATAACTATGACAGTCATCTAAATGAATAACGGGACAGAACTGAATACAAATAGTGACCATCAAATTCTAAATCCATAGGCAGATATTCTAATTTGAATATTATCATTGTTTTCTCAAAGGTATATATATATATATATATATATATATATATATATATATATATATATACATGTGTGTGTGTGTGTGTGTGTGTGTGTGTGTGTGTGTGTGTGTGCATAACTGTGAGTGTGTTTGCTTATATATGTTTATGTGTGTAATTGCACTAATCATGGTCATTGAAAAATCTGTTTTTCTATTCCTATTTTTTCTAAGTTAGGGCTCATGACATTTACATAAAATTGTTATTATCTATCTATCTATATATATATATATATATATATATATATATATATATATATGTATATATATATATATATAATTTGCATCAGAGTTTCTCTGCCGTGCGTATATGTTAACCGTTAATATTTCTTGATGTTAATGACAATTCACCAAAAATTTTAAATAATCTATCACAAAAGATACTGAACACAAACATTGAACACAAATTAATAAATACGTACATGAAAATAAGTAAAGTGAAAGTAAATTTGGTGACCTTAGTCGACGGGGACCAGAAGGCTCTCTTTTAAATAGCTTCTACACGTAGGTGTAGGGGAGAACGCTACTCCATTCCGTGGATTGCTCCACTTTACCCTTGATCCCTACCTTATAATGCTGAATGTTAAGTAAGGCGGAATCGAGTACCATTTTTTTAGTCTTTGGTATGACTCGACCTGGGAGTGAACCCCGGTCTCCCGGACCATAGGCGAAAAGAAATTAAAATAAATTATAGTCATTCACAATTTGCTAATTTTCTTTTCAATAAAATCGAATGTTTTGGTTTGTTTAAGAAAAATAAATTTTCCCTGTTGTTGCTCTATTTTTTTAAAATATGTGTTTGATAAATAAAATGCTATAAATAACATTATCAACAATTGTGATAGGTGTTTGGTTTTTCACTTACTTGTTAAAATTTGGTAAGATGAACCCAGTCACCAGATTGTTTTAAAGGGCAAAAAATTATAAACAATATCTGTAAAGAATTACGTTTAGTGATGTGAAGGAATATTTACAGTTAGCAGTCCAGAGAGAAAAGTTTTATCAGTTGGTGAAATCACATTTGATACAGACAGTTCGAAAACATCACATGCATATATATACATTACGTACACAATCATATAGCAATTTCTATTTTTTTGAAAACTTTATGTGCATGTGTGTGTATACGTATTTGTCTGTATGCGCGTGCGTGCACGTGTGTGTGTGCGTGTGTGTGTGTGTGTGTGTCTAATCATTGAACTGGTTACAGGAGTTCCTTAATGAATATATTGTATTGAGGTCAATATGTGAGTCAATTTCAGATGTTAAAATGATCATCTTTAAGTGATTTTGGATTATATGAGACGATGCACATAGTATGCAATGACGATGATTTCATGTTTATCTTTAAACAGAGAAGAGGCTTTTGATTCAAAATTTCCAGTCTCTATACATAGGGTTAACGACGATAAAAATAACTGGATTGTTTTAACAATCGGAAATTCGAGTAAAATTAATCACCATTATTAGTATAGTATACAGTTTCTTCGAATATATATATATATATATATATATATATGTGTGTGTGTGTGTGTGTGTGTGTGTGTGTGTAGGTGTGTGCTTGTGTGTGACAGTATGATTATGTATATCAATGTGTGCGTGTCTGAGTACATGTCTACATATACAGACCAAGGTATTTACAAATTCATGACTAAAATCGCATTTGAGAAACGTCCCGAAAAATTGGTTGTTTAACACAAGCTCAACTGTAACTAGGGGTTTCACGAAATATTTTGATAATCAAAGGTATGTATAGATGTGGTGTCTCGAATTCAATTATTATGTTTCAGTAGGTTATCGTTTGTCAGTGCTCGCATTATCTATCAATTTATCTATCAATATATATATATATATATATATATATATATATATATATATATATATATATATATATATATATATATATATATATATATGCATGTGTTTGTTTTTATACATGTATATATATATGCATATATAAAAGAATAAATATTCTGTATATGCGTGTGTGTATTTAAATTCACTTACATATACAAGTATTGTTAAGTATATATACTCCTGCATATACTCACACATTTAAGAATGGTATATATGCATGTATGTAAAACTTTTTTTTGAATTTAAATGAATGAAATTCTACAGGAAAGACAGATGTCGAGTTGCGTAAATTTGTGAGCGTTCAATATTAGTATATCTACAACTTAATATTCATGTATGCATGTATGTATGCTATTTGGTTGAAATTGTTTTGTATAGGTATAGAATAGATGTATCTGAACACATACGTATACATACATGCTAAGTTAAAAAATTGAAATTGCACAAGAACATTCAACTAATTATAAGCACTCAAATCCACAATCATTTCGACTTTTCTTCGCAAGAATGACACTGCATAAATTGTTGTAAACTATGGTGCATACATTCATGAGCACGTACACACACACACACACACACACATATATATATATATATATATATATATATATATATATATATATGCGTGTGTGTGTGTGTGGTATATATATATATATATATATATATATATATATATATATATATATATATATATATATATATATATATATATGTATATTAAAGTGTAGCTTTCCGGATGCTTATTAATGCACTTTCAAAATATCTTGGACACACGCATGCACATAAACATATAGAAGATTGCAGTAATAAGTTTTCTTGTGTACGTAAATTTGTAGATGTTTGTGATGTTTTAAATTCTGTCGTCTTTTTCTTTTTTTTTTTTGGTTTGTTCTTTTCCCCCGACCTTTTCCTCTTTTTAATATTTTTGAAATATTTTTTCCATTTTTTTTTTTTTTTCAATTTTTTTAAAATGATCACATTGTGTTGTTTTTTTTTTGTTTTTGTTTTTTTTTTTATTAGTCTGGATGCGAAAACAGAAATTTAGAACTTATGGGGCGTTTAGTTTTTCAAATTATTTTTTTCTTATGTTCAGGATAATAAATGATGTCGACCTGTTTGGATATTTTTAGATTTTATTGTAATATCTGTTTGTGTTTTTTTTTTTTTTTTTTCTGTTTTTTTTTTGTTTTTTTCTTGTTGTTGCTTTGTTTTGCTTTTCCGATTTCATTTTTTTAAGTTATTTGAAATGATTTTTTCATTCATTCATTCATTCAATCATTCTTTTTCATCTTTTTCCTTTCACTTAAATGTTCTTGCGCCATATTTTGTTTTCCTGTCTCTGTTCATATTCCCCGTGCCATTTTCACTTTAAATTTAAACATATTTCTTAAAATCATACATTACTTCTTTTTATCAGAATTTTCTTTCTTTTCGTCTTTCACATTTTTTCCTTGAACTCTCTTTAACTCTTCCAAAACTTAACAGAAGTTCATCATACCCCTCATAATTTCTTTCTTATTTTCTTTCTTTCTTTCTTTCTTTCTTTCTTTCTTTCTTTCTTATTTTCTTTCTTTCTTTCTTTTCTTAACACCATCTGTCTTTTTGTCACTTTATCAATCTTTCGATTTTCTTTCTTCTCGTACCTTTTCTTCTTCCTATTTTTTTTTTTATTGATCCTTCTTTGATCTTATTCTTCTTTCTCTTTTTATTCCTTTCTCTATTCATACTCACTGCTCTTTCTTTCTTTCTTTCTTTCTTTCTTTCTTTAAATGACTCTTAATTCCCTCTTTTTCCTTTTCCGAACCATCCATACATTTTTTTTGTTTCTATCTGTCTTCTTATTCATTCTTCAATTTCTTTCTTTCTTCCTTTCTTTCTTTCTGAAAAACCTCATATACTTACTCTTTTTCAATACAGACTGAACTTTTGTTTTAATTTTATTTTTCTTTATTATATTTTGGATATTTTTAATATTATTTATCTTTATATATGATTATATTTATTTTGTGTGCATGTTAATTATCTTTTTATGACTGTATACGAATATTGGACGATATTTCGTCGTTTTCTGATATCTTTTCTGGAGAAAACAATCATATTTGAAAAAAACACTCATAATTACTAACATATATTTATGGAATCTATGCATATGTATACATGCACACTGATATATATATATATATATATATATATATATATATATATATATATATATATATATATATATATATATACGCACTCATACATGTGTGTATACATATCATAGTATCTGTAAAGCTAATTATAAAAACACGTTTCATTATTGTGACGAAGCAGGAAGTCTTACCACAACTGATCTTCTCGTATTCTTGGACAGTTTGGGGGAGATTGTTATTCAGATGGTATTATGGTCTCTCAACGTGTCTTCTTTTCTGTCATCAACAGGAGTTTTGGATATTGTGCTGATCTTTTTAATAGTAAACGTTTCTTGAATACTATTAACAAATAATTGTCAGGATGTAGGATTTAATTCCAATTTCATTTGATTTATTTACTGAGTTCCTGGGACAGGTTTGGATAATTTGAAGGGTTTAGTCTGCAGATTGATAAAACTCTTGTGTCCTCTCAGTTGGGAATAGAAAATATCACTTATAATCATTATATATATATATATATATATATATATATATATATATATATATATATATATATATATATATATGCATGTATGTTTGTGTGTTTGCGAAATACAATCTAACATAAAAAGAAAATTGATTATTTGTGAGAAAAATACATCCCAAATTTTGTATATATTCTAGTTGACTTACTGTCTGTTCGTTTCCGAGTATTTAAGGAATATATCAAATCAATGACACCTCTCTTGTCAAATTACTTTTGTCGATAAAAGCAAATCAAAAATTAATTAGATTAATTATTCTCTCAAAAATAAATGATTAACTAATGCGTGAATAAATTATATTTTTCAAGTAAAATAAACACGTATTAATATGGATGAAAATACGCTTAGAATATAGATTAACAATGCATTGTGTACGCATTTATATATCATGTTGTAATACACGTAAAATTCACTAGATAAGGAATACTGAAAATAATATTTTATTTAGCGCAAGGCTTTTAAGCCCCAAAGTTATTTTTAATTCTATAATAGATTTTATTAATTTGAATTAGACTCAATTATCTCAAGGAAATAACGAACAATTATTTTCAATCTAAAGCCGAGAAATCTAGTCGAAATTAGGAATATTCATTTGTAAACACACGTTATATATGCATACATGGATATATATATATATATATATATATATATATATATATATATATATATATATATGTATATATATATATAATTTCTTTGTGTCAGCTTATAGGAAAAACTCTTGTTGAAAACAGAAGAGTTTGCTTAAAGCACCCGGTATGTAGAATGAATTTACCATCGTAATATTGACCTTCGGAAAACTGCCTGTTAATATGTTGTTTTTTTAAACAGAACCCTGTTATAATTTAGATGTCCTGGTCCGTCACAAAACAGATATTAATGTAGGTATTGATTTCGTCATCATCATCATCATTATCTTAATGTTAGTTAGCTCTTTTGCAAATGTCATCAACATCATCTATATATTATATCCGGGAACCATAGAAAAAACCCGGTTGTATAAAAACCTTGTAACAGCCATTCCTGCTTCAAGCTAAATCGCTGAGCTCCAATAAGGCATTTCTTGCGAATAAAAGGCCTTGTCTTCTGTTGTCGTGGGTGCTGCCTCTTCTTCCTCATTGGATCCCTAAATCTCCGTCTGGTAACCGTCTGTGTAGCCATCAAATGTAATCATTTGGCTGGGTGGTGTGTAGACATACTGCAATAAGAAAGAAACAGTAAAGAGAAAATTATTTGCTTGCTTTATTTCATATAGAGAGTTTTGATAATGAAATATCAGCAAATATATTTCACGAATAACAGCAACAAAAAGATAATAAATGACATTCTCTGGAAACATTGAAATAATAGCATTTATGAATTTACAGATGGGTGAAAAAATTAAGCAGAGAGACTGCTTAGCCACAACTAGACACTAAGAAATATCTGATGAATCTCTAAAATCTGTTTAAAAGATGCCATTTTATAACCAAGATGACGGTCCCAGACTTTAACTAAGTTAAAACTTTAAAATTCTGAACTCGGGGTATGTTTGAATAGTTCCATTTTATTCTTTTTGTGACCCGTATAAGTGACCGTTTTTTTTTAGAGTACCTGTCACATCTGTGACAGAAGCGCAGATATTTATCAACCCCTACTCCTGGTATAGCCACTAAATAATACCGATAAAAAATTACAATTTCAAAAAAACGTAGGACAAAGTTAAATATCTGAGTTAGCTAACCTTTGTGAGCCAACTTGGGGGACACGGTAGCATCCTTCGAAAGTTTGCTGATATTATTTCAGACTCACAAATAACGACCAAGGCAACAAATCATTGAAGAGAAACGAAATGAAAGAACTGAGGAGAGAATTCAACAAAAATGCCCTTCGTTGATATTTTAAAAGCAGTCCTGCACAAAGAAGTTATAGGAAACAGATGATGGATATCAGAAGAAAATCCGCTAGCTTTACTTAAACAAATCAAAGGTTTACGGACCAAGGTTGATTTTAAAGAAAGATTGATTTTTTATCTTGAAATGATAGAAATATGTGGTTGGTAAATAGGGAAGAATATGCTCAAAGAAAACTCTTTAAACGAGTTGAAACATTAAATGCAGAAAACGAAATCATCACAGAACCCAGCACAATAACATCATTCTCAACACATGAATACAGAAAAAGCGTAGACTTAATAAAGAAATCATGAATAAACTGAGACTTCATGAGTATCTCTAAACATTCAAGACGGGGACAAAATCAAGTTAGATATTTTAACAGTAAATAAATTATTGGAATATGCCCCAGCAGACAATGTTACAAAACTGATCGAGGTAATATGTGCCGAAATTGAGGATAAAAGGACAGATAAAGAAGCTGCAAGAAAAACCGAAGCTAATCAAGAAGATAAAATGCACAAGAACCCAAACAAATGAAAGGATCTCAAAAATAAAACCACAGATTAGTGTTGCGTTCTGCTAGTGAACACTTGTAATATTAAATAAAGGACAAACCACGATATGAGAGGAAATAGAGATATATCCTCAGGAAAAAGTATATAAAATAGATAGACCATTAGTAGACAAGAACATAGGATTAGTGAATACAGAATAAAGATATAGTCCAACGATAGTATTGGCTTCCCTTGTTACGGTAGTAAGTAAGGTGATCTAGAGCGATCTCCAGTCTCCAACGCTCAAATACTATTCCTATAAGAAGCTGCTCTTCACCTTCTAGTCTGCCCTGGTATTAGTAGCTACTGCTATATATGGCAGCTGGACTAGTTCATTGTGTGGAAAAAGGTGTGTGATACCCAACAGTTAGTCTGAAAATACATGTGGAAGAATTAAATCAAAAGATAGTGCCGAAGGAAGTAAAACTCAAAAGATACCAGGATAGAGTCAAGCAACACAAACAGAGCAAGACATTAAAAATAACGAAAGAAAAATTCTCCAGACAAGTTAGTGGTTTGGGCACGAGGGCAAATTAACAACCAGAGAAACATATTTGTTGTGATATATAAAAAGGGTAGGACCTTAACAGCGGATAAATAGCATGCAAAAAAAATTAAAAGAACTTGAAGTAGGTTCGGTGACGAATCAACACCTAGACTCGCTAAGCGCAGCACTAATAAATATCAAACTGGTAAATCCTTAGCCATGATAGCATACATGGATTATGGTTTCAGAAATTCGCGTCCATACCCATCAGACTGGCCCTGCAATTGAGTAAATACCGACAAGAAGCAAACGTACTCAAATTGATGAAGGAGAGGAAAACTATTCTGATTCAGAAGGAATCCATGAATGGACTATCCTCAGCTGCTATAGACCGATAAAGTATTTACCTACGATATAGAATATCTTGACTGCACATATTAGAGAAGAAATATATTACTCACTAATATGCAACGGATTTTCTGGAAGGACAAAAAGTGTGCTGCTGGAGATCAGAAGAAACAATTGACTATACTATAATTTTACACCTTCAAAGAAGCCAAAACTAGGCATAAAAATGTAGCCATGGCATGATTTGACAATAAAACAGCCATTGATATGGTCACGCAAACTTAGATTATAGTGTGTCTTAAAATGTAAAAAATATCAGTCAAAATAATAAATTTCATCTTGAATGATATGGGAGGTGTCCTCGTGGTGTAATGGTTAAACGAATGGACTGCAGAATCGTAGTAAGCGAGTTCGTACTCCAGTCGCGCGATTACGTTTACTTTCGGGCAAATACCCTTGGGAAAGGCATGAACCCCCTTATCCTCCCAGCTATGGGTTAAATAGTACCACGACTGTTCTTCTAGGAGAATAGCTTTGGCAGTAAATAACCTACAAAGGTTGATATGCCATTAAACAAAAGAAACCAAACCAAACAAAACCAAACTATTAAATGATATGAAAAACTGTGTGATTAAAATGACAGCGGAGGGAAATCTTACATGAAGTAAAAATCCAAAGAGGCATATTCCAAGGAGACTCGCTTTCACCACTGATATTCATTAGAGCAATGATGTCAGTTAACAACGTGCTTAGGAAATGCACGGAGAGCTAAAATTTACAAAATGATTAGAAAATATTAACCACCTTAAGTACATGCATGGTATAACGATATTTGTAAAAAAGGAAAAAGCACAGGATATCCTGATACAAATAATAAGAATACAGAGGCAGGATATAGGATGGGAATTTCGTATCTTAAAATGAGCCCGGTTCATTATTAAAAGTAGGAAAATAGAAGCAGCTGAAGAAATATAATTACCAAATCTGGAAAGTGCTAGAACGCTTAGAGAAAAAGAAAATTAAACATACCTTGGAATATTGAAAGCAGGCACTATCGAACAGATGGAGATTAAAGAAAAAAATGTGAAAAGACTACCTAAGAAGAACGAGAAAGCTTCTGAAAATCATGCTTTGTAGAATATATCTTGTCAAAGGGATAAACCAACGGGCCGTCCACCTTTTAAGATACTCAGTGCATTTCTTGAAATGGACAAAGGAATAGTTCAAATAGACCAAAGGATGAAAGAGGTGATGATGATGCACAAGACTTTACAACCAAGAAATGACATAGATAGACTTTATGTATTTAGAAAAAGAAGAAGGAAGAGGGCCCGCCACGATTGAGGATTGAGGATTGTGTGGAGACATCAACGCAAGTATTTGAAGAATATCTTAAATTAGCAATAAAAAAAATAATTACAGCAGCAAAAAACAACATTAGCAACATAAATACAGACAAAAAAAAATAAACGAGGAAACAGAAATGGAAGAAAAACAGCTGATTAGATGTTTCAAGTGACACAACTAGTGAGATTGCACCCAAGAAGACATCAATATGGTTAAGAAAATAAAATATAAACAGAGAAACTAAATCTATACTAGGAGCAGCGAAAAAATTGCACCATTAGGACCCATTCTGTTAAAGCAAAAATCAGTATGACGTAATAGCAACTATAGGTAATGCGGAGAACAAGATAAAACGATTAATCCCATTTCAAGTGAATGCAGCAAAGTAACCCTAAAATATTATAAGGCAAGTATAATGGAAACCCGCAGGGAATTATGCAAGAGAGTAAATTTTGGCCATACTGCCAAATATTATACCCACAAACCAGAATCTATCCAAGTAATTGAGACTCATAACATACCTGAGATTTTGAGTTACAAATGGATCACTTGATTCAGGCTAGAAAACCAGACCTAGTGCTTATCAATTAAAAAAAAGATCTAGTACTAATCAACAAAACCAGATCTAGCGCTAATTAACAAAACTATACCTAACACTAATTAACAAAACCAGGCTAGAAAACCAAACCTAGTGCTAATCAATTAAAGAAAAACAGACCTAGTACTAATTAATAAAACCAGATCTAGCGCTAATTAACAAAACTATACCTAAAACTAATTAACAAAACCAGGCTAGAAAATCAAACCTCGTGCTAATCAATTAAAGAAAAACAGACCTAGTTCTAATTAACAAAACCAGAGCTAATTAACGAAACCAGACCTAATGCTAATTAACAAAACTAGACATAGTGCTCATCAATGAAAAACAGACTTAGTGCAAATTAAGAAGAAAAGGATTCGCGTCCTAGGATTTCTGAGGGAAAATAAAAGAAAACGAAAAAGATTAACAAATATTTGGACCTTGCCAGTGAAGTAATAGAAAGCTATGGAACATGTGTACGATGGTGATACAAGTTATAGTGGGTAAAGGTCACCAAGTGCTGTGAAAGGGGACTCGAAGGATTGGAAATCAAAGGAAGAATCGAGACCATCCAAACTTTAGTAATGTTGAATATGGCTTAAATACAGAGAAAAGTCTTAGAGACCTGAGGAGACCTGCGTTTACTTGGACTCCTGTGAAAGGCCACCAGTCAAAGCTGTTGAAAATGACTCACGAGCTGTGAAATATTATTATTATTCAATAACAATATCCCCTTTATGTATATTAATCATATCAAGATACTTGATACAGATAACAATAACTGGAAACGCTGATAAAAACATTATGGAATATACAGCCATGATATAGAATTTTGCCTTGAAAAATGTACCAGGTTGGTAATGAAACGAAAGGTAAGAAAAACAAGGGAATGAATAGAACTGCTTTATCAGGAAAGAATCAGAAATCTGGGAGCGAAAGCAAATTACAAAAACTTGAGAATATTGAAAGCACACATCATCAAAAAACAGAGATTAAAGAAAAAACATAAGTAAACAGTACCTCAGATGAATAAGGAAACTTTTTAAAACCAAGCTCTGCTGCAGATA
Source organism: Sepioteuthis lessoniana (assembly GCA_963585895.1). Classification (NCBI taxonomy): domain Eukaryota; kingdom Metazoa; phylum Mollusca; class Cephalopoda; order Myopsida; family Loliginidae; genus Sepioteuthis; species Sepioteuthis lessoniana. The sequence goes on along the minus strand of OY757906.1, from coordinate 106,414,065 downwards.
TCTTATGAAAAGAAAAACACAGAGAACGTCCATCTTGTAAGATACTCTGGGCCATTCTTAAAATGGATAACGTAGAAACTCAGAAAAATGGATGAAAACACAAGAAAATTGATGAAAATACCCAAGGCCTTAAATCAAGGTCATGACATAGATAGATACTATGCGGTAAGAAAAGAAGGAGGAAGAGAACTTGCCAGCATTGTGGATTGCTTAGATGCAGGAATACAAAAACTTGAGGAATACATACACACATACATACCACTGCATGAAGATTCGACAGAATACCCAAAGGGTCTAAAAAAACTTGAGAATATTCCATGTGGAAAACTATTCGGACAACCATAACTAAAATTGAAACGAAATGACCGATAGGTTTCCTGGTTCACGTAAAAGTAATGCACTAAATTTATTCCTTCCTCTAAAAATTACTCGGGTAAGTTTTCAAAAAAAATGTAGTCATAATTCGAAAGTTTTATTCTTTATCGACATCAGTCCGAAAAACTTTTCCAGAACAACCCATCACAAAAATATGAGAAGGCGGAGGTTTAAAGGTAAACATTCAATATAAATATGACTATGACAGTTCAAGTGATTTACTTAACGATTAAAGTACTTCAAGTTTTTTTTCTGTTTCTTTAAACAGAAATATTTGAAGAACTTCAATCGAGAAATAAACAAGTTGATGAAAATTTAACGAATGACACATAAATGGGGAATTTGGAACAGTTTTCCACAGCTAAGTGCTAGAATAACAGATGATTCAATGAAGAACTGAAATTGTTCAGGTTTTGAAGAATGTACTGACGTGTTAAATAAACAGTACCGCAGCAAATGAACTGAATATGCAAATGTTTGAGGAAAACGTATCCATATAAATGAGAAAAAAGAACGATTTCAGTAAAACAGAATGTGTGTCCAAGTGAAATTCAGAATCAAAAATTATTCTGTTTTAGTGATACGTAAAGTAAAACAAGAGCCAGCGGGAGGTGTTTTAAAGAGAAATAATGACAACTAGAAATATCATTAAATCTCCAACCAGATATAATAAAACTACGGATAAAATGAAAGAAAATGTAAAGTATAATTCAAGATAATAAGCCTAATTTCGAAGACAAGAATGCAAAATAACCTAAATAAGCAGGCATGATCATTAGCTTATTTTGGACTATTTCTTAACTGGGCGAACGGAAAGCCGTGAAATTAATGGCTTTTCATAAGATTTTACTTTCTAAATTCGATGAAAGCAGTTATGTGAAAAGATAAGCTAGGAATGTTATTAATATCGTGCTATCTCGTCTCATGAATTCTAGGGTAAATAGATAATTTTATTTATCAACAGATATTGCAACAGAACATACAAATGGTTTGGTTGTGTTTATGGCATATCAATTTTTTGTGGATTATCAAAGCCAAATCCTACATATATATATATACATATACATATATATATATATATATATATATATATATATAAATTGAAAGCGAATAGTTTGTGGGTTAAATTAAGAGGAACAATTCATGAAGAATATATGATATTCAAATAGTGTTCAATACGCGGCTATTAATATAGATGGATAGATGAAAATATAAATAAATAAATAATTACGTGCAGCGCTAATGTATCAAAAATATAGAATTCAGTTGAAATTGATTTAAATTCAAATCGCTTCAAGGGAGGTAACTATTAGTGATCCACTTTTTTTTAAAATAAAGACAGAAAATAATATATATTACATAATTCTTTTATGAATATAATCCCCCTAAATTTAAATTATTTATTGGTCTAATTATTATGATATCAACTGATTAACTCGATGGATATGAATTCCCATATCATCTGATAATATTTAGATTTAAACGAAAATGTAACTATTAAGTAACACCATCATTATTATGAAAATATTACGATCTTTTCTCTGTACAATTAAATAATTGATAAGATTTGATAAAAAAAAATTGGAAGATACAATTAGGTTCTTGGAATCGGAATTTTAAATATATATATGAAAATATACAGATATTAAATATATGTTTAAAAAAAACATTTAAAGTATAGACATTTTTCAATTTTTTTTTAATAGTGAAGTCTGTTTACAAGTAAAGGAGTCTAAGGCAACACCAGAGATTAACGAATAAATAACTAATTCCTAATCTTTTGAATCAATATATTCGGTTAGCATAATAATTTTTTTTAATGTTTATTGAATTATCATAACTTAAATGTCTACTGTAATGTAAAATATACATCTCTGTTTTGAGGTGAAAACTGCAATAGAATCTTATTTTCTATTTGAACATATATATTATGCATATATATATATATATATATATATATATATATATATATATATATATATATGCATTCTTCCACTTACACCATTGGAAATAACTTTCAAAAACTTGGTATTTATACTGTCACTTTATCTTCAAAAACAATACACAATTGAAACGCGAGTCCTCGACATGACATAAATTCTAACGTCGGTGTTTACTATATTCCCTACTATGAGTCTAAATTAAAATATAGAGGTGAAATGTCGTGGAACATTCATAAGTGTGTATACGAACATAGAAGATATATTAGAGTACGTAATGATGCACTTCTCCAACACATTTCTATGTCTAATCACAAATTCGATTTTAATGCAGAAACTGTGTTTGTACTTATCTATAATTTTGAGACAAATTTTCGAAGCCGGTGCAATTTCGATTTTTCGATCTCTTAATAATCGGCCGGGCTTTTTTTTAGTATATTGTCCTATTTGGGAATACTTGTCTTGAATAGTTCAGTATATTCCATCTTCAATTCATTGTTTTCGCACATATTTTCAAAATGTTCCCATTAATCCCTAAATACTTGTTTAAAGCTCACTACTTTTTCATACAGATATCTCAAGTTCATCTTTTTCAATTCCTTTCCCTTTATCCGGTAAATAAATATCAGTTTATTTTTGCTACATTTATCTAAACCTTCATACACATTTATTCAATAACTACTGTTTTCCTACTTTTTTAATTTTTAATTTATAGACATATCAATTGACATATCAATTAACATTTCTCATTCGTTGGAGCACAATTGAATTATTCCAAGTGATACAATGTATCACAAATAATTCCATTAAACATCAGTCACTTGTTTACACACAGTTAAATAGCCAAACTTCTATTTGACCCATAGACGAGACCCTATCAGGTGCCCCTACTACTACCATAGTGGACCTGAGACTAATCGCAATCAGGATGTATACCACGTTCCCCAAAGTTCCAGAATCGGAGCCTCACCATCAGATTGCTTCGTTTCATATCCAGAGCAATCTTTGTGGGCAGGTCTTACTCCTCTGCAGAGGTACAGTTGGTGTATTCTACAGCCCCAGCCAATTGGGTTGAGTTATAATTGCTTACTAAAAATTTAAATCATTAGTTACTTTGCTTGAAAAAAAATCATTAGTTACTTTGCTTGAAAAAAAAATCACTGACTTTAACTTTACATTACCCAACAAGGGTTGGCATACCGTAAAACCAAGCAAACAACAAACAAACAATTCTCCTGCAAAAAAATATCCATAAATGAGAAATAATAAAAATATAAAGTAAGAAATAAAAGTAAAAAGATATTTTGTTATTATTTAACGTATAGTGAAGTAAGTAAATTTGGCGACCGTAGTCGAGAGCGACCAGAAGGCTCCCTTTTCAATAGCTTCTATGACGTATTGTAGGGGGGGCGCTACTCCTTTTCCTGGATTGCTCCACTTTGCCCTTGATACATATCTAATATTCCTGAGTGCTAAGCAAGTAGGTATCAAGTACCATTTTGAAAATCTTTGGTATGACGCGACCTCGGATTGAACCCAGGTCTCCCGGACCATTGGCGAATAACAGAAGAAAGAAAGAAAACTGTAAATTTGATCCTCTGGCACATTATAATTATAAAATTAAGTAATCTTTTTGAGCGTTAAATTTACGTTAAATTTACGTTAAATTTCGTTAATAAACGAAACACAATTTTCACTGGAATTTTATCGCATATGTTTGAGTATGATAAGAGCAAAATGACTAAATTATTCCATTTTAATAACCGCTGTGATCGTTCCTACTCGAAGAAAATTATAAAATCAATTTTTATAAAGGAAACAAAGGAAAAGAAAATGAAAGCCAAACAAAAGAAAACGTGAAAGGACAAAAATGTTTCAAGGTAAAAACTTAATCCCTTATATAGTAAAGTTCAAACAATAACATCACATAACTATTTTTGGTGAACTCGTTTCGAATTTCCCCTTAAGCTGATTTTGACATCACTCTGATATCCAAAAGGAAGACATTTTCTGAGCACCATGTCATCTTTAAATACATTGACAAAAAATGTCTCGTCATTGAGATATCATAATGTTTAAACGAGAAAGAAATCAATGAATGGTTTCTTGATCCATTGTAGACCATTTGGACGGAAGAAGAAAGGCTGCTAGTCTCATTGTCGACATTAAAATGGTATTACATAATGTATTGTCAAGAAGGATTCCTCAACATAAAAACAGAGAAAAAAGACAATATTCAACTATACATGCAGATTGTTTGGCGGTAAAAAAAACATAACGCAGATCTCTCTCTCTCTCTCTCTCTCTCTCTCTTTACCCAACCCTCCCGCTATGGACAGAACATTTTCTTTCTCCTAGACTGGTGGCCTAGCCAAAGTTAAAGTCTGCCTTACTATTTAGTAATTGATGGTTGAGGAGAGCAGTTGACCTTATTCATTTCCTAAGAGTCTTAGTACAGGATTTGAAGTTGGCACGTCGATTCCATTTCTTCCGATGATAACCGTTACGCTAAATGCACCTCCAAGCGTGTGGGCTTTATTTTTTTTATAATTCAAATTGATGAATCAAGTTAAAAAAAATAAAGCATGTGATGAAATCGAATATAGAGATTAACACGATATAATGGTTGCTCTGTTTTGTATATTATAATTTTGAATATGGAATTAAACAAAAATAGATAGATAAGAAAATAAAAACATGGAGAGGAAGCTAGATAGACAAATAGATAGGTTAGAAAAGAGAAAAAGGGACGCTGGGATATATTAAATAGTGAGATAGATCATCCTGTATGGTACGTTTTATTAAGAATAAAACAACAATCACAGGCAACAGAGCAAAAGCCAGAATTCTCTCTGTCAAAAATCAATTTGTAAATACTTTCGTGTAATGGTTTTCATCGTAGGAAATAAACACGGTGGCACGAGTTCAAATCCTAGTCGAGGCTGAGTACATTTCATATAGCACTAACAGCTATATGAAAAAGTATGAATCTAATTATTTTTGCTCCAGCTATGGTTAAATAGTAGGGCAGATTAGGTTCTTTGACCTTGATTAAGCTACTAGTCCAGGAGAAGAAAAACTCCGAATTCAAGCCAGTTAAACTCCACTTTAATATTGACCTTGTGTCATATCCTGCCCGTTCTCAGGTGTTGGTTAATACACACACACACACACACACACACACATATATATATATATATAGATGTTATGCTACATAATTTGAGTCTCCATTTTTTATCATCGAGTAAACTAATTTGATTTTTTTACTTTTTTAAGATTCAACAAGTTATTTAAAAATTTAGGATTGAATATAAATAAATGTTTTATGATCAATTTTCAGTCGGTGTTATCAGTAGTTTTCACCTCCTCTCCGGGTAATAGATGCCAATTTGTAATAGGTTAGATGGTACCAGAAACAAGTAATAGTTTCTCAGCTGAGGTTGAAGGAAAACCCCCAAAATTTAATTGTGATTAGGTGAGATGTGGATTCATGCCTTTCCCAAAGTCATTGATGTGAAGTGAATATAAATTTTCATGTTCGAATTCGCAGATATAAATTCCTTCCTAATATACCAATGATCCATATGTACCAGAATAGATTAGTTCTGTAAAAAGAGACAAGTGGAAATTCGTTCGATAGAAAGGTATATTGCAAGATTATTACAGATATAAAACCTGGTGTGCATAACTGCCTACAGTGACTTGCAGAAACCAGAGCAAACATTGACAGAAAAAGATCTGGGAGACCTAGAGTACCATTTGTTGTGGATAGACCCTTCATCGTGTCAACAAAAAGAAAAACAGTTCCGTAAGTAACTACTGAATTAGATTCTACATGTCGACACCCAATATATACTATGACTGTTAAGAGAAAAGTTTTAGGACGTGTGTTATTTAAGAAACCTCTATTAAAAATGAATTATGTTAATCTTAAGCAGTGGTTGGGTCCATACTACTAGATGGATACACCACTTGGACGCTGATTAAGCGTATGGAGAAAAAAACTTGACTGCAATTGCACAATTATGCTTCAAGCTATATTGAACAAATCAGAGGTGGCCGTAGTGTAATGGTTATCGTCATAGGAAATGGACACGGCGACAGGAGTTCAAATCCTGGACGAGACTGGTTGCATTTCACATAGCACTAATACCTTTGGGAAAGGTATGTATCCAATTATTCTCCCTCCAGCTAGGGGTAAATAGTAGGGCAAACTTGGTGGGGAAACTAGTCTAGGAGAAGGAAATTTAAACCTTTTAAACTCCGCTTAAAATTTGACCTTGTATCATATCCTGCTCGAGTGGAGGGGTTGGTAAATATCTATATTGAACAAATCCTGAAAGTAACACCCCACAAAACAGCAGCTGTACGGCCACCAACTTCCCATGCGGGACACTGCTGAAGAAGTAAGGATGATCACAGAAGTGACGTTCTCCTATGGACTCCTTCACATGGACGAGCAAGTGATGGACAACGAGCTAGAACTACAACAGCTATGTAGAGACACAGGATGTTGTCTAGAAGACCAGCCGGAAGCAATGGACAATCAAGGTTTGGTTTCTTTGTTTAATGGCATATGAACCTTTGTAGGTTATTTAATGCAAATGCCATTCTCCTAGAAGAACAGTCGTGGTACTATTTAACCCATGGTTGGGAGGATAAGGAGGTTCGTACCTTTCCCAAGGGTATTGCCCGAAAGTGAGCGTAATGGCGCGACTGGAGTACGAACTCGCGTACTACGATTCCGCAGTCCATCGCTTTAACCATTACACCACGAGGACACCCCCTGGACAATCAAGACGAATGGCGAGAGAGTTATGGAAATCCGTGCTAGCGGAATGACATGATGATAATGATGATTAGAAAAAGAAAAATAAGTTGAAAAGACTACAATGGACACAACAGTACAAGGACTGAACTTTAGAAGATTCGAGATTGTTATTATGGACTGATGAGTCTAAATGTCAACTTTTTGGAAGGAAAGGATGAGTGTTTGTCTGATGAATTCCTTCCAAACCAATTACTTAAAATTACATTGTCCCAATTATTCAGCATGATAGTGGCGCTTTATGGTTTGCGGATGTTTTGAAGGTGAGATTGCAGGCGACATTGTTCAAATTAAAGGCATTATGTGAAAAGAAAATGTTATTCAATGCTGCAGTGACACGCAATTATTTCTAGTGGCTGCATAATTGAACAAAATTCTGTCTTCCAATAAGATAATCATTCAAAACACTGCTCAAAACATTGTATAAATTATCTAAAATCAAAGGAAGATAAGACAATTTTACGAATCATAATTTGGCCCCCTTAGTCTCCCGATCTTTCACCAATTGAACTAGTCTGGTATTAAATCGACCGCAAAGTTCGAAGTGAACTTCTTAAGAATAAGCAAGAATTATTTACACATTTACACAGTTTTGAAATCACATCCACTAACATATTTTATCAAGTTAGTTGAAAAGATGCCAAGAATTTGCCCTACAGAAATAAATGCTCAGAGTGGATTATTTAAAAAAAAAAATATAAATTTTCTTTAATTAAAATCATAATTATTTCGTATTCATTTTGATTTAAATTATTACATGAATGCATACAAACATAGAAATATTAATTTATTTCTTTAAAGATGTAAAACTTGATTCATTTTGAAGTTTACCGGAAGAAATTAATGTGGTCACGAACTTTTAGCAGTTTGTGAGCATATATATATATATATATATATATATATATATATATATATATATATATATATGTGTGTGTGTGTGTGTGTGTGTGTGTGTGTGTGTGTGTGTGTGTGTGTGTGTGTGTGTGTCTTTCTGCCATCGATTCAAAATTTTATATATGCCGGTATGATCAAACTCTATGGGTTTGATGTCAGGAAATCTTTAAATGCGTTTTCTCCTCCTACTTAGGAATGAAATGTTTTCTGGCATGAAAAAAAGGGTCAACATGATTCAAAAAATGTTATCAGTAAATGAGATAACATCTGAGTATGGTGAATGTCCCTTGTCCAAGGTCAGCGTGCTTCTGCAGAGCCATCCTAGCAATTTGCGATCGAGCATGGTCATAAGGCAAAACTAGGACCATATGAAAAAAGTGTAAATGCATCACTTCTTTTTCATGTTTATGATATGGGTCATATAACTTTCAAAATTAAATTCTGGAAGTAGTGCTAGGAAATTTAGAAAGAGGACACTTTAATCATGACAAATGTCAATTTTTGATCATATAACTTTTACTTAAACAATGTTAGCACATAATTAAAACAGTTTATGCTGAAATCATAACACTATTAGTACAAGTGAATTCTTCTTCGGAGTCCAATTTGCTGCAGAAATCTCTTGCAATTATGCTACGAGATGAATGTTTCTGATGGCTAAGATCAATCTGGATGCCGCACTGAGGATGGAGATTTAATATAAGTTTGAAGATACAATTGAACATACGAAAACGAAAAAAAGAAGATTTTGGTAATGCGTAATTACATCAATATCAGATGTACACAGCGAGTTTATCTTTATTTTCAAATTCAGCAGAATTTTAATATCAACAACTACTCTAATCATAATTTATAATTACATTAAATGCATAATCATATTCATAACAAATAATTAAAAAAAGAAACTTTACGCAAGAGACCTCGTGACGTACGTAGAATAAGATCAATATAACTGCGCGTATTGGACTTGAAGGAAAAATAAGTAAAAATTTACATATATCCGAGAAATTTACAAACATAATACACAGATGCATACAAATACATCTATATATATGTGCATGCGCACGCAGGCGTTTGTAAGTGTATGCGCATGTGCGTCTGTGTGTATTTGTGTTTCCGGTTCTGTGTAAGCAAGAAATTCTATTGAGGGAATATTTCCCTAATAGAATTATATATATATATATATATATATATATATATATATATATATATATGGCGAATATTGCGTCAGTAGTATATATTGCATACCCACAGACAAATGCATACACATACATGTATATATATTTATATATTTATGTATATCATTATGAATTATGAACGTACATCTTATTGAAACATTTTATTAAATATACATACCATGCATACAGAAAGTCTCCGTTATTTTATGAGTTTGACACTATATATATATATATACAGAGAGAGAGAGGGGGGAGAAAGACAGTAATGAAATAATTTCATCTATAACTAGGCAGGATGTTCATGTAAGCGTTGTCAAATTTCCTTTTAACATTCCAGGTATTTATTGTGAATTTCTTGTTATATTTGAAATTCTTCCTTCTATATTAGAACAAGGTATGTTGTATGTTTTCTTTACACCAAAACTTTTGGAACCAAAATAAGCACTTTATTTTATTTGATTTTAATTCATCGATATATTTTTGCATTTCGGTATGAATATCTATAATTTATCTAAATTTAAATTTATGTTGAGTATTTGGATTCTTAAACGCCGTATTAACACAGAAACAAACGTGCGTCTCGGTTCAAAATAAATTACACACATGCATCAAGACGTATATACACACGAACACATACACACACGCACAAACACACACACACACACACACACATGCACATATATATATTGTTGTTGACGACCGTAGTCGAGGGCGACCAGAAGACTCCTTTTTCAATAGCTTCTACACCGAGGTGCAGGAGAATGCGCTACTCATTTCCCTGGATTGCTCCACTTTACCCTTGATACGTACCTTATATTGCTAAGTGTTAAGAAAGGAGGTATGAAGTACCGTTTATAAAGTCTTTGGTATGACGTGACCTGGGATTGAACCCAGGTTTCCCAGACCACTGGTGAACACTCTACCCACTGGTTATATATATACAGGAACACATACACATATACAGATATTTGTGTGAGCGGGGACTAACACATCGTAACATGCTATCTCGTAAGCAGTGTTTTGTTTTGAGATTCTTCGTGGCTACGTGTAATTGCTAAAGAGCTGGACTCTTAGTAGTGTTCAGCATATTAGTCCCAATACCTAGCGTATTAAAGCGAGTTTGAAATCCAGTCGTGCTATTGTCTTCGCTTTCAGATTAATAACCTTTCGAAAAGTATATAAACAATCTTATTCCTCGGGGTTAGTATTTGTTGTAGAATAGCTAGCTTCCCTCCAGTACTCTCCCAGATAGACTTGTTCCTAGCGTTAAAATAGCCTACGATTAACGACTTAAACGGCTGATTTAATAAGATGGATCCTGTAGATGAGTTACACTTCAGTCGGCCGTGGTATCAGCTGCACGGATCTAGTAGGGTGTGTCACGTCTCTGCCGGCGTTGCCGGGGTGGCCTAGCGTTCGCGTCACGCGGCCAAGACTGACATTCCTCGAGCCTCAGTAGGCTGTGCCTCCACAAGGTTCTAACCCTCCTCGATGGGGGCTAGGTTTATTGCCTTGCGCCTGAGACGCCTCATTTTAGGGGAACGCCGATGGAGCCCGAGACATTTTGGGGAATGCCGGCATGTCTGGGCAACGGCTCTGCGCTTGGTCACACCTTAAAAAAGGCCTTTTATCATACTTATCCGTCTGGTGAGTCGTGTGACAAATACTGTTGATTTATAAGCTAGTCGAAGCTGCCTCGCGCAGAAACCAGGAGGGCCTAACGCTCGTGTCACGCAGCTTCAACTGACTCACTCCTCGACTGACTTACTCCTTAAGCCTAGGGGACCGTCCCCAAGCCTTTAACCCTCCTTGGAGGGGCTAGGTATATTGCCTTTTGCCTGAGGCTTCCCTTTTTTAAGGAGAATGCCGACGAAGCCCGTGGCATTTTGGGGGATTCCGGTCGTGTCTGGATTACAGTCCTGCGGCCGGACCCACCTTAATAAGATCTTGTACCGTAGACACCCGTTTGGTGGGTCGCGTGACAAATAAATTGATTAATAAGCAAATATCAAGCTGATCAAACTTCGGACTGATTTTGTTTCGTTTGGCTATGCAGCATTATGACCCACCGCTGTTCCTTCTAATTTGTTTTGTTAATTGTTTGTCACTTATTGCACTGTGCTTTTCGTATGGATCCGTTAGCACCAGATACGGCTGCTGAATAAATATATAAAGCACTCATTCTTCTCTGTGTATCATTCACCTCGACGATACAACAGGGTTAAATCCAACGACTACTGTTCTACCACTGGAATGGCTTAGGCATTAATGTCTCCAAAGTTGATTTGAGGTTGCAAGAAATAGACTAATTCCATTCATCATAGTTCCTTTGACATTGGATTACTGTTGGGTGATCTGTGAAAAACTCTAGGCAATATCAATCATACGCAAAATCAAACCCATGTAGAGATGCCTTTGTTCATGCTGTTACTTCAAACTTAAGCCGTATAAGCCAGAGTAGAGCCAACTTTTTGCTTGTGTAAACCCAAAATTTAATTTCAACATCCTTGCTCAAAGACCAAGAACCCCCCCCCCAAAATCGCCACTCATAAAAGAATGAAAGAAGAGAAAAGAACTAGGTCATGAAATTTCTATGGTAGTGTCGCGATATTCAAATATCCTGGATATGACCCTAAACAATTTGATGGTGAGATTCTAGTAATGCTTGTAGCATTGGAGAATGCGGAGTATCCCTTTACTGCGTAGGTACACTCTGACCTGGAGTGGTAGTACCTGATAGGGTCCTATCTATGGGTGAAATAGAACTGTTTCACATTTGAACAGTGTAGTTATGCTAAACTGAATTGTTTGAAATAGAACTGATTATTTAACAATGTGTGAACAAATGACTGCTGTTTAATTGAATTATTAGTGATACATAGCAATGCTTGAAAACATTAAACTGTGTGCAAACAAATTATTAATATTAAGTAGAATTGTTTGTATTAGATAGAACTATGTGAAACTATTTCACTATATGAAAAAAAAAATGCCCAGGATTATCTAAAGATACTATAGACCAAATTTATTTACGAATCATATCTTTAATTTATAAGTATAAAAATGATTTGTCATTAACTAACAAAACATATTTGTTATGCCATAAATCCAAACCAAACCAATCCATGTTGAAAACCTGAGATTTAATGAAACTAGTTTAGTATTAGCCTAAGGAGTAGAGTATTCGCTAATCATATTTACCAACCCTTCCGCTCGGGCAGGATATGACACAAGCTCAATTTTTAAGCGGAGTTGAACAGGTTTAAATTCATAGTTTTCCTTCTCCTAGACTTGTTGCATCACCAAGGCTGAAGAACACACTCTGCCCTACTATTTACCCATAGCTGGAGGGAGAATAATTGGATTCATACCTTTCTTAAGGGTATTAGTGCTATGTGAAATGCAATCAGTCTCGTCCAGGATTTGAACTCGTGTCACCGTGTCCATTTCCTGCGATGATAACCATTACACCACGGCCACCTCCAGAGTATTCGCTAATGGTCCGAGAGACCAGGGTTTAATCCCGGGCCGAGTCATACCAAAGACTTTAAAAATGGTACGTGATTCCGCCTTGCTTAGCACCCAGCATTATAAGGTTAGGATCAAGGGTAAAGTGGAGCAATCCAAGAAAAGCAGTAGCACCCTCCTCTACACCTTGGTGTTGTAGCTATTGAAAAGGGAGCCTTCGGGTCGCCTTCGACTAAGGTCGCCAATTTTACTTAACTATTCTAAACAAACTCTTTCAGAAGATAACGGTACAGCTCTTGAATTTTCAATAAACAGCAAAACACCTGAAAATCCAGCTCTTCATAAACCGATATGCTATCATCATCAATAATTATGCTCTTATTTTTCTTGCTGAAATCGAAAGAAAGATCTTCAGCGACAAGTTTGATTAGGTCCATTCCCATCTTTTCTTCAATCTTCTGAGATTTTAATGTTAAAGTCAGAACAAAATATAATGTCTGTATTGGAACAATCTGTAATGTACCACAAGTAATAAATCATCAGAATAATATAGAGGACTATGAAAAGATTAAAACTCTGAATTGCAGAAAATATGAAGAATTCTAAAGAATATATTTTGTAGAAATAAGTACAAAAATATCAGAAACTAAACAAAAAGAAAACTAATTTAAATTCGTATTGTTTATGTCCCTGACAAATTCAAATTCTGTTTTAAAAAAATTAGAATTGTGTTAAGGAACTTCGTAAAATCTGATTTTGCAAACATCATGGCGTTGTGAAACCGGAAGAGGGTCAGGTTGTGAATATAGCTTAACAATTAGTTCCACTTTAAACTTTTTGGCTAAATGCCGATAAATATTCATTATGCTACCCCTTACTCTAATTGGTTGAAAGGCATCTTTGACGTTTATTGGCCTGTTAACGTCACTTGTCGAGGCAGACTAGCTATTTGTATGTAATTTAGAGGCGAAGATGTTGGCCTCGGTGAACCGATTGAGAGAATGATCGTAGATCAATTATAAAAAATCGATGAAAGGTTAACATTGTTCAGGCAAGTGGCAAGACTTTATTGAAACAAGTGAGAACAAAAGAACTGTTGAGAAAAAACAAGAAACAATGACAAAAGTGAAAAAAAAAACTTTATTTAAGTTACTGAAACACACACAAACACGCAAGCGTGCGCGTGAAAATGCGTATACTCGTTTTCACAAAAATATACATGCATGCACATGCGCACACAGAAATCAAACACAAGCACACACACGAACACACACACACACACACACACACACACACACACACACACACACACACACACACACACACAATATGCACATATCTATTTACATCCTCACAAGTAGGTACATAAGAAATATACATACACAGACAAAGGTAATCATATGATCACACACGCGCGCATGCGCAAACAGACATGCAAGAAACTCACGCTGGATTGAGAAAATCACATACTCTCAAAAACATCCCCAAATACTCATAAAGCATGAGCAGATGATATGCACACAAGAGACACATAGACAGACACATACTCAAAAATAAGTATACACCTGCATGTGTACGCATGTTTACTAAGCAAGGATTGAACATATCTACATAGGCATGCACACAAACCCTAGATTTTATATGTATATATATATATATATATATATATATATATATATATTGACACAAGTATGTTCACACACACACACACACACACACACACACACACTTAAACCTACGCACATGCAAATTAATGTTCATAACCGTAGTCGTGCAAAAAAGTTTGTTTGGGTTTTATGGCATATCAACCTCTACAGGTTATTTATTGCAAAATCCATTTTTATAAAAATACACAGTTCTATTTCAAACAATTCAGTTTAGCATATGTACACAGTTTAATTGTCAAAATCAATATATATATATATATATATATATATATATATATATATATATATATATATATGCGTGTAATAGTTCAGTGCTCAAGAACAACCCAAATAATAACCCGACAAAAACTTGATATCATAGACAGAATTAAGAGGTAAAGAGTCAAAGTTAAGATAATTTTTTTTAAAAAGATCACGCTGTCATCCCTCCGGTAGCACCCGAGGGGCACCTCGGATGGTGTAATGGTTAGCAAGGTAGACTAGCAAACCTACACGAGTGAGTTCGATTCTCATTGGGTGTCCAATTCATGCGGCCTTGTGCTACATCTAAGCAAAAAAGCTTAGTAAATTACCTCCGGTAGCACCCGAGTAGTAAATAGGTGTTGTTGTTTTTTTTTTTTTTTGGAAGATAAAAACAACTAACCTCAGAAATAATCACGGGTATAGCAAACCAACATATCCTGAAACAGTTGACATATTATTTTTTATCTTGGTTTGGGCTTAATTTTTATTGTGCAAATATTTTGTATGCATTTTAAGGTTCAAAACCATAGTACTATTAAAAGAAAAATAGAAATACTAATATCAATGGCATGTCCTCGTGGTGTATTGGTTAAAGTGATGGACTGCAGAATCGTAGTAAGCGAGTTCGTACTCCAGTCGCGCTATTACGGTCACTTTCGGGCAAATACCCTTGGGAAAGGTATGAACCACCTTATTATCCCAGCTATTCGTTAAAAAGTACCACTACTGTTCTTCTAGTTGAATGGCTTTGGCATTAAATAACCTACAAAGGTTGATATGCTATTAAACAAAGAAACCAAACCAAGAAATACTAATTAAGTGTATTTTGTAAATATTTTAATACTAATGTATCCAAGAAGTGACACAGCCAAGAGTAAGTATTATTGATAGAATTAAAAAGTAAAAACTAAAATAAAAAAGACACAAACTAAATTGAAGGTTATTTTTCTCAGTAAGGATTAAAATGAATCCACAAAGTTTGAATAAAATGAAAAGAGATTGCTGGGCTGATACTAAGATAAAACTTACAAATCCTAATTAATCGTTACGATATTCGCCTAAAAACAGGAATAATCAAATCTGTAATTTGGTCCCATGAAACAGAGAACTACAAATATAGTTCGTCCAATTACCCCTAAAAAATCGTATCTTATGCTTTACAATAAATTAATATGTTGAGAATTTCAAATGAATAGAAGAAAAATAAAAGAAAGAAATAGTTTTAAAAAATTCAAAAAATATAAAAATATAAAAATTACAAATATAAAATGAAGCAAACGACTAAAATAATCTAAATGAAATCTAAAAAATACAAAAATACAAAAAAGAAATAGTTAAAAAGAATACAAAAAATAAAGAAAAATAAAAGGAAGAAATAGTTAAATAAAGAGAAAAGCAAAATACAAAAATATAAAAAATATGAATGTAAAATAAAGCAAATGACTAAAATAGAACAAATAAAATTCAAAAAGTATAAAAATACAAAAAAGAAATAGTTAAAAAAAAACAAAAAAGTAAACAAAAAGAGAAGAAAGCAAAAGTTAAATAATGAGAAAAAGCAAAATAAAAAATATAAAAAATATAAATATAAAATAAAACAAATGACTGAATAAAATAAATGAAATAAATAAAATATAAAAATACAAAAAAATAGTTTAATAAAATAAAAAGATAAAGAAAAAGAAAAGAAAGAAATAGATGAATAATGAGAAAAAGAAAAAGAAAAACAAGAAAGAAAAGGGAAGATGAAGAGAAAAAAGTCATAAATAAAGTCATAAAAGAGCAAACGCGAAAAAAAATCAAACCTTCAAACAAAAGGGCACAGAGCATGTTACCAGCAGAAAAATCTTCGAAGGTAGACCCAAATCTTTTGAATATTTTATCTCTTTTAATTTTTTACTGTCAATAACAAATATTATACCAAAAAAAGAGTATCGCAGAAAAAAAAAGTCATATTTTAGTACATGATATTGAAACTTTTGCAATCAGAGAAAAAAGTTACTTAATTCCCTTCTGTAATAAGATCAACCCACAATGTGTAGTCTGAAGAATGAAGAAAAGTTAAGTTAAGTTAAAGTTAAGTTAAGGTTAAGTTAAAACTTAAGATAATTCAATAAGTAAAGACAATACGTTTTTCTACTAGAAAGAAAAAAACACATTAACAGAACCCTGTAAACGTTAAATAACAGTCTCCGCGGGTGCAGAATATCATTCGAGCTACACAAGCATATATAACTGGAAACCATGAGAAGTATGGTGGATGAATCCAAAGATAGGTCAACGACGTGATTCAACAGATGTTGGACGAAGAATCTCATAGGTCAACGGCCAAGATCAAATTGTTCAGTCAGGAAACTACTGCTACTCCTTTGTGTGGCGTCAATAGACAAGAATAAAACTGCCAACGAAAGATTTACATGACTCTAATTCAATCTTTGCGTCGAAACTGCATCATCCTTCACGTGGGTAAGTAAGTGGGGCGTTATGATAATGCTTGAAATCTGGCCCCAGTGTTCAAAAATTAAATACACAGCCCAAACTCAAACCAAAATTACTTAGATCCAAAAGCATTGATCACATAACGACGTTTAACATTATGGCTTTAAACACAATAAACTAATTACTTGAGTTAACATCATCTGCAGACGAACATAATAAAGATATTAAATGCGTAAAAAAGCATAGATACTACCACAGCCAAATAGAAATAAAATACTCTGACGCTAGGAATAGATGGAAAATGGTCTATGTAAAATAATTACGGTGGTAATTAATTATATAGATTATTTTATTGATAATTGATTATATTAATTATTTTATTGTTTAGTTTGGTCTGGTTGGGGACTGGTTACCAATTTTTGAATGTAAGTGTACTTGGTCGGAAAAGTTCATATGGTGTACATCTTGCACGTGTGGTGGGATGTTTGAAACTTTGTTCAGTAGATCGCAGGGAGGATGTGTTTCAAATCATTGTTGAGGTCAGATGTCGTTAAAAGTAAACAAGTAATGTCGTTGACTTAGGATAAGATTGATTTAAATTAAATAGAAGTTAATGATACGTGTTGTTATAGGACTTGCTAATGCAATAATTAAGAAGGTATTAAGTAAAGATATTTTGGGGAAACTGAGTTTTGAAACCCAAAGAGTATTAAAGCACGTCGGTATCAAGTACCATTATTTGGGTTTTTGGTATGGGATTGAATCCTGGTCTCCCGGACCATTGGCGAACACTCTACTTATTAAGCCAATGG
The DNA here is from genome assembly GCA_963585895.1 of Sepioteuthis lessoniana. NCBI lineage: Eukaryota > Metazoa > Mollusca > Cephalopoda > Myopsida > Loliginidae > Sepioteuthis > Sepioteuthis lessoniana. Next base: position 106,396,221 of record OY757906.1, on the reverse strand, counting down.
AACGGTAACAGTAACAAAGAATTTTAAATTGATGCTAAGAAACCGACAAAGGCAAGCGAAATAAGTCAAATTTTCCATATCAATGCAATTATATATCAGAAGTGAATGTGCATTTGAAAAGGCAGAAGTAAAAGGTAACCTTTATTTCATCATCATCACCATCATTAAAGCTTGCTACCATGATTCCAAATGATATGAAAAATATTTGTGTCTTTCTTTTACAAAGTGTTTCTAAAAATTACAGGTACAACCAATAGAGGAATGATTTCCTAATCGATTTTCTTCTTTTTTTTCTTCTTTTTTTTCTTCTTTTTCTTAATTTTTGAAAGGTTAAAGAAACTTTTTAAAAGACGTTCCTGCTGCATGAATATTTAGAATAGCTTCTGCCTTCCTTGGTTCTACGTTGCTTCTTTCTTCGTTCGTCCGAGAACTGATAATTCCACGAATATATTTATTTCCATGTCTTATTCAAAGATGCCGGCAGGAATGGCTAGAGATTTTTTCTTACAGACTAATTCAGCAGTGTTCTGAATTAGAGTCTCACGGGTGGTCCATTGTTCATGTTTGGTACCAGACAGAGCTTAAGGTATTTACTAAACTTAGCACAGTGGGCTATTATGCCAACAGAAAGGCTGTAAAACAAGTGATAAAGTTCATTAAGAAAATCGTCTTCGGTTCCAATGATGCTTTTCATTTATCAGTAGTTACTATCTATTTCAATTATTGTGATTTCATTTTCTATTATTTTCTGATATTAATTGATGATTACAGGAAAAATAGCAATAAAGACTGGTTAATTAAGACAAACTAGATGGTTTCTGTTTCGCACTTTATTATTTTTGGCCCGCTCTACATATATATATATATATATATATATATATATATATATATTATTATTATTATTATTATTATCATTATTTATTCCTCTAGAGTTTTTCACATCAGTATTAGCTGATGGTTTTTCACTTGAGTTTGAGGGACAGCAAGTCTCCTCAAGTCTCCAGGACACGTCTCAGTATTCTGGCCGTCCTCAGCAATGCTGTCGTTTGGATAGTCTTCACCCGTTTGCTAACCTCCAAGTCCTCCAGGCCCTTTAATAATCCTTTAGTTACTGTGCCTAACACACCAATTACAATTATTATTATTATTATTATTATTATTATTATTATTATTTTATTGCATTGAATTAATTTGCATAAATATTGCAATGCGAAATAACTATTTGAGTCTACAAAATTTTAAAGTAAAACTTCATCGTCAGAGCCTTTTTTTAATAAATGAACACGATGATGAATTTTCAAATTATTTTTTTAACTTTGTAAACATGGTGTCACGTGGTGTGTTAGAACGCCATATTGGGTGTTGTAACCATGGTGCCTTGTCGGGTGTTAAAACGCTATGCGGAATAGACGTGATATCAGTTGTCCTAATCAGTTTTATTTTATTTTATTTTTAAACTTAAAAATGTATCTTAAATGTGCATGTTAATTAATGATATATTCAGTATTTAATTCCAACCGATTTTTAATCTGAGGGTGTAACTTGGCTATTAATAAAGCTTTTTTTATCCAGTGATTACCAACTTTACATACTTTTGCTTCTATTTTAATGGAAAACTATTATCATTATTTTTGCATTTAAGTATTTATGGAACAAGGATACATGTGTGTTGAGGTGTTCTTTAATTCTGATGTGGAGGGGTCTGATTGTACTTCATACATAAAACTTTTGGCATTTTAAGCGAATTAAACGATAAATAGAGTAAATTTTTTGGCATATAATGAATCTCTTATTGCACCATTAGCTAGAGGGCATATTGTGATAGTATTATTTTTTTCGTAGGGTAGTAGCTTAGTGAGGGTCCGGAGTGGGCTAATTGTATATCTAATCCTTACTTGTACATAGCCCGGCGTATTTCTTTGTCAATAATTTCTCTGAAATATTGTAGTTTCAGGAAATAGGTGTTAGAGCGTGTGTATACATCCTGTGATATCTTTTTTAAATGTCGTGTGATTGATGTTGGATAATCATTGTTTCTGAGGGTGTTTATAAAATGTGCGTTGTATGAAAAGTTGTCTTTCTCTTCATTGCATTTATTGTGAATTCGTTTTATTTGATTTCTAATGTAATTTCTTTTGGCACTGAGTGGAAGTGCTAATTTGAAATGCACAAAGAGGATTTTAGTGGTGGATTTTCTATAGAAACTAGAGTAAATTTTACCAGTTGGTGATATTTGCATTTTAAAATATAGGAGTGATAGGGACCAATTGTTACCAGGATTAATCAAATTAAGGAGGCTTTACTATTAGCTAAGTTACACTCTTAGACAAACAGAAGGTTAGAAAAAATACTGAATATATTATTAATTAACATGCACGTTTTAAATACATATTCAGGTTTAGAAATAAAATAAAATTGATTAGGACAACTGAAGTTACGTCTATTCCGCATGGCGTTGAAACCCGACGTGGTAGCATGGTTACAACACCCAACATGGCATTCTAACACCACACACGACACCATGTTTACAACGTTTAAAAAATGTGGACATTCACCATCGTGTCCATTTATTAAAAAATGTCCCTAACGATGAAGTTTTTCTTTGAAATTAAGTAGATTCAAATATTTATAGTTTCGCATTGCAATAAGTAGTCCTGTAATTAATTCGATACAATAAAATGAAATAATTTGTACAATGCCTCAAGCAAATTGCAAGAAGTTTATATATATATATATATATAACTAGTGGGAATATCCGAAGATGCCCGCATATTATAACAAATTAAAGCAAGTAATATACTTTTAGTTATTTAATATAAAAATTATGGGAGGATGGACAGAATTTATTGCAATTAGATTAATAACATTAGAAAAAGGTTCATATGTTTAAACAGAAAGTTATTCATAATTTGCCGATAAGATGATGTATTTATACTCAACCAATATTTTGATTTCATTTGTTTTATTTTTCATTTTAATTTATTAATTTTCTATTTATATAAAAGTATTTTGCGATGAAATTTTTTTGAATAAATAAAAATTTATCTTAAACGACCTTTCTGAGCAATAGAGACACAACTTTTCACTATAAAATTAACTCTTAAAATGATTAAAACAGCTTTTAGTTATGGTTTTATTAAAAACATTATATATATATATATATATATATATATATATATATATATATATATATATATATATATATATATATATATACAATCTCAAAATTCCCTACATATATAACATGTTAAAATATAAAAGTTATGGTGAATGGAGACATCAGCGGGAAATAGTAACAATTGTGGAAAATCCACTAAATAAACATTTCCAAAATAAAAACCAGCCTGGGGAACGAGAAGAGAAAGCAAAAACGAAAAAGAAATGGTAGTTTTAACCCAACAACACATTAGCCTTACATGGTCAACTCACACCTTTATAGTAAAACAGGAGGAATGCAAAATGTAAGTCCCTATCTGAAAAAGATACTTTCAAGCAAGATATCTGACAAAACCATAACAAATCAGCAAAATAAAAGAGTTTTAAAAGAACGCAGGACACGCCCATAAATTAGAAAAAAAAATGTTCAAAAATGAATATTAAAACCTCAATCGGCTAAAAATTAACATATTAGGAAATGCCTGAATCCCCAAGAACCAACCGAACTAGTACAAGTAATGGCTGGACTACGTTTTTTTTTATTTGTTATCATTTTTTGCTTCATATTAAATTATTAACATTATAAAAACCCTTAAAATTACTTAAAAAGAGGAAATTTGTTTTTTTTTTATCCAAGGCAAAAAGAAATACATTTAATTTTAAAAAAATGTTTGTAATTAAAAAAAGATTCCTTAAAAAAATTTTATTTTTTTTTTATATTGCCACTATTTTCTTTTAGAAAATAAAGACGAAAATAATAAAATTTAAGTTTATTTTATGAGAAGGGAAAATAATGTGCATATACGAAAATATACTTTTTAATAAAAATTTTAACAAAACTAAAATATTTACGCAGAAATGTAATATTAACTTTAAGAATCATATACGATTAAGCTTCTCTCAAGAATGTTTTACTAAACAAGTTAATTGATCATGTTTTCATGATCCTGCCTCTTCGTCGCTATTCGTTTCCGAAATGAAAATATGTTGGAAAAAAAAAGAAAAGTATCTCAGATTTTGACTAGCGGTCTAATTTTTTTTAGTTCGGTTATCACTTTGCTATAAATTCATGAAACGATCAGAATAATGTAGTTTCAATAGTTGACTTTTGTTATATATTGCAGTTTGTGCTCTATATACTTCACACAGACTGATAATCAGACATAATCAACTTTATTAAGTTGAAGTTTGCATACGGCGCTTGCTGACTGTAAATTTCTCGCTAATACGAACATCAAACCGAGATATATATATATAAATATATATATGCAAATTTCATTACTCATGAACTAAACAAAAACAATAAAATTTCCTTTTTAGATGTTCTCATTGATACTAACAACAATAATAACTTCACTACCTCCACCTACAAAAAACCCTCTAGGAATAACTCCTGTACCCTCAACTTTAAAAGTGAATGCCCCTTCAGATATAAAAAAGCAATTATTCGTAATGTAATATCCTGTGCCAAACTAATCTCCTCCTCCAAAACAATATTTTATAAAGAGGTAAAAAACATAAAACAGGCTCTCATCGATAATTGGTTTCCTAACTATATTGTTGATGAACAAATTAAACGTATGATCAAAAATGTTAACCAACAAAATAAACAGTCTACTACTCCATCCAGTCAACAAAGATATATCAAACTTTTTATCGTAACCAAATGCACTACAATTATAAATCCGATGAAAAAATAATGAAAACATTGATTCACAAAAACATACTCCCCACTGATCCTAATAAAAAAATAAAACTTATTATATATTATAATAAGTTTAAAACCTCGAATTTGGTCATTAGTAATAACTCCTCTCCCTCGATTGGGGTGTTGCAAAAAAACAACGTTATATATAAATTTAAATGTCCCCTAGGAGATTGTATCTCTGATAATAATAATATATATGTTGGTTTAACCTCAACTACCCTGTCGAGGAGACTTACAATGCACCTTTCTGACACAAGTTCAATAGCTCAGCATTTAAAAAAACATTCATGCCCAACAACACAACTACGAAAAATTCTCACCGACAACACAACAATACTCGTACATCAAAATAATAAACAAAAACTTCAGATTCTCGAAGCACTATATATTAGAAACCTACAACCAGCACTTAATAGAATTCATTTTCAAACCAGTGCTAACGTACTTAAATATCTTTAGCTACTGGCACTATTTACAGAATTACATTTAAAGGCAAGCGCCATAATCTCCAACAGCAAAGACGTCCTTACACAGTAGTAATTTGCTAAAACAAAAGTTACATCACTGTTGTAACAGATTCTCCCCTGATGATGGCCCAAAGTCGGGCAGAAAGTACTAGGGATACATACAACTATGGACAATACCTTAATCAGTTCCCCCCGAATACGATAAAAGTAATACGGGAATTCGAACGGATCCAGAAGAAAATATGTAAACATAAAATGTCTATTATGTTTAATGAAATTTGCATTAACGAAGAAATGCAGCCTAAATATACATATTTCAAATATATATATATATATATATATATATATATATATATATATATATATATATATATGTGTGTGTGTGTGTGTGTGTGTGCATGTGTGTGTGCGTGTGTGCATTGGAAAATGTTTTTCAGTTCAGTATCAACTTTCCGAAACAATATTTGTTTAAAAACTAAACGAACTCACTGCCGTATATAGTAAACTGTACAACATATTCAGTTATGACACTTAATTTAGGGTTATATATATATATATATATATATATATATATATATATATATATATATATTTCTGTGTGTGTGTCTGTATGCATCTCCAAGATCTAAAAATGCACATTTTTCGCTTATATAATTGATAAATCCATAAAGTTTCCACAGTCTAAATCATACTTCCTTTCTTATTTATGTATTTTAATATATAATATAAAGTTTATGATTTACTTAATAGATTGGAATGTTAAACTATTAAACCTACCACTGTTATACAATTTAAGGTCAGAGGAATTAGCTACCCCATTTATTAAATAACACTTACAAACAAACAAAACAATAACGCTAATGAGATAATAAATGCTGATACTTCTGATGATAATCGAAATTTGTAATCCATCACATCTACTGGGAATCGATACAATTAGACTCCTTATGATTCCAGTGGGATTTTCCCAAACATTGTAGCACATTATTGTAGAGATAATTCACGTTTATGAGCTTATTACTTCGAATGTTAGCTTCAATATTTTGCCATAAGGTCTAGATGGGGTTGAACTTCAGCAGCTAACCCGGTAATAGTATCACCTTTATGCTATTGTTTTTAATCTTGGTTCAGCGGAGTCAAAGCAGTAGGTTTCAGCTCGAGACATTGTTAAAAACCGACAACAGATTTATTTGATTTTGGGCATTTGATTTAATAATCTTATCAATTTCTAGATCAATTTTAAGTACCATAAACCATTTAATGCAATACAGTGGATTTTGACCCGTTTCAGACATATGACCTCACGTAAAAATACTTCTTGTTTTTTTTTAAGCTTGCTTATATACAATGTTGTGTTGCAGTCCTCACTAAAACTTTCTCGAATGTACATCTGTCCATCTTCATGATGGGCTTAGCATAAACTGAATGTAGCTCCCGAAGTGGGGTAAGACATCCTTCAAGAAGGTTGTATTCTCTGTATGTTTTAATTGAATATGGCAGTGAGCCTCTAATTTGGGAACTTTGAAGTGTATGGATTACTCCTTCGTAGTCAATATTTACCAGGCGTGGCAGTACCTGTTAGAGTCCTATATATGGATCAAATAATTGTTTAAAAATTATCCATATTGGATAGTAATACTTGATATTATAAAACTATATGCAGGGAACTCCTAAAAAATTTACACAATATAAATATAAACGTACAATGTACTCAATAACCCAACTTCTAAGCATAAAATAACTATAGATGGGTTGACATGCCATTAAAATCAGTCGATTGATCGACCGATTAATTAATCAATTTGACGATCAGAAACCAAAGATCTTTTGATTGTTTGTTTTGTTTTTCATTTTAATTGATTAATTTTCTATTTTTATGAAAGTATTTTACGATTAACATTTTTGAAATAGATAAAATTCTATGTTAAATGAACTTTTTTAGAGATTCAAATTTTCACTCTGAAAATAATTTTTAAAATCAATAAAACAGCTTTTAGATATTTATTTATTAAAAGCAAAATATAAAACCTCAAAATGCCCTACGTATATTACATGTTCGACTTGCTATGTGATAAATTTTAGATATAGCAGTTTCTATAGCCTATAACAAATGTGGCATATATTAACCACCTTTTAAGAAATAATCTTTTTATATTTTTTAAGTCAATCTACACGTCCATGAGTCCAAACGTTTTCATTAGATTTAGTTTTCTTCTTTAATGGCATATCAACCCTCCTGGGTTATTTAATGAAAAAGCTATCAGTAATGGCACTATTTAAAACATATCTGGTGGAGATAATGGGGTTCATATCTTTACCAAGGTTATTTATCGAAAGTGAACATAATAACGCAACTGGAATTCGAACTCACTTACCACAATGTCACAGTCCAGAACTTGAGCCGCTACGCCATGAATATTCCTTCCTCAAATTTCTTTAGTTGATTCTTTACAATATAAGGGCATCTACATTGAAATCATGTTTTTTAATATCAATGGCAGACATTTTTCTCAGGTTCACCGAAGCCAATGCGTACATTTATTCGTTGATATGTTTTCCCTCTTCCCCCGTCCAGATTTGCCTATACCTAAACAGCTACCAATTTTATAATAGATCATTGTAAGCAGTAGATTCCGAACATAACAATAGAAATTATTTTGGGCTCTTCGAACAATCAAGCGTGTATTGTTTATCGGAAAATCCTGTTTATTTATGTCAATATTCGTACTTGTAGTATATTTAGTAGTTCGATCTCAAGTGGTCCAAATTTGTTAGTCGGTTCGGAACTTAATAAAATGCCTGTATTCATATTGAGTTTTTCGTTTTAACAATGTTATTTAAATTGTATTGTAGGTATTAATCAATTTATTTAAAATTATATTGTTGATTTCTATATCTATAAAACAATCCAGTAAGCCTTGGGATTCTGTAATATCTGATAAAATTCTCTTATTTGGAATATATACAGATTTTCAAAACACACGCACAAGATAGTCGTGTGTTGGATGTCTTATACATATGTTTGAATTACGCTTAAAAAAATGACACCCGTATCGGTGGGGATTAGAATATACTGAATGTATAAAGACCATTCCCCTAAAATTGGAGATTTCCTAGGATTGAAATTAAACTGGGTCTCCTGGTGAGGCTCTTGTTCAGAAAATCTATGGGGTTGAAAGAACCCCTTCATTACTATAACTCATCTGGTCATACTGACCTGGAGTAGTAGTAACTGTAAGGGTCATATCAATACGCCAAATAGATATGTTTCGAGTTATCTGTATTCGATAGGACTGTAGGAAAAATGAAAACAATCAGAAAAATCAACTACAAATATGAATGTACAATGTTCGAAATTCTTTAATATCTTAACTTAAAATAAGCATAGATCGGTTAGTTACAAAAATAGATGGGAGGGATCTATTTTTGACATGTATAGTAGCATTCAAATTAAGTCTTGAGTGGAAAAATAACAACAGTTCAACCAGTATGATGGATAACCGTTGAACTCGAGGTCAACAAAATACCACAGTTATCATTGGATGATTACAGTCAGGTGACCAAAACCTTGAGTGAGAAACTTTTAACGTAAAAGTTTGAACGCCCCATCAAGTGTTGATTGATTCTTCGTTCAGGCCACCCAATGAATAATTGAAAGTTGCCAATAAAAGTAAATAATATATATATATATATATATATATATATATATATATATATATATATAAAGTAAATAAAATATATATATATACATATATATATATAATGGAGGTGCATTGTTTTAAAAGAAAAATAATTATTAGCAATTTTTTTCTTGAAGGCTATGGTGACTTCTTGTATCATTCAAATAGAATACATTTGTTATTTGATTTCACACAGTACAATTTTGTAATGCATAACGGTCAAGCCGTTTGAGCGCTTGTTTTAACAGTTAAATGAAATGACCTCGTGTTTCTAAGTAAGCCAGAAGATACCTTCAGAAAAGAGAACAAAGAAACAGAAAGTGCGTAATCACTTCCTGTTTCTCGAATATTGTTGAATTATCAAGAAGATTCTCGGGAATCGTAGCAATCAGATGACAGATATAAAAATCATTCCCACAACAGAAGGAGATAGTACAACCTCCAGCCGGCATAGTAGAACAATTACTTGTCTAAGGGTCGGAGTCGGGATTTTTACCCGCACGATTCGAAAAGAGACAACCCGTAACGACACAACGTGAGAAGAATAGAGGAGATAGGAGCTGGCCGATTGAATAGTAAGGACAATATACATATAACTTAGAGCACAGAATGATTATCAAGTGGGGACTATAAAATAGGTTGATAAACTCTCAAAATCAATCAATCAAATCCCATCGTACACATGCACACACACACAAACACACGCATATATATATATATATTGTAAAAAGAAGAAAGCAGAAAGAAAAATAAATATAAATGAATGAGAAAAATTTATTTCTAAATATTATGTGGTGCATTCAATAAGGTTCCAGACTTTTTTGTACAAGTAGTTAAAATTATCGTAGACTCTGCAAAGTTCAGTATGTTATTGCTATAAATCTTATAAAATGACTGACCAATTTATATGATTTCAGGTTTAAATAAACAACCATAGAAGCAATTGGAATACACCCCACCAAAGCCTGATTGTCACAGCTGGTGAATTTCAAAAATGCAATCTGGACGTGAGGACACTTTAGAAGAACGAAATGCAAAAAACTGTGTTTTAAACTGGGAAAAAATACCACAGAAACGTATGGAATGCTTCAGACTACTTTTGGACCATCTTGCATGAATCGAGCTTCAGTTTTTGAGTGGCATAAGAGATTCAAGGAAGGCAGCGAGTCTGTGAGGGATGATGAGAAGTGTGGGAGGAGTAAGGAAGTCAATACAGTAGAGTTGATTGGCCAAAGGGTTAGGGTTAGGGTTAATATGTTGAGGTTTGAAGTGAGTTCAGGAAGAGATTCCGTCGGAAGAGGCCAGCACTCTTCAAATTGGGTCAGTGGCATTTCCACCAGGACTATGCATCAGTCGACTACTCCATCGTTGTCACAGACTATTTGACCAAGATGGGTATCAAGACAGTTACTCACTGTCACTAGAGTCCAGACCTTGTTCCCTGTGACTTTTGGTTATTCCCTAAGCTCACAGGCTGTCGTTATGATACAATTGACGAGATGAAAGAGGCCGAGACGAAGGTCATTGACACGCTCACACAAGAGGACTTCCATGGGGCCTTCTAGAATTTTTAGAACGGTACAAGTACATTGCAGCCGGAGGTGATTACTTCAAAGGGGACTAGTTTCATGTTTGTACTATCAATAAAAGTGCCCATACGAAAAAAGTCAGCAAACGTATTTAATGATTCTCGTAGTTTAGGTCCACCGACGCGTTTTGAAAAATATCAATGAAATTATCTAAAACTTGAAATTACGAAAATTAAGAAAGGATTTTAGGTCATCTTCAGGGAGGGAATTACGAATTTAAAATAATATTTTGAATGATACAAAAAAAA
>OY757906.1:106352873-106382873 GCA_963585895.1 Sepioteuthis lessoniana | reverse complement strand
AGAAAGAAAGAAAGAAAGAAAGAAAGAAAGAAAGAATATATTAAGGTCGGAGGGATACAGAAGAACAAAGCACGAAAGACAAAGTAAACCAAAGAAAAAAGTAAATAAAAGATATTCCATAAACGCGAATATATAACTAAAGATAATGGAAAATTTTTACGCACATGTAAAACTTAGGGTGCCTATAAAAAGTGGCCACAGGGAACAGGAAGAAAAGCAAGAAAAATTCCTATTCAGTGGGAAGGAACGTACCGTTTAATAATCTGATTCTCGTTAAATAGACTCAGATGTAAGACAAAGGCATAGAACGAACATGAAAGGCCCGTACTTCGATAAGGTATAAAAATATGTCTGATAAAGTGATAACTAGAAAAAGAAAAAGGGTCAAGGATAGGAATTTATCGTGATTTGGTTTGTGCTAAACCCCAGGCAAGAGGGATCGATTTGAATATAAAGGAAGCGAGCAAAATAAAACGCTTGGTTGACACGATGAGAAAGAGATGTACGGAATAGAAACGTAGAGAAAAAGATAAGTCGAAAATATATGGCAAGGTCTCCCAGGGACAATGTTAATAGAAATGTTTATGGAGAGTATCATGAAAAGTAGAAAGAAAAAGAATGGAGAGCGTGTGCGTTCAAAAGAGAAAAAAAAAGTACAAAAGGTAGAAATGCTTTGAAAAGAGAACAATAAAAGATCATAGTAAGATGGTTGGCAGATTGCACAAGTATAAGGCCACAGGCGACTGTATCAAAAAAGCAAGAAAACAGAATAAAATGTGAAATTAAAAAAGAGATAAAATAAAAAAAGATAATCTTTGTTACAAAAGATCAGAAATAAAGGAAGAAACTGAAAAAAAAAAAAAAAAAAAAGAAATTAAAGCACAACTAACCAGAAAAACTGGACTTTTTATGTCTCGTTGACAAACTGAAAATGGAAGTAGGCAAACGTTTTGGAAAAAAATAGTAAGAGTGTCCGGGTTGATAAGATTGAATGGAAAAACTAAATCTCAAAAAAAAAAAAAAAAGAAGAAAGAAAAAAAAAGGAATCGAGAGATTGCACTAAAAGTGTTATTGTGATAATCAAAGCGCTTCAAAATGAAAATTTATTGATTCGTTGGCCAAATAGGTTGTATAATTTATTTTAGTAAATGAGGGGATTGGGTGGGTGAGGGAAGTATGGTGCTTCGGTTGGGCTGAGGTAGAATTTAGAGGGGTCAGTATTGGACAGGGGAATAACTAACAAGGTCATTTCATGAGTTGAGTGAATGACGTTTGGTGAGTTAAAATATTTCATGATGAAGAAGATAAAAAAATAATGATTAAATCGTATTCATTTAGGAAATGATTTTGTTGAAAAAAGACACATTATAGTCTGTACATGATACAGACGCATTTCTTATCGTTGATAGATTAGAAAAGTTTGATTTATGGGCGGATTAATAAAGCTACTTATACGTAGACGTTAGCACACACACACACACACACACACACACACACACACACACACATATATATATATATATATATATATATACGCACAGGCGTACATACATACATACATACATACATACATACATACATACATACATACATACATACATCATCAAAAATACAGTCCGCCCTAAAATATATATAAACGATCTTTAGAAAAGGAAAAAGCCGGTATGAAATAAATTTAGAATAAAAATATTTAGATAGATAGATAGATATGAGAAAATTGGGATTCAAATACATACATACATACATACACATGGACTAATAGATAGATAGATAGATAGATAGATAGATAGATAGATAGATATGACAACTTGCGATCCAAATACATACATACATACATACATACATACATACATATATAACCATGGATTAATAGATTGATAGATAGGTTGATAGATAGATCTGTGCTTTTATCGAGGCCAAAATAGAGATCATTTACATAAAAGGAGAAAATGCAACTTGTCCAAAAGACTTACTCATATTTGCATTTATTCATAACAATACAAGTGTTGTTCACTCAGTGAAAATTGAAACTCAGTACAGGTAAAATTCATTCGGTTTGGTTCGGTTTGGTTTTATGGCATATCAACCATAGTAGGTTATTTAATGCCACATCCATTTTTATGCGTATATACAATTGTATTTCAAACAATTCAATTTCACATAACTACAACTTTTTGTTTACACACAGTTAAACGTAAAAAGAAAAATTAATTTATTTCAAACAATTCATTTTAGCATAATTACACAGTTTATTTCTATTTGACCCTTAGATAAGAACCTATCAGGTGCAACTACTCTGGGCAAGAGCGGACCTAGAAGCGATGGCAATGAAAGAGTACTCCGCATTCCCCAAAGCTCCAGCTTTACAGAAGCCTCCCCATCAGATTGTTTAATGTCATATCAAGGACATTCTTTGCGGTAAACACTCCTCTGCAGAGATGTAGTCAGGGTATTTTATAACCCCAAATGACTTGCCCAAATACATTCAGATACCGAATCAATGACAAATGATCCACAAAGTTCGAAGCTAAACATGCATTTACTAAAAATATACATAGAAGAATATCATTAAAAATGTAGATTGTATTCTACTTTTTTAATTTTACGTATGCGAGTAAGTATTTTACATAAAAATTATATACATCTACATGTCTTAAGTGACTCTGTGAGATATCCATTGCATGTATTGATTTGACCATTTTTTTCGTATTAATTACTTTATGTCCCACTTAGTGTTCCATAACTTTAATGGGAATGACCTACTTCCTTCAATCTATTTATTTCACCTAGGAAGTTATCTCTTCTTTCTTTTTTCTGTTCTCTTTCCAATTCCACGAACTGATGAAGATACCCATAATAAATGCCTCTGCAACTTGCCACTGACTTTCAAGGGAAATTTAAATTTGTTTCACCACCCGGAAATACACCCGCATCGCCATCATCACTTTAATGGTGCCTGAAAACACATTAAATGGAAGAATTGCCCAAGTTGGAATTGATTTTAAAATCGATTATGTTTTTTGTTGTTGTTTTTTTTTTTCTTTTTTGTAGTTTTGTTATTGTTCTGAGTTTCTTTTTCATCGTTTTAGTTTGTTTTGCAGTCAAGGCAGAGGGGGAAGTTAGATATATTTTTTATTACCGATTCCGAGAAGTAAAATAATTCCTAGACTTGTTGAAGATGATGACAGTCGTTTGATTTTATGCAAAAGTTAGAAAAGATGCTCAATGATCTTTTTTTTCTGTCATATTTATTGTTTTATAAATTGTATTTTATATCTTTTCCATATTGGTATCTGAAATAGTTTTTAAATTTATTTGGTAAGTGGGATAAGTAGGAAAATTTCCTGATAATCCAAAAGGTATATATATATATATATATATATATATATATATATATATATATATATATATATATAATGTATGTTGCTATAAGTGATCGGAACTTATACTAAAACGTAGGCATGAAAAGAAAATCCTGCAAATAAACCTGAAAACTAGTGACACCTTAAATTTAAAGAATAAATAAATAAACAGAATAAATGGATTGATAAATGAGTAAAATTAGATAAATAATAATAATAATAATAACCATCAGCTAACACTGATGTGAAAAATTCTAAATGAGTAAAAAATAATAATAGTAATAATAATATGATTATCCGTAATGACGAAGGGATGAATAAATTAAAGGCATATGATATGGTTCTGCACAGCCGGATAATAAACGACCTTAAAATGTACAAAATATCATTTGAAGTCATAAGCTTTATCGAGAAAACTATGAAAAACTGGAGAGTGGAATTGACAGCAGGAGGAAGAAGCTTAGCTGAAGCAAAGATCCAAAGAGGTATTTTTCAAGGAGATGTTCTATCACCGTTACTATTCATAATTGCCATTATGCCACTTATTCAGAAAATGCACAGCCGGATACACACTTAGCACATCACAAGAAAGATCATTTACCTTATGTATATGATTAACATCAAACTATTTACAAAAGATGAAAAAGAACTGGAAATTCTTAGGCAGTTAGAATATACAGTCAGGCCATAGGAATGGAATTTGGCATTGGAAAATGTACCATGTTTGTAACGAAAAGTGGCAAACAACATTTAACTGGTGGAATGGGACTACCAAATCAAGACAAGATTAAAACACCCGGAGAAAAGGAAACCTACAAATACTTGGGCATCTTGGAGGCTGACACCATCAAACATGTGGAAATGAAAGGGAAAATTCAAAAAGAATATCTCAGGAGAACTAGAAAGCTACTCGAGACAAAACTCTCTAACTGAAACCTTATCAAAGGAATAAATACCTGGGTTGTACTCCTCGTTAGATATTCGGAGCGCTCTCTGAAGTCGACCTGAGATGAACTTAAAAAAATGGACCAAAGAACAAGAAAACTAATGACCATACGAAAGGCTTTACATACCAGAGACGACGTTGACAGACAATATGTATGAAGGAAAGAGGAATGAAGAGGACTTGCCGGGATTGAAGACAGCGTTGACGCATCAATAAAACGACTAGAAGATTACATAGAAAAACACGAAGGAGGACGGATTACAGCAATCACAAACGATACTATCAGCACGATGGACAACAGAATGATATTAACTACGAAGCAAAAATGGGAAGAAAAACAACTCTATGGGCGTTTTAAACGACTAATAACCAACATCTCACACGGCAAAACCTAAACCTAGCTTGGAAAAGGAAACTTTAAGAGAGACCCAGAATATCTCCTAATAGCAGCACAAAACAACGCCGTAAGAACTAATCATATCAAAACGAGAATAGATAAGACTCAACAAAATAGCAAATGTAGGCTACGTGGTGAAAGAGATGAAACCATCAATCACGTAATAAGCGAATGCCGTAAATTAGCACAGGAGTCTAACACTAGAGACGACTGGGTGTGCAAGGTGATCCACTGGAAGATGTGCAAGAAATTTAAATTCGACCATACGAACAAATGGTATAGGCACAACCCAGCACCTGTCCTAAAAATGACACACATAAACCCGTATGGGATTTTGACATACACGCGGATAACCTAATCTCGGTCAGAAGAAAAGACCTAATAATAATCAACAAAAAAAGAAAAAGAAAATTTGCAAAATAGTCGACTTTGCTGTTCCGGCTGACCACTGAATAAAACTGAAAGAATGTGAAAAGAATGATAAGTACCTCGACCGTGCTAGGGAAATGAAAAAAAAAATGGAACATGAAGCTGACAGTTATACCAATTGTGATTGGTGCTTTTGGTACAGTAACTAAAGGATTATTAAAGGGACTGGAGGTCTTTGTAGTTGGCGGACGAGTTGAAACAATCCAAACGACAGCATTATTGAGAATGGCCAGAATACCGAGAAGAGTCCTGGAGACTTGAAGAGACTTGTTCTCCCTCAAACTCAAGAATTTTGCTGAGGTAAAAATCCAGAGAGGTATATTTCAGAGAAATTTGCAATCACCCTTACTATTTGTTATAGCAATGATGCTGATCAAACACATACTCAGGAAACGCCCTGGCGAATAGAAACTCAGTAAATCGCTATAAAAGATCAATCACCTAATGTACATCGACGACGTCTAATTGTTTGCCAAAAACGAAAAAGAATTGGAAACCCAAATACAGGCAGTAGGAATATACATTTAGGAATTAGGGAAAGAATTCGGTAGAGACAAATACGCGATGCTAATAGTGAAAAGCAGGATACGACACATGACGTAAAAAATGGAACTACTAAATCAAGAAAAAATCAGAACGCGTGGAGATAATGAAACTTACAAATATCTGGGAATACTGGAAGCAGACACAATCAAACAAATGAAAATGAATGAAAAGATTTTTAAAAAGTATTTCGGGAGAACAAGAAATCTAGTAGATACAAAACTATTTAGCAGTAACCTCATAAAAGGAATAACCCCCAGTGCCTTCTCCTCGTAAGATATTCGGAACCATTTTTTAAGTGGACGAGAGAAGAACTTAAACAAATGGACCATTGAAAAAGAAAACTCATGACAATGCATAAGACTTTACATCCCAGATATAATTTCAGCAGATTTTTTTTTGTCAAGAAAAGAAGTTGGATGAGGACTTACCAGTATCGAGGATAGCGTGATGCAACATTACAAAGAATCGAAGATTACATTTTAAAAAAGAACGGCGGAAGACTGTATACAGCCACCAGAAACAATACAGGCAACGCGAGAGTTAACATAACTAAGGTAACTGGAAAACAAATATGGGAAGAAAAACAACTCTATGCATACTTCAAACGACAAACAAGGGGAATCTCAAGCGAGAAAACTTGGACGTTGCAAGGAAAAGGAAATATTAAGAAATAAACTGAATCTCTTCTGATTACAGCACAAAACAACGCAATAAGGACTAAATATATGAAAGCAAGAATAGATAAAACGCACCAAAATAGTAAATGTAAGTTATGTGGTGATAGAGACTTCATTTGATTTGATTTATTTTTTATGGCATATCGACCATTGTTAGGGATTTAAGGCTAAATCCTTTTTATACATATATAGTAAATATATGAATACTAAATACACTTTTTGATGATATTTTAAAGGAGCCGAACTTATTTTTTTCATACAGTTTAATGTTTTCACTTATTTCTATCTTAAACGAATCATTCTATTAACCATTAATTATTTGTTTCCACAAAGTTAAATGTTTTCAAGTATTGGTATTTAACACGAACGATTCAATTAAACATCAGTCATTTGTTTACACACAGTTAAATGTAAAAACAGTGCTATTTCTAACAATTCAATTTAACATAAGTCATTTGTTTGCATACAGTTCAAATGTCCAGCAGTTCTATTAGACCAATATATAGAACCCTATCAGGAGCTACCACAGAAGGCCAGAGTGGAACTGGGAGCGAGGGTAGTGAAGGATTATACTGCATTCCTCAAAACTTCAAGATTGTTACAGGAACTTGAGGACTTGGAAATAAGAGGACCAGTTGTGACCACCCAAACTACGATATTATTGAGATCGGCCAGAATTCTGAGAAGTGTCCTTGAGACTTGAGGATAGTTGCTGCCACTCACATTACAGTGAAAAAACATCAGCTAACGCTGGTGTTGAAAACTCCTGGTATGCCTTATATTCGCCCATAGATGGAAGAAGGATAATTGGATTCTGACGTTTCCGAAGCTACGTGAAATGAAAACAGCCTAGTCAAGGATTTGAACCCTATTCGAAATAACCTTTACGCTAAGAGCAACTCCATGTATATATATATATATATAGAGAGAGAGAGAGAGAGAAAGAAAGATTAAATAATGAAGACAGAGTTAATGGTGATTAATGACTCTCAGTTTCTCAATTATGCAATCATCAAACCAAATGGTTTCCAGGTGTTATGTATTTCTTTAAATACTGTATAAGAAGGGTTATATATTTAGTTGGGACTTCTGGGAATGGCAATATCGTACCTTTTTCATGCTATTTACGTAAATATTATTTGATCAATTTTGTGATTTTCTAATTTATTTACTCGGTTGTGTATAATTCATTATTTTCTAGTGTTTTTACTTATCTTTAACATTTACACCTCACAAATTTTAAACTAGCTTTAGCTAGTGGTATTTCAGTGAAGTTAGAATGTCAGAAAGTCTCAGGACTCTTCTGAAAATTCTGGCTAATCTCAGTAATACTGTGGTTTGGAAGGTGCCGATCCTACCATTAAATCGCAATTCTTCGAGTCTACTTTCCAAGCCCTTGGTGACTGTGTCGACTCTTGTCTTCCTTTATTTAATTATTAACATTGGTACAGTAACCGGTCTCGGAGAAGAAAAACTGATTCAAACCTGTTAAACTCCGCTTAAAAATTGCATTCTGCTCTTAAGGAGAGGTGGGTATATGTACATATAGAAAGAGAGAGAGAGAGAAAGAGAGTTGGATTAATCTCTGAATAGAGCATAATTGTCCAACTGCCCAAACCAAAGGAAAATAAACCATAACGGCTCTACGTTCCAAGCTCTTATTCTTTGTCGATATATTTTAGAGAAGTAGTCAGCCTTTTGCCTGTAACAATAAAATCTCCTTTTAAACAATGAAATTAAAGCTGACAAATGCCATATGGAAAAGATTTGGACTCGATACAAGTATATTTCCGATGAATATTTCTGTTGAGGTGGACTCGTCCACGCCTGGTGATTCGAGTCACGCTCCGGACGTGTTGTTTGCTGACTGGATGGGTTCCTGTGGCTTATTCGCGTGGTCTTGCGACATCGGTCAAGGCCGCCTAACATGGGCCATGAGAAGCCATCATCCATGTCATGCTCACAGAGAGAGGTACTCCTCGAACCTCAGAAGGCCGTCTCCACAACCTCTACATGTCCCTGTATGGACTTGGTTTATCGCCTGACGTATCTTTTTTTAGGGCACTGCCGAAGAGACCTGAGGCATTTTGGGGGTTTGTTTTAGACTCGTCCGGTTGCAGGGACGTAAGACAAATACAGAAAATTCCAGCCTCGCATAGACTTGTGGACCCTGTTGTTCTGGCCAGAATGGTATAGTTTGGTTTGTCTTATCACTGGTTCAAGGCCGCCTTACATGGGTGCCTAGGATGTTCAGCATTCATGTCACGCGGCTCAGGCCGACACTACGTTGGCCTCAGTGACCTTCGTAACAGGGGCCATTTTTTTAGGGGGATGCCAATGGGGCCCAAGGCATTTTTAAGCTGCCGGGTATGTCTGGGTTATTGCCCGCTGCTTGGCTGCACACGTTAAAAGGCCTTTTGTCAGACTTTAGGATGTTGGGATGCTAAAAAATACAGAGAAATCCAGCCTGGCAGAGATTGGAGTTATACTATTGTGTACTCCGATTTACTCCGGCATATTGTTGTTCTTTCCAGTACTGCGACGTACACATCACAACAGTGGCAACGAGGATAGTAAAAATTGGTGGCCTTGTTAAAAGAAGAATTTTTGATAGTTACCGATATTTTACTAAAATGGAGCAATTGTAACTAATACTTCAGCAAGTATTGCAACTTCAGTAGCACAATCGACAATCACGATATTTGGAATTTTTACATGAATAAAAGCGGGAAAGTAGCATTGGAGATTTTCCGTTCACAGCGGAACTCACCACTGAGTCAATATCGGAATTCAAGTATCACAAGCAATATAGCCTTGCATTTGAGGATATTTCTGATGGTTCCAGGACCTCTTCTAAAAAGAATCTACGAAGTGGTCAGATGAGAAAAAAGTCAGACTCCTTTTAAGGAAGCTAGGAATAGTTGAAATTCAAAAATACTGCAATTACATCCTGCCTCGCTCGTCAACTGTTGGAAATATCGTTCGAAGGTACAATAAACATTTTAAGAAAAAAAATATTTGGGTAAAAAAGTATCTTTCACACAACGTATCAAGTTCATTACCCTGCTAAGAACGCAAAAGATTACTTTACCGCATGTGCTGGAATAGTAAATCAAGAATGTGAAAGGTGTAAATTCAAAATGCTAACCAAAGACCAGTTTAAATGTATAATCTTTGTGTTTTGTCTGAAGTCACCTTGAGACAAAAAAAACACAAACAACAATGTTGGCCAAAACTGGAAGAGGACACGGATATAACCACAAAATCCATGTCTGAAGAATGCTAGAGGATTATAAATCGAAAACAAATAGAAGATTGGCCCAAATAGAAGAACCCGAAGTAAAACTGGGAATTTAAATAGTACACCCTTGTTGTGGATGGGAAGGCCTGTATTTCTGAATGAACTGTCTATTTAAGAATAAAAAGTTTTCGTTTTGAAAGTTACGAACACACAAAAATAAATTCTGCAAATGGGGTCGTAATTGGAGAAATAATATGCAAATCCCAAAGAATAAATCGATGGAGGAATTAAGAGCATCCACAGGAAGAAGAAATACATTAGACAGGAAATTAGTACAAGTATATAGGAACAAGAAATCAGTAAAATTACAACTTGATACTGGCTCGGACTCAACGATAATTTAATTAAAAAAAACAGGGTAAAATAGATGCACCTAAAAAGGAAAAGAACTCTCACGAGGATCGTGATGCATCTGGTTGAGAACTTAAAATATAAGGCCAATTAATTGCGACATCTCTTTTCGGAGCAAAACTGGTTAAGTAAAAGTCAACATTGTGTAGTAACTGTTTTTAAATTTATTTGTGGAGAGACTGATTATCTTTTTTGACTTCTGAGACGAATCAATTAATTCCATTTGTCATTCAGTAACATTTGCTGAAAATAACGGGATTAAAAAAACTGAAACAGAAGTAGGAAGATTTATTTACTGAGCAACTCTGAGTATACATTAAAGCTCAGGCGTCTTTACATGTAAGAAACAAAGAAGAAATCAAAATGAATGTTGTGTCAGAAGACGAGAAATAACAGTGGAGTGTCAGCCAAATGTTGATATTGCTATTGTAGCCAGTCAATCAACTATTATCATTATTGTGTCTAAACTAATGACAAATGTTCTGCCCGGCGAAATTGCATCGGACGACAAATATCTAATCGTTCAATTACTCTCTAAAGAATTTTCTGTTGTAAGAAACATGAAAGAAAATGCCTTTGACTGAGGAGCTTTATTTCAACAAGCATTCAGTAGTTTTGAGTTAAATGATCAAAGTGAAAATGATTTTGAATTACTTGAAGAAGTTTTCAAGAAAGAGAAAACTGAAAAACAAAGACACAGATGTATATAACGAAAAAAATAGTTGAACAATCTTTGCAACTATCACATGTTGAAAGCTTTAAAACCCGAAAAAAAAAAACTTGTGCGAAAAGCCCAGTCTGCTAGGGTTGTACGATACACCGACTGCACTTCTGCCAAGGGCTAAGAAACACCCCAATGAATGTCCTGATATGACTCTAAACAATCTGATGATGAGGTTCCAGTAATTCTAGAATTTTGGGGAATGTGGAGTACCTATTCATTGCCATTTCTTCTAGGAGTTCTCTAGTTTGGAGTGGTAGCACCTAACACGGTCCTTTCAATGTGTCAAATAAAACTAAACAGTGTACTTACGTTAAACTGAATTGTTTCAAATAAGACTGCTTTAGACATTTAACTATGTAAACAAAAAACTATACTTATACTAAACTGAATTGTTTGAAATTTAATTCGGCGTTAAATGACCCGGAAAGTGTTGAAACTCTGTAAAACAAAACGAACTACTAACTTTTCGCAAAAATGCAAAGTGTGAAATGTTCCTCTTACAACAGCCGATTGTTTGACTTACAAGGTAAGATGTTGAGGCGGACTCGTCCACCCACAATATAAAGTGAGTTTCCAAATTCGTAGCAGAGAAAGTCAACCTGTCTCAGTCGAGCAATTTAACGCTATCGATTTTTGGATTGATTGATTGATTGGTTTGGTTTCTTTGTTTAGTGACATATCAACCTTTGTGGGTTATTTGATGCCAAAGCCACCCTTCCCGAAGAACAACTGTGATGCTATTTAACCCATCGCTGGGATAAGTGGGTTCATCCCTTTCCCAAGGGTATTTGTCCGAAAGTGAACGTAATAGTGCGCCTGGAGTCCGAATTCGCTTATCTACATTTCTGCTGTCCAGCGCGTTAACCATTACACTACGAATTTTTTTGAGTTAAAAAGGCTGAGGAATATTTTTAGATAGATTTGCAATATAAATTAAACTGTACTGTGTTAGCAAAAAGATATAACGATTTTCATGTAAAATCTATCTTATCATTGCAAGTGAAGCTTGCAAAACTTTGAAAGATCTTATAATTATTTGTAATATTTGTTGAGATCAATTATTCTTATATACTTCAGTTTCTAACCAGGACATTGGCCCAGCGGTTACAGTGTTCGCCAATGGCCCGGGAGACCTGGGTTCAATTCCAGGTCGAGTCATACCAAAGACTTTAAAAATGGAACTTGATACCACCTTGCTTAACACTCAGCATTATAAGGTACGGTTCAAGGGTAAAGTGGAGCAATCCAGGGAATGGAGTAGCGCCCTCCCCTACACCTTGGTGTAGTAGCTATCGAAAAGGGATCCTTCGGGTCACCCTCGACTATGGTCGCTAACTTTACTTTTACTCAGTTTCTACTTTTCAAATGAAGAACAACATTTTTGATAATCTATTAAATTTCTTTTGAATTAGATATTTGCAGAAATAATTTGACGTCACATTTTCAACGGATCTTATTTTAAGTAATTCTCCCTCTTATTCACATTTTCTCGGAAATGTGTGTGTGTATGTGTATGTGTGTGTAAGTGTGCATTTGTACGCTTTTCCCTCACGGCATTCACCTGATGTAGTTGAAACCGGCTCGAGGCGTGTCTTCACATGTCGTGTCACTTGGGGAATTGCATCCTATTGTGATTCCCAGTCATATACGTGTTTGGATTTAGTTTTTATTTCTCCTAGACTGGTTGGGATGGTAGTGTTATCATATTTACCAACCCCTCCGCTCGAGCAGGATATGACACAAGGTCAATTTTTAAGCGGAGTTTAACAGGTTTTAATTCAGAGTTTTCCTTCTCCTAGACTAGTTGCCTAACAAAGGCTGAAGAACCTAGTCTGCCCAACTATTTAACCATAGCTGGAGAGAGAATAATTGGATTCATACCTTTCCCAAGGGTATTAGTGCTATGTGAAATGCAATCAGTCATGTCTAGGATTTGAACTCGTGTCGCCGTGCCCATTTCCTAGGACGATAACCATCACACCACGGTAGTGTTAGAAAATTTCAGCAACCACATATCTCATAACATCCATCTTCTTAACTCCCCTGATTTTAGTTCCCTTGATAATTGTGTAAGGGGTTTTGCTGAGCGAGAAACTAACAGAACTCCGTTAAACACCAAAGATGAACAAAAGGCACAGATAACACCTACATATACTAATTTAAATCAAGAATGCCGAACATTTCAAAGTCTCCTGGAAGCGTTCGTTTAAACAAATGGCGATTTCTTAGAATGAATCTCATCTATAGTATTTTAAGATATCTTCATATTGTAATATATTCACTTGACCAGCGATGAACACGGCGGATATAGTTGACAGATTTATCTGGCAGTTGATGTAATGGTTAAAGCGATGGACTGCGGAATCGTGGTAAGCGAGTTCGTACTTCAGTCGCGCTATTACGTTCACTTTCGGGCAAATACCCTTGGGAATGGTATGAACCCCCGCTATCTTCCCGGCTATGGGTTAAATAGTACCACTACTGTTCTTCTAGGAGAATAGCTTTGACATTAAATAGCCTACAAAGGTTGATATGTCATTAAACAAATAAAACAAACCAAACCAAACCAGTAAGGATCATGAGAGGAGTTTGAACTCGCTTACTACGATGATGCAATCCAGCTATGTCACGCGAATTTCCTATATATTCTGGTGTACATGTGTGTGTATATTCTTAAATTATAAAATCTACAAGATCTGTGTTGATGATCATTGAGCAAATTGTTAAACAATCACAAGAAATCAACGGAAAAGAAGCAAAAATTATTTGCAGTCGATTGACTGTATATACATGCATACACGTTTAAATAAATATGCATACTTATATACAAAAGCGTATTCGGTGTTTATGGGAGAACGCAGCTGCGACTCTCTGGTCGTCAGCGGACGATAGTAGTAAGCAAGAATTACAGAATAGTGGAAGTGGGAGAGGCTGTCTCTCCTTCCCCCCTCTCTATCAGTACAAGGTGATATGGGCATGGAAGGACCTCACTCTCTATTAGCCATGTGTGCGTCAGGGGAGAAGCAAATCTGCGACTATGATTGGTACCAAGGAGGAAACCGCCAAAACCAACACATGGTGAATTTTCAAACTACGGAAACTAATTAAATGCCATGTAGTCGTTAGAGGGTGAGGAAACATAATGTGTTTCCGATTAATCCTCAAAGGATGAAGTCGCATAAGGAGTTGCCTTTTGCTCGTTGAAAAACCAAGAACATAATTTGGGATATGAAAGAAACCCAAATTCCAAAATAATGCTGCGCAGAGAAACCAGAGAGAAAAGAAAAAGCTTATCCTTTGAATGAACCAGCACTCTGAGGTATGATGGCCTCGTTAAACCAATACCCAAAGAAAAGACTTGTCCACAAGGAAAGAGACTATTATTAATCTTGGTCTTATCTGAAATAAGACGTGTATCCTTCTACCAACGTGTTATGGAAACCCAATAACGAAAGAAATAGAGAAGAGAATAAATACCACAAAACTCCAAGTAAGTGAACATAGAATTTAAGTATATTTAACTTTATCCAGCTGCATTTATACTGAAACGATAAACTTGAGATTTGAGCACGAGCTCTGTCATTAAATCCTATAGTCTGAAGGAAAGCGGATGATGTCTTCCGTTGTCGAACTACATTCTCACTTTCCGCCATTAATAGATATTTTATGGTGGACTCATCCGGGGATAAAGAATTTTTATGAGGGACCTCGCCTGGGTACGAATACTTTAATAGAGACTCTTCCGAGATACAGAAAGACTCTCGCTCCTGAATTTTACCTGAATTGTTTTCTTTTTCTTTGTTTCTTTCTTTTATTCAATACAAGAATATTGTTATTAATCTTGTTAACTCAAACACGGCAGTTCAGAATCCTTTTTTTAGTGTAGAAGAATTGTACTTGTCGAATACCTCGTATTTGAGGGGGAGAGCTAGCTAGGTAGCTGTGTTGACTTTTTATATCACCTATAACTCGCCTGGTGGCTTTAAAATGTGGTTCCGCTCGGGAGTTAGTGATATCTGTAACACTAAATAGCGTTCGGCAGATCACAGACAACGCCCGTGCCCAGCGTTAACGGGTGGACTCGGTGGGAACGAACAGCACCCTCCAAGCCCTCTGGGCACATGGCGGCGTAACAATATATATATATATATATATATATATATATATATATATATATATATATATATATTATGTGTGTGTGTATGTGTGTGCGTGTGGATACACTTGCAATTTCTAGAACAATGAATGCAGCAAACTTATTTATTTACACATTTTAATATTTGATAATGCGTATAATCTGAACACAGAAAATTAGTCAGTATATTTCTGCAATATTATTTTCTCTCAAAAATCATATATATTGCAGTCAAAAATTATATGTATCATTCGATATGATGTATTCTGAAGCAAAATAAAGATATTGCATACTCAGCTTGTTGGAGACCCCATCAATTTTTATTTTACTTTTTTATTTTTTATTTTTTTTTCATCCTGATGTTTTATTTGGTTGTTTCAGCGTTTCACACAACGTTTTCTTCTTTGGGTCTAATTCAAAATAATCCTTGCTTCAATTTTCTTATTCATTTAGATTTGAAATATTTCTTCGTAATAAACCAAGGGGATTACTTCGGATTATTTACGGTTGAGCCAAACGGACATCCAAATCAGAGTTACGAAACATTGAACAAATTCAATTGTTTGAAAACATTTTAAATTCCAAATGGGAAACATTGTGTAGTTCGCACACGAATCAATTTATATTTGTATTTTCTTCTATTTTCTGAAGAAAATTGTATATAGTATGAGGCAGGTACTTTCTTTTCTTCTTATATAAGAAAAAAAAATTAAAGTAATTTCAAATTGAGATTATTACCGTGGGCAAACTTAGATACGTTGAAAAGAATTTCTATTTCTGTCATTTTAAATTGCCTAAGACAACAGCGTATTAAGCAGTCAACCCTAAAACATTTATATAGTCGCTTTACTTTGCTAAAGAACAAAAATCACTTAACATAGAAGTTTTTTTCCCTTGAAAAGAGAAATAAATCCTACAGAAAAAATTACATTTTAGAAAACAAGAAACTTTTGAGAAATGTCAAAAGGAAAAAAAAGTTATTTTTGGAAAGTGTTTTTTTTTTTTATTCTTAACTACAGAATGGAATTTTATTCTTTAATTTACATACGATAAACAAATGATATTGTATGTGATAATTTATGCACGTCTCTGTGCTATTGTTGCCAAAAATGTGTTTTTAGTATATGTGAAAATCGTGTAATCTTGTTTAAAATTTGTAAAACAATGTGTAACATTAAGTAAATTTAAGAATTTCTGATATTTTGGAATGTTTGAATAGGAGAGCATTGTATTGTAATGACACTCTGGGGTATACAAATCTTTTTGCAACTAATCTTTCCAACTGTTCACCCATAGCTGGTGGTAGAACTAATAGATGCATGCCTTTCTTAAGGGCATTAGCGAAAATTGAGCTGTAAACTGTCTCGTCCTATATGTGATCTATTCACCGATTCCTTTAACTACAAGAATAACCGTTACGCTAGGCCTTATATATAAATATAAATATATATATATATATATATATATATGTGTGTGTGTGTGTGTGTGTGTGTGTGTGTGTGTGTGTGTGTGCGTGTGTGTGTGTGTGTGTGTGAGCTTGTTTGTCACCGTCTGCCTTTCGCTTTAGTTTATGCATTTATTTTTGTTCGAAAGTTGTTTTTTTTATCGAAACTTATATATAGCGGG
This sequence comes from Sepioteuthis lessoniana, assembly GCA_963585895.1. Classification (NCBI taxonomy): domain Eukaryota; kingdom Metazoa; phylum Mollusca; class Cephalopoda; order Myopsida; family Loliginidae; genus Sepioteuthis; species Sepioteuthis lessoniana. Next base: position 106,366,379 of record OY757906.1, on the reverse strand, counting down.
TATAATAAGCTTAATATGATGGCTATGAATGAAATAATTAAATCTCTCCCTCTACCACCTCTCTCTCATTTTCTCACTCTCTCATTCTCTCTCTCTCTCTTTCTTTATCTCTCTCTCTCTCTCTCTCTCTCTCTCTGTAGTAAAAAGTAGTCATATATATATATATATATATATATATATATATATATATATATATATATATATATTTATGTACAAATAAACTTTATCACAAGCCCTTATTGATCTGAATAAAATCACTGTACATGTATGATTCTCTATATTTTCTAACTTATTCTGCTTAAATAAGGATATGTTTACAATTTTCAATAAACGAAGCCCAGCAAAAGAAGGTGGATTACATATCGATAGTCTTTCAAAGAGGCTGCACAGTAACTTTTAGTAATTAAGATTAAATATTTGGTTTTATCTGATGATGCGTGATATAAACAGACAATTACATTTGCCATCAGCGAGGTTTTTATTTTGATAACTAGATACATGAATAGACAGAAAATTAGACAAATATTCAAATATCAAACAGCAATTGTGTAAGTACATATTTTTTAAATGTAGAAATTTATATGTATGAACATATACACACACACTCTCTCTCTCTCTCTCTCTCTCTCTCTCTCTCTCTCTCTCTCTCTCTCTCTCTCTCTCTCTCATATATATGTATTTGGTATATCGCCAATATATATATTTATATAAGGTTCGTTCACAAACGTATAAGCCTCACGCCGATTGTATCATGCCTTTCTCTTTTGTAAGTGTCTCACCTTCATAGAAATTAAGACAGAAACCTAAATTAGTTTTTCTATTTTTATAAGTCGTAGTGTGTTAACACAAGAAAATATATTCGGTTGTGTCTTCTTCTTGGATGAGGTTTAGAACTTTTGCGACAAGTCTAGTAAACACACACACACATACACACACACACACACACACACACACACACACACACACACACACACACACACACACACACACAGATATAGTTGCTTAAAAAGGAAGTAAGGCCATCTTTTTCTGCGAGATTCAAAACAGATTTGACGCATAAAATTCTATTCTATATTTCTACGAACACTTAAGGAAATGTTTCATCTCATATACCTCTAAGTGGAGATCAATTAAAATACATGATATCATAGAGAATATACGGTGTATTTTAGTGTCAGCATTGTAAGTAAAGTAGTTTTAAAGTAATTTTTCATTCTGCAAGATTAACTAGATAAAGAACATAATCACAATTAGAAACATTTTTCTTTAAACACACGTTGAAAGACTTTGTACTCGCTGACATCACTGTTTATTATACTAAGGATTCGCACCAATTAACCTTTGGAAATTCCTCCTTTTGCTGGTTATTACACTTCTGATTTGCATTTGATAAATACTGTGCATGCTCTGTGGTGTCGGACATAGTCCTCATGCCAGTTAGGGATTCTCAAAATGAGATACAGTACGCTTTCAAAGATTACACCTGTCATCTTTGGCCATTGAAGTTGCCTTGCAGTATCATAAAATTAGGCTTGAAGTCGTACGATACGAGCAGCTACACTAGATTATAACTGAAATAATATAAAATACTGCCTCTGTCTAGATGTTGAGCTATGATTTGCTATTCGCCTAACCTCATTCGTTTTCTGAATTCCGTCTCATTCGACTCTTGTCGAGATCATCCACTCCCAAAAGTGATACTTTCAACTAAATTTGCCATTCCATCAAAATAGATATTAATTCATAGGAATTAGAATAGGTCGTTGGAGAAAGCATCGTAAGCACCGGGCATTAAGTTGGTTTATTGGGTTACATTGTTTAATACATATCAACCTTCGTGGATTATTTATGCCCAAACAGTTCATGGAAAAGAGCAGCAATGATACTTTTCAGCCCATATCTGGCATGTTTAGGGTGTTCATGTCTTTACCAAGGGTATTAATTGGTAATAGAATGACTGGCTTCGAGACCGTAGTCTTGAAATTTAGCCATTACACCATGGGACGTCACTCGGCCACTTTCAGCAGGGCAGAAGGTTTTCTTGGTGTATATGTACTATGGTCTTGGAAGATAGGGACGTGTAAAGTTAATGTTTTTGTCAAGACTCACAATAACCTTTCTTTTAAGCATTTGTTTTGTTTTGTTTTTTGTTTTTGTTTTTTTTTTAAATTGTTCTGCGTATTTACACTAGATAAATGATTTTTTTGTTTGGATTATGTTTGTCTTTTTGGCAGTTTACAAAGCAACACATGGTCCTTCAGCCCAATAGTTTTCTAATGTTGATTGAACGCCACAGAATAGATTTTAGGAAGGAAAATATCTGCATTTTCAAGGTTGTTTCGCATTACAAAATGCTACCTTAAGACAGGCATTTATGGGTATATGGTATAATGCCAACGCTCAGGAAAAATACATAAAATATTGTTGTGTATTCTTATTTACCAACCATTTGAGGAATCAGGGACCATGCTTACAAATTTATATTTCGTTGAAATGATTGCTAAAATAAAATTATTTACTGATGAACAGTGCTAACATTTTAACTAGCCTGAAGACTTCCATTAGTACCATTAGCATTTATAGATCTACACTACGTAGAAAAAACAAATCTAAAAAAAAAAAGAAAATGGTTTCCAATTAAAAGAGACAAGAAGCATACAATATGGCATATAATCTATGACATATTCAGGTTACGCAAATGATCAAGCACTTTTCAAAAATACGCCTGCCCAATGCCAAATCCCTGCTACTTAACCTGAATTAAGCAGGAAAAAACATTGGCTTCTACGTAAACGCAGATAAAACAGTACTTTTTCTTTTAAACTTTTGTAACCTAACAAAAGGTTACTGAAAGCGAAATAACCAAAACAGAGGTTGGAAATGAAATGGAAATCTTTATTTCATAAACAAAATACAATACTTGCCAGAGGCGGGAAGAAGGTAACCCCCAGCTAGTGTTGTACTACTTCATCATCATACTAACCCCACCTCAAAATAAAGTCCCAAGTATTTATTAGGAATGTTACATACCCATTCATTTTGATAGGTACTGTCACCACATTTAAGTATTAAGCCTCTGAAATCAATCCACCAATTCACATACGTCGGTGGCAATATCTCATCTACTAAAATTGATGTAAAATTACGCATAGGAAAGGTGTCAACTGCTGTCAATGGTTTGCTGATCGTATGGAAATCTGTTTTTTTATAAAATTAAACGAGATTTCTTCCAAGTTGTTGGTGTGCCGGTACTACTATATGGATGCACCGCCACGACTTTAACGAAAAGCATAGAGTTAACGCGAGATGGGAACGACCTAAGAATACTTCGTGCCATTTGAAAAAAAAAAACCCTGGAAACAGCACCTCACAAAATAACAGCGTACCTTAACTTACTTCCCATCTCATAATCTATCCGATTCAGACGAAAAGGCCTCCTGAGCAATGCTGGAAAAGTAAGATTGAACTCTTAATTGACGTTCCTTTATGGACACTCATGGAATATATATATATATATATATATATATATATATATATATATATATATGTATATATCATACCAGTCTTAGCCGACAAGCAAAAACCCTCAGATAAAATCTCTGATTGGACACTCGATGAAGTTTAGAGGAATTGCAAAAAGCGATTGATGATAATTATATATATATATATATATATGTGTGTGTGTGTGTGTGTGTGTGTGTGTGTTTGCCTAAGGTCGAGTTATACCAAAGATTCGAAAAATAGGGCTTGAGCCCTCCTCAGTATTATGAGGTACGAAACAAGGGTAAGTGGAGCAATCCAGGGAAAGGAGTGATGCCCTTCCCTATATCTTGAGGTTTTAGCTATTGAATAGGGAGCCTTCACATCGCCCTTGACTATGGGCGGCCAACTTATATATATATATATATATATATATATATATATATATAATCAAGTCCTTTGAATCTGTTATATATATATATATATATATATATATATATATATATATATATATATATAATTGTGTGTGTGTGTGTATAAATATAGTGACCAAGGGTGTAAATGATAGGAATAAAATAGACTAAAAATTATTATATTTTTATTTATTAAAATTGAGTGAAAGGTTTGTTTAAAAATACGTTACAAAGGCTTTTCCTGTAAGAAAAAAACAACATTATTCAGATGGAGAATATTTTAAGTGAAAATTCATACAAGAAAATATAGCAGTTCTTGTTAGGCTTATTTATGGGCTATTCTGTATGTGTAAGATTTATATGTCTAAGATTTTCAATATTTGAGAGAAATAATATATTTATGAATCAAACGTATTTTTTTAAATGAGTGGAAAATCGTCGATTGATCAACAAATGTCAAAATACAAATACAAGCATTATAGCTTCTTACTTCTATTTTTTGCGCAAAAATTAACTTTATCTTGTATAGAATCAGTTAATACTCGTATGGTCGCTAATCGTCCGGAATACCGAGGTTCAATCTCATGCCGTCTCGAAAAATAGCACTTGATACGTCCTTGCTTAACACTTAGTATCAGAAGGTACGTATCAAGGGTAAAGTGGAGGAATACAGGGAAAGGAGTCATGTTTTCTTTTACAATTCGAAGTAGTAGCTATTGAAAAAGAAGCGTTGGGTTTACACACGTCTACAGTCGCTAACTTTACTTATATATATACATATATATAGATAGATAGATTGTTTCCTAAATTAATAAAACGTGCTCAATATTTTTGGCAAATCATATATATACGTTACGATTGCAAACTCAGTCATCTGCACTGTCAGCTCTAGCCTCATGTGATCATCGTATAAAGTGCTTGGTCTATTGATAGTATAGATAGGAAACTAATTTTGTTTGCTGCTCCTCAAGTTCTTTCAACCGAGTAGCACACTGCAGCTGAATTTGATAACAACAAAAATAATGAACACTTCTACATAAAAAATATAATTTATTTTCTTTATTTCTTCGGTTTGCTATGAATGTGTGTGTGTGTGATTGAGAGAGAGAGAGAGAGAGAGAGAGAGAGAGAGTCGAAGAGATTATGAAGACATACGCGATTTTGACGGGAGATCTCTTCATTTCGATTGTTAGCCGGGATTCTGCCCAGATATCTGAACATGGCAGCTTTTATAAACACATCCACTCGAGGTTAACAACTTACAGCCGGTCACCCACCAAAGTAGTTTCCTTCCAGCTTGTGACACCAGTACTTTTGGCTACTGGGTTTTTGTCCGCTATTTCTGTAGCCTTATATCTAGGCAATCCCATATCTCATTTCAATGTGTCACAACTACCTGGTTAATTGACCTGTCAACGTGTCACTAATTTCCTATTTGTGCAAGCCTTTGTCATCTTTATCCATTAACCTTTTAGCCACTAAGGCGTCTGTTCTTTCGACAAAAATACATTCGTCACATTCCAATCTACCCAATGCAACACTAAGAACGGTTGACTCTTGGTGCAAGCAATCATAGCATACACACACTTATTGTTAACATTTATATGCAACTATATTTATGTAACACATAATGGCCATTGGCCTAGAGGTTAGAGTGTTCGCCAATGGCCCGGGAGACCTGGGTTCAATCCCAGGTCGAGTCATACCAAAGACTCAAAAAATGGTACTTGATGCCTCCTTGATTAACACTCAGCATTATAAGGTACGGATCAAGGGTAAAGTGGATCAATCCAGGGAAAGGAGTAGCGCCCTCCCCTACACCTTGGTGTGGTAAGCTATCGAAAAGGGAGCCTTCGGGTCACCCTCGACTATGGTCGCCAACTTTACTTTACTTTTTATATTTATGTAAGAGCATACACAAATACTTATATATATATATATATATATACCCAAACCGTTTCGCACTAATAGGATATGATAAATGCCCATTTTTAGAGGAGTATAATCGGCTTGAATTCAGAATTTTCTTTATATACATATATATATATATATATATATATATATATACACACGTGCATATGTATTTGAGTGTGTGTGTGTGTGTGTCTGTGTGTGTGTGTGTGATGGCGTATATATTTATTGCTACATTCTTGCCAATAAATGCAATCAAATTACACTCTCTGTTTCTCTCTTGTATTGTGCCCAGCTAATTATTTCCCCCAACCCAATATCTGATTCAACCCACGTCTCTTCTATTGCACACCGTCTATAAATCTCACTTAGGTCTAAATTTTGACGTCTGGCTACGAGACTTGTTGCAGCGAGCCATAATCTTTGCCTACGTTACTCTTCGCCATCCACAGCATTGCAGTCAGACGCCATTTCAGTATACCCAGACGACCCGCTACTTTATTATTCTGTCCATATTTTGTACAGATACCCATAATACTCCATACCAATTCACATTCATTTATATAATATGACAAAGGAGACGTAGTGTTACCGTCTGTCATTCCGCAAGATTATGAATACTTTTTTGTCCAAAAATATTGATATGAAAGGCAACTGGTGATATGCGTGTATCTTCGAGTGTGTACATGTGCGGTGGGGACAGAAGCCGACTTGAAATTAACAATGTATATCATGGTCATCTTTCTCTTTTATAGTGTCAGCAGGTAGTACGATATTTTCTTTTTAACCTAATAAGCGTAAATGTTGTCATCGTCCTCAAGGAAAAAAGTTTCATTCTAGCTGATGAAGTTGTATATGCAAAATTTGATAAATGGTCAAGTTCTTTATTTAAAAACATATCGGTTTTATTTTATTTAATTTTATTATCATTTCATTTTATTTATTCGCTTTTTCCAATCATATTTCTTTACTGCATTGACAGATATTACTACGAAGAACAATTTCAATAACATATTTGTCCATTTTTTGTTATTTTCAAAGACCTATATATATATATATATATATATATATATATATTGAGAGAGAGGGAGAGTAATACCTAAGCTATATCAATAAATCTTTCACTTCAAATTATGCAACATTCCATATATTGGATTAAATTTTTTTGAATGTTAACGATGTTCAACATTTAATTGCAACCTTTTCTGCCTAGAAGCTAGTGCAATTCTAGTGTAGTCAAAGACGATTCTATGTCGATGAAGGGTAATTGTCGGATGGGAAAGAAGAAATGTAAAAACATAGCATGCCTCAAATATTAAGACTTCTGTTGCTTTATTATTTTAGTTCTGTTTCTGAGGCCCTGCAAATCGGTAAAAATGGGTAACGAACACAACGTTAGGAGTAGATTCTTTGGTCAAATCAGACTTGTCTCTTCCCATTCCTTTGAATCATTTCTCACTCTCCGTACACACTTCTCTCTTCATACCCCAGCGAACAAAAGGGAACTCAAATCGAGGAATTCATTTTGGTACTCACAGAAAATTCTACCACCACTTCCATCTTGCCTGAAGGGATATTGTTCAACCAGCCCATGCTACCACTTAGGTCTCCGATAGCCGGTGACATCGGCAAGATATTCTAGATATACGACATCTTGCTACAACAAGCTCATGCGAATTGATGCTGAGTTTTATTAATTTGTCTTTCTTTTGACTGCAGCCTTTTTTGGAATATCTATTCATACTCCAGTAGCATTCGCTTACCAAGATAGAATTCCAAAACCTCTAAAACGTTTATGTAATACAGGAAGCGGATGGATAATATGGAATAATTTTTAATGCGTTTTGTTTTTACCTATGATTAGACTAATTCTTGAAAGATACGCGATAAATCTAAATTTTCATGATTAGCTTTATTATTCAAGAACTTTTCCATTAAAATTTAGCCCAATATGAGAGAGTAAAAAAAGAAAAAACGACAAAGACCTATGATTTTCTTAACGCCAAAACCAAGAAAAAATTCCGAAATAATCTGAGCCCAGAACTTAACCCACTTGATTACGCTATATTTAGAAAGCAAAACAAATTGAACTTCCTATCTAAATATTGGTTCGCTTAAGACTGCTATTGAGGAGGAATGGAATTAGAAGTCTGAATAATTTATTTTGAAGGTATTCGAATTATTTCGAAGGTCTCTTGATAAAATAATTGAAAGAAAGGCTTCCATATTGAGTAAATCAACTATTTTATGTCTATATTCTTATTTTGTTTATTTTTTCAATAAAAATTAATTTTGTTTTATGATAGAGTCGTTTATTATTATACTAGAATATTTTTAATCTTGCTTCTGGACTCTGTAGAGAGTATCTTCTGGCCAGCAAGAGTGTGTCTCCATTGTAGAATTAAACTTCTATTTAGATCCACTCATAGTGAAGACTGATATGTGTCATTAGGCCAACATCGGACGATATTTCTTTACAGTATTAAAAAATACATACCACATTCATTTGTACATTTACAAGAGCAAGAAATTCTGAAACGCTCGTGATGTAATGGTTATCGTCTTAGGATGTGAATTCGGGTAACCGAGTTCAAACCCTGGACGTCTCAGCATTTCATAAACAGTTAATACCCTTGGGAAAGGTATGGATTCACCTATTCTTCCTTCAGACTTTGTGTGAATTGTAGGGCAAACCAGGCTCTTTAACCTTGGCATGGCAACTGGTCGGCGAATTAAAACTCTGAATTCAAACCTTCTATAAACCTGGAGAGGAAGGCACTCATCATCATTATCATGTCATGCCGCTAGCACAGATATCTCTGACGCTCTCTCGCCACTTTTCCTTATCGCTCATCGCCTCTGGCTGGTCTTCAGGGCTACATCCCGTATCCTCACAGAGCTGCTGTATGTATGTTCGAGCTGGTCGTCCTGCTTTTGCCGGGCCATATGTGGGGGTCCATAGGAGTACATCACTTATGATCTCGTCCCTGCTTCTCCAGCTGTGTCCTGCATGTCTGGTTCGTCTAACTTGGATAGTTTTCGTGATGGGAGGGAGGTGACCGTATAGTTGGTGCTCTGTGGGGTGTTGCCGCCAAAATCTATTCAATATTGTTCGCTATATTCTTGTGTAATTGCCGTCTATATTCTTCTCGAGCCGTTTTGTTAGCGTCCAAGTGGTGCATGCATACAGCAGTATTGATATGACCACTGCTTGGAAGAAACTGCGTTTCATTTTATCGGTAAGGTATGACTTCCATATGATCGATAGCTTATCGATAGCTGTCCATGCCTTCGTTAGCCGCGTGTCGATGTCTTTTTCGGTTGATGCAGCCAGGCTATTCCTGTCCAAGACATACTACATTAGTAGTACATCAATGTGCAAGCCAGGTTACTTGATAAGTCCTTAAAATATATCTATTCTCTTTGAATAAATTAGTCAGTTGTAATTAAATAAAGGAACCAAAAATTAACCAAAACTAGCTAGGAAAAAAAACTGATATCAAGCCAGTAGCACAAAAATGCTTTTGAGGAATTAAAGTTTAATAAACAGTATTGAGAGGTTAACGTTTATGTTACTCTGGTAATCATGTGTTTGTACCACAAATGTCAGCTCACAATTTTTTATATCTTGCTTTTCCAGTGACCAGAAAAAAATTCATAATAAAAATGATATGAAAAAAATTATAACTTTGGTTCCTAACTAAGTAAGGTTCTGCTAAATGTCTAATTACGCGGTTAAGATTCTGATCTGATAGAAAGAAAATATGAATTCAGTTTAGAATAATGTATTTCATATCACTCTGGAATTTTTAGATTTCGAAAGAAGCATCGTTTTTGCTAATTCAAATCTGGAATTCAATTTTCAAATCTGAAAATTGTGAATATGCACTCGAATCACAATGAAAACGGCAACATTTCCTTGTGTTCAGGTTTACTAAGTTCATCGGAATGTTTGCTTTTTTTTTAGATGGAAACAGCAGAGGAAATTTCATTTCAATTTTATAGATTTCTAAATATATTGTAATCATCGCAACTAGAAATAAAGATTTTCCCGACGTAACAGGTAAAAAAGATTTTCCTGACGTAACAGGTAAAAAAAAACAAAAAACAAAGCATTAAAACATCAAACAGGGTCTGATAAAACAATTTCAAAGATAGATTATTTCGGCATATATTCATATTTCTGGTGTCTTTTCATTTCTCATTTTTTCAAATAAAAGGCAGTTTAGTGCGAATATATATTCAGCCAATCTCTCTGCCACGGGCAGGATGTGACACAAGGTCAAATTTAAAGAGGAGTAAAGCTGCTTAAAATTCATCTTCTCTTAAAGTAGTGGCCTTACCAAGGTTAAACAAGTTAGTCTATCTTGCTATTTACACATAACTGGAGGGAGATTCATATCTTTTCCAAAGACACACCAAGTAATCTATAATTGATTCAGAGCAATACGTGTCACACAACAAAACCTACATAAAGACTTCAAGCAAATTGATTCTCCTGGAGATAAGTCTAAATTTACGTGAGTTATTTTGGATGAAGAAATGCAAAGGGCTTGTTTGTTTGTTTGTTTATAAAGGAATTGCTTGATGTTTACTATGAAAATCAGATTGGATTTCTTAGAAGAGATCTGATAAGTTCGATGCTCAGAATACACTGACTGTATACTCATCCTATCAAAATGAAGTCCTGAGTATAAAAGTAAATTGCATCAGTTGGTGAGACTCTAGTTCTTATGTCACTGAAGGACAGTTATTTTTTTAAAGTTTTTAAAATAATTTCTAAGTTTGTATACTAAAAAGGAAGTGATGAAAAATTGATTGGTAACATTGCATATCCATCTGTTGAAGGAAAATTATTTTTCGGTATTCAAGTGTCTTCAATTGAGATCTCCTATCGTAGACACCGGGAAATGATTTTAAGTTATTTGTTAAGCATTGGTGGCCTGTGTTTTTAATTAGCAGAAAAAGTTTTGGTCAGATATTTAATTTAGGCATTAATTTAAGGTGGATCGACAAATTGATTTATAGCCCAGTCGGCTGGGGTTGTAGAATACACCGACTGTACCCCTGCCGAAGGATAAGACCCCCTCCCGACGGGTGTCTCGTTTATAACAGTCTGGTGGTGAGGTTTCATTAATACTGAAGCTTTGGGGATGCAGAATATCCTTTCATTGCCATTGCTCCCAGGTCCACTCTGCCACAGGTTAGTAGTATCTGATAGGGCCTATCTATGGGCCAAATAAAGTTGTTTCACATTTAAACTGTGTACTTATGCTAAACTGAGTTATTTGGGATATAACTATTCTTACATTTAACGTTGTGTAAGCAAAAATTGTACTTATGCTAAACATAATTGTTTGACATTGAACAAAATGATCATTTAACTGTGTGCAAGCTGAGGACTGATGTTTAATTGAATTGTAGGTGATACATAGCAATTCTTGGAAACATCTATCTTTGTTAACATACTAAACAGAATTGTTTGAAGTAGAAGTGTTTGTATATTTACCTCTGTATTCGCATTCGCTAAAAAAATAAGTGAAACCAATTTACCTAGTTTAAAATGAGATCAGGCCCCTTTAAAAATCTTATCTACAGAAGGTGTTTAGAAATCATATATATATATATATATATATATATATATATATTTATATATATATATATATATATATATATATATATATTTTAAGTTTCATATATATATATATATATATATTTTAAGTTTCATATATATATATATATATATTTTTTTTTTTTGCAATCCTGAACAAGTCCTGGCAGCAACACCCCACAAGACACCAACTGTACGGCCACCTGCCCCCTATCACGAAAACTATTCAAGTTAGGCGAACCAGACATGCAGGACATTGCTGGAGAAGCAGAGATGAACTCATAAGAGATGTACTCTTATGGATCCCCACACACGGCCGCGCAAAAGCAGGACGACCAGCACGAACGTACATTCAGCAGCTATGTGAGGATACAGGTTGTTGTCCTGAAGACCTGCCTAGGGCGATGAACGATAGGGAGAAGTGGCGAGAGAGGGTCAGGGATATCCGTGCTGCCAGCACGATATGATGATGATATATATATATATATATATATATATATATATATATATATATGAAACTTAAAATTAGAACAAAGATTTTATGAAAATGATTGGTTGGTTGGATGTTTGGGTTTGATGGCATACCAACCTTTGCAGGTTATTTAATGCCAAATCCGTTTTTATGAATATAATCAGTTCTATTTCAAACAATTCAGTTTTGCATGAGTACACATTTTAATTGTCAAATATTTTTTTTATTTCAAGCTATTCAGTCAAAAAGTTCTAATTTTGCCAAAAAATCAGTTTAGCATAAGTACGCAGTTTAAATGTCAAAACAGTTCTAAAATGAATCTGGTGGTGAGGCTCCAGTTCTGGAGCTCTGAGAAGGATATTGTACTTTTTCGTTGCCATTATTTCCTAGTTAATTCTGATCCAGAGTGATTGTACATGTTAGGGTCGCATTAATGGGTCAAATATTTGCAAAATAATTGTATTAGATAGGAATACTTGTCATATAACTGTGTCAAAAATGTAGATATAAATGTAAAATGTACCCGATTATGTAATCTCTTGCTGTGGAACGAGTATGGCTCGGGAGACCGGGGTTCAATTACAGATCGAGTCAAACCAAAGTTATACGAAATATACCTTACATAACTCTCAGCATTATAAGGTTCGTATAAAGGGTAAAGTAGAGTAATCCAAGGAAAGGGGTAACGCCTTCCCCTAAACCTCGGGATTGTAGCTATTGAAAAGGAGCCTTCGGGTCACCCACAACTAAAGTTACCATCTTTACTTTATTTTAATTTGTACGGTGGCATCATCATCATGTTCTTCTGCGAGCGCGGATTTCCCTGACTCTCCCTTTCCATTTGTCTCTAACGTCCATCGCATTCGGCAAGTCCTCTCGACTATATCATATGTCTGCACAGAGCTGTCCAAGATAAGTTCAAGCAGCACGTACAACATCTACTCGTCCGAGTGAAGGAGTCCACAGGAAAAAGTCACTTATGAGCTTGCTCTTACTTTTCAAGCAGTGTCCTGCATGTCTTGTTCGTCTGAGCAGTCGTGTCCATAGTACTGTATAGATACACCACTTGGTCGATGACGAAGCGCATGGAAAATAAGCTTGAGGGCAATTGTTCTACAATGCTACGAACAATATTGAACAAATCCTGGAAGCAATATCGCAGAAAATAGCAGTTACACGGTCCCAACCGTCCCATATCCGAAACCATTTAAATCAGAAAAGCAAAACATTGTACAATACAATATTCTTCAAATTTTTAACCGTTAGGTAAGTTTTTAGTTTGATATTATTTTTCTTGATTCAATTTTCGTTTTCCTCTATCTCTTTTCGAAACGTATTAATAAATGCAATTGTGGTGTAATTGTTTGTGGAGGTGGCCGTGATGTAATTGTTTGTGGAGGTGCCCGTGGTGTAATTGTTTGTGGAGGTGCCCGTGGTGTAATTGTTATCGTCGTAGGAAATGGACACGGCGACACAAGTTCAAATCCTGGACGAGACTGATTGCATTTCACACAGCACTAATACCCTTGGGAAATGTATGAATCCAATTATTCTCCCTCCAGCTATGGCTAAATAGTAGGACAGACGAGGTTCTTCACCCTTGGTTAGGCAACTAGTCT
>OY757906.1:106285373-106347873 GCA_963585895.1 Sepioteuthis lessoniana | reverse complement strand
TCCCTGTTAAACTCGATCTCACAAGTAATGCTTAGCTAATCTAACTTGCAAACCGTAACACATGGTAAGGCGCCTTAAAAAGGGAAATAAGTAAATAGAGGTGGGAAAACAACCTTCAAAATGGTAATACGCGTTTTCAATTTTAGCCCTTCAAAATTTCTTTCCATGTATGCACACTAACCAGTTGCACCATCTGGATACACACAACGAAAGTAACCACTTTAGGAAACTCAGTCTAGACACATAGAAAGATAAAGAAGAAAGAAATGAAAAGCATTGTTAAGAGAAGGGCATTTTTTTTAAAATATACTTATGTATAGTTTTCTGCTTAATACAAAGGGGAAAAAATAACTGTTTCACAGATCTTCTTTCTAAAATCAATAAAAAAGATGTCGGAAACAACGGAGAAAAAATAACTACCTCTTAGTCTTCGTATCGACATAAACCACAACGTAATTTTCTAGGCCGCTTTAAAAACTGACGCTCACTTTGCTTTCTGATTAGCTGAATGGTTGTTTAAGAGTCTTTAAGAGGTGAACACTTATCGACAATCCTCATTAAGGCCTCTCAATGGGCTAATCGATTTTGTTTTGCTCCTTAGGGCAGCAAGCTGTAACGAGGCCGTTGCAGGTAAGCGGGAAGGCGGGTCGGTTCGAGACTACAACCCAGCTGCCATGTTAGATGCTTGTATGACCGTGAGCCAACTTCATGTAATTGGTGCGTCTTTCGCTCGTATTTAATCAGTGACTTCAAAATTCCTATCGTTTTCTTCCAAACGCTTTTTTCTTTCATGAGTATCTGTTGTGTAGCTCAATAGTTACCAAATTGGTGTGGAATGGCAGTTTGATAATATAGTCCATTCATTTCTCACAGGGTCATTTTACTATGTTTTCAGTTAAGTAAAAGCGCTTGGCATACGATGATGACAAGGAAACATGTGTCAAGCATTTCCCTTTGCTTATGAAGTGTGTCCACTGTTCGAGGCCCAACCAGTCAAGCAGTGTTTCAGGTTATGTAAATACTTTTTGCTTTTTTTTCCGATAGTAAATAAATATAGTAAATAATGTTACCAATCCGAAAGTAAATAATTATATTAAATAATGTTGCCAATCCGATAGTAAATAGTTATAGTAAATAATGTTGCCGATCCGAAAGTAAATAATTATGGTAAATAATGTTGTCAATCTGATAGTAAATAATTACCCGATTAATGCCGTCTCGAGCAAGTCTAAGTTAATGAATAAAGAATCTTACTTTTTCTTTCATTTGGCATACTATGTCTTCATTTGAAAGGCTCTCTCTTTCTCCTTCGTCTCCTTCGCATTTTTTCTTTTTTATGCCCCCCCCCTCTCTCTCTCTTTTTCTCTGCCATCTTCAATTTCTTTTCTTTTTTTCTAAATTATCTTTTTTGTGTATCTGTCTCTTTTTTCTCGAATTTTCTGTAAACTTTCCATCCTCTTATTTCTTCGAACGTCGATAGATAGAGCTAATGAAAATCAAAAACAGACGATACCCTGATGAAACTATTAAGGACGCTGACTACGCATCTCTCTCTCTCTCTCTCTCTCTCTCTCTCTCTCTCTCTCTCTCTATCTATCTCTCTATTTCTTTTTTCCATTTGGTCATTTTTTTCATTTCCTCCTCTTCTCTCCTTTCGCTTCATGCCACTTGCTTCTGTAATCCCTCCCTCCGTTTCAATCTTTCTCACCTCTAATACCCTTCTTTCTTCACTTTTTACTTATTTTCTTTCCATTTTTCATCCAGGCTTTTCTCTTCCTTTATTTCTTTTCTTCTCCTTTCATTTATCTGAACGGATGTCCTTCATTTCACTAATCTCTTTTTTTTTTCTTTTCTTTTCTTTCTTTGCGAACCTAGACTTTAAATTTTCATCTTCATTATTATTTTTCTTCTTTCTTCACCTTTTTCTTTTCTGTTTTTTTTTTTCCATTTTCTTTCTCATTCATGTTCACTTTTATTATCCCCCTCTCCTCTCTCTCTTTCTTCTTCTTCTTCTTCTTCTTCTTCTTCTTCTTCTTCTTCTTCTTCTTCTTCTTCTTCTCTCTATCTATTTATCTATCATTGTCATTTGTTCCTTTATCATTCATGCACATCTTTTCATTTCAATGTTAAAATTCTATTTATATATTCTCAACAATTTCTCCTTTCTTATTCTACCAACAGGTTAATGATTCTTATTTATCCAGTAAGCTAGGGCCGTAGAATAAACCGATTGTTTTTCTGCATAGGGGCAAGACTCTCCTGGATATAACACTAAGCAATCTGATATTGAGGTTTCCGTAATGCTTGAGTTTTGGGGGAATGCAGAGTACACCTTCATTGCTATCGCCCCCAGTTCCACTCTGTCCCCCCAGATAATGTTCTATCTATGGGTCAGATAGAATTAAACTGTTTGCTTATGCTAAAATGAATTGTTTCAAATAGAACTGTTTTTACGCTTAACTGAGTGTAAATAAATGACTGATGTTTAATTGAAATGTTGGTGATACATTGCAATATTCGGAATCATTTAAATTTGTTGACAAAACTGATTTGCTTCAGTTAGAAATAATTTTGACATTTAAGCTGTGTACTAATGCTAAACTGAATTATTTTAAACAGAACTGTTTATTTGTATGAGAATAGATTTGGCATTAAATAACATACAACGGTTGATATGCCACAAGACCAAAGTAAATCTTTTCCGAATTTATATATATATATATATATATATGTGTGTGTGTGTGTGTGTGTGTGTGTGCGCGCGCTCGCGCGCGCGCGTGTGTGTGTGTGTGTGTGTGTGTGTCATACGGTTTATTGCAGCCATTTTACGAGATCCTGATACACGTATTATTTTCTGACGTCAATATATTTATATATATATATATATATATATAAGTTTTTGTGCCAATTTTCATTTCACTCAATTTAATGGGCTGGTGCCTGAAAGGTTTGGATACAGACTCATTTTTCTTTATTGAAACGATCGCATTGTACGGCTCTAAAAGACATTGCCATGCAGCTCGTCAACATTAAGAATACAATATTAGCCAAGGCGTTTTTAGAGTGGATTTAATAAGTTAGAAAGAAACATATCTTTCAGCAGTTTAAGACAAATTTAATTGGTACATACACTTCCTCGAGAGATTGTTTTGTTTACATATGGTCGTTTGATTGGGTATAAACGATGTTTCGTAATAAAAAACAGTCTGTTTATTTATTGGTTGCTAATGAAAACCGCTTCAAGTTAGGGACATGTCAGAACACCAGACATATATTTCTGCTTTCTAGAACTGTAAGAAATCCCACAAAAATTTTTTAAAGTAAAAATGCAAAAACAAAATTGACGCCACAACTACTAAAATATAACAGAAAAAAAAAATGGATATTTCTGAAATTGTTGGATGAAATTATTTTGCCGTCTTCATGAAAACTTAAAATTGAATGATGGATTATTGTAATTAATAGGAAGTAAGATTTGAAACATTATTTTTTTTACATTTGAATATTTAAAATTTGATAATTTACTATCTGAAGAAATATATAAGATTTACCAGTAACTGTAATGTGTTGATGTCTAGACATTGAGACAGTTGTCTAGACATGTAGATGAGGTAGTGCTAATTCTGCATATTTTTGATCAATAATTTTGGTTCTTTTTCATCAGTACCCAGCACAGACATCAGATCTAGACACTTTAGACTCTTTCTTGTTTACTAAATATAAAATGGGAACATGTTTATTATATATCGTAACGTTTTGATTTGGTTTGAATGTATTTTATAGAATATCAATCCTTATAGGTTATTTAATTTCAAATAGTGTTTATATACACACACACACACACACACACACACACACACACCTATATATATATATATATATATACGTGGCGCATTCAATACTTTTACAGACTCTTTTTGTACAGGCATTTAAAATTGTCGTAGACTCTTGAAAATTCACTGTTATTGGAATACATCCTATGAGATGATTGACTAATTCTTATGATTTCAGGTTCAAATGAACAGCTACAGCAGCAATTGGAATACACCCTACTAAAGCCTGATTGTCACAGCTGGTGAATTTCAAAAATGCAATCTGGACGTGAGGACACTTTAAAAGAACGATATGCAATAAAATTCTGTTTTAAACTGGAAAAAATGCCACAGAAACGTATGGAATGCTTCAGACTGCTTTTTGACCATCTTCCATGAATCGAGTATCATCAGTTTTTGAGTGGCATAAGAGATTCAAGGAAGGCAGAGAGTCTGTAAGGGATGATGAGAGGTGTGAGAGGAGTAAGGAAATCAATACACCAGAGTTGATTGGCCAAAGGGTTAGGGCTAGGGTTAGGGTTATTATGTTTAAGGGAGTTCAGGAAGAGATTCCGTCGGAAGAGGCCAGCACTCTTCAAATCGAGTCAGTGGCATTTCCACCAGGACAATGCATCAGTCCACAACTCCATCCTTGTCACAAACTATTTGACCAAGATGGGCATCAAGACAGTTCCTCAACCTCCCTATAGTCCAGACCTTGCTCACTGTGACTTTTGGTTATTCCCTAAGCTCAGAGGCTGTCGTTATGAGACAATTGAGGAGATGAAAGAGGCGGCAACGAAGGTAATTGACACGCTCACTCAAGAGGACCTCAATGGGACCTTGCAGAAGTTGTTGGAACGGTACAACAAGGGCATTGCAGCCGGAGGAGATTACTTCGAAGGGGACTAGAGTTTCATGTGTGTACTATCAATAAAAGTGCCCATACGAAAAAAAGGCTGCAAACTTATTTAATAATCCTCGTATTTAACTAGATTTTCTCCGGATGATATTGCCCAGTCAGCTGGGGCTGTAGAATACACCGACTGCATCTCTGCAGAAGGTTAACCCTCGCTCCGAAACGAGTGTCCTGAATATGGCACTGAAAATCTGATGGTGAGGCTCAAGTAACGCTGGAGCTTTAGGGATTGCCCAATCGGCTGGAGCTGTAAAATACTCCGATTCCACCTCTGCAGAGGGGTAAGACCCACCCGCGACGAGTATCCTGGATATAACTCTAAACGATCTGATGGTGAGTTTTCAGCAAGGTTGGAACTCTGATGAATGTAGAGTACCCCTTCATCCCCATTGCCCCCAGATCAACTCTGTCCCGGAGTGGTAGCACCTGATAGGGCCTTATCTATGGGTCAAATAGAACTAAACTGCGTACTTATGATAAACTGAATTACTTGATGTAAAACTTTGATATTTAAACTGCATGATCATGCTAAACTGAATTGTTTGCATTAAAACGTTAACTAAACGGAATAGCTTGAAATACAAATCTTCTTGAAAATTGAATTGTGTTCTCATGCTAATCTGAATTGTTTAAAATGGAACTGATTATTTGCATAAAAATCGATGCGGTATTAAATAACCTACAATGGTTGATATGCAATAAAACCCAAACAATCAAACCAACCAATTGTTATAAAATAGCCGAGGGATTTCGGTTCATGCCTTTGAGTTTAGTTAGGCTGAGAACCTTTCGGCTCAGCACATTGGTTAGTTAGGTGCAACATTGAAGCAGTGTTAACGCGGGTGCGCGCAGGCGGATGGAGGTGTCACTCAGATGTCATAATAGTCCGAGACGATACTGGGTGACAGGGTGCGGGTGACGTCACGCACCGGAAGCGCACGGAGGTTTGTGTGAGAATTTGAAGAAAATAAGAGTCGAGTACTAGACGCCAAACGAAGAGGTTCGACTTTTGGAGCTCGCAGACGCGAGGCGAACTTGCGCCCTATGGGGGGCCGCTCGAGTTGGGGGCCAAATGATTAAGACAGCATAGAAGATTGTGTCTCTCCTCCTTATGTCGAAACCTTTAACTCAAAGTTAATAAAAAGGTTTCATACCTGAACAAGAAGTCGTTACGTGTTTTCGAATTCCGGGATTCCTATGTTCTTTCTAAATCTATCGTTATGAACATTACAAGTCTATTTCGCACATGGCCATATGCGTGTATATGGCTACGCAGCACAATATGTATAATATCGTTAAATTTAAAAATATTTTGTATTACTTACATCAAACGTTGTCATAGTTATCTATCTTAACGTATATATATTTACCAACCCCTCTGGTCGGGCAGGATAAGACACAAGGTAATTTTTTAAGCGGAGTTTAACAGGTTTTAATTCAGAGTTTTCCTTCTCCTAGACTAGTTGTCTTACCAAGGCTGAAAAGCCTAACCTGTCCTACTATGTACCTATTGCCGGAAGGGTAATAATTGGATTCATACTTTTCCCAAGTACTATGTCTCCATTTCCTACGACGATAACCATTACACCATGGGCACCTCTATAATGTATCTTAACGTATAGGTCGTTTTTAGATTATATGATCATTGATTTTGCAGCAAATATCGTATGTTAAGTTTCATGTTCTGTAACCAAATTGTTAATTTCGGTTCTAGATCCTGAGGCGAAATTTATTGGAGATTTATTTCCGATTGTAAACTTTGAAATTAAAATAAGTGAAAGTGACACTAATAAAAACATCAGTACAATCTTTATCGTTGTTATTTTTTACATATATTGCCATTGATATCCTCGTAAGATTTTTTTCAGGCAATGAAACCTTTTAGTTATTCCATTTATTTTCTGCCTTTTACCGCCATTTTTATCGTAGGAATTTTTTAACCTACATTTTCGACCTTTCTTCTATGTAGGTTACCTCCTATGGTCTTAAGATGTCTGTTAATGTTTTGTCCTTGTCTACATTTACATCTCACCTAGAACACAAATTTTCCGTTGATTCACAGAAGTGAGCGTTAATGTATTATATTGATAGCGTAAACGTGAGAAAATTTAGACAATTTATTTAATATCTACTGAAACTT
The DNA here is from genome assembly GCA_963585895.1 of Sepioteuthis lessoniana. NCBI lineage: Eukaryota > Metazoa > Mollusca > Cephalopoda > Myopsida > Loliginidae > Sepioteuthis > Sepioteuthis lessoniana. The sequence goes on along the minus strand of OY757906.1, from coordinate 106,341,002 downwards.
GATCTAAGGCTTATTGCTTGAAAATAATTTCTGCACTCAATGAAGAATCGATAACACTCTTATTTTTACACACATCAAGAGAATTCCTGTCATAAGATTCTGGTCTGTCGAGGTTGACAATGACTGTTATTGATGCCGAAATATTTTCCAATCTATCATTCTCCCATTTTTTTAACAATCCTTATTGTAAGATGCAAAAGAAAAGACGATATCAAGTGATAGAACAAAACGTAAATATGTGCATTCGTATTCATACGTCTAAAGGTTTGCTAAAGGGACATGAGCTTGCTAACACAGAAAAAAACATATCACACACACACATTCACACACATACCCATCACACACACACACACACATACACACACACACACAATATATATATATATATATATATATATATATATATATATATATATATGGATGGGGTATAATATTTGTAGCAGTTTGCTCTGTAATGAATAAAATGTAAAAAAATATGATGTTAGAGCATAAGCAGGATGGTTTAAAAGTAATTCTATATTTTAGAATTTAGAATTCTTGTAATCTATTTCTGTTCAATAATTTTTACAAGTATTTTCAAATATGGATAGACTTTACAATCACTTATATATATATATATATATATATATATATATATATGGATAAATGTTAGATTTTGAAAAATCTGACAAGATGATAAAAAGTAAGTGGAAAAGTGGATAAACGAAGACTGTCAACGATTTCAGTAAGAATAATACAATTTTTTTTCTTTTTGATAAAAACAAAATTTCACTGCTAGATCCGTTATTAGTGTTGGTTTATCCACTTTTGGTTTATCCACTTTTCTACTTTTTGCTTATCTTATATATATATATATATATATATATATATATATATATATATATATATATATATATATATATATGTTAGGAGGGCGTAGAAACAGTCTTAACCGTGCCTGTTGACTGTCACACACACACATACACACACATACACACAGACATATATATATATATATATATATATATATATATATATATATATTATTTTAGACAAGTAAAAAAGAAACGATATATTGCCGTATTTTATTCACATCGAAGACTACTCCCTATCCGTTTCTTTGTTTAATGACACATCAGACTTCGTAATTTATTTAACGTCTAACCGCTGGGTCGGGTGATAAATTGTTCATACTTTTTCCCATGTTATCTATCCGAATGTGAACCGAATTGCTCGACTGGATTTTGTACACCCTTTCAACGATGTTCAAGTCTAGCACTCGAGGGCTGCTGCATTATTTTGCAAATATATATATATATATATATATATATATATATATATATATATATATATTATCAAATATATATAGATATCAATTGGATCACGTGGTGTCTTATATATATATATATATATATATATATATATATATAAGATACAGCATATATAAAATAATAATATTAAATAAAAATATGCTTGATATTTTACTATAAGTATTATAGAAGATCATTAAGTAATTGATATTAAATGATAACACTCACTAAAGTACTCCGACTAATTACGATTTCTTAATATAGTAAGTACCTTTCTGTGTAGTTTATCCATAGTAACTTGCCAAAATTTATTTGTTTATTGTTAAGGATGAACAGTTTTGAAATAGTCGTTTAAACTTAAACTTTGAAAAGGGCTGTATCGGCTTTTCGTTCTTATTTCACGCTTATAATTTAAATTTCTTTTCTTGAATTAATGATATACTATTGAAACGTTTTACGCTGATTTCACACGTCAATCTTACGGACGTTCTATCCTCTTTCGGTATATTGATGAGATATCTAATGAGTTAATTCACATCTCTGATCACTGAATTAAAGCTTAATTGATTGGAAACTTTTGATTAAAACAAAGGTATATTCGATGTGACAGAAAAAAAGAATGTCTGGCATTATTTTAAGATATTTCAAAGGCTCTGCGGTTTCTGTTAATGATTATTTGGCTATAAAACTTGACTTGACCACAGGATAATCATTTTATAAAAAGTTTGTTGGCCGCAGAATTTTTGATTTTGTTTTACAAGAGTATGATCGGAAATCAGACCTAACCGATAAAATGAAACGCAGTTTCTTCCAGGCAGCGGTCACATCGATACTGCTATATGGGTGCACTACATGGACGCTAACAAAACGGCTGGAGAAGAAGCTAGACGGCAATTACACAAGAATGCTGCGTGCAATCTTGAACAAGTCCTGGTGGCAACACCCCACAAGACACCAACTGTACGGCCACCTGCCCCCTATCACGAAAACTATTCAAGTTAGACGAGCCAGACATGCAGGACACTGCTGGAGAAGCAGGGACGAACTCATAGGAGATGTACTCTTATAGACCCCCACACATGGCCGTGCAAAAGCAGGACGACCAGCACGAACATACATTCAGCAGCTATGTGAGGATACGGGATGTTGTCCTGAAGACCTACCTAGGGCGATGAACGATAGGGAGGGGTGGCGAGAGAGGGTCAGGGATATTCGTGCTACCAGCGCGACATCATGATGATGATGATGTTCGGATGATATTGTACATGTGTGTGTATATGTGTGTGTGTATGAGTGTGTATGTGTGTACCTGTGTGTATGTGTGTCTGTGCACGAATGTATCTTACATATTTAAGCATTTTTTACTGTCTATTTTGGTATATCTTCAAAATGTATATGTGGTCTTTTTGGAAAATTACATAAATTATCATATTTTTGTTTTCATTTGGAACGTTTGCCTTTTATTACATATGTTTAGAAATAAGAAGTAATATTCCAGTTTTAGTGAGAAAATTCACCTTGTCCAATGCAAGAACATAAACATTACCCTAATCTCATTCTATGTCTAACGAATTTTAATATTTCAGCGCTGAAAAATCGATTAAATGTCCTCGTTTTTAGACAGCGGTAGCCGCTAATTAATCATTATACGGAGGTTTGAACTGGGTTGGATTGGTTAATCAACTAGTTTATCAACTATCCTGGGTTATTTGATACCAAAGCCAGGGGTAGTATTTGACCCTAAACAAGGAGGATAAGGATGTTCATACATTTTCCTAGGATATTGATCTGAAAGTTAAAGTAATAGCTTGTCTGGAGTTCGAACTCACTTTGTACACACATATATATATATATATATATATATATATATGTTAGAGAGTTCACCAATGGTCTGAGAGACCAGGGTTCAATCCCAGGTCGAATCATATGAAAGACGCAAAAATGGTAATTGATGCTTCCTTGCTTAATACTGAGCAATAAATAGTACGGATCAAGGGTAAATGAAGCAATCCAGGGAAGGGAGTAGCGAATTCTTCTACAGCTCCGTGCAGTAGCTATTGATAAGGTAGCAGTTGTGTTACCCTCGACTACGATGTTCTATCTTACTTACTTAATTATATATATATATATATATATATATACACACACACACACACACACATATATATATATATATATATATATATATATATTTGTTCCATTCAATGAATAAAGGTATAAACGATTTTTTGTGTATTTCTCCATTGAGAAAGATAGTTTGGAAATCGTTTAGAGCAAAATTATCTTAATCTAACTTGAATATTTCTTTTGAGGCTATTTAAAATGGTTGTAAACAGATTGGTGACCTACAAGTTTGAACCGAGTTCTGTCATCAATTTTATGGTCACTGAAAAGAACAAACTGTGTTGGATTTAAAAAAAAAAAAGTAATGTAAACGGACGGAGACGCATTTTTTTGGTGTAAGAATATTTACAAATTAGCAAAGCATTGGTTTAACACTACAAGCCTGATTCCCAAAATCTGTCCATTAGCTCTCTGGTAAAGATAACTTTCGGTGCAACGCCCGCTAAGAATGTTATTGACACTCTTAGAGACATGAAGTGACCCCTCATAAATGAAATCCCAGAAAAAACGCAACTGTAGATAGAATTCACTCAATCATTTAGCAAAATTCACCTTTTTATTGAATAACCCTCATCTATGCAAAATAGATTTATGTTTCTTATTCGCTCACTTGGTCTGTTAATGGAGGTGCGAATGTTGTGCTATTATTAAATAGTGCACAGCATCAATGATAGAACTGGTCTTACTGATTTCGCTGACGCTGTCTCTGTTTCTGTCTTCTCTCCTTGTCTCTGTCTCTGTCACTCTCTCTATCCATCCCTATTATTCATTGATCCTGGAAGGTTTTCCAAACTACATCCTCAGAGCTCATGTACATAAGTTCTTGCTGGACGGCCAACGCTGGCACGTTGATTTGTAGAGATCCAACAAAGAATATCAGTTATGAGTTTAACTATCTTCTCCAGCAGTGTCCTGCATGCCTTGTTCATCTTACTTGCATACTTTGATAGTTTTAGAGATGGGAAGTACGTTGCTGTGCAGTTGAACCATTTAACTGTTCACAAAAAATGTGATCTGGATCGTTTAAACGTTATCAACAAAACCGTTTACAAATCATATATTTAATAGATATGTATGAAGAGTATTTGGCATTAAATAACCAACAATGGTTCATATGCCATAAAACCCAAGCAAACCGAACCAAATGATCAGACTGATACGAAATTAATCGAATACAGTTAGAATGAATCCATATATCCATAAAAATGTGTATGTCAATAGATGATTGATTGATTGATTAAGTGATTGATTTTCATGGCATATAAACGTGTCCAGTATTTTTTGCTAGATTTTACGTAATCACGTCCATTGTACGTTCGTCCTAATATTTTTGGAGAATTTTTTTTTCTTTTTTTCTATAAGGTCAAATCAAATATGAATAATTTTAAAACAGACTTGTTTGACCCATTGATGGGACCATAAGTACTACCACACCAGGTCAGAGTGGACTTAGGAGTAATATCAATGAAGGGATAACCTAAACTGCCCAGATTTCCTGAAGTAAAGCCTCACCATCAGATGCAGTCAAGAAATGAGAGCAATAACATTTATCATCATCATCATCATCATCATCATCATCATCTCGCGCTGGTTGCACGGATATCCCTGACCCTCTCTCTCCACTACTCCCTATCGTTCATCCCCCTAGGTAGGTCTTCAGGACAACATCCCGTATCCTCACATAGCTGCTGAATGTATGTTCGTGCTGGTCGTCCTGCTTTTGCACGGCCATGTGTGGGGGTTCATAAGAGTACATCACTTATGAGTTCGTCCCTGCTTCTCCAGCAGTGTCCTGCATGTTTGGCTCGTCTAACTTGAATAGTTTTCGTGATAGGGGGTAGGTGGCCGTACAGTTGGTGTCTTGTGGGTGTTGCCGCCAGGACTTAAGTAAGTAAAAGTGGCGACCGCAGTCGAGGGTAAACTCAAGGCTCCCTTTTCAATAGCTACTACACTTAGGAGTAAGGAATGGTGTCATTCCTTTCGCTGGATTTTATCCACTTTACCCTTGATCCGTACCTAGTTAAGCTGAGTGTTAAACAAGGCCGTATCAGGATCTATTTTTGAGTCTTTGGTATGACTCGACCAGGGATTGAATCCCACTCTCCCAGACCATTGGCGAACGCTATTCACATCAAGCCAATGGTCTATTGAAACATTTATATGATGAAAATATACCACAAACTTGCGAGTATTGTTATCTATTAGGCATTTTTGAATGGAAAGATTATCAGTTAGTGAGTCATAGTTTAGATATTATTGATGGTTTAATTACACACACACACACACACACACACACACACACACACACATAAATCTATGTGTATGGTTGCGAGCATCTGTGACCGTGTAAATAGATTGATAGATAGAAACAAACATATATATCATATGTAGATACGTACGTAAGTATTAATGTATATATATATATATATATATATATATATATGTGTGTGTGTGTGTGTGTGTGTGTGTGTGTGTGTGTGTGTGTGTGTGTGAGAGAGAGAGAGAGAGAGAGAGAACTAACTCACATATTTTCAGAAAAACAGACAAACTTGAAGAAGAATATTTACAAAAGGATACAAGTAGATTGAAAAGTAACTCCCCGTTTCCCATCTTCTATTTATTCTTATAAAGATTATAGTAAAGGAATAGATTATAAGAATTTTGATATAGCGCATAACTTTTCACTCACCGTGCATACTCGAGCACATATATATGGTAAAAAAAAAAAAAACATCATTAGGTTTTTTTTTTCTGTATGAATGAATTCAGTCTTATTAATTTTCTTCCAAAAAAGTTACATTCCCGACAGAGGAGGAGCCTACCTGCAGATAACAATCTTTTAGGCTTTCTAGAAAAATAAGTCCTACCTGATCAATTTTAACTAAAAGTTTTCTGGACTCTCCTGGAAGCAAAGGAGAACTGAAAGCCATCATCCATCTCCGTCTTCTGCAGATAAATTTATAGTCAAGTGAGTTCAAATGCTAACACTTTCATCAAACCAGTATTAATAATTTCTGAGTAATGACCCACTCCAAATGTTCGATTCCCCCTGCGGAGGGGCATTCATCTGTTATCTAGTTTTATTTGCTTTCAAAATAAAACAGACCTTCTTCATCAATTTCAAACTAAATTGTCCCGCACATTTACTAAAGTAGAAGTGTTAACCCCTCACCAAACGCAAGCACTAGTAAATACCACTGAAAATTTCATTGATGTAAAAGGAATTCACATCACAAGTTTCATCGGTATTGGTTCATTAGCTTAAGAATTCATACGTCCAAGCACGTTAGTAAGTAAACGAAGTTCAGAATAGATATAAATATATAACATATATTTTATTGATCTAATAAATTCACTATAAAATATAAATAATTAATAAAAGATGATGATAATAAAAGAATACCTAACATAAACACATTCGAAGAATTTATATATTTATTTCGATGTCATTTTTTGTGTTTTTAATAATAATGCCTCCATCTCTAAACTTAACGATTAAATTGGTTCTCATGATAAACAGTCACAAAATCGGTTGGCAAAACGGATATTGAGGTCACTTAGCTTTCAACGAAGACCACATTTTGCATTCGTATTTTAAAATGTCAGTCAGGTTATTAATAATGTTCTATAAAAACTAAAATAGTTCAATACTTATATTGGTGGCATTCATAGATTTTTCATTTATAGTTACTTTGTATATGTTGAGTATATATATATATATATATATATATATATATATGTGTGTGTGTGTGTGTGTGTGTGTGTGTGTGTGTGTGTGTGTGTGAATAACAATATGAAGAAATTAAAAAAAAAAAAGTAGATGTAAAGTTCCCTATGTTCCTGTAGTAGACCAAAACTGAAATATTAAAGGCTTAGAATATTAAAAATATATTCCCGCGTTTCTTTCTCCGTTACTCAGTGTTTCAACTGATCGCATGTCTGTGTATCTGTGTGTGACTACGTATTTAATGTTCACGGAATTCCTCTGCCCGTTATTAATAATTTAATGGAATCAAGTATATTAAAAAGCAATTTTGAAAACTCACCTATTGTCATGTACAAAATTATATATATATATATATATATATATGTAGATAGATAGATAGATAGAGAGAGAGAGAGAGAGAGAGAGAGAGAGAGAGAGAGAGAGAATTATTTGGAAAAATCAGAACAAGTTTTCGGCGAAATCATTTCTGAACTTCACATATTATGGCAATCCATTGAATCATAGAATGAGTACAGGCAAAAGATTTTGAAGCAACAAAACAGTTCATAGATTTCAAAAAGGTGTTTAATTTCAGACAAAAGAAATATGGACAAAATAGTTCTTGCATATGGCCTCCCCAAATAAACTATTACAGCTATAATTATGCTTTACAAAAACACGAAAAAAATTCTTTCAACTGACTGAGACACCGACTTCTTCAATATTTTCTCAGATGTCTTGCAAAGCAATACATTAGCACCATATTTGTTCTAATCTAATCTTCAAACGTCAATATATCTAAAAAAAGAAATTGGATCATAATAAAAACAAAGCAGACGATATCATGAGAGACTCAGATGACATAGATGATCAGGCGCTTCTGGCAAATACACTAGCCCAAGAAGAATCCCTTCTGCATAGTCTTGAGCAAGCAGTCGGCGATATTGGCTGCTATGTGAATGCAAATAAAACGGAATGTATGCGTTTTAAACAAGAAGGAGCCATCTTCACTCAAAGTGACAAGCCTTTAAAATGTGTAGATCAGTTTTCCTACCTCGGCATGCCTGGCAAAGACAAGGAAGGCTAGGTCAGGGGCCATATAGAAGTCCGATCAATCTGAAAACATAAATCACGATTTCTCCTAGCTTAAGCTGTGTCCATACTACTGCATGGATTCTCCATCACGATGCAAACAAAACACATTGTAAAAATCTAGATGCTATTGAACAAATCCTGGAAGCAACATCCCATAAAATAGCAGTTGTACGGCCACTTACCTCCCATCTAAAAAATCATCTATATTAGATAAACAGGACACTGCTTGAGAAGCAAGAACGAACTCATAAGCGACGCTCTTTTAATGACTCCTACCTGGAAACGCACCAGTGTTGGCCGACCACCCAAGCCTTAAATGTATCAGCTCTTAGCTGACACTGAAGACCGCGATGAATGACAGGGAAATGGAGCCTGGGAACTCGATGCAGTCAGCGCGACTTGAATATATATATATATATATATATATATATATATATATATATATAGTCAATGACGAAATTATTTGTACACCCATGAACATTGAATATTTTGACCGATTTCTTAGAATTTAATATTTCTAAGATGCTAGACTTTTTATATGTTATTGAGTAAAAAAAAAAAAGGAATATAAAACTCATTCTTATGTTTTGTCTTCAGTGACAGTAAAGTTTTTCAAAACAACTTATTTTCAAGAAGATCAACAGAGTATTTTTTCAAAGTCAAGGAGTAGTAATTGGTTTGTATAAATTGCTTGCGAAATCAGTGATATATTTTGCAACATTATTCACTGAAAATGTTCTCTTGGTCAGGAGAGAAAATTTCACTGATTTATAGAAGATAGTTTTTAATGAAAAGTCCTTTGGTCATGTAAATTTTTAAATATATTCTCCGAGAGCAAAACTTGCTCTCACTGACTTTTCACTTGTTAATTCATTTAAGAATATAAGATATGTTGCTTCGTTTTAAGTTGCTCAAAAATTACTTTAAAATCATTCTAGTTTATACGACGTACTATTATCTGTGTAGTGTTTCATAATGTCTCCGGATATTGTACACTTTTTGTAAAACTACCCAGAGGCCAAACAAGCGGAGAACTTTACATTAAAAAAAGCGTAAATGCTTGTCCCTTTTTTGGAAACTTTGTTTCTCGTCTTGAATATTTTTTCTTTGGAATAGATAGATAGATAGATAGATAGATAGATACACGTCAGCATTTGCCTTAAAGACTTATTCAGAAAGCATAATCATTTTCTTGTATATTCCTTTTCCTCTGTTAACTTAAAATCTGTTAATTCTTTTCTAAAACAGTCTAGATTTTCATCAGCTTTCAAATATTTATATTGAGGACATTGATCCTAATTACGATTGATATGTGTGCTCCGTAGAAGCAATTAGTCGGCTGACATTAGGATGTGAAAAAAAAGAAGGTATATGCTCCCGTATATGACTGAGCTAAGCTCAATGAATTGATATAAAATGATCTAATTTAACAACAAATTGTTGATGCTTAAATTTTAAAGTATATTGTTTATTACCGTTAGCATTAATCACATTTCATTTTTTTGCGTCGAGTTATATGGTGTCTTGTAACTAATAATATTCCTTGGTAAATAACTATAGTTTAAAGGAACCATTCTTAATACATCTACAACTCAGTTATGTATCAAGTATTTCAAAGAAACAGAAATAATTTGCACGAAGTCGTATGGTTTCCTGTATTTTTGTCTAATGCCTTTTATTGCTGTATCTCTTGTCAAACTACTAGACACGAAAAGACCTGAAAATCTTTGCCCGATATAAAATTAACTATGTTACTAACAAAATGTTTGTTCATCAAATACTTTTAGAAATATGATAGACAGCAGTTTATGAATTAAATCAACATAATGATTATTAGTTGGTTGTTCTTACGGCGTGTCGACCCGTGCAGGGTAATTTAATGCCAAAGTCAGTCTTCTTTCTCTTTTTGTTTTAGTTTAGGGATTAATCTCATTTAAATCATTATATCAATTCGTAATACAAATAAACTTATACAATTATGTTTAGAAGAAAATGTTCCTATTTCATGATAATAGTCATTTGTCTACAGCCCTATGGCTTCAAGTATTTCAAGCAATTATATGGTTTCAATTAACTAATGACTATAGTCTTTAGTAAATAATTACAGTAGTAAGTAACAACTCCAAATAAAAAGAATTTGAAAAAAGTTATATGATTCAAGATTTTCGTATTTAATGCCGATAATTTTCAAAAATATATTTGACACACAGGGCCATATCTGGTTCTACCATTCTGTGTCAGAGTACTAAGCTCTGATGAGCTTAGAGTTTCATTACTCGACTCAGGTTTGTGTCATTGCTAAGACCTATCCAAGAGTGGTCGATTCAACACTTCTCAGGGCTCCCGAACTGGATCTTCACGTAATTTAGTCCCATTTTCAAAACAGTAACAAAAAGGTGATTCCGTGCTCCACAGATCTCCTGAACTGTACTCTAACCATTGGATACAGTTTAGTGCCATCGTCAGGACAGAGCATCATCAGGGTGTTTCTACACTCCAAAGGGTTTCCTAACTAAAGCTTAACCATTAAACAATCAGGTCGATGTCCTACGCAGGACGGGGCAATTAAGAGGTGACTCCAAACTCTCATGAATTACAGAACCGTGGCCTCACCCAGGATACAACAATATGTTAGACACAGCCAAATTGTAGCTCACTTTTTCCCCTTACTTTTTAATAATTTTTTTTATTAGAGGTGAATTTAAATATATATTTCCATATTTGGAATTCATTTGTATCTACAGAATTGCAATTCATAGCCGATAGTATAGTTTTGATATAGACTATGCCTAAAATATGTCTCCTTTAAAAAAGGTGAGTTGTCACAAGTTTGAGCTTCTCTTTGTTGGGTTCAAACAAATTTGGGGAAAATGATTTGCAAAAGACTCCAGCTTCCTTTGTACAAAATTCGACACGTGGATCGGAAAAATAGCTCGTAACTTGGCACCAATTTCTAAAAGGAAGTACTGACTAAACGTCAGACTCTCCTGCATTACAGATCGGTACAGTGAATCGAGATGGAAAATATGCTTAGTATTTTTACTGTTGGAGTCGAACACTTAATCGATTGTCCATATTTCCCTATTTTTCTCGGAGCTGATTATACATTTCTGCAAATCGTCCGCTTATCCAAGATGCAATTCTTGGAAGAGATACTTTAGAAATTACTATAAATTATCTGGTTCAAAAAAATATATCAAAATAGAAAACGACATAGAATTTAAAAAGAAAAAAAGAAAAAATTAATGTCGAAAATGTCCTTTCTGCTTCTAACAAGGCATTCAATTCTGATTCATTCATTATTCGTCGACAATAACCGATTATTATTTTCGCGAACTGAAAATATGAATAGGAAAAGCTTGTTTTGGAATTGATTTAAGAAATTATTCTATGATTTTTTATCGATGCACGAGCGACGCAAGTACAAACCTATATACTACTTAGTAGATAGATAGATAGATAGAAATGAACAAACTTGTACACACTCTCACTCACACACACACACACACACACACGCATATATATACATACACATATATATATATATATATATATATATATATAAAGATGCAATAATAATAATAATAATAATTGACCGTACTTACAAATGATATATGCAAAAACCAGTATTCATTCTCGACAGTGAGACGCATAAATCTCACAAAGATTTTAAAATACAAATGGATCACCAAATTCCCGCCAGAAAAACTGAGTTAGTTTTAGTTAACTAAGTATTATCTAGGGGATTCTTCCGTCCTGGCGGACCACACAGTCAAAAGAAAAAACCCGAAAAGAGGGACACATATTTGACCTTCCCAAAGAACAAAATAAATGTTGACCATGAGGGAGACGAAGATAGCAATTGTAATTGGTGAGGGTGGGATTGTTTCCAGTGGCTTGGAAAAAAGACTGGTCGAATTAAAACCAGTAGGAGAATCGAGACCATCTAGACCACAGCATTGTTAAAACTGGCTAGAATACCCAGAAGAATCCTAGAGTCCTGAGAAAACTTTCGGTCAATCAGACTCCAGTAGAAGATAATCGTTTAATCATCTGTAGGATGAAAAACTCACCAAAAAAATAATAATCTTTATGCTACATATATAATAATTATTATACTACATGCATTTTAATGACAGCACAAAATAATGCCATTGGAACTATATAAAAACAAAAGAACATTGATTACACGCAGGCGAATAAAAGGGCATGGGGTTTGGTCATAAAGATAAACCAGTTAATCCTATAATAAAAGAATCCGGCAAGCTGACCCGAAAGAAAACAAAACTAGGCCTGCCTGGGGAAGAAAAGTGATCCAGTGAGAATTTTGTAAGAGACTAAAATTTTAACTATTTGACAAATGTTACATGCACAAAACAGAATTTGTTCTCGAAAGCAAGACGCAAAATATTCTTTAGGATTTTGAGATATAAACGAACAACCAAATCCCGGTTAGAAGACCTGATATCATTTAACAAGAAGAAAAGAACTTGTCATCTAGTGGATTTTGCCGTTCCAGCGGACTATAGAGTGAAAAGAAAAAAAAAGTGAAACCCTCCACTAACTCATAGATCCTACCAAGGAGTTGAAAACGCTATGGAACATGAAGATGATGGTTTTACTTATTGAAGTTGGATCGCTTAAGACGATACTTGAAGACCTCGAAAATAGATTAGAGAAGGGGAGAGCAGAGGAAGAATAGTGACCATTCAGACTACAACACTGTAAAAATTTGACTGAGTGCTTAAAAGTGTCCTGAAGACCAGCGATACCGTAAAAACTATTGTGAATATTTCAAGGAGGAAATATAATAAAAGATAAAAAAAGAATAACGGACAAAAAGAAATATCAGGAACAGATCATAGGCTGATCAGCGTAGCTGAAAAAAATACTCCGAGAGAGATTTGTAAAGTTTTACGTTTTAAACTAGCTGAAGTGTAAAAACATTTAGAACATTGTTAATGGTTATTCTAAAATTATTTTATTTTGATATATATATATATATATATATATATAGAGAGAGAGAGAGAGAAAGAGAGAGAGAGAGAGAGGAAAAGAGAATCAGAGAGAAAATCTCATAGTAAAGCTATGAATAGTGAGTTGGTCTCCCAGATCATTGCTGAATTTGATTTCCTCTCTTCATCCAACACTTGTAACACTGCATAATATAGCTGAACTTTATATATATATATATATATATATATATATATATACGTGGACCATTAAATAAGTTTCCAGAATTTTTTCGTATGAGCACTTTTATTGATAGTACATACACTCCGGCTGCAATGCACTTGTTGTACCGTTCCAACAACTTATGCAAGGCGTCATGGAAGACAACTTGTGTGAGCGTGTCAATGTCCTTCGTCACAGCCTCTTCCATCTCCTCAATTGTCTCATAACGACAGCCTCTGAGCTTAGGGAATAGTTCAAAGTCACAGGAAGCAAAGTCTGGATAATAGGTAGGGTGAGGAACTGTCTTGATGCCCACCTTGGTCAAATAGTCTGTGACAACGATGGAGTTGTGGACTGGTGCATTGTCCTGATGGAAATGCCACTGACTCGATTTGAAGAGCGCTGGCCTCTTCCGACGGAATCTCTTACTGAACTCCCTTAAAACCTCAACATAGTAACCCCAACCCTAACCGTTTGGCCAATCAACTCTGGTGTATTGACTTCCTTACTCCTCCCACACCTCTCATCATCCCTCACAGACTCCCGGCTTTCCTTGAATCTCTTATGCCACAAAAACTGATTCTCGATTCCTGCAAGATGCCCCCAAAGCAGTCTGAAGCATTCCATTAATTTCTGTAGCATTTTTTCCAAGTTTAAAACAGAATTTTATTGCACATCGTTCTTCTAAAATGTCTGATTGCATTTTTGAAATTCATCAGCTGTGACAATCAGATTTTAGTATGGTGCATTCCAATTGCTTGTGTAGCTGTTCATTTGAAGCTGAAATCATAAAGATCTGTCTGTCATCTCATAAGATGCGTAGCAATAACATACTCAATTCTCAAGATTTTACGACAATTTTAAATGTCTGTGCAAGAATAGTCTGGAACCTTATTGAAACACCACGTATATATATATATATATATATATATATATATATATATATATATATATATATATATATATATATATATATCTTATGCCTGTGTGTGTTCTGCTTCTATAAGAATGTATTTGTAAGAGAATGAGAGAAAGATAAAAGAGAGAGAGAGAGAGAGAGAGAGAGAGAGAGAGAGAGAGAGAGAGAGGCATCAAGTGTGCGAGTGTTTGCGAGTGTAGGGATCTTGGCTTTAAATACGTTGTGTCAGCAAATGAGTTAAAATTTCATAAATTCTTGCAAGTTCACAAACCAGTGTTGAAAAGGTTGATCTCAGATCAAATAGCCGAGTAAAAGTTTTAAAAAATAAAAATCCATTGCCAAGAAAATATATATTCATAAAATAACAAATCCATCACTTTTTACATGTATCATTTTTTACTACATCAATTTGCTATTTTTACATTTATTCACCTTTTTCGATGAAGTATACCGAAGTTGAATGTGCATGATCGAAGTGAACATCAAAGGAGAACTTTACTATAAACAACATATTTCAAACTGGAAATAGAACGAGTCTTATTCTTCCGTTTAGTACATTATAATGTTGTTGCGTTAGGAAAAATCTCGATTTTGATTCTATTTTTGTTATGTTACTGTAATAAATCTTGAAAAAAGCCTCGACTCATTTAAAGAAAGACCATATTTAACTCACCCCTCCATTTTCTGATTCTGCGTAACCAGGTGGACGCATAGATGTTCTTCTAATTCGCCGTATAGGCTTAGCTTTCTTCGCCATCTGCAATGAAGAAAAAAAAGACATTAGCGAGAAGAAATAAAAGACATTAGCGAGAAGAAAAAAAAAACGCCAATAATAAAAATTCAAAATAAATGCATTAATTTATTTACAGTCTCCGTAAATTCTATTTGGAAGAAACGTTAACGAGAAGCCTTCTCAATAGATCCAAAATATTCGGTTGAGTCAGAAATAATTTGATTTTTTTAAAAGCAAGTTTCAACTACGGTTATCAAACTTCGAATGCTTAAACGTCAGAAGAAATTACCTGATTAAAATGTGTCATCAGTCATTCTTATTTCAGTAGTGAAAGAGTCATATCCTAATGTAATCTATGATCTCATGCCCCTAAAATGGAGGCACTGAAGGGCATATTCGACACGTAATGTTCTGGGAGGTTTAAAATAACAAAAACGCAATAGCTAAGAAAAATTCTATATGTTAATGCCCAATGCATTATTATTGACAGCCAAGGATGAAACTGTTTCATTCTGACGATGTTTTATTGAGAGATAAACCCCGACCCGGACGTTCATCAGACCTCGATCAAGATGATTTTGGAGAATTGGTAGAATGCAATCCAAGTAAAAGTACTCGAGAATTAGCCCTTGACCTCAACACATCCCAATCCTTAATCTGCTGCCATTTGAAAAAGAGAGGATATATAAGCAGTTTGGTTGTCTGGCTTCTTCATAGTCTTAATCATAAGAATAAAGAAAATCGCATAACTAGAGTGACGAGCTTTCTTTGAAGGCAGACGAATTATCGGTTTCTCAAGAATATCATTCCAAGTCACAAAAATGTTCGACGCAAAAGGCAGTGGATTAACAAGAATGAATCTCCATAGCCAAACCCCAAAACAGAGATTCATTGAAAAAATTATACTTGTGAATGATGGGATTACTGTTGTATTATTAATTTTGACTTTTTAAACGGCAATCAGGTTCTCAATGCAGGCTTATGCTCTCAATGGCTGCAATGAGTGCATTGAAATCTATTAAGAAAACGTCATGCACTTGTTAATTGAAGAAATGTTGTACTTCTCCTAGACAACGCAGGTCCATCTTCATCAGTTACCAGAGAGGCAAAGTATTGGATTTAAGCTGATTTGTTCAACTACATCTGCCATATCCACCAGATCTTGTATCAAATAATTTACAAATTTTTGCTTTCTATAAAAAAAATTGTCTGAAGAACAAAATATTTTCTAAAGATCAGGAGAAAACGTTTGCTGACAACCTTTTGAGCAAGAGAGGAATCAATAAGCTACCTGATAAATAGCAAATGACGATTCAATATAATGATGAATGTACTACTGACTGAAATTAATTCATTCTTAAATTATTGATGAATGAAATATAGTTAACTAAAAGGGAAATTACTAATGATTTAAACAATACATCTCTCATCTATGGGTGTCATAAATATGTTTAAACATTTTTCATTGGACTGTGTACAAAAACTGTCGAGAGGAACAACTATACAAAACTGTAAATATGAACGTACAATGAATGCTGTTCCCTAACATATAGACAAAAAAATAAACCTAGATGGGTTGACGTGCCTTTAAATCAATCAATCAAACTAAAATCGATAAAATTCTGACCAATATTTATTTTTTCTTATTTCTGCTGCTTTTTATCTCAATTTGTCATTTCAAATGGGTTTATAAACAACGCCGATATACTGAATAAACCTTCTAGATTTGTAGTCAAATCTCCCAATTCATTGCAGCGCTATGTTGGTTGGTCGTTTGGGTTTTATTGTAGATCAACCTTTATAGGTTATTTAACGCCAAATCCATTCTTATACTAATAATTAGTTCTTTTTTAAACAATTCAGTTTAGCATGAGCACAGAATTTAATTGTCAAAAACATTTCTATCGCAAGCTATTCAGTTAAATCAAACATTCCTAATTTAAGCAATTCAGTTTAGCGTAAGTACAGTTTCACAGTCAAAAACATTTCTATTTCGAACAGTTCAGTTTAGCATAAATACGCTGTTTAAATGCAAAAAAGTAAAGTCTCAAAACATAGATATGACCCTTATAAGGTTTTACCACTCTGGGGCAAAGCAGACCTGGGAGCGATGGCAATGAAGGGTTTCTATGCATTCCTCAAAGTTCCAGCATTACTAGAGCTTCACTATCTGATTGTTTAATGTCATATCGAGGACACTTGTTAGTGGGGGAGTTTTACCCCTTTGCAGAGATGCAGTCGGTGTATTATACAGCAGCAGCCTACTGGACAAACAGCGCAATGATGACAAGGCTATTAAAGCTAACATGAATGAGGAATTACATTACTTAGTTTTAGTAATATTTAATCCTGAAGACGTCAATACACCATCATATTCGGAAATTAAGTGTAGGAATAAACATTTTTATTTTATCAAGACTTTGAGCAGCATATCCTATATGTGGTTTCACCTTATATTCACAGATACATGAAAAATGCACTGTTATTTAAAAAGCCTTTGCAGAGTTTAACTATAAATTTGATGTAAATTTGATCGATGGGAGCAAAATAAATTCAGGATAGTTAAACTTTCTTCTTATTTTTTTAACAAAATCTATTGTGGTTTTCTTTTTTAAATATATCTATACCTATAACTAAATCTCTCTCCCTCCTCCCCTCTCTCCCTCCTCCCCCCTCTCTCTCAATATATATATATATATATATATATATATATATATATACAATACTAATTTCTTTTGCCTCAAGAGAAAATGTCCCAACATGTAAAAAGTACACACACACACAGGCATGTGTTGATATGTATGGATGAATGAATGAGAGAAAGAGAACGTGTGTGTGTGTGTGTGTGTGTATGAGATAGAGAGAGATTGAGAGAGATAGAGTATGTGTGTGTGTGTGTGTGTAAATATTTTTTGTCTTCAGTCCTGCAAGTAGATCAGTTTTTTTCCTTCTTTTTAAATGTTTCAAATATACTAGAATTTCTTTTATATATAGAACACTGTAAAACACATGGATGTGCGTTTGCATACAGTTTACTCTCTCTCTCTCTCTCTCTCTCTCTCTCTCTCTCTCTCTCTCTCTCTCTCTCAGTCTTCTTGTCTTTATCTCTCTCTCCCTCTTCCTCTCTCTATCATTGTCTCTTTCTATCTCTGTCTGTCTGCCTGTCCGTATCTTTCTCTTTCTCTTTCTCTCTCTCTTCCTCTCTCCATCAAGGTCTCTTTCTATCTCTGCATTTCTTTCTGCCTTTCTCTCTTTCTCTCTCTCTCTCTCTCTCACCCACACACACAAATATTGTGACACACACACACACACACACACACACACACACACACATATATATATATATATATATATATATATATATATATATATGTGTGTGTGTGTGTGTGTGTTTGTGTGTGTGTGTGTGTGTGCGTGAAAATTTTCGAAACTTCATAAATTACGGTTCTATGAATTGATCTATTGCGTTAATGGACAGTATTAAGAAATACTATTTGAACCTGAGATTCTTAATGATATCTTGCTTCTAGAATGTGATTTCGTTTATACTTTAAGGTATATACACATATACACTCACATGCACACACACACACACTCACACACACACACACATATATATATATATATATATATATATACGTGTATATGTATACGTGTATGTGTATGAGTTAGAGGTATTAGTAGTCACAAATGAAACTCATTAAATATGAATATAAGCGTGTATTTGTCAATATCTTTGCATTTTTTAAAAATTGTCAGTATGGTGAATAGGGACGAAAAAAAAAACAATCGATTTCCATTTTTTTTCCCGTCTTAATCAGCCCTAAGTCTGGTCTCCTAGCTGAGATTAGGTGATCCGTTTGTATTTTAAAATATCAGTGAATGTTATTCGTTTAATTCTTTTGGAGATGCATATACCAATTGGTAGAATGGTCGAATTTTAATTCCTCGGAGAATTTCTAATACAATATCCAGTGGATTCTTACTTTACTAGTTGCGAATTTTAAACAACATTAAGTTGTGGACTTTCACTGGATTCTGAGTAATAACAAGTTTCCTCAACTCTCAAAGACCTTTCTCTCTATTCTAGGCATGTAGTGCTGTGTTCTGGATGATCTTAATTCTTCCTTTGAGTTCTAAACTCACCTGTCTCTATACCAAGTCTTTGTGGACCATTCCAAGTGCACCAGCTACAATCGATATATCCGTCATTATCATGTTCTACAGAGTTTTTATTTCTTTGACAAGGTCCAATTATTTGTGCTTCTTTACTCTTTTATTTTCACTCCGTGGACTGCCGGTACCACAACTAAAGCCACAACACGGCAACTTCTTTTTTCTTATTAATTAATCCTAGATTATGTCTTTTGGCAGGGAGTAGGTGATCCGTTTCTATCTTAAAATCTCAGTGGATTTTATGCTAATCATTCTCTTGAACGAAAACTGGTTTGTGCATAAGCTATTTGTTAGTATGCTCAAATTTTAACATCTTTCACAATTCCCAGTGGATTAGCTTTCAGACCCAGATGGACCTAGTCTTTTCTTATTTTTTTCTTTCGTCTCTTTTTATATGGTGTCTGTTTCCATTATCCCAATTACTTGTAATTTTCCTTCTCTCAAAGTCTTATGCTTTTCTGATTTGGCAGTTCTATTACTTTCATCCTTTTTTTCTTATTATGAACATGCCAAATTCCATTTCTATATCATGGTTGTATATTCCTATTTTTTGTATAAGAGTCTTCAGTTCTTTTTTTTAATTTTTGGCTATAATTTGATTATTATTACTTTCTTACTTGGAAGGTTTTTCACACCAGAGTTAGCTGAAGGTTTTCCTCTGAAGTCCGAGTGACAGCTAGTCTCCTCAAGTCTTCAAGACTCTTCTTAGTATTCTGACTGATCTCAGTAATTCTGTACTTTGGATGGTCTCCACTCGTCCTCTTGTTCCAAAGTCCTTCAGTCCCTGTAATAATCCTTTGGTGACTGTACCGAGCACACCAAGTATTATTGGTACGATGGTCACTTTAATGTCACATAGATTTCTTCATTTCTCTGGCAAGGTCTATGTTCGTATCTCTCTTTTCGCTTTCTTTCAATTTAACCATGAGGTCTACCAAAATGGCAAAGTGCACTATTCGACATGTTCTCAATTTTTTTTGTTGACCATCTCTGTAGGTCTAGTCTTCTGACCGAGATTAGTTAATCCGTTTGTATCTCAAAATCTCAGAGAATTATGTGCGTCCCATTATCTAGGACGTATTCTGAGTTGTGCATATACCATTTATTTATTTGGTCAAATTTCAATTTCTTGCACAATTCTAGTAGATCACCTTCCCCACTCAGTCGTATCTAGTCTTATATTTTCTTGGCGCTAATTTACTTGGTTTGCTTATTATGTGATTGATTGTTTCGTCTCTATTACCAGGTAATCTACATTTGCTATTTTATTTCGTCTCGTCTATTCTTGCTTCATGAACGAAAACTTAATCAGTTATCCGTTATTGTTTGTTTTTTGTTTAGTTTTCTTTTGTTTTTTACTGTCAAAACCGCAAATGATACAGAGCTTGTTTAAAAGATAATATTTCTCATATTATTAAATTACGGTAGAAATCGTATTTAAAATTGAATCTAAATTATTCTAAAAATTATATCGTTGTCACTCTGTCACGGATATTGGGGAGTATATAATAAAAACAGCGTAAATTATGCTAAGGTACATTGTGACGATACAAACCTAAATATATTCATACATACATACATACATACATACATAGATGGTTATTATTATAAAATAACAAGCGATTTAGAAAAGAGATAATAATGGAATGTTAAAAATATAGATATGATTGTAATCAAACATTTAACAAAGTAAGAAAATTTAAGCATTGAATAACCCGTGAGGAACTGACAGACCAGTAAATCGATCAAGCCAAACCTGACCTCTAAATGTTGTTAGCTTCAAACATTGACTGAAATGTCACTATATTGGGTGTAACATTGTTAGTGTTCCCAGGTGTGAGAAAGCAGACATTACGTTTATCTTTCGTTTTCTTTTATAAAAAGAGAAAATTGCTTTACATCGGTATATTGATTATGTTGTCTTGCTATTTTCTAAATATATAGCTTAAAAAGAAAAGAAAATCTCGGAAATAGCTGAGTAAAAATTTTATGTACTAGTCTTCAACGTGAGAATGGTCTGACTCTCTTTAAAGCAGTTTTAGAAAACGTTGATTCTATTTGGATTAGAATAATAAGTGCGGGGAATATTCTGAAATAAGTGCATGTATCTTTCATAAAGCACTCCCCGGATATTTGTACTTGATTATAAAGTCAATTTAATTTGGGGATAGATAGAAGACTAAGATACTTAAGTATAATGTAGGCAGTTAAAAAACTTGCCTCCTGTATTTCCTATTGGTCCAGAAAGCAAGTACACAGAATCAACAACGCTCAGAGGGTATAAGTGAAAAAATTCAGCTACCTCACTTATAATTAGAAATATCTAAATAGATATAATGGGAAACTATATATTGTATAAAAGTCATCATCTTATTTTCAGGCTATGTTATTTAGAATATAATTCAGTATAAATAATGATTTACTCAACAGTGTTGTTAATGAGAAAATCTTATTAATTCTATAGAAAATTTAATATAGATAGATAGATATTTGTATCTTTGTATATATATATATATATATATATATATATATATATATATATATATATGTGTGTGTGTGTGTGTGTGTGTGTGTGTGTGTGTGTGTGTGTGTGTGTGTGTATTTCATTAAACTATACTGACATTTTTGTGAACATATATGCTTGAATCTATCCTAACAACCTTCCGTATCTATTTTAAAAGATCCAGCGTGATTTAGTTAATAAAACTTCCATGATAAATTTGTTCCTAAGTACTTCCTTTCCGATCTTGGACCATCATCAGGAGGTGCAGCATCACTAAGAATTGAGCGTTCATTGTTTATATTGGTGTATAATTGTACATTCAATGGTTACATCGCTTCTGCAATATACACCCCCCACCGATGATGACTTAGATCTGGCAGAAAGTACATGGGAACCAATTATTTATGGAAGGTTTACTAACCAATTGGCACCGGATATCATAAAAATCGATAGGGAAACTTAGAAAGATGAATACAAAAATATATTAATAAAAAAATCTCTATATTGTTTAATCAAAGATGTATTTACGAAGAAAGGCAGGCCAAATACACACACACACACACACACACACACACACATATATATATATATATAAATATATATATATATATACATATATATATATATATATATATATGTATATATATATATATATCACTTATTATGAATTATGATTTCTTCCTTATTTTTGTTGATGAGCAAATCTAATTATTTCTATAAAAAGTTATATATATTTATATATAGGGAGAGAGAAACAGGTAGACAGACAGATAGAGAGCGATTGAGACAAAGACATGTTTTCTGCATGTGTGTGTGTGTGTGTGTGTGTGTGTGTGTGTTGACAGCGAAAACAAACCAAAGCAATCTATTTTAATGCGAAGTCAATGAACAAGAAAATGTCTGGTCGAACAGGTGATATGTGAATTTCACATTTACAGATGTTTGAATCAAGGATATTAAACAAGAAATGATACACAATGTATTTGTCTTTTACTTTTAACAAAACTTGTATAATTGAAAAAATCGTGGGTGGCGAACTATTGACGTCATCGCTGGAAATGGACGAATGCGCAAAACGATTTTCTGATCGAGGCTACAAATTTATTCATCACTTGAGCAAGCGAAAAAATCAGATTTAAAAAAATATACATTTTCATTCAGACGCGTTGATATCTCCGGATAATTAAGTAAATTCAAAATGAATTTTGGTCGCTAGAGGAAGTTGACAAAATGATACCACAATATAAATAGTTTGTTTTTTATTTGCCCAAGTGTCATCACAAAATATGCAGTCAATTCCTTCATCGATTTTATATCTTCGCAACCAACCACACGATTTTATTATAATTCATCACCACGTTGGTACCTCTGGCACCACTTGACATAACCGAGGTTCTTCTTCTTCTTCTTCTTCTTCTTCTTCTTCTTCTTCTTCTTCTTCTTCCAACATGACGGTTTTTCACAAGAGTCTTAGTGACAGCAAGTCTCCCTAAGTTTCCAGAACTCTTAATAATGGTGTTGTTTGGAGGGTCTTTATTCGTCTTCCAATTTCCAGCTCTTCCAGCCCCCTTACCAAGTCTTTGGGGATCATTCCAAGGCTGCTCTTTACAATTGGTATCACCATTACTCTCATGTTCCTCTGCTTTTTTAGTTCTCTGGTAAGGTCCAAGTACTTGCCTTTCTTTTCGTTTTTAGTCAATTTTCACTCTGCAGTCGCCCGGGACGACAAAAATTGTCAACACCGTAGACTTTCCTTTTTTTTAATTATCACAAGGTCTGGTCGTTGTCGTTGTCGTCAGACTATTATTATTACTATTTAGTCCTTTGCGAGTTTTTCACACCAGCGTTAACCGATCATTTCTCACTGGAGATTGAGTGACTGCGAGTCTCTTCGGGTCTCTCCAGGACTCTTCTCAGTATTCTGGCCGATCTCAATAGTACTGTAGTTTGGATGGTCTTCACTCGTCCAGTAATATCCAAGTCCTCTAGTCCCTGTAACAATCTTTTCATGACTGTACCAAGAGCACCAATTAAAATTGGTATCATCGTCACTTTCATGTTCCACAGATTTTTCACGTACATAGCAAAGTCCAGATACATTTTTTTTCGTTTTCTTTCAATTTTACTTTGTGGTCTGTTGAAACAGCGAATTCAACTATTCGGCAAGTTCTTTTTGTTGTTGTTGTTGATTATTACTAGGTTCTGTCGTCTGGCAGAGATCTGTTTGTACATTTTAAAAAATCCCAGAGGAGTTTGTGCGTTTCTCTCTCCAGAACAGATTCGGGGTTGGGCATATACTATTTGTTCATATGGTCAAATTTCAATTTCTGGCACAATTCCCACATTCCTTGCCTATCAAATCATTTATAGTTTTTTTCATTATTATTATTATTATTATTATTATTATTATTATTATTATTATTATTATCCTTCTTTTTTTTAAAAAACTTTTTGCGTTTTTTTTTCCTCCACGTCTAGTGAATGGTTTTTGATTCGCCGTGGAGTTAGAGAGTCAGCAAATTTTCTCCGATCACCAGGATTTTTCAAAGAATATCCTAAACGATTTTAGTAGTTCTGTGGTGTTTAAATTCTTCCTTTAATCTCTTGTTCGTTAGGAAATTTTCCAGGTTTTTGGGGACTCTTCCAAAGGTCTTTATTATTATTATTATTATTATTATTATTATTCAATTTTCAGCCTTACTTCGATTTCTTACAATCCTTCAATAGGTCTTTCCCCAAGGCATTTGGATAAGAAAAGTTCCAGATTATACGCGTTCTATTTATTTATTCATGTATTTATATTTTGAGGCCGCCATTGGTCGTTGTTTTTTCAATCATATTAATTGTATTCTTCCCAGTGCATTTTATTTTTGCATTTCTTATAGGCTGGGACTGCCAATAAACAATTTATCTGCCTCTTTCTGAATAATACCTAGGGTCCCAACTATTACTCGTCACAAGAGTGATTTTAAGGTGCCACATTTATCATATCAATTCTTGCGTTAGATGGTGGTCTTTCACGGTAGTTTGAGTGAGAGCGAATCTCTTTAGGTCCCTAAATCTCTTCTCAGAATTCTAACTGATCTAACGATACCCTGGTCTGGAGGGTCTTCATTTTCCTCTGATCTCTAATTCCTCGAGACATTTCTCCTAGCCATTATCATAACAGCTACCTTCATTTATTTTTACAGTTTTAGTTCTCTGGCAAGTTCTAAGTATTTGTATTTTTTCACTTCCCTTCATTTTCCCTTTGCGGTGAAGTTTAAAGGCAAATTCATCTTGATGACAATTATATATGAAAACTTCAGAGCATTCTATGCGTCTAATTCTCATGGGACGGATAACTATTTTTACATATGGCATTTGATGATATGGGGAGATTTTTTATCTCTTGCACAATTCCTTGTAGATCACCTTTCCCGCTGTGTCGTATGTAGTCTTGAAGTCCTTTTGTGCAAGTTTTTTGCATTTACTTATTATGCAATTAACCGTTTCATCTCTTTCTATACTTAACATATACTAGCAATTCTATAACTTATTAACAATTTTTGCTTTAATATAATTGGAGCTCAAGCCGATGTTTTTTACTATTATTTAGAGAGGTTCATTTTCTCTCTTGATGGTTCCCTAACGTGATCAGGTCTTGGTCCTTTCATGTGTAATATCCCCAGCTTGTCGCTTGAATTATTCCTACTGTTGTTTTCTTCCGATTTATTTTTTTCTTATTTTGATAGTTTTCTTCTGTTTGTTGTTATGTTGCTATTGTTGTTACTGGCTGCTTTAAGAAAACGTTCTTTCTTCTGATTAATGTTCTTCTCAATAATTTTTATTGTCGCAACGCAATCCTCAATGCTGGAATGTCCTCATTCTTTTTTTTTACCCTTATAGTTTAAATATATTATCTTGTATGTAAGGCCTTGCGCATTGTCATCAATTTCCTTGTCCTTTTGTCCATTTATCTGAGTTCATCCATCATTCATTTTCCAGGTAATGATAAAACAGGTGCTGCTCAGGAATGTATTCCTTCGATGGGATTTTTTTTTTTCCTGCAGAGGATTCTTGTTCTTCTTATGAACATTTTTTCTTATTTTTTCTTTCATCTCTGTTTGATGGTGTCCGTTTCCAATATCTTAATTACTTGTAATTTTCCTTCTCTCCAAGAATTCTCCATTCTATTCGTTGTTTCACTTTTAAATATGAGCATGGCATATTTTTCAATGACGAATGCCCTTCCTATATTATGGCTGTATATTCTTATTGTCTTAAGGTGTCCAGTTATTTTTCATTATTTGCAATAATCTTTATATAACCCATGTACCTGGCATGAGTAATTTTTCTAGTGATTTTGTAAATTTGTTACCTCATGTACTTTTCCTTATTAATTAACTGAGTTGCATCATTGTTATAAACAATAGCATGATAGAAAGCAAGTCTCCCAGGAAAACGTCTCATCAGCTTGGGTTTGTTCTCTTGCCACTAATTCCGATTTCCACTTTTTTCATGGCTTCCGAAATTTACTTTGTGACTTTGTTTGATATTTTGTTCATAACTGGAAATGCACCTGTTTCCTAGTGTAAACAGAGCGCAGGTTTTTCCCCAGTGAAAATACTGCATAAGTCGCATGGATGTCAAAAAGTGTACCTATTCCTAGAAAGGAGGCAGGTTGTTCTTCGGCGGAAGTACCACGTAAATTGCATGGCGGGGATGCAAGAGGGATGCGTGTCCATGTGCAACATGTAAGTAGGAGGTATGACCACACGAATTTGCGCAGGCGTTTGGAATATTAGATATCCAGCAGAGACGAGCCAAGACTACAGAGAGAGAAGACAGGCTTGACGACTATTAGACGTCACGTCGCTCTGGGACATGGCCTTGCTCTAGATTGCGCAGGGTTGGGTGATAGTGAGAAGCTGGAAATGTACGAGACTAACAAAAGCAGAGAACTAAAGAAAAACTACGATGTTTCCATGCCTTGAATTGTTTCTGTACGAAACTCGTGAAAATAGAAAAACTATGAGAAATTGATTTGATGCTTTGAGGTGGCCTTGTACCAGTTTTGCAAATGTAGAAAAAGAAAAGAAAACGTTTGACTGAAGATTTGTATCTTGCCCAGAGAGTATAATCTCACTCACCTTCGACTCCCTCTTACTCTAGCTATATGTACGTTTCGATTAATAAAAAGAATAGTAAAGAAGCAGGTTATATTTTTATACTTCAGCGTTGATGTCTTTCTCTACGATGCTTGATGATGTGTTGACTAATGTACAGCAGATCAACTGTTCTTCTTCTTCCCTTTCAGCATCTTTCTGTTCCTTTGGAAACAATCTGTGGATTATGAGCGAGTAATAATTCTCCTCATTCATAAATGACAACTTAAACGGTTATCCACTGTTTTTTTTTTCGTTTTTTTTTACAGTCAGGAAAGCTTTGTCGGATTTTTTGAACATTTTTAAACATTGTGTCTGCACAGTACTAACGTATGCAAATCTTTGCTAATCGGCCAAAAACGAATGTGAGTATGTGTAGGAGTCCATTAGATAACGTCGCTGATGAGTTCCTCCGAACTTTTTGAATAGTATTCGTCTTACTTTGAAGGATCATGAGATGGGAGGTAAGTGGTTGTACAGATGATGTTTTGTGGTGTGTTGATTCTAGAATTTGTTGAAAACTGTACGTATCCTATTTACCCAACCCCTCCGCTCGAGCAAGATATGACACAAGGTCAATTTTTAAGCGGAGTTTAACTGGTTTTTAAATCAGAGTTTTCCTTCTCCTAGACTAGTTTCCTAACCAAGGCTGAAGAACCTAGTCTGTCCTACTATTTACCCATAGCTCGAGGGAGAATAATTAGATTCATACCTTTCCCAAGGGTATTAGTGCTATGTGAAATGCAATCAGTCTCGTCCAGGATTTGAACTCGTGTCGCCGTGTTCATTTCCTAAGACAATAACAATTACACCACGGGCACCTCCATAAAACAGAAAACTGTACGTATCGTTCTTGTGTAGTTCTCATCCAGCTTTTTCTCCATGTCTCTTTAGCGTCCAGGCAGTGCAGCCATACAGTACTACAGACCAAACCACAGATTGAAAGAAATCCTGTTTTAACAGAGATATAATCTTTCCGTATGATCGATATCTTTTCAGTAGCAGTCCTTATTCATTTGCTATACCAGCATTGACATTGTTTTCAGTTGATGAGATATTGCTGCTGAGGTCTGTGAACTGTTCTATTAATTTTAGTGGATAGTCACTTAAGGTTGAGCTGGCTACTTCGTGTTTATGACTATGATTATTTGCATTTAAGTAGAGGCAAATGCTTCCTGCTGCATGTTCCGGGTAATGCAACTAGGATTCAACATGGATAGGTGTATTTGCAAAAGCAATCGAACATCTGCGTAGTCTGCATTTCTCATCGTCTTTGATATGTGTTGAAAAATAAGTATAGCAAAAGTAACCGAAGGTAGATCTTGACTAGGTTACTACCATTTCTTTATCTTGGGGAAAATTTAATAATCACAAAAGACTTATGAACGTCGCAGATGTTTTTGAAGGAAATGTCTTTAAAAACACTTTAAAAGTTAGCATTTTCTACGCCACTGAAATCGTTAAGTCCAATAGAACAATCAAATTTCTTTTTTCCAGACTTTCTCACCGTCTAGCCAGAAGGATTTCCAGTTTTATAATAAGCTCGAATTGAAAAGAAAAAGTTGAAAAAATCAATAGAAATTGTCTGGTTATAAAGACATTATTCCAGTTACCCATCTACAGAGACAGATTGAGTAAAAACATCAAATAAGCTCCTTAGACAAGAATATTTATTTAGGAACACATTTAATAATTAATGTTTCGTCATTGAATTGTAGAAAGACAAGCTTAAGGAGAAAAAACTTTTCAAAATGTCAAATGTATTTATTTATTCTTAGCTGTATGATAAAGCATCAATAACCATCTTTTATCGACAGGCCAACTAATCTAATGATTAATTTTATCTCAAAATATTCTTTAGTTTAAACCTCATATATATATATATATATATATATATATATATATAGGGGGGTTGATTAAATAATAAAGACACATTTTGTCTGTATAATTTAATTAAGATCCTTTCGAGTTTCCTGATAATTGTCTTGGTTTCAGGTTGAAATTGTCCGGAGAGCTTTCGGACCCTATATAGGTCATCATCAGGGCTTGCTTGCATGTATAAAGAGTGTTTTTCTTTTAATAAGTTTTGAAAGTTTTGGGGGTTTTATTACTTAACAAAATTACACAAACGCATAGTTGGATAAACTGAGTTGCTGAAGAATTTAAAAAACAGAATGCTAACAACGGAAATAGAATACTATTAAGGAATACGGAATATTAAAAAAAATCTAAAGGCAATTCAAAACATTGCAACATTTTATCGAAATTAATTCTACAGATTTTTTGTGGGCGGGGTTATATGTAGGGCTTCTAGGATTTGTAGTCGTAGCTAATCAATTTCGTGTGCGATTATAGTGGAATTTTCAACTAGGATTTTTTGAAATTTAGATTTAGGAATAGAATGGGTTTTAAGATGTAAGGCTCTGTATTGTAAGTCGTCTGGAAAGAATTGTAGTGATAAGTGTAACATACACACAATTTTCTTTGGAAACACAGTCTCCCAAGGGATATTTAAACATGTATACGACGTTGGTCTGATCAAGAGGTACAGTAGAGGGGGAGTGTTATTAGAAATAATTAGGCTGGAGGTTTTAAATTTGTTATAGTATATGATAAGTCTAACTTTTTTGGTAGGGTCGGTAGGGAGAAATTTAAGATAAGTTTTTTTTAATATATGTTCATCTATTTGATAATTACTATGAAATTATTTTTTATAGTATCGGTTTAGTAATTGTTTATGGTTTAGGTTATTGTCTATGTTAGGTTGTTCTGGTTTATTAATGAATTGTTTAATTTCGGTATCAACAATGTAGTTGGGAAACCCATTATTGAAAAGGGTTTGTTTAATATTTTTTAATTCGTTAGGGAAGATATTGTAGAGGAGGATAGTAACTTAGCTCTGAAAATAGGTGTTTTTATAATTGTTCTTTTATTGCAGAAGGGGCATTCACTTTGGAAATTGAGGGTGCAGGGATTAATGCTAGAATGTTTTTCCTATGTTATATATATATATATATATATATATATATATATATATATATATATATATATATATATATATATATATATTTTGCTGTAGGTCCAAAGAGATAATAAAAATATTTTAAAAGAAACGATTTGTATTTTTTTAATTCATTCATTTATTTATTTTATTCTTACATATGGCTATGTTTCCAGCTTTTTGCTTTCCTCAGAGAACATATATGGCATTAAGCCTTGTTAATGGGATACTGAATGAGACTTGAACTCGCTTATGTTTGCAGTTTGAATTATTTTCAGTTGGTTATGGCCTTATATAAAACCGAATTCACAATCAATGAAAATTAAGCTTCAACTCAAAAAACGTAGTTTACACAATTGAATGTAGCAAATGCAAAGAAATATACATAGGGTCAGCACAGACCCTTATACAGGGAGATTACTTCACAAGAGTAATAACCAAATAGAAGAAAACAGACAATTAAAGGTTTCGAAACAACTATACCAATATGGTCAGGGTAAATTTAAAATAATGCCACTATCTTAAACCAACGACTACACGCTACTTCAAATAAAGGAAAGGGATTTTATAGATAAATTAAAACCAAAGTTGAATAAAATATGAATCATACACACACACACACACACACATGGAAACAAACATACATATATTTATATATATCATCGCCATCATCAGGTCGTGCTGCTAGCACAGGTATTCCTGACTCTCTCTCTCTCTCTCTCGCCACTCATCCCAATCGTTCATTGCTTCTGGCTGGTCTTCAGGGCTACATCCCATATCCTTACAGAGCTGCAGTATGTAGGTTCAAGCTGGTTGTCTAGCTTTTGCTCGGTCATATGAGGGTGTCCATAGGAGAACATCACTTATGAGCTCGTCCCTGCCTCTCCAGCAATGTCCTGAATGTCTGGTTCGTCTAGCTTTTATAGTTTCCGTGATGGGAGGTAGGTGGCTGTACAGGTGGGGCTTTGTGGGGTGTTGCTTCCAGGACTTGTTCAAAATTGCTCACAGCATTCTTCTGTAGATGCCGTCAAGCTTTTCTCCACACGTTTAGCTATCGTCCATGTAGTGCATCCATATAGCAGTATCAACGTGACCCATGCCTGGAAGTTTATCGATAGCTGTCCATGCCTTCGTTAGCCGTGTCGATCTCTTTTTGGTTGAAGAGACACTGCTTCCTGGGTAGGTGAACTTGTCTACTAGTTTCAGAGAGCTAATACCTAGTGGGGAGATGTCACCTGTTTGATTAAAGCACATTTATTCCGTTTTGTGAGCATTGACATGGATGCCAATGCCTACGGTGGCTCGTTCTAGACTATGTTGTAGGGTTTCGGCTTGGGTGCGTTCATTTGCCAGAATCGCTATGTTATCGACTGAGTCAGCGTCGGTAATTGTTTTTGCGGGCTACATTCAGCATCTTTTCTTTGCCAGCTCGAAGCCGTTTTCTTTGATTTTACCAATCGATGTTCAAAGCACGTTTCTAGACAGATGGTAAAGAGGTATTGAGCTAGTGTGTCTCCTTTCAGTACTCCTGCTACAATGTCGAAGTAGTCTGTGTCTCCATCCAGAGAACGTACTATTGCTGCGACGGTCTCTTTTGGTATGCCGTATGCTAGTAGTATTTGCTCCATCTTCCCTCTGTGAACGGAATTACAAGCCTTGGTAAAGTCGACAAATAGTATTGTCATCTGTAGGTTTTTTGCCCGTACGCCTTCAGTTCATTGCGCTATTTTTCCATTTCTTGTTTATAAAGACGTAGTCTATCTGTGCTTTAAAATTGCTTGCGTATGTGTAGGTCCATAATTTTCCCTCCCTCTTTTGAAAATTTGTATTGTGGCATGTTAATCTATTTTCTATCATGAAATCTATTATATGTTGTCCATTCCTGTTTGACGTGTTTTGTAGGCTGTATTTGTTTGCGTTTTTCCCGATTTTGGCGTTAATGTCTCCGTCAATGACTAGCAGGTTGTGTTTCGGAATGCTACGCACTAGAGAGGATAGCTCATCATAGAAGGCGATGAGTTCAGTTTCTTCGCTAACATTTGTAGGGCTGTAGCAGATGATTGTTGCTCTGGAGTTGCCATTAAAAATTGCTACCATCAACCTAATTTGTATTCTCTCTATGCTGTTAAGCGATTTTAACGTTCTTGGTCCTATATGTATTCCTACACCTACTACCATGGCATTGAGAGAGTTTTTCCATGCTGATACAGAGCTAGCGTCCATCCATTGCCAGTATCGTGATATTTGATATTCTCGTTGTGCGTGTCTCAAGAGATACATTCACACACAGAGAGAAATAATAAGAATAAGTTAATTGGAAAGAATCCAAAACACACACACACACACATACACACACACACAACATATCAAGTACTCATTCCTTGGATTGCTCCACTTTACCCTTAGTACGTACCTTATAATGCTGCGTGTTGAGCAAGGAGGTATCAAGTACCATTTTTAAAGTCTTTGGTATGACGCGACCTGGGATTGAACCCAGGTCTCCCGGTCCATTGGTGAACATCCTACCCACTCGACCAATGTTCAAATTTCAATTATTATTATAATTCCTAATAATATTAGCTCTTCTATCGACAGAAGCCAATTGGCATTATTGTATGTATGTGAGTGAAAATATTTTGAGCAGAAAATAATAGAAAAGAAAAAATTGCAAAAAAAATATATTTCAAAATTATTTTTCCTTTGCGAACATCATTACAGGGGCTATTTATAATATTTTTGGAGTGATATAACTATGTTTCTTAGAGATATTCATTATTCTCTATATTTCCTTCTGTCTCTGTTTCTTCCTTCCTTCAAACCGTTTGTTTGTTTCTGTAAAATGTCTCTTCATCATATTTCCTTTTTTTTTACATTTGTTCCTTTCTTCTATGATAATTTATGTACTTAATTATCGCCAACTTTTTCGTACATTGGCGAATCTCTTTTCTTATATATTCTAAATGTATAGACATACTTCCCTACTTCATCTCTTTTTTCTTTCCGAATTTTTTTTTTTTTTTCGGAAGATTTTCTGTTTCACTCTGTATGTTTTTCCTCAAGGTTAAATGTATTTCGTTGCGAATTTCATTAATTTTTAAACTATAATTACATTAAAATCAGTATTTTGGCAATGTATCGGATATATATATATATATATATATATATATATATATATAAAATCATCCACAGACAGATCTATTTCGTTCTATTAGAACTCATCAGTGTGGTTAGACATACTAGCTTCCCGTTGCTGGGATCGCAACCCGGTTGTCTCAAACGCCAATCCAAGCCTCTCTTGTTACATGTAGAAATTTGTTTCGCTTAGGTTGGTTTTTACTTCTCGATCGGATCCTATTTATTTGAATATTTTTATGACCTCTGACGTTTTTATTTATGCTATCCGTGTATGTTCCGATCAGCTGACGAGTTTTAATTCCATCTTGGCAGCTCATTTTCACTGCAAACGTGTTTTTTTTTAGGAGGGAGGTACTTTTCTATATCCATGTTTCGTTGACAAAAATTCAGTGTTTGATGATTTCAAATAAGTTGTTTGTTACTTTTATGTATTTAGAAGCTAAAACTAAGATAAAAACAAGAATAGTTGTTTTTCTTTTATTGAGGAATATAAATCTTTAATATCTACTTCTATAAGAGAACAGTTTTGTTTATGTTTCCTATAAGAGAACAGGCCGATAGCTGTTTTAGTATTTCTTCATTGGATTATTCCTCGTGTTTCCTTAAGTTCGATATTAATTTTTTTCTTACATAACTTTACTTGTTTTGCTTACCTAACTTTTTGTTCGGTTTGTTTGTCTCCTTAGGTTATTTCTAGGTTTCTTCATGGTCTTTTATTCGTATGGACGCAAGTGACTTTGCTAAGAGGTTTATGTAATCAAGGTGAAGTTTATCTACTATTTTCCTTCTTTCTAGTTTTATTTCTACTTCTGTATTGGTGGGTGCTTTTCTTTAAGTTTTACTAATATTTTCTCTAAGTAATTTATTGTGTTGTTTTACTTTTAGTTCATATATGTTCCGTGAATGTAATTCCGTTGTTATATATTCCTACCCTTTCGTATATAGATTCTATAACAATGGAAACACTATTAAATGGATCCTACAAAAGTGAAGAGTTAGCGGGTGTCATTAAGCCGCCCATGTGAAGTGAGAAAAGTATTTTATTTCAAATAATAAAATATTTGCCTTGCAAGTATGCTAGCTTTTGTTGAAGTTTCTGAATGAAAAAAAAAAAATCCAGCTTCGCTTTCTATGAGATATAAAGTAATATATCTTTGGAAATATGTAAGAATTGATAAAATCTCAACGCATTCCTTTCTCTGTGTGTTTTGCACTTGATAAACACGTGCATCAACCTAAAATTGCTCCAAATGCAAAGTTGAATCTATTATTTTGTTTTCCATGAATATTTCTTTTTTTAGGAAAGCTGTTTCTTTTTTTAGGAAAGCTGTTTCTTTTTTTTCCAATTCGCTTTCTTGTATTGGTGTTGTTAATAGTTTGTTACTATCCTGCACGCTAGCCCTGAAGCTCATTCTTTTTTATCGAGAACATTCTGTTTTTCAGTATTTCTGAAATTGGTACCCTTCTCCTTTTCCCCCTCCTCACCCTCTTTTCTCGTCTTTCTTTTTCCCTTTCTCCCACTCCTTTTTACTGATATTGCGTATTTTTTGCACTAAAGCTAATTTTTCGACTTCCACTAAAACCCTTCACCTCTACACGAATATGTACTATTTATATTTCATTATGCATGAAAAATTTATTGTTGCCATTTTTTAAAACCAATTTTCGTTTTCATATATATTTGCCTTTGGGTTTTTCTTTTTCATTTTTTTTTTTCTTAACATCTTTTGCTTCGTGTCTGTGTTTGTTGCAATATTTACATGTCTGTTATTTTAGTTCCTATACATTTATTGTTTCCTTCTTTAATTTTTTTTTTTATGAAAATTCCTTGAGGCTTTCGTTTTTCTTTTATTTCCTTGAGTTTCAAATATTTATTCATAAGTTTTCTTTTAGAATTATGAAACTTTTTCGTTCCCCTACGTCTTTTTTTTTTTCATTTCAGCGTTGCTATCATTATTATTTTGGATAATTTTTAATATTTCCTTCTTTGTTTACTTAACACCATTTTCCTGCTTCATTCTTTTATTATTCTGATTTTCTGTCTTCTTTCAATTGCTATTCTTTCCTTCTTTTCTTATTTTCTTTTGGTTTTCTCACATTAATCGTTCCTGGCTTTTGCCCTTTAGTTTGCTTTTTTTTCCTTTTCCTTTGATTTGTTAACTTTTCACTTTTATCTTCCTTTTTAATCCCTTTCCTTTTTCTTCTTTTTCATGATATAATTTTCTTTTGCCCTCTTCTTTTAAAAATCTTTTCTCTTTATATCTATTATTTTCCCGTCTTTCCGTTTTGCTTTTCCTGATTATCTAAATTCGTTTACAGTCGGTATTTTCTTTTTCCTTCAGTTTATTATAAATCATTTTTTCCCTTATTATTACGGTCTTTCACAGTCAGACAATGATTATTTTCTTTTGTTTTTTTTTTCTGTAACTATTTACCTATCTCTGAAGCCAGCTCCTTCACTAACATTATCTCCGTTCTTTTTGTTAATTATATCATCCTGTTCAAATCTATCTATCAATCCCTGTTCAAATCTATCTATCAATCTATCTATCTCTCTATTTCACTGTTCATTATCTACGTCCTCTCAAACTATCTCAACATGTTCATACCAACCTATCTCTCATCCACTTTCTCTCTTTCTCTTTCTCTCTCTCTCTCTCTCTCTCTCTCTCTCTCTGTCTCCCTTTGTGTCTCTCTGTCTCTCTGTCTCTCTGTCTCTCTCTCTCTCTCTCTCTCTCTATATATATATATATATATATATATCGAGAGATAGATAGATAGATAGATACATACATACATACATACATATATACATACATACATATGGATCGTCAGTTTTGTTTCATGTTTTTTTTTTATTAATCATCATTTTCATTCACTTTTCTCCGTTTCAAAATTCAATATTTCTTTTTTTTTCTTTGTTTCCACTTCTTTTTCCTTTTTCAATCTATCTTTTAAACCTCATCTCTTTCTTTCTGTTTTATTTCCAATCACTTGGATTTTATTTCTTTTCTGTCCATTCTTTCTTTCGATATTTATTTTCATGTATATATATATATATATATATATATATATATATATATATATATATATATATATTCAATGCACTGTCGTCTATTTCTTTCATATTTTTTTATCTCTACAATATTTATTACCCTCGTAATTAATATCTGGTATTTGTACCTTATTCTTGTTTTTTTCCACTTTTTTATGTATTCCTCATATATTTCATTTTTTATTTCCAATTTTAATATCAGTTGTCCATTGATATTTCCTCAGCCTTGTTTCTATTTTTTTTATTCATCGCAATGTTCTCTAATTTCATCATTGTTTTTTTTTTTCTTTATCGCTACCAACCTTCTGTAGTGATGCTTTACAAAAACACGAAAGCAATAGTTTGCTCACCCAATAGGGACACCGATATTATCTACATTGTCGCTGAAGTTTTGAAAGGAAATACATTAGTGCCATATCTATTTATAAGCTACCTTAATTACATACAAATAATGTCAGTTTATCTAATAAAAGAATATGGCCTTATATATTACAGAAGGCAGGAAAGAGATTATATCCTGCAGAAACTATAACAGATATAGTCTACACTGATGATCTAGGGCGTTTGATAAATACACAAGCCCAAACCGAAACCTTGACGCATAGCCTGGAACTAACAGCAAGTGGCATACAATTGCTCACAGACTCAAATCAAACAGAGTTCATATGTCTTAAACAAGATGGAACCATAGCCACTTTTAATGTCCAACCTATGAAATCAGAAGAACAGTTCACACACCTCGGCAATGATATATCATCAACTAAAAACGAGTCCTACACAGGCATAGGGAAGGTATGGACTCCAATTGGCAGGTTATCGATCGTATGAAAATCTTATTTTTCAGACAAAAAAAAAAGGGGAATTTTTCCAGCTATGCCCATGTGATACTATTGTAGAGAGGCACCACTTGGACTCTAAACAAACGCTTGAAGAAAATTTGAATGGAAAATACATATGAATGCTACATACTGTTCTTGCAAACCCTGGAAGCAGCACTCCACAAAACAATTGCTGTATGGCCATTTACCTGTGTCCTCACAAACCATTAAAATAAGACGAAAAAGACATGTGTGGCACGCCTTAAAAATAGAGACAAACTAATAATCTATGTCCCCTATTGACTCCTACACTTGGTCTCAACAGTGTTGACTGACCAAAAAAGATTTGTGTTCATGATGTCTGAGCGGACACTGAATTCCGTCTTGTGAGCCTATCAAGTGCGATAGCTCACAGAGAGGGTGACCAGAGTCGGCACAACTTGATGATAATTATTACCAGCTAATAATTAACATCTGCTATTTCTTTCTGTCTTACTAAGTTTATACCCATCATCGTCACCATGTCGCACTGCCAGCACAGATCCTCCTGACCCTCTCTCGCCAACCTTCACTATCATCCATCTTTCCAAGGAGGTCTTCAAGGTTATATCCTGTATCGGCACAGAGCTGTTGTATATAGGTTGTAGCTGGTCATCCTACATTTGCTCGTCCAATTGAAGCGGTCCACAGGGGTATATCGCTTATGAGCTTCTCCTTACTTCTCCTGCAGTGTCCCGTATGTCAGGTTTGTCTAACTTTGATAATTTTCGTGATGGGTGTTAGCTGCTGTTTTGTGGGGTTTTGCCTCCAAGACTTGTTCAATATCCCCCGCAGCATCATTTATTTCAATATGTTACAAAGATGTCTGCCACATTCATTCGTAACCCTTTTTATACGCTTTCTTTTTCTCCAGGGAAATATAAATATATTGCATTTATCAATATGCAGCCCAGTCGGCCGGAGCTGTAGAATAAATCAACTACACCTCTGCAAATGAGTAAGACCCTCCCTACCTGGTGAGGCTCAAGTCCTGGAGCTTTGGGTAATGTGGAGTACTTCTTCAGTGCCATTTTTCCCAGTTCTAATCTGACTTAGAGTGGTGGTAACTACGAGGATCCCATCTATGGGTCAAATAGAAAAATGTCATTATTTTCTATGCTTGAAACCATTCAACTGTGAGTAAACAAATGAGCTCTTTCTCCGACGTTACAACTCATAAATATTTAATATATATTTATGAACAGGATTTGCTATTAGATAAACTACAAGGGTTGATATGACGTAAAACACAACCAACAAACCACCCAACCATCTGTATCATAATGGAAAAATATTTTTGTTTTTTCGTAAGAATTTTATATCTTTTAGCCAATCTGTGTTTCCACATGTTACTTCCCTATTTGCATTATGTAGGGGTCGGATTGATTATTTTTGTCTTAAAAATGTAAAGAAAATACGAAAAAGTTATGATGAAAAAAGGAAGTTCTTCCACATAAATGATTTTTCCGAGAAAGGAAAAGCTAAATATCTGATTTCATCGCAAGAAATAAATGGTGAACGATGTTTTCTTAATAAAATAAGTTCTACCAACACATATTTCAAATACATAAAATGTGAATATGTGATATAAAAAGAATTGTAAGTCTACAGAATATGAGCTTGCTTAGATTTAATGCATATTCCGTGATCAAGATATATATATATATATATATATATATATATATATATATATATATATATATGTGTGTGTGTGTGTGTGTGTGTGTGTGTGTGTGTGATGGTGTGAGATAGATAGATAGATAGATAGAATGTGTGTGTGTGAGAGAGAGAAAGAGAGAGCGAGAGAGAGAGAGAGAGAAGACATGGAAAACCTGATTGGCATCTTTCCTCATAAGATTAGCGTTATCCAAAAGAATGTATTATTCTACGCAAAAAGAAATAGTTCCATGTCAAGGAAGATGATAATGTGTTAATAACATTTTAATCCTCTATCGATTGTATTTATTCATTACTTCATTTTTATTCTTTCAACTTTGTTAGTGATGCCTTTTTTTATTCAAATGAAAGTGCTCACACTTACACACACATTTGTGTGTGAGTGTGTGTGTGTGTGTGTATCTAAACATCATTTTCTCTTTTAAACATGTTTCATTGAATGGGATAGACTCTTTGTGTCCACCTATTCAATCTTTGATGCGTTTAGGTCATCAAATGAGTTGCTTGACTTTGGGAATTCAACAAGGTCAACTTCGAAATAGCAGCTTCATTCTAAAATCTCGATAGCAATTTTCCCGCCAATTCCCCATCTTAACTTTAAAATATTGTTTTCTTCCCTAAATTGGCCTATAGCTTTTTCTCCCTTCTCTTCTTTATATAAATGTATATGACGCGTTATTGTGTTTATCCTTTCATAATTCGATCCCTTAAAGACGACTCACGTTGAACCTAAGGGTTCTTCGCAAAATACGGTGCCTTCCTAAATTCATATCTCTCAAACGTCAAACGACTTATACGAAGTCTAATGCATGTATGTATGTATGTATGTATGTATGTATTAGTCTAATGAGGGCATAAACGAGAAACTAATTCACCCAGTACTATTGACTTTGTGTGTACGCTATCCTTTTTTCAAAAATATAGCAAGTTTTATATATATATATATATATATATATATATATATATATAGAGAGAGAGAGAGAGAGAGAGAGAGAGAAAGATAGATAGACAGAGAGAGAGAAGAGGAGAAAACAAATACATAGACTGAGACAGATTTAAGAATCGGGTTAAAGACTTTGTACTGCTAAATTCTATCTTATATTTAATGAGAAAACTGTTTTTCTTACGGTTGAGTTGATATATGGCATCTTTCTGTGTCTACCATTCACAAAGTTTTGGGTATGTGTCTGATTCTTTTTGGATTTCAGATTACTTGGTCAAAGGTTTACAGAAATGAAGGACCGAATCTAATGAGGATTGAACACATAAACCCCACCAAAAAAATCGGTCTCTGAGACTTGCCGGAAAAAAAAATTGCGCTACTGTAGGTGCTACTCTAAGTGTATATGTTTTTGCAGAAAGAAAGTCGACGAGTCGGCCATTTTCGACTCGACATAAATGTAACTCGATAAACATCCTAAAGCAATGATTAATGTAGACATTTGACGTCAAAGATCTGCAATGGAATCAGGACGATACGAACGACGACCATTCGTTCGAATAACTGTCTTATAAATCACCGATTCCGAATGTCTGCTTCATGTAAACTTCGCGGAAGTCGGTAATAATAACGCAGACAGCAGCTTCTCTTTATATCACGATTGACTGCGTTGGAAAAGGGTGGGAATCTGGAGATGAATCTTCAGAAAAAAAGCACTAAAAATACAGGTACCACTGCACAATGATATTGTTATAATCTCCGGAGATAATTGAAGATTCTTTATCATTACTGATTCAAAAAGGTGAACTGGGTGCCATTTATCTTAATGCAATATATTATGGACTAGTTGGGGAATTAAATACTTTTCTGCATGTTTGTTATGAGGCACTGTTCAGATATGACTTTTAGGGGTAAAATGAAATGATATGAAGGGATCTTGTTTGAGATATAACAAGAAATGTCTGGTGGAATCTTTGGTGGATATCCATTAATCCAACTGTAAATGTAAAGCATTCATCTGACTTGTTCAATCTGGTATAAGGCTAAAATTAGATTGAAATAGTATAGATTACTTTCACATCATTATATATATATATATATATATATATATATGCAGATGTCTCAAAATAGTCGCAACCCATTAATATAATTATTTATAACTGAAACAAGCGTAATGGCAGTTATTTGGAACACGTCCTGTAAAAAATGCATCATTTGATTGGTTTGGTTTCTTTGTTTAACGGCATATCAACCTTTGTAGGTTATTTAATGCCAAAGCTATTCTCCTAGAAGAACAGTAGCGGTGCTATTTAACCCATAGCTGGGGGGATAAGGGGGGTTCATACCTTTCCCAAGGGTATTTGCCCGAAAGTGAACGTAATAGCGCGACTGGAGTACGAACTCGCTTACTACGATTCCGCAGTCCATCACTTTAACCATTACACCACGAGGACATATTCTTATTAGTGTATATGCATCTAGATCAATCTCTCTCTCTCTCTCTGTACATTTATATGTATATATTGTGACTGTCACTTTCTTTCAATATATATATACATATATATATATAAATGTGTGTGTGTGTGTGTGTGTGTGTGTGTGTGAGATATACAGGCAGTCAGAGAGAAGAATGCACACTTAACGTAATGGATATCTTTCTAGCAATAGTAATCGACGATTCCAGTTTAACTTCTGCTTGCATTTCAAACAACGCCAATGTACTTGAGAAAAGCAAAAATTCCTTTTTTACTCCTCACAGTAATGAGACAAATAGTAAGGCGGATTGATTTCTTTAGCTTTTGTAAGAAGTCTACAAGAAAGAAAATTCTGATTTCAAACCAGCCGTAGTCTCGATAAAAATTGCTCTTGTGTCGAATCAGGTGTTGAGAAAATACCAACACACAAAGACACGTACCTTTATAGATATAGATACATAAAAATTTCGGATGAAAATTTCATCTTTACGAATATATATGTACGTATATTTATATATATGAATATATGAAAGGTTCAATATTAATTTATGTTATATATTTATCTATCTTTTAATTCAATTTATGCAGATATTCTTGAACCTATTTCTGTCTGTCGTAATTTCTCAATCTGAATTTAAATGCATTTCATTTGAACTTTCGTATATAGATCAATACTCATGCTATCAAAAGAACCTTTATCGCTAAACACATTTAAGTCCCCCAAACCCTTTCTTTCCGATTTGATTATATGTATTCTCTTATGTCCGAATTCTAAGAATTCGGACATTAATTCCCATCATAATTACTTTTGACAAGTTTTCTTTATCTTCTTTATTGCTATTAAATGTTTGAATTCTTATATTTAAATTGTTTTCTATTATCACAAATATCCTAGTCGATCATTAATGTAACCGATAAGTTGTCAGAATACTATAGCTTTCGTTGAGATGCTCACTCACATTCTATCGTGTGATAGTTCAATATATATATATATATATATATATATATATATATATATATATATATATATATATATATATATATATATATATATATATATATATAATATTTTATTAGTATTATACTGTTATTCTTTTTTCTGTAATTATCTCACCAGAAAAAAAATTATCTGAGAATTAATATCTGAGAGGGTGTTTCTTTTTCATTTTTTAAAAATTCTGCTGCCTTTTGTTGATACGCTTCTGTGATATGCAGTGCATGGTTTTCATTGAGAATTTGTGTGGATTTCACTACTCCCCCGCCAAAAAAAATATGACCGTGCTGTTTAAATGCATTACATGACATAAAGGATTATAAAAACAAATTCAGTGTATTATAGCCATTCTTTATATCAACCAGAAAATTAGCATAACCTGTTTTGGTTTTGTGGTTAACTACTCAGACTTTATCAACCAATTTATTAGTCTATCTCCTTTGCACCTCTCTCTCTCTCTCTCTCTCTCTCTCTCTCTCTCTCTCTCTCAGACTTTCTCTCTCTATCTCTCTTGCTCTTTATCTATTACACACACACACACACACACACACACACGTACGCACGCACATACACACACACATATATTTGCCCAGTCGGTTGGGGCAGTTGAATACACCGACTGCTTCTCTGCAGCGGGGCAAGAACCCTCCAACGAGTGTCCTATATATGACACTAAACAATCTGATGGTGAGGTTCCAGCAATGCTGGAGCTACGAGGAATGCGGAGTACCCCTTCATTGCCATCGATCCCAGGTCCACTCTGACTCGGAGTGATAGCACCTGATAAGGGTCCTATCTATAGGTTAAATATAACTAAACCGTGCTTCTTTCACTATACTGATTTTTGCATTTAAACTGCGTATTTATGCTAAACTGAATTGTTTAAAATAGAATTGTTTTTACACTGGAACTGCATACTAGTGCTGAACTGAATTGCTTGAAATAGAACTGTTTTTGGCGTCTAAACTGTGCATATATGCTGAACTGAATTATCTGAATTAAAACTGTTTCACATTTAACTCAGTGTATTGCCCAGTAGGCTGGGGCTGTAGAATACACTGACTGCTTCTCTTCTGAGGGGTAAGACCTCCCCAACGAGTGTCCTGTATATGACACTAAACAATCTGATGATGAGGTTCCAGCCGTGCTGGAGCTTTGGGGAATGTGGAGTACCCCTTCATTGCTATTTCTCCCAAGTCCCCTCTGGCTCGGAGTGGTAGCCATTGATAGGGCCCTATCTATGGGTTAAGTAGAACCAACAGCATACTTATGCTAAACTGAATTGTTTAAATAAAATGAATAGCTTGAAATAGAAATGTTTTTGACAATTAAACCGTACTTACATTTAAATTGCGTGCTTATACTTTACTGAATTATTTGAAAAAGAACTGTTTTTCGACATTAAAACTGAATTTACACTTAAGTGAATTGTTACAGAAAACTGCTTGAATAGTTTGAAATGGAAATATTTTTGACAATTAAACTGTGTACTTATGCTAAACGGAATTCTTTGAAATAGAACAGATTATTTACATAAAAAGGGATTTGGAGTAAAATAACCAATAAAGGTTGATATACCATAAAACCCAACGAACCAAACCAAACAAAACACACATATGTGTGTGTGTGTGTGTGTGTGTGTGTGTGTGTGTGTGAGTATATTTGTGTGTGCGAGTTATT
Organism: Sepioteuthis lessoniana; assembly: GCA_963585895.1. NCBI lineage: Eukaryota > Metazoa > Mollusca > Cephalopoda > Myopsida > Loliginidae > Sepioteuthis > Sepioteuthis lessoniana. The sequence continues at coordinate 106,297,321 of OY757906.1, read as the reverse complement.
TCTATAAATGATGAGTGTTCATTTTCAATGATAAAACATCCCAGTTGGTATAGTGCAATCCCAGTCAACTGTATTTGCTAAGTGTAAGTCATGTGATCCAATCATCGTATAGGTGAGAAACCAACCATCACCAAGCGCTCTAGAATCTGTGCATGTCATCTTAATTGATATATATATATATATATATATATATATATATATATATATATATATATATATACACACATATATATATATATATATATATATTTATATATATATATCGTAAGTAGTTAGGAAACTATCTATACATATATATATATATATATATATTTATATATATATATATATATATATATATATATATATATATATATATATATATATATTGTACGCGCTCATACACACTCGCACACACACCTACACACCTACGCACAATCACACACACTCATACTAACACACTTATATGTATATATGTGTGTGTGTGTGTTTATCCATCCCCTCCGTCCGAGCAGGATGTGACATAAGGTCAGGTTTCAAACGGAGCTTAATAAGTCTGAATCAGTTTTCCTTTTCCTATACTGGTTGCCATTCCAAGGTTAAAGAGCAAAGTCTGCCCTTCTACCCGTAGCAAGAGGGAGGATTGTTGTTTTCATACCTTTTCCGACGGTATGTGAAATGCAAACTGCCTCATCCCAGATTTGAACTCTAATCACTGCGTTCATTTTCAAAGACCAAAACATTACACCACAAGGGCCTTCCCCCAACACAATCACACACACACACACATATATATATACATACACATATATATGTGTGTGTATGTGTGTGTGTGTGTGTATTCATGCATGAGCTTCTAAGCTTATATCACATTTTATTGGATTTCAATATGACCGCAAACAGCAGCGGCCGTTACAGTCAGTGAGAATGCAATTCTGGCTTCTTTTATAGATTGCAACAGTAGACCATTCATCAGAGCCCATTTCATTTATTTTATTTCTACCAAATATCAATCTCCAAGTGAATAAACGCAGTAGGACTTATTCTGTTCGAGATCACCCCTACATAACCACACTTTCCTGTCGCAAATCATTTTATCTAATAAGGACACTCTGAAATTGTTTGCAAGCCCATCTTACAAAGTACTTGCCGTGTTTAGTCAGTGCAATCTTCTCAAAATATCACAATTCAATGGAATTTTAAGTTTTACGCCCAAAATAGTTATCTCTTTCCTAACGTTACGCAAAGTCAGTGCTTGACACCAGGTAGCATAAAATATTTTGAATGCTGACTTTCTAGGTTTCCAAGCCATCTTTAACTTTGAGCCACGGTGTATTACAAAGCGTCAGACTTTATCTCTTTCCTTTTTGACCTTTGGCAGTATCAGGTAAAAAAAAAGTTAATTGAATTTAACGGCATGCCAGTCCATCAAGTTAATTTTATCCCTTGAGATTAGGGAAGCGCGTTCATTTTACATATATAGTCACATATTTGTGTAGTTATTTCTTAAGTTATTTTCTTACATGCTCGTATTGAATGTGAATGGTTTTAAAACGGATCTATTTTACACATAGATGCGACCAGTCCAGGTCAGACTGGGCCTGGGAGTAAGTGTTGTATACTAGTGCAGGGTCTTTACAAACAAAGATGAACACGTATATATAAAAATATAAATTTATATTTTCTTCTTCGAAAGAGAGGCTTATGTAGAACAGGAGAGAGTTTGCGAACTCGAAGGAGCCGTTGGGATTCGGAATGGTCAGTGGGATCTGACTTCAGCCAAAATTCTTGACCTTATATAGTCTAAAAACTCCCACACGACCAACAGAGAAAACTTGCTTTCTATTGGTCACGGCTGGCACCAGCGCATTGATTGTTTTTTCATTTGTCACGGCTTACACCAACGCAATGCTTGTTTTTCATTGGCCATGGTTTACACCCACACTATGCTTCATCTCCATTGGCCATAGCTTACACCAAGGCATTGCCTGTTTTCCGGGAATCTTTTTTTTTTATTTTATCTACGGTTGGATGTATCTGTCAACAATATCCACTGGGTTCATTGCAAGTCATGGAGATATATTATATGAGGGAAATGATTGCATGCTTTACACCCCTAAGATCTTGAGAAATAGAGCCTCGCCATCAAGCGCAGCTTTGTGTCATACCTACGATACCCCTTTTTAATGGAAAGGGTGACATACCCTTTGGCTGATGATACAGTCAGCATATTCTTTGCCCAACTGACATAATGTAATACTAAATCAGAATAAATGAATAATACAATAATTCTATGCTCTTTAGGTGATGATTATTAATTTTCCTACAATGCAATAGGAGGCGCACTCAGCATAACGGTGATAGATGTTGGAAATGGAAATACAAAGAATTTTGTGATAAGATCCAAGGCAAATATATTAATCCATCTCTTTCCTCTTCTAAACTATGCGTAAATAATGTGGCAGATTGGGTTCTCAAGTCTTAGTAAGGCAACCAGTCTAATAGAAGGAAAACTTTTGAATTAAAAGCAGGTTGACTTCGCTAAAAATTTACCATTTGCAACGTCGTGCCTTTAGTGGAGGGAGGGGTTGGGTGAATACATACATTGCCGTTGCTTGAACCAGACATGCAGGACACTGCTGGAGAAGCAGGGACGAACTCATAAGGGATGTACTCTTATGGACCCCCTCACATGGCCGTGCAAAAGCAGGACGACCAGCACGAACATACATTCAGCAACTATGTGATGATACAGGATTTTGTCCTGAAGACCTGCCTGGGGCGATGAGCGATAGGGAAAAGTGGCGAGAGAGGGTCAGGGATATCCGTGTTACCAGCACGACATGATGATGATGATGATGATAACAAGGATAATCATGAGATTCTTGAACTAGATATGTTGAATGCCTTTACTAAGAACAGAATTATTTTCAGACTCATTCCATAGATCCAACTTACTATTGGGAATTCTGCGTAGCGTTCTTGTTAATTGTTTCTCGGGGGAAGCTCATGCCAATTAGTATATTAGGTAGCATTGATTGATCATACAACATATGTCTACAAGAGAAGCTAAGTTCCACCTTTTATGGATTTTTCTATATCATTAATTCTTTGCGAGAATTTCTCCCAATAAAAAGGAAGAAGAGAAAGAAGGAACCTGTATTGATAAAAGATTTACAATTCGTAATAAAAGTAAAGACAGCAAGGAGACAGAAAGGAATAGTAATTCTGAAGGAACGTGGAAGTCTCTCCGCATTCTGCAGAATGGTGGCATGAGGAAAGAAATTACTGATAGGTGAGAAATATTTCGCTATCCTATTAAATGTGATATTGGACAATGGTTATGAAAAATCTCATCCTCACTGCCTCAGAAAATGTTAAAAATTACTGGCAGGTTGCGGTCTATTATCAATATTCATTCCTGCCGGAAGGAACAAGGTAGGGGTCGCTCTACAACGCTCCCAGCCTCTTTTCCGCTTAGGCTTCTCTGTGAGTATGTGTCGGTGAAATGAATTAGAGCTTCAATTTAGTTCTGGACCAGCAGCGTAAACATGCTTTATTGGCAGAAGAAAACGAACCAAAAGAGAATAGTATTCCCAAACTTCATATGTTGCTTCCCGCATAACCCCCAGGTGGATTGTATTTATCTCCTAGCCTGCCCAGCATGGCTAACCCGTGGGTCGTGCATCTTATTTTATTTACAGCAATTATTTCGAGACGGATACACCTACCCTTAATAGTCATAAATATGAGACATTAAAAAAATATTTTTAATTCATCTCTTTTCTTTATAATTATACATGCTTTTTATTAGTGTATTTAATGAGATGTAAAACGCATCGCTTTTCCAAGTATAAAAATACCATCAATTTGTAATGCAGGTAAAAATATTTCTTTTAAACTGGGCCAGATAGTGAACAGTTTGATAGACCTATTTCCACGTCATTTCAAACTGATAAGGTTTTTTCGTGACTATATAAATCAGGTTCTTTTCATATTCCTAAGAAACCACGTCTATTAGACATTTATATTTATAAAATTTCTGTCGATGTTTCTTAAGATTTTTTTTTTTGGCACACAGCTGCATGATATCAAATATTCCTAACTAGGAAGAATTTACGTACTGTTGAAATGGTTCAAGTATTTCTATTCAATACAAATAATTATATTTTTTCACATATTTATTTCTATTTGATAATAGTTGTTCACTTGCACAGAGTTATATAATCTCAAGTAACTAATAAAAATCCAAAGTAAACAATAAAATCTTTAAGTTGGAATTAATAACAAAAAATAATGGAACCCTAACTGGCACTAAAACTTCAGGCCGGAATGCACCAGGGGTTATGGCACTGAAGGAGTACCCTACACCCGCTCAAATCTTCTGAACTGGAACTCGGTATCAGATGCTGTTTCGTGTCATAACCGGGAGATACTTTATGTTACTCTTCTGTAGCGGATAGTGATCATATTCTGAACCACATTGAATGAGCAATCGTCTGTCTTGTGTGTCACTAAATAAATCAACTTATTATATTCATAGAAAATGTAGAAATAAAATCATTGAAAACTATCATCGAACCATTAAGCAAATAATTAATGTATGAAAAAAAATAAAGACCAAAGGTGGACTCTCTCGAATACATATATAAGTATTTTTACCAAACCCCGACGCACAAGCGGGATGTGGCACAAAGTCAATTTTTAGCGGAGTTTAAAAATTCAGGGTTTTTCTTCTTGATTAATTTCCAAATAAAGGTTAAAGAGCCTAATCTACCCTTCTATTTTTTTTTATACTACAGTTTGGTCCGGTTACTGCCATCGCTCCCTGGTCTACACTGGTCCGAAGAGGTAGCTCCTAATAAGGTCCTATCAATGAGTCAAATAGAACCAAACTGTGTGCTTATGCTAAACTGAATTGTTTGAAATGGAACTGTTTTGACATTTAACCGTGTGTAAACAAAAAGCTGTACTTATGTTAAACTGAATTGTTTGAAATAGAACAGTTTATCTGTATAAAATGCTTTCGGTATTAAGTAATCTACAATGTTTGATATGCAATGAAACCAAATCAAACATATATATATATATATATATATATATATAACGCTGTTGTATAAAAACATTGATATAAACATAGATGCATTTTTAAGTTTCTTTTTGCATGAAATAACAAGACAAAAAGAGTGTGCATATATATATATATATATATATATATATATATATATATATGGAGGGTGAGGGTTTGTGTGAACGCGTGTGTCTTTTCTCTTAACCTTCCATCTTACTTCGGTTTCTTCGTAAATCAGTCATTTTTCGGACTGTACGAAGAACGTTGCTTTTTTTCATTCTTTCGATGCACAGGTCTCATCTGATGATTCTGTTTTTTAGTACATAAAACTGATAGGAATAAGACTGCCATAAAGAGATAAGAAAACATTTATTTATTTTACGTGTGATCTTGCCCGACGGGCTAGTATTTCTGATTTATGAAAAAATAACTTTTTTAGAACGATTTGTTTATACCAAAATATATATATATATATATATATATATATATATATATAGAGAGAGAGAGAGAGAGAGAGTTAATAACGTGCTGTCTTATATCATTATAAAAATATAAAAGGAGAGACCTGGCAGAAGATGAAGAGATGAAATTGAGAATATTGATGGTTAGTCAAGTCTGTAGCTAGTAAAATCAAAGAAATGTAATAGATATTTGGCCATCAGTGAAGTCAAAATTGCTGAAGATGGTGATGATAATGATAAGGTTGATGATGCAATTACCAGTTGGGAAAGTTAACAAAAAGAGGAATTTAGCAGAAGTCTAATAAACTACAGCAAAAATCTTTCGCAAACCTACCAGAATTAAGCTATCTGTGGATTCAGTTATCTTTTATCAACGTCAGAAATAAACAATTTACCAGTTTAAAATTACAATTGTACCTAAGAAGGAATAGTAATCTTGCTTGCAATCGGATATGTCATAGAGAAGGCAAGAAGATGTTTCTTCAAGATTTAAAAAAAATGCAAGTTCTTAGCTTAATAAGGAAATGAAAAGCTTTTTTTTAAATGTTAATTAGTCCTCTACTGTCTTCGGCTGTTGGCTGTGATCGACTTGCTCAAACATTGGTTTAGGCTGATGGCCCATCTATAAGCGGTATTTGAGCCCTTAACTTTCGTTGTGGTCCCAAACGCTGCATATAAATGATTTATCTGCTTAGAGATAGTTCATCTTCATCAACACGATACAACGTAGCTTTGTCGTTACATTCAAGTATCGGCACATTTCTTACCGGGAAGAATAAATACCAAGCTACTTTTGTGTGCAAAGCTTTAGTAATTTCTTAATGATGACGTCTTGTTCTTATATATAATAACTTGAGGGAAGTTTTCGCGATGGAGTGGCTAACGTGTATGTATGGGACATTGTCGTGAGTTCGAATTCCAGTCGCGCTATTGCATTCACTTTCAGACCTATAGCCTTAGGAATGGTATGGATGTTCTTATTCCCCAGAAATAGCTTAAATGATACCACAACAGTTCTTAGACAATAATGCTTTTGACATCAAGTAAACTAAGAAACTTGATATGTCATCAAACCAAGAACTCAAACTAAATCCGAGGAGTGGAAAAAATATCCACACCCATTTTCATACGTATGTTAGCCAACTTCTCAGAACCAATTGACTAAATTTCAAACATTTTTTCTAAACTCTAAAAAACTGTTGGATCACATGATCGAAATTATCTAATATTGGAAATATAGACTGTCATAAAAATGCTGTTGACCCGACTGTTTTGAATAGGATTACTAATCCAAACTGCACTATATCTAGAATTAAACGTTCAATCTACGAGAACGATTCCTACGCATATAACATAACTTTGCCTACTGTGTATTGCCATAACTTTAGATTTTATCATTTATCATATAAGGGTTGATTTGTGCATATATGAATAGAATCTTTATTTGCAGGCTGGTTAGTTGGTAGGTTTTTTTCTAAATGTCATCTCTTGTTGGGTTATTTTACGCCGATAATTTCATGCTTATAATTTCCGCTTAATTTTGAGACAAAAATGTATATTCACAATCACTTTAAACAAGTAAACACTTCCTTATATATGTTTTAAAAGTAAATATAATTAAAGGTCAGTTTAAACGTTCGACTCACAGGTTTCATGTTTTCTCCTCTAATTCTAATACATTTCGAACAGATCTTTTGGACCCATAGATAGGACCTTAATATGAAAAAACATTCTGGGTGAGAATCAACTTGGGGATACTCTTAAAGGCTCCAGACCGCCTATTGGAAAGGGGATGTAGAATACACCAACTGTATATATGCAAAGGTGTAAGACCTCCACCTCAACAAGTTTCCTAGATATAACATTAAAACATCTGATGGTGAGGTTCCAGTTCTGGAGCTTTGGGAAATATGGAGTGCCACTTCATTATCATTGCTCCCAGGGCCACTCCGATTTGGAGTGGGAGCAGCTGATAGGACCCTAATGTTGTAGAGCAGAGAAAAACAACAACACCAACGTATGAAAAATAATCAGCTTCTTTATTTTTTTTCTCATTACCTAAAATGTATGGACGGTTAAAGTACATACATACAGAGGCTAACGGTACGGATCTTCTGTGAACCGCTTTTCTCGTCGTTCTCTTTTTCGAGTCAAAAACTTCCTTCTTAAATGATAATATTTTGAACACCAGCGTCAATTATCGTGCATACATCTCCTCCAACCTGCTGCTTACACGTTGCAAGTACACGAACCTCCTAGCATGCCACCCACGCAATTTACGCGCCATTTCTTTCGGAGACACATGTGTACTTTTTACCTTAGATATTAGGGCATTCCCTATTATTGTTGTTACCAATGTTCGACTTCCGCAGCTACATCATCATGTTAAATGGGTTCTTCATATCAATACCCAACACTATCTATGGTTCAAATAGAACTGCAAACAAATGATAAATGCAAAATTGAATTAGTTGTCTAAATTTCTGAGACGAAGCTTGAATATTTTTATCATTAAGGGTTTTCAGACTATTGTCTTCATCTTTACTTTTATTTTCACAACGCATCGGACGATATGTCCTCCTGCCTTCTTCAGGTGTTTGTTAAACTCGGGAACCCACACGGAACTTCAAACTATGTCCTTTATTGAATCCACGGGGGTCACTGTTCTGATTCCGTTAGCCATAACCGGGTACACTTGTTAAGTATCCCTGTATTGTTACTCGCCTGCAGTCAGGATTAAACGTTCAACCTCCAGATGAATGTCTCCTTAGGAGCTTAGGGAACCAACGGCTATAACCGTTCCGCTATGTGTCCTGCTGAACACATAGCGGATTCAATAAAGGGCGTAGTTCGAAGTTCTGTTTAGGTTCCCGAGTTTGACAAACACCTGAAGAAGGCTGGAGGACATATCGGCCGAAAAGTTGTGGAAATACCAATAAAAATGAAGACAATAGTCCGAAAACCCTTAATGACAAAATCCAATTTGTAGAAGTAGAAGTATATTCATTTAACTGTGCATAAATAAATAACTGATGTTCAATTGAATTGTTAGTGATGCATAGCATTACTCGGAATTATTTGTGTGCAATCAAATACGTAATGTTGAAAAAATTATTTGTGTTAAATAGTAATACTTAAAATTCTTTAACTGTCTGCCTAAATTGAATTATTAGTTTAACTCAGCAATACTTGGAACCATTTTCCTCTGTGCAAAAGAATGAATAGGAGAACATTGATTAAGAGTTTGCCCTTACTTCTCCCCCAGTGTTCCACTTGTCTGGTTCGTCTAATTTGGATGGTTTTCGTGATGAGTGGTAAATGACAGGACAGCTGCTGTTTTCTGGGGTGCTACCTGCACGACTTGTTCATAATAGCTTGTAGCCTTCTTGTGTAATAGCTGTCAAGATTTTTCTCCATACGCTTAGTTAGCCTCCACGTGGTGCATCTATATAGCACTATTGATATGACCGCTGCTTGGAAAAACTGCGTTTTATTTATCGGACAGGTCTGACTTCTATATGACTGATAGCTTTTAGACAGCTGATCATGCCTTCACTTGTCACGTGTTGATATCAATTTCGTTTGACAGGACACTGCTTCCTAGGTAGGTGAACTTGTCCACTAGTTTCAGAGAATCACCATTGAGTGTGGAGATATCACCTCTTTGATTAAAGCACATATCTTCTGCTTTGTCTGCGTTCATATGGAGGCATATGGCACTTGCTGCCTGTTCCAGATTATGTCACAGGGATTCCGCTTGGGAGCATGTATTTGCCAGAAGCGTTATATCATCGGTGTAGTCCACGTTCGTAATAGTTAGTGTGAGGTATCTTCTGCTTCTTTTTTTTTTTTTTTTTTTGACAGCGTGAAGCCGTTTTCTTTCATTAAATCTATGGACGTTCGAAGCACGTAGTCTAGTCAGATAATAAACACGTATGGAGCAAAAGTATCCCCTTGTTTCTCCAAAAGCCATTTTGGTTCTTCCTAAGTATTTTTTTCTATTTCAGGTTCTATGCGGTTGCGTAGCAGAGCATTGTAGATCTTGACCGCTATGGAAGTAAGGGTCATACCTCCTCTTGTAGTAGTTCTTGACTATTTCAAGGTTACTCTTCTTGGGGAAAAGGAGGATGCATTCTTTTGTCCATCTGTCTATTGTGTTCTGGTTAGATACGGCGTTGCAGTATCGGAGCAGTATGTCCTCAAATGTCCGTGTCTTCCATATTTCTGGGGTATTTCATCAAGCCCACCAGCTTTCCTATTTTTAACTTTTCTTAGTATTAAGTCGAGTTCTTCTTGCATAAACTATCCTAGTTTGATGCCTAGTTGATCACTAATATTTTTTGCGATAGGTACATCTATAACGTTCGAAGGTTTTGTTTCCTCAGGTGTATTAGTTCTTCTTAGTTGGCCGCTTTCAGGTTAGTTTTCGCAGTATTCTTCCTTCTACCCACGTGGTTTACTCTCTGCCATGCTATCCAAATTGCCTATCTTCAACCGAGTCTCTAATCTTATTGATCTGATTTTGTAAGTATTCTGTTGGTTCTTTTACGTATACGTACTTCATTTTGTGCCTTCATAAGGTTCTTTGCATTGCTATTATTTGGGTTCTTCTTATTGCACAGAGATGTGGTTTTCACGTCTGCACGCTTTTTTCTGACCGCTAATATCTCCCATGGCGCTCTAGATTTAACTCTTTTATTTAGTTGGTATGCATTCTGCTACCGTTTCTAAGTTGGCATTGACAAATTTTTCATATTCGTCATTCGGAGTAAATGTTTCTGTTATATTCTGAATTGAAACGCAGTTTCTTCCAGGCAGCGGTCACATCGATACTGCTATATGGATGCACTACATGGACGCTAACAAAACGGCTGGAGAAGAAACTAGATGGCAATTACACAAGAATGCTGCGTGCAATCCTGAACAAGTCCTGGCAGCAACACCCCACAAGACACCAACTGTACGGCCACCTGCCCCCTATCACGAAAACTATTCAAGTTAGACGAACCAGACATGCAGGACACTGCTGGAGAAGCAGAGATGAACTCATAAGAGATGTACTCTTATGGATCCCCACACATGGCCGCGCAAAAGCAGGGCGACCAGCTCGAACGTACATTCAGCAGCTATGTGAGGATACAGGGTGTTGTCCTGAAGAACTACCTAGGGCGATGAACGATAGGGAGGAGTGGCGAGAGAGGGTCAGGGATATCCGTGCTACCAGCACGATATGATGATGATGATGATATCTATTCTTAAGCAAGGATAAGTCATAGTGTTCGGTTGAGGTTGTTCGTGCCGCATTTCTTCGTGGGCTCAATTGTATCTTAAACGTGACAATTAGGTGATCGGAGGACACACCTTCAAAAGAGAAATATGCCAAATAATTCAATGTGCTATTATTCCATTTCTTATTCATGAGAGTGTAGTCTATCTGGGCTTTCGCGTTATTTGCATAGGTTTACGTTCATAGTTTTCTCTAAATACTTCACTGTGGCCAAACAAATGATTAATATACGACAGAAATATCTGTGTTTAGATCGCAATAAATAAAAGCTTCTGTGTAGAAAAAATAACGATACTTGTGAGCAAGCAAATTAGTTCTAACTCATTTAACTGATAAAATCACCTACTTACTATTCCCTGAAAAATAATATATGTATAACCATTTAATTGTATGCAAACAAATTATTGATGCAAAATTATTAGTATTAGATAGCAATACTTGAAACAATTTAACTGTCTTCAAAAGAATGAGCTCGGGCTCGTTTAAAAATTGTATCTTCTAAATGTGTTGACAAATCGTATATGTATATATATATTGAGAGAGAGAGAGAACTTGGAATTAAATAGTCTACGAGGGTTGACATTCAATTGAACCCAACCAAGCCAAATCATATATATATATATATATATATATATAACTTTGCATCAAATAGCCTATAAGACTCAATCAAGCTAAATTCTATATATTTAATATATACTCATAAAGAGATTTTGGTATTTCTAATCTCACTGACGTGTGCAAAAAGACTACACAAACTCCGCTTTAAAGGAGTCCAGGATTCCATCCAAGGAGATAAAATTAGATTAAATACAAAAGATTCATCGAAACTAACGCAAGAATTAGTAATTATTAATTAAAATTTCGAGAGAGATAAAATCAAACAAATCCTTTATGGTCGATATTTAAACATAGGTGCAACATTATCCAATAATCTCCAAATTATTTCCTCTGATTTCACTGGTAAATTTAGCAAATTAGGCTTAATACATTCTGCAAATGTAGAATTCAAATATAATAGAGCCTACTACAAATCTGTTCATTAGTCTCATGGGTAGACTGTTCGCCCAATAGTCCTCGAGACATGGTTTCAATCCCAGGGCGCGTTATACCAAAGACTTTAAAAATGGTACTTTATACTTCCTTGCTTAAC